>CM065711.1:22689583-22742083 GCA_017654935.2 Phymorhynchus buccinoides
ACCCTTTCACCGCCAATGTCGCATTGTAGCACCACAATGGCTTAACACCTATGTCACTAAAAGGCAGCAAATCAGGGCCTGTTATCCAAAGACCCTATTTTCTTCATTTTGGGCAGTTAGGACAGGCCTAATGCTATGCATTTCACAGAGGAATTCCCAATACTGTAGATCATTTTTTATTTCTACCCTCTTCAGCTTAATGGTATTTTTTGGCTGAAAAATGGCTGGCATCGAAAGGGTTTAGGCAGTGAACACGCATAAGCGGATATTCCATGCGGAAACCTGTGCGCGATCCATAAATAAGTGAAACAAAGAAGGGAACAGATTTGCGCACGTGTCCGAATTCCCCCTATATGCGTACACTTTTATCCTTCTTTCTTCCACTTTTTTAGGGTTTTCCGTACAGAACTTACGCGTCTAATGCGAACGTTGCAGAATATTAGGTATTTATTCTCATGACAAACTGTAACAGGTTAGGCTTATTTTTCGGACTATAAGGCGATATATGTTCCCACACTGAGACCCCCGCGCCCTCTAATATGACCAGTAATATAGTAAGAAATAGAGTAACTACATTTGAACTTTGTGTAACATTCCGGGGGTGCGCCTTATATTAAGGTGCGCCTTGTAGTCCTCAAAATACGGTATGCTATTTGACAAAGTTGTTTGATTTTTTTAAATTATAAAGCAATAGAATGATCCTATCCCTACAGATAATGGACACAATGTGCACTGAACAACACGAAAAATAGAAAAACTGGTACTTAAATGTTCCAATGGGATTTGAATCTAAGAGGTAAGATCAGTTTTGAGGGCTACAATGAAGCTCAAAATGGGTGGATGCTTCTCTTCACATTTCTCTTCAGGCTTTGTGCATGCATTCAGGATGTTTGTTTTCACTGGCCTCTGTCTCAAGTTCATGTTTTTAGAGAATTGAGGAACAACCTCCCTTTCTCCCCTTCCCATACTTTGTCCCTGTCACCTGTCACTGCCCGTGTCACCTGTCACTGTCCATGTCACCTGTCACTGTCCATGTTGCCTGTCACTGTCCATGTCACCTGTCACTGTCCGTGTCACCTGTCACTGCCCGTGTCATGCCTTAGCTATGTGCTTTGCTTCAAGGAGAGTCTGTTAAATCCACAAAAAATATTGAAGGTTAAAACTAAATTCAAATTAAAACAAATTAATAACTTTTAGGACTTGTACACAGTTCATGCGGAAATCCCATGTACAATCGGTAAATAAGTAAAATAAAGAAGGGTAAAAATGTACGGATTATGGGAAATACGGACACGTGCGCAAATCTTTTCCCTTCTTTCTTTTACTTATTTACGGATTGCACACAGGTTTCAGCACAGGATCTCCGCATGTATGTGTACGTACCCTAAAGGTCATACTGATAGCGCGATCATAGAAGACAACATTTGAGCGAGTTGTGTGCCGCTGAAGCTACTTTCCTTTATCGTACTTCTGTTTTCCGGTAAAGGAGACTGCATTTTCAACGATGTTTGGTTGCAAAAAAAGAATATCAGAGCTGGTTAGCTCCGTCAACAGATGGTTCAAAACTGAAAGCTAGTTGCACAGTGTGCTAAAAGAACTTTGACATCGCCAGCACGGGTGAGAATGCTGTAAAAATCCACTGTCAAGGCCAGAAGCGCAAGCAACTGTTTGAGCTCAAGAAAGGAACTCAACCGACATGGACCGGTACGCCAGGTTGTGTCCTTGAAATTAACCTGGTCCTGGAAAAGTCCTGGAATTTATTTTACACAGATCTGTACGAACCCTGTAACAGACTTGGAAAACCCCACAGACAAACTGTATCAGTCTAAAAGCAGCATGGCCAAAGTTGAGGGAAGTATGTTTGCAAGTTTTGATTGACAGTCGTTTGAAGTTTCACATGCAAATTACATCATTTTTACAAATCTTACCCCCCCAAAAGAAGAGTATTGGCTCTTTGTTTGTTGATTTGGTTTTAAAAATGAGTAGACAAAGAAATCATTCCCATTTTGATTTGATATCTTGAATATTGGTAGAACACATAAGAAAAGAAATAGATATACCTTTAACAGAAATTTGATGTTTTAAAGGGTTGTTGACTCCTTTTTTTGTCGCTGTTGTTCAAAACTATGCTGAGCGATTTATATAGGGTTTTCTCATGCATCATCACATATGTGTGTGTGTGTGTGTGTGTGTGTGTGTGTGTTTGTGTATGTGTGTGTGTGTGCGTGCGTGCGTGTGCGTGCGTGTGTGTGTGTGTGTGTGCGTGTGCGTGTTCGTGTGTGTGTGTGTGTGTGTGTGTTCAGGATGGTGATCAACGGAGGGTCTAACGGTGGTCTGTTGGTTGGGGCCTGTCTGAACCAGAGGCCCGATCTCTTCGCAGCCGGCATCGCTCAAGTCGGGTCAGTGATAATAAGTGCAAACAAACTCTACGGAGAGCTGGACAACAGAGGGTGTTGAGAGAAGAACCCCCCCTCAATCGAGCCTTTCTGCCCTGAACTCCTCACACTCTAAGTGGGCCGGGCAACACCCAGGTCATGACTCGGGGCACCCCTCTGCTGTCACCACTTATTTTACCCCCAGAAAAAAAAGCTGACAGGATATGCATATATATATATGGGATACATTTATGTAGCACTTTTTTTTTAATCGAGAGAAAAGAGCTTTACAATTTGCTGTGATTCTGTCAGACACACGCACGCATGCACGCACGCACACACGCACATGCACACGCACACGCACACACACACACACTCTTTGTATTGTGCTTGTATGAAGTGTATGTATTTTCCCCATGATTTTTGATTGTGGTTGATTTTTCTCCAGTTTATGTTTTTTATTTATTTACCTTAATTGTTTTTCTTATTAATTTATGACGACAGGATGTAAAAAAGCTTTATCAAGCTTATTCTTTTATCGTCAATAAAGATCATTTTGACTGGACTTGACTGGGTACAGGGGATTTTTCCTCTCACTTTGCATTAGGCTTTACGGTCTTTTGGATGAGACGATAAAATGAGGTCCCGTGTGCCCATGCACTTGGCACATGTTAATCCCAGTGGCAACAAAAAAGTTGTATCCCCCTACCCCCATCAGGGATGCTGTCACTGCACTCTGCCAGGCACTTGGCACTTGATGCTGCTGTTCAGGTTGTATTCCCCCATCCCCCATCAGGGATGTGTCCCTGCACTCTGCCAGGCACTTGGCACTTGATGCTGCTGTTCAGGTTGTATTCCCCCTACCCCCATCAGGGATGCTGTCACTGCACTCTGCCAGGCACTTGGCACTTGATCCTGCTGTTCAGGTTGTATTCCCCCTACCCCCATCAGGGATGTGTCCCTGCACTCTGCCAGGCACTTGGCACTTGATCCTGCTGTTCAGGTTGTATTCCCCCTACCCCCATCAGGGATGTGTCCCTGCACTCTGCCAGGCACTTGGCACTTGATCCTGCTGTTCAGGTTGTATTCCCCCTACCCCCATCAGGGATGTGTCCCTGCACTCTGCCAGACACTTGGCACTTGATGCTGCTGTTCAGGTTGTATTCCCCCATCCCCCATCAGGGATGTGTCCCTGCACTCTGCCAGGCACTTGGCACTTGATCCTGCTGTTCAGGTTGTATTCCCCCTACCCCCATCAGGGATGTGTCCCTGCACTCTGCCAGGCACTTGGCACTTGATCCTGCTGTTCAGGTTGTATTCCCCCTACCCCCATCAGGGATGTGTCCCTGCACTCTGCCAGGCACTTGACACTTGATCCTGCTGTTCAGGTTGTATTCCCCCTACCCCCATCAGGGATGTGTCCCTGCACTCTGCCAGGCACTTGGCACTTGATGCTGCTGTTCAGGTTGTATTCCCCCATCCCCCATCAGGGATGTGTCCCTGCACTCTGCCAGACACTTGGCACTTGATGCTGCTGTTCAGGTTGTATTCCCCCATCCCCCATCAGGGATGTGTCCCTGCACTCTGCCAGGCACTTGGCACTTGATCCTGCTGTTCAGGTTGTATTCCCCCTACCCCCATCAGGGATGTGTCCCTGCACTCTGCCAGGCACTTGGCACTTGATCCTGCTGTTCAGGTTGTATTCCCCCTACCCCCATCAGGGATGCTGTCACTGCACTCTGCCAGGCACTTGACACTTGGCACTTGATCCTGCTGTTCAGGTTGTATTCCCCCTACCCCCATCAGGGATGTGTCCCTGCACTCTACCAGACACTAGGCACTTGGCACTTGATCCTGCTGTTCAGGTTGTCCAGGATTTTGTAGAAACGCCTTTGTACACATGCACGCACAAGCACACAACACACAACGCGCACACACACAACGCACACACACACAACGCACACACACACAACATGCATACACAAGGATATGTTACACATAATTACAAATATTTATAGACAAATTTTCACCCCCAAAATTTGCATGATTTTTTTTTCATTTATGTAGACAACCATTGTAATTTTCAATCGATAAAGGAATTTTTTTGGCCCTTCAGTTTTGACCTCTGGTTTAAACGATTTATTATTCAGTTACATTCGCATAGACATAAAACACAACAGACTGAAGCAACAACAAGCGAAGCTTATAGCGTGCTCAGTTAGAAAATGTACACAGTTTTGACCTGTGTCTAGAGTTACTGTCCTTAGTCTTTGACACCAGGTGGCACTCCTTCATTCACTCAGACAGTTTCCTGTCATTTGAGCGTAGATGCGGCATGCTGCTGTTACGCGCCTAACTAAGAAACAGTTAGGCCCAGCATGTCCGACTTCGGCTGAAGAAATCTTTGTAAGAATTTATAGAAGAAAAAGGCAGGAGAATGGACCAGTAAGATAGAAAGATAGCAGATGACCAGTAAGCAAAGGGAAAAGGCAGGAGAATGGACCAGTAAGATAGAAAGATAGCAGATGACCAGTAAGCAAAGGGAAAAGGCAGGAGAATGGACCAGTGAGATAGAAAGATAGCAGATGACCAGTAAGCAAAGGGAAAAGGCAGGAGAATGGACCAGTAAGATAGAAAGATAGCAGATGACCAGTAAGCAAAGGGAAAAGGCAGGAGAATGGACCAGTAAGATAGAAAGATAGCAGATGACCAGTAAGCAAAGGGAAAAGGCAGGAGAATGGACCAGTAAGATAGAAAGATAGCAGATGACCAGTAAGCAAAGGGAAAAGGCAGAGTCAGACCCCCCGGTATCCCCATGGGGGAAGGTGGCACTCCATCTAGAGGCACTTTCTTTACAACTGAAAACTCAACTCTCTTTAAACTGTATTTTCATTCACCTGTTTGAGGCTAAATCTACATTTTGCCGTTTATTTGATGAAGGAAGTAATTTAAGACTGGAGAGTGATCTGCTGTTGGCCAGCCAGAAGTGCTCGTTAGTGAGGGCGCCTAATTGGTGGATGAAGAACAGGCAAAGAGGGCAGAGATGGAAACATAGTGTCCTTTCCAAATACAGAGTTCACAGCTTGCCCTCAAACCTTCTACAGTGAAGCCCAGCTGATGAGAACAGGGTGACACAAAGCAATCACATCATTCGCTGTCCACAGCTTGCCCTCAAACCTTCTACAACAATCACATCATTCACTATCCACAGCTTGCCCTCAAACCTTCTACAACAATCACATAGTTCGCTGTCCACAGCTTGCCCTCAAACCTTCTACAACAATCACATCATTCACTGTCCACAGCTTGCCCTCAAACCTTCTACAACAATCACATCATTCGCTGTCCACAGACTGCCCTCAAACCTTCTACAACAATCACATCATTCGCTGTCCACAGACTGCCCTCAAACCTTCTACAACAATCACATCATTCGCTGTCCACAGACTGCCCTCAAACCTTCTACAACAATCACATCATTCGCTGTCCACAGACTGCCCTCAAACCTTCTACAGTGAAGCCCAGCTGATGAGAACAGGGTGACACAAAACAATCACATCATTCGCTGTCCACAGACTGCCCTCAAACCTTCTACAACAATCACATCATTCACTGTCCACAGACTGCCCTCAAACCTTCTACAGTGAAGCCCAGCTGATGAGAACAGGGTGACACAAAACAATCACATCATTCGCTGTCCACAGACTGCCCTCAAACCTTCTACAACAATCACATCATTCACTGTCCACAGACTGCCCTCAAACCTTCTACAGTGAAGCCCAGCTGATGAGAACAGGGTGACACAAAACAATCACATCATTCGCTGTCCACAGACTGCCCTCAAACCTTCTACAACAATCACATCATTCACTGTCCACAGACTGCCCTCAAACCTTCTACAACAATCACATCATTCGCTGTCCACAGCTTGCCCTCAAACCTTCTACAACAATCACATCATTCACTGTCCACAGCTTGCCCTCGAACCTTCTACAACAATCGCATCATTCGCTGTCCACAGACTGCCCTCAAGCCTTCTACAGTGAAGCCCAGCTGATGAGAACAGGGTGACACAAAACAATCACATCATTCGCTGTCCACAGACTGCCCTCAAACCTTCTACAACAATCACATCATTCACTGTCCACAGACTGCCCTCAAGCCTTCTACAGTGAAGCCCAGCTGATGAGAACAGGGTGACACAAAACAATCACATCATTCGCTGTCCACAGACTGCCCTCAAACCTTCTACAACAATCACATCATTCACTGTCCACAGACTGCCCTCAAACCTTCTACAACAATCACATCATTCGCTGTCCACAGCTTGCCCTCAAACCTTCTACAACAATCACATCATTCGCTGTCCACAGACTGCCCTCAAACCTTCTACAACAATCACATCATTCGCTGTCCACAGACTGCCCTCAAACCTTCTACAGTGAAGCCCAGCTGATGAGAACAGGGTGACACAAAACAATCACATCATTCACTGTCACTTTGGGGTACAAATGTAATCCTTGTTGTTGCAAAACTTTGTTTTTGAATTTCGAAACATCTGCTTCCTGTAAATCGTTAGTCCTTACAAGTATGGCCTGCCAGATTTCTACAACACCCACCTTGGACATCTTTCAAGACCTCTGTATCCTGTACAGTGGTACCTCTCTACTAACACAACACCCACCTTGGACATCTTTCAAGACCTCTGTATCCTGTACAGTGGTACCTCTCTACTAACACAACACCCACCTTGGACATCTTTCAAGACCTCTGTATCCTGCACAGTGGTACCTCTCTACTAACACAACACCCACCTTTAACATCTTTCAAGACCCCTGTATCCTGCACAGTGGTACCTCTCTATTAACACAACACCCACCTTTAACATCTTTCAAGACCCCTGCATCTTGTACAGTGGTACCTCTCTACTAACACAACACCCACCTTGGACATCTTTCAAGACCTCTGTATCCTGTACAGTGGTACCTCTCTATTAACACAACACCCACCTTGGACATCTTTCAAGACCTCTGTATCCTGTACAGTGGTACCTCTCTACTAACACAACACCCACCTTGGACATCTTTCAAGACCTCTGTATCCTGTACAGTGGTACCTCTCTACTAACACAACACCCACCTTGGACATCTTTCAAGACCTCTGTATCCTGTACAGTGGTACCTCTCTACTAACACAACACCCACCTTGGACATCTTTCAAGACCTCTGTATCCTGTACAGTGGTACCTCTCTACTAACACAACACCCACCTTGGACATCTTTCAAGACCTCTGTATCCTGTACAGTGGTACCTCTCTACTAACACAACACCCACCTTGGACATCTTTCAAGACCCCTGCATCTTGTACAGTGGTACCTCTCTACTAACACAACACCCACCTTGGACATCTTTCAGACCTCTCTCTACTAACACAACACCCACCTTGTATCCTGTACAGTGGTACCTCTCTACTAACACAACACCCACCTTGGACATCTTTCAAGACCTCTGTATCCTGTACAGTGGTACCTCCCTTCATATCCGGACTACTAAGTGTCCACCTCCCTATAAAGACCTTTTTTTGGTGCTGATGTTTCAAGAAATATTTTTTGGCCGAAATATCCAGTTTTGTTGTGTCTCTTGTGAATACAATAGTGTCACTTCACACTGGTGTGCTTAATAGGGAGGTTCCTCTGAATTAAGGCAGCTCCATGTTCTTGATGTTTGGTATAAAATTGGCCACTAAATGTACACATTGTGCTGGTGTGTGGTGTGTGATGGACATACTCTAAATGTACATTGTGCTGATGTGTGATGGACATTGTGCTGATGTGTGATGGACATGCTCTAAATGTACACATTGTGCTGATGTGTGATGGACATGCTCTGAATGTACACATTGTGCTGGTGTGTGATGGACATGCTCTGAATGTACACATTGTGCTGATGTGTGATGGACATGCTCTGAATGTACACATTGTGCTGATGTGTGATGGACATGCTCTAAATGTACACATTGTGCTGGTGTGTGATGGACATGCTCTAAATGTACACATTGTGCTGGTGTGTGATGGACATGCTCTGAATGTACACATTGTGCTGGTGTGTGATGGACATGCTCTAAATGTACACATTGTGCTGGTGTGTGATGGACATGCTCTGAATGTACACATTGTGCTGGTGTGTGATGGACATGCTCTGAATGTACACATTGTGCTGGTGTGTGATGGACATGCTCTAAATGTACACATTGTGCTGGTGTGTGATGGACATGCTCTGAATGTACACATTGTGCTGGTGTGTGATGGACATGCTCTAAATGTACACATTGTGCTGATGTGTGATGGACATGCTCTAAATGTACACATTGTGCTGATGTGTGATGGACATGCTCTCACACATTGTGCTGGTGTGTGATGGACATGCTCTTGTACACATTGTGCTAGATGGACATGCTCTAAATGTACACATTTTGCTGCCACCTGATGGACATGCTCTAAATGTACACATTGTGCTGGTGTGTGATGGACATGCTCTTGTACACATTGTGCTGGGTGTGATGGACATGCTCTGTGTACACATTGTGCTGGTGTGTGATGGACATGCTCTGAATGTACACATTGTGCTGGTGTGTGATGGACATGCTCTGAATGTACACATTGTGCTGATGTGTGATGGACATGCTCTAAATGTACACATTGTGCTGGTGTGTGATGGACATCTTCGTTCTTTTGTACACATTGTATGTGTGATGGAAAAAATGTAACATTGTGCTGGTTTGATGGACATGCTCTAAATGTAAATGCTGGTGTGTAAACATGCAATGTCTTGAACATGCTCTAAATGTACACATTGTGCTGGTGTGTGATGGACATCATGTATAGTTGTGTGATGGACATGCTCTGAATCACATTGTGGTGTGATGGACATGCTCTAAATGTACACATTGTGCTGGTGTGTGCTGGACATGCTCTAAATGTACAGTGAAATTCAAAAACTTTCTTTTTTTATTTTTGTTAGTTAGATACATAGTCAGCTCTCTAATGTTTCTTCAAAACTACTCTAACGAAATTTGAGATAGTCCCAAATTCAGAGGTTTTTGTTCTTTTCAAGTTTCATATTCATCATAGTTAATCAATTGTGGTAAACGCGGTTAATTTTTTAAACATTTTTTTTTTATTTTTCTCAAAACTACCCAAATTGAGATAGGAGGTTTTTGAATTTCACCGCCAATGTTGTGTGGTGTTGCAGAGTGATGGACATGCTGCGTTTCCACAAGTTCACCATTGGCCACGCCTGGACCACAGACTTTGGATCGTCAGATGTCCCTGAGCAGTTTGAGTGGCTCTACAAGTGAGTACTGAACATGAGAGAGAGGGGGAGGGAGGGAGAAAGGGATAGAGTAACAAACATGTAGAAACTTTTGAAAATGTGTTGTGATAATCTTTGAAACGTGTCATAATCTTGATACCAAATAATAACCTTTGAAACGTGTCATGATGTTATCTTTTCAAATGTGTCACATATTCTGTCCAGGTATTCTCCGCTGCACAACATTCCTGAGAACACATCCAAGGGGCAGTACCCTGCCACCCTGCTGCTTACGGGCGATCACGACGACAGAGTTGTCCCCCTTCACTCCTTGAAGTTCATCGCCCAACTACAGCATTCCTTGGGGAAGAACCCGGAACAGGTATTTTCTGGTTTTTTTTTTAACTGTCCCATCTTCTGGGCCGTACAGTGGCGTTGCTCCCACACCGCTCATTCCGAGTCCCAACTCCCAGCCACACCCTGGTTTGTCAGGTTGCAGAATCTGAAACCAGCAGTCCAAGGGGAGTGAATCTGTGTCAAGGGGCTAGCACCAGAGGAGATGGTCCTTTCAGAGCAGGGTGCGTGTGTGTGTGTGCTCCGCTCTCTTTCTCTTCTCTCTCTTGCCATTAGGTCTGTTTCTACTGTATTCCATTTATGTCATCCGTGTGTGTTCGCTTTGTATTGCGTTTTTGTTTGAATGCGCTATGAATGCTAATGTGTGTGTGCGCTTTGATTTGATTTCTATCAAGATTCAGCGCCGTATAAATACTGTATGTTGTTGTTGTTGTGTGTGTGTATGTGTGTTGGTTGTGTATGTGTGTGCGCGCGCGTGTGTGCCTTACACAAAAGGAGGGGGTGGGTGGGTAAGGAATGGGTATTTGCTTTGCCAATGAGAGGTGCAGGTTGTCTTGTCATAGATTTAAAATTCCCTGCCTGCTCCTGTGTTTACTACAGGGAAGTGTGATGTCATTGATGATGTCATATATTTTGATGGCTGTCATAATCCTGCTAGGTTTTGTTTTACACAAGTCAGGAAAGATATAGCTATGGACCATTCTCTTAGATTGAGTCTAACATCTCTCTCTTCAACTTTATATTTAAATAAGATATTTTCTCACTATTTGTCTGGCAGTGAAGGGGTGAAGTGTGCTAATAAGCTGTTGGAGCTGCCAGGCCAATGAACCTCGTGCTGTGCTCTGTGTGTGCTGTGTGCTGTGCTGTGCTGTGTGTGTGCTGTGCTGTGATGTGTGTGTGATGTGCTGTGTGTGTGTGTGCTGTGTGTGCTGTGCGTGTGATGTGTGCTGTGATGTGTGCTGTGTGTGTGATGTGCTGTGATGTGTGTGTGATGTGTGTGTGTGTGCTGTGTGTGTGTGTGTGTGTGTGTGCTGTGTGTGTGTGTGTGTGTGTGTGTGTGTGTGTGTGTGTGTGTGTGTGTGTGTGTGTGTGTGTGTGTGCTGTGCTGTGTGTGTGTGTGTGTGTGTGTGCTGTGTGTGTGTGCTGTGTGTGTGTGCTGTGTGTGCGTGATGTGTGCTGTGCTGTGTGTGTGATATGTGCTGTGTGTGTGTGTGTGTGCTGTGCTGTGTGTGTGCTGTGTGTGTGTGATGTGTGCTGTGCTGTGTGCTGTGTGTGATGTGCTGTTTGTGTGATTTGTGCTGTGTGTGTGTGTGTGTGTGTGCTGTGATGTGTGCTGTGATGTATGATTTGTGCTGTGCTGTAATGTGTGATTTGTGCTGTGATGTGTGCTGTGTGTGATGTGTGCTGTGTGCTGTGTGTGTGTGTGTGTGTGCGCTTTGATGTGTGATTTGTGCTGTGTGTGTGATGTGTGCTGTGCTGTGCTGTGTGTGTGTGCTGTGATGTGTGATTTGTGCTGTGCTGTGTGCTTTGCTGTGTGTGTGTGTGTGTGTGTGCTGTGTGCTGTGATGTGTGCTGTGTGTGATATGTGCTGTGTGTGATGTGTGTGTGTGTGTGCTGTGCTGTGTGTGTTGTGCTGTGATGTGTGATTTGTGCTGTGATATGTGATGTGTGCTGTGCTGTGTGTGATGTGTGATATGTGATGTGTGATATGTGCTGTGCTGTGTGTGATTTGTTGTGTGTGATGTGTGCTGTGTGTGATGTGTGATTTGTTGTGTGTGATGTGTGCTGTGATGTGTGATATGTGCTGTGTGTGATGTGTGATGTGTGATATGTGATGTGTGTGATTTGTTGTGTGTGATGTGTGCTGTGTGTGATGTGTGATATGTGATGTGTGTGATTTGTTGTGTGTGATGTGTGCTGTGATGTGTGTGTGCAGAAAAACCCTCTGCTGATTCGTGTGGACACCAAGTCTGGACATGGAGCAGGGAAACCCACCGCTAAAGTGGTCAGTGTGTGTGTGTGTGCGTGTGCGTGTGTGTGTGTGTGTTTCTGCTTGAATGGGTGCATGTGTGCGTGTGTTTGTGTGTGTCTTCAGTATGTGAATGTATGTCTCTGTATTTATGTACATGCGCATGTTTTCACTAAAGATCTCAGAAATTTCGTCTCACTTTAAAATCTTCATGGTTTTCTTTGTTTCAGGTTGAAGTTGTTGTTGTCTTACCCTGGCTTAAAGATTCCAGGGATCATCCCAACAGCCGAAGCACTTGAACACTATGGCACAAATGCACCAGCTAGGGATGAGAACATTACGTGTGTGACCGTTTTTAATTACCCCGCCACGTGGGCAGCCGCACTCCGACTTTGTAGGAAGGTTGAAGAAATTTTGATGGTTTTCTTTGTTTCAGATTGAAGAAATCTTCCTGGTTTTCTCTGTTTCAGATTGAAGAAATCTTCCTGGTTTTCTCTGTTTCAGGTTGAAGAAATCTTCCTGGTTTTCTCTGTTTCTTCCTGGTTTTCTCTGTTTCAGGTTGAAGAAATCTTCCTGGTTTTCTCTGTTTCAGGTTGAAGAAATCTTCATGGTTTTCTCTGTTTCAGATTGAAGAAATCTTCCTGGTTTTCTCTGTTTCAGATTGAAGAAATCTCTGAGATGTACAGCTTCATCGCCTTGACCCTTGGCCTGGACTGGGCCCAGTGATGACCTCTAACCTCTGACCTCTGACCAGCATCCACATTCTTGTCAGGAGATGAAGACTTTGCTTCTAAAGAATGCTTCAGGTTGCTGCGCCCCCTGACCCTCGCTCTCTCCGGAGGACACCCCTCCCAACACACACACCACACCACACACCCCTCCCAACACACACCACACACCCCTCCCAACACACACACACACACACACCCTCCCAACACACACCACACACCCCTCCCAACACACACACCACACCACACACCCCTCCCAACACACACCACACACCCCTCCCAACACACACATCACACACCCCTCCCAACACACACCACACACCCCTCCCAACACACACACACACACCACACACCCCTCCCAACACACACACCACACACCCCTCCCAACACACACATCACACACCCCTCCCAACACACACACCACACCACACACCCCTCCCAACACACACCACACACCACACACCCCTCCCAACACACACCACACACCCCTCCCAACACACACACCACACCACACACCCCTCCCAACACACACCACACACCCCTCCCAACACACACATCACACACCCCTCCCAACACACACCACACACCCCTCCCAACACACACACCACACCACACACCCCTCCCAACACACACCACACACCCCTCCCAATACACACACACACACACACACACACACCACACACCCCTCCAACACACACCACACACACCACCCACACACACACCACACACACACCCCACACACACACACCACACACCCCTCCCAACACACACCACACACCCCTCCCAACACACACACACACACACACACACAACACACACACACACACACACACCCCTCCCAACACACACCACACACCCACCCACACACACACACACACACACACACACACACACACACCCCTCCCAACACACACACACACACACACACACACCCCTCACACACACACACACCACACACACACACCCACACACACACACACACCCCTCCCAATACACACACACACACACCACACACCCCTCCCAATACACACAACACACACCCCTCCCAACACACACCACACACACACACCACACACCCCTCCCAACACACACACACACACACACACACACACACACACCACACACCCCTCACACACACACACCACACACACACACCACACCCCACACACCAATACACACCCACACACACACACCACACACCCCTCCCAATACACACACACACACACACTCCCAATACACACAACACACACACACACACACACACCACACACACACACACACCTCCCAATACACACACACACACACCCCCCCCTCCCAATACACACACACACACACACACCACACACACACACACACCTCCACCACACACACACACACACACCCCCCCCACCCAATACACACCACACACCCCTCCCAATACACACACCACACACACACCCCTCTCACAATACACACACACACACACACACACACACACACACACACACACACACACACACACACACACACACACCACACACACACCACACACACCACACACACACACCACACACACACACACACACACACACACACACACACACACACACACACACACACACACACACACACACACACACACACACACACACACACCACACACACACACACACACACACACACACACCACACACACACACACACACACACACACACACACACCACACACACACACACACACACACACACCACACACACACACACCACACACACACACACCACACACACACACACACACACACACACACACACACACACACACACCACACACACACACACACACACACACACACACACACACACACACACACACACACACACACACACACACACACACACCACACACACACACACCACACACACACACACACACAAACACACACACACACACACACACACACACACACACACACACACACACACACACACACACACACACACACACACACACCACACACACACACACCACACACACACACACACACACACACACACACACACATAAACACAAAACACACACACACACACACACACACACACCACACACACACACACACACACACACACACACACACACCACACACACACAGGACACACACACACACACACACACACACCACAACACACACACACACACACACACACACCATAAACACACACACCACACACACACACCACACACAGATAAAAAACCACATCAACAAAAACCCACAGAAAAAAAATTAAGAAGCAAACCACACTTGTAGCACCTTCACCACCAAACGTGGAATGTCTTGGGGGGGAGGAGAGGGGGGCTAGAGGGGGGGGGAGGAATTAGAAAACATTCATGACGCTGCATCAGAGCATGGAACATGCATGTAAAGGATAAGGATAAATGATTTCAAACAGTGACAAAAACAGGGTATGTAGAGGAATTAGAAAACATTCATGACGCTGCATCAGAGCATGGAAGATGCATGTAAAGGATAAGGATAAATGATTTCAAACAATGACAAAAACAGGGTATGTAGAGGAATAAAAAAAACATTCTTTTTTTTCTTTTCATCTGAAGCATGGAAAGCCACACAGATCATCCATGAAGAACAGAGGGAAGTATTTATTTTAATTTTGAAAAACCACAAGTTTTTTAGACTGATGTATTCCTATGAAAGTTTGAGGCGCGTGCAATGGCCTTCAATTGTATTGCTTTAAGAGAACAGTGCCAAATACACAGAATTTTAAGTTTGTTTTTTCTTTCAGAAACTAAGAAACCACAGATTGGTTAACATGGTTTTTTCCCACATGTATTTGTTTGTTTTAGAATATAATGATTCATCTTTGAAAAACAGGCAATATTCCAATGCTGCTTCTGCCAAGAACTGACGCACACACACACAAAAACAGAATTTGAGAAGGAATGGAAACTTATGGTCTACATTATCAATACATGGTTTGTTATAGAAAACCACATTGTTTCAAAATTGTTCTAGTTAAAATTCTATTTAAATTTTTTTTTTAATCTGCAATTTGTACATGAAGACAATCGTGAGTTTTTAGGTTTTTTAGTTTTTCTTCTTTTAATTCCATAATTGTTTAGACCGTGAAATGCATCATTAATGTTTTGTTTTATCGCTCATCAGCTTTCTGAAATAAGCCACATTCATCCCAGGACTTTGGTATTCATGTAGGTCTATTACAATCATGCTTTATTCTTTACTTAACAATCATACCACATTTGGGAAGGCAATGGATTTGGTACAGCTTAAGCTAACTGAATACAACTACACCGCTACGTACTGTGTTGAGGGATTGTTGGATGGATTGTTGGAGGGATTGTTGGAGGGATTGTTGGATGGATTGCTGGATGATTTTTGTGTCACTGTAACTTTTCTTCCTGGTTAATTTGGACTTTTGTTAGTTTTCATTTTCATTGCGGTAATGCTTTGCCTCATTATGGGAATTGATTCGCCAAACTGCTTGCTTTTTGTGTGTGTGTTCACGCGCAAGATGTTTTGAAGCATATTTGGACTTCCATAATTAATATTAAAAAATTACATGATTTCTGCATAAGCCAGCATTTTCTTCTCCTTGGAAGTGGATAATTAACTAATATAAGTGGACAATTAGCCAATATAATTGGATAATTGGCTAAGATAATGGGGTAATTAGCTAAGGTTCCTGAATAAATAGCTAAGATCATTAACTGATATTAATGGGATAATTGGCTAAGATAATGGGATAATTGTTTAGACAGTGAAATACATTGTTATTTTAAAATTTGTATCACTCATCAGCTTTCTGAAATAAACCACATTCATCTCAGGACTTAAGTATACATGTAGGTGATTAGCTAGGATATTGGATAATTAGCCAAGATATTGGGATAATTAGACAAGATAATGGAATTATTAAATAAGATAATTGGCCAAGATGATTGGATAATTGGCCAAGATATGGATAACTGTCTAAGATAATTAGCTCAGATGTATAATTGGTTATGTCATTGGATAAGTGGCCCAGTTTATGTTATAATTTGAGGATATCAGGGTCCTTGATACTGTCATGTTTAAAAAAATGTTTTATATTATAATTTTTTTAATCTTGACTTGCATCCACGCTGCTCATGTTTATATGTTATGGGTTTGCTGTGGTTGTTGTTTCTTGATATCTATCTATTGTGACTTTGATGCGTTTGCTTGATCATCTCATGTTTATATGTTTTGGGTTTGCTGTGGTTGTTGTTTCTTGATATCTATCTATTGTGACTTTGATGCGTTTGCTTGATCATCTCATGGCTGTAAACAACTTCTTTTGAAGGTCCTATTTTGGCTACTTGTCTCCCAAGTGCTAGTCGTATCTGGAATTGTAAGATGATGTAATTGATGCGTTAGCTAACATTCATTTTGTTTTCTTTGCCCCCTTTTATTCTTGTTATTTATTTGTTTATTTTGGATTGCTTATTTTAAAGTCTACCCTCACCATTGTGTGAACAGACTTCATCGCATCTATCAATCAGTGTCTGTTGATTGCTTATTTTAAAGTCTACCCTCACCATTGTGTGAACAGACTTCATCACATCTATCAATCAGTGTCTGTTGATTGCTTATTTTAAAGTCTACCATTGTGTGAACAGACTTCATCACATCTATCAATCAGTGTCTGTTGATTGCTTATTTTAAAGTCTACCCTCACCATTGTGTGAACAGACTTCATCGCATCTATCAATCAGTGTCTGTTGATTGCTTATTTTAAAGTACGCTCACCATTGTGTGAACAGACTTCATCACATCTATCAATCAGTGTCTGTTGATTGCTTATTTTAAAGTCTACCCTCACCATTGTGTGAACAGACTTCATCGCATCTATCAATCAGTGTCTGTTGATTGCTTATTTTAAAGTCTACCCTCACCATTGTGTGAACAGACTTCATCACATCTATCAATCAGTGTCTGTTGATTGCTTATTTTAAAGTCTACCATTGTGTGAACAGACTTCATCACATCTATCAATCAGTGTCTGTTGATTGCTTATTTTAAAGTCTACCATTGTGTGAACAGACTTCATCGCATCTATCAATCAGTGTCTGTTGATTGCTTATTTTAAAGTCTACCATTGTGTGAACAGACTTCATCGCATCTATCAATCAGTGTCTGTTGATTGCTTATTTTAAAGTCTACCCTCACCATTGTGTGAACAGACTTCATCGCATCTATCAATCAGTGTCTGTTGATTGCTTATTTTAAAGTCTACCCTCACCATTGTGTGAACAGACTTCATCACATCTATCAATCAGTGTCTGTTGATTGCTTATTTTAAAGTCTACCCTCACCATTGTGTGAACAGACTTCATCACATCTATCAATCAGTGTCTGTTGATTGCTTATTTTAAAGTCTACCCTCACCATTGTGTGAACAGACTTCATCACATCTATCAATCAGTGTCTGTTGATTGCTTATTTTAAAGTACGCTCACCATTGTGTGAACAGACTTCATCACATCTATCAATCAGTGTCTGTTGATTGCTTATTTTAAAGTACGCTCACCATTGTGTGAACAGACTTCATCACATCTATCAATCAGTGTCTGTTGATTGCTTATTTTAAAGTACGCTCACCATTGTGTGAACAGACTTCATCACATCTATCAATCAGTGTTTGTTCTTGTGTCTTTGTTTTGTGTGTGTGGTGTTTCTTTTTTTATAATAATTAGACTGTCTTGGAAACTGAAAGCATTTGTTGTTGTTGTTTCTGTTGACTACCATGAAGACAGCGATCTGAACATGATTTGTTTGTATCTCACAGGACTAAAACCTTTTGATGATTTCAGCAGACATTGCCAATGAAGTTGAGGGGAAAGTGTTATTTTCAGGTATAAAAGGGGTCGAACAACGTTGTAGAAAATGACTTTTGAGTGATCAGATCTTACTGTTAGGTAAACTTTTCTTGTTTCAACTCTAAGCCGGTCTTGTGGAAGTATTTATCCTGTTCTAACATTGACAATCTGCTTTACAAAACAACAGTGTAAAAAAAATTGACAGGGTATACCAGAACACTCAAATTTTGTTTGTGAATTTTGGCTTCCCCCCCCCATATAAGTTTTAGAGGTTTTCTTTCTTTTTGTCATTGGAGTTCATGAGTATTTGTTTTTTATGCTGCAGCAGCTTTGTGAATTTCATTGTTTCTGTTGCTAGAAAAGTTGATGCAAGATTGTTTTCTAATTGTTCTGATTTTCATGTGCAGAGTAAGTTGTGAAAAGTATGTGACTGTATGTGGATGGTGTTTCATTCAGGACAGACAAAACTGCACCATCTTTCACAGTGTTGATAAGCTGCAGCCCCACTCACTCTCCCCTAACAAATTTTACACGGAATTCAGATTTCATTATTATACTTTGTAACTATTGTTTATGATATGAAATAGTCTTTTGTCCTAGATACGCTCATAGCCTGCAGGGGGCTCAGTGTGTGGACGACGTGTCGCCTTATTGTCCACAACGTAACAAACCACACAATGTCGGGTTGTGATTAGTACGTATGACCACACTCGGAAATTACCAAGATATTATTATTTTGTTTGTGTAAAGAATGCTGAAATAGCAAGTGACACATTTTCATATTCTATCAGTTTCTCATTTTACTCATATTTTTAAAATTAAGAAATTAATATTGTTGCTTGAAATAGTTTTTGAATCATGAAGAGTTTGTTCTTTTTTTCCTGTTTTTTTGGACAATGGCTTTATTGTCTAGAATGAGAGTTGAAAGTTGAAAAAACACTTCCGTAGAAAAATGAGCAATGAATTGTCTAAAAGAAATGATGTGCTGACATTGATTTGTTACATTTTGTTTGTAATGGCTGAGCTTCACTGGGGCACAATGACGTAGTTTGTGATGACTGTTTGTCCTTGTTTGTATGATATACTTGACATTAAAGGAGTATGCAATACTTGTGTTTGCATTTTTGTTTTCTTTGGGTGTGTGATCAGATCATCAGGGGTGCTACTACCTTCCTCATAAACGGAAATCTGTAAATTAAGTTTTCTACTGAGACGGAAATTCCGTAGTTTTTAAATTTTGTCCAAAACAAAAAAAAGTTGATCTGTTAGCTGCGGTTGGGGGCATTTTGAATCTGGGTCTTCCAACCACCGGAAGTGAAAATACAATAACAAAAATGGCGGCCGTGTCCTATCTTCTTCTTTCTTCTTGACTATACGTGGCCACATTGGCACAGTCACCACTTTGATTATTATGCCACGGAACTGGGGAGGTTCGAGACCACTTTTTCCTGGAAGAAAGGCTCAAGGCCTGAAGAAATAAAACAACAGAGAGAGCACAGATCATACAAAAACTAGGAAACTGTTCATCCGTTGGGTTGTTGGAAGAGGGGAGGAGGGGGTGGGGGACCAAAAAGGGGGGATGGGAGAAGGGGGGAGGGCAGAGGGGGGGGGGGGCTGTTGGTGCTTGTTAGTCTGACGTCCCCAGAGTGGGGCCATCAGACGTGGCGGTTGCAGCAGGTTTTCCAGTCAGGTGCTCCCAGACACTAGTCACGAAGCTCTCTGGAGTTCTGGCCTCAACTGCTGCTGAAGGTAGGATGTTCCACTCCCTGATGGTACGTGGGAAAAAGGAACTCTGTCGGTATTGTGTTCGACATTGGGGGACAAGGAATTGCAGTGTGTGTCCTCTGCGCTGCCGCTCTGGTTGGGGGACAAGTCTGTTCTTATTCGTTATTGACGCTCAACATGTCATTTTGTATTTTATACAGCATGGTGAGTCTTGTCACCTGGCGGCGTTGCTGCAGGGAGCTCCAGTCAAGCCTCTGGAGCATTGCTGTGACGCTGGCTGTCCTACGGTATTGATTGAGGACGAATCTTGCTGCTCTCCGTTGGATCAGCTCCACTTTGTCGATGTTTTTCTGAGTGGAGGGGTCCCACACTGAGCAGGCGTATTCAAGAAGCGGCCTTACAAAGGCTATAATAGGCTTTTGCTCTCAGCTCGGTGGAGGCGATCTTGAGGTTGCGACGGAGAAAGCCGAGCGTTTGACTGGCTTTAGCTGTGACGGCACTCAGATGGATGTCCCAGCTGCCGTTTGCCTGGAGGGTGACGCCCAGGTACTTTGCCGACTGCACTGTGTCCAGGGTGTGCCCATGAAGTTGGTAGGGGAAATGTGAGGGCTTCCTGCTTCGCGTGACGGGCAAGGTTTGACATTTCCCAGGGTGAAACTGCATGTCCCATTTCTTCTCCCATTCCTCGAGGCGCTGGAGGTCTTGCTGTAAATGGGCATACTTACATCTGAATCGTAACGCTAAGCTATCCAACTGGATAATTATACAGCGTGGTTGTGGAGCAGCAGGAAGAAAAATAAAACAAAATGAAAAAAGCAACTGAAAACAAATGAACTAAAAATATAGAGATCTCCCCAGCGTTTCATGGCTCCAGTCAGGCCAATCCGGCTACCGTAGCGGCCCCCGAGGGCAAGCCCCGACCGGCACAGCCCCAACCTTCTTAACCACTTTTTGCTGGGGAGGGAGTGATAGATCTATAATGAGAGGTTGTTGAGCTCCTGCTTGAAGACGCTGGGAGCGTGTTCCAAACGGGGATGGTTCTAGGAAGAAAACTGTATTTGAAGCTGTTTGTGTTTTGATGGAACTGTCGGAATTTGTTCTTGTGGTTTGTTCTTGTACGAGGTGGCATGCTGGTCAGATACTGGTCGCTGTTGATGTCCACAAGGTTGTTGGTGATCTTATACAACATAGTGAGCTGGATCTTCTGCCTTCTGGATTCAAGTGTCTCCCATCCGAGTTCATCCAGCATTGATGACACGCTGCTGGTGTTGTGGTAGCGGTTGGTTGCGTACCTGGCTGCTCTGCGCTGTACCATTTCGATCTTGTTTGTCTGGTCCTGGTGGTGTGGATTCCAGACTGAGCAGCAGTACTCTAGGTGGGGACAAACAAGGGTCTTGTAGGCATTGGTTTTTAACACGCTGTTGGAGGTCTTCAGATTTTGCCTCAAGAATTAAATTCAAAATTATCAGCATGAATTTTGTGTCATAAAAGCTACAAACTTCACAGAAAGGTAAGTTACAACTATATTTCAATTCACCAAATGATATTTATGTTAAACGTATGAATATGTTAAAAATGTTGCTTAGAAAAACTCAGTTGAGAGTCATTGTTTGTATCCACGAACATCGCATTTAACTTATGATCTAATTATTATCTTCTATTTGAACGGCTTTATAACTTTATTAAGTTATAGTTGTGTTTCTGAAATGTCAGTATAAAAAATCTTAGTCATGAAAATATGATTTTAACCATAGATCTTTTGTAATTCTTGTAAAAAGGTAATGTAACTTGTCATGTCTCAGCTATGTTCAACTTGGTCACTTTACAAAGTGTCAACTGTCGTCTGCCAACAGAACTATGATGTCAAATCGTAATCTGTTCCTCACCCATTCTGTTTATCCAGATTCTGAAACATATATATATAAACACACCCACCCACCCCACCCACCATATATTTAAAACCCTCTTTCCAGTCTCTCTTTCCCCCATCTTCATCAGATATGTGTCTATGGACCAAGAGGATGGAAACCTGAACTTCACTCTTTCTTTGTATGAGAGCAACAGCAGATAGCCTATGCGTGTTTGTGTGTGATGTGTGTCACTGTGTGTGTGTGTTTCTCTGTATGTGTCTGTGTGTATATCAGAAACAGTTTCATTGTTCTTAAAAATCGTAACAAAGTTATATTTGTGACAACAAAGAAACAAATGATGGAATTGTTATATTTCTAAATGCCAACTTTTAAAAGAGTTGTTTTTGTATGAATTCTTTGTAAATTTGTGTTGAACCGTCTGTCACTGTGTGTGTGTGTACTTGGGTGTGTGAGTGCTTGAATTATATCTGTGTGCCCATGTGTATAGTGCAAGTATGTCTGTGTGTGTGTGTACGTGCGCATGCGCATGCACGGGTGGATGCATACATGTGTGGGCATGAGTAGTTGTGTACGTGTGTGCAAAATGCAAAACCCTGTATATGTGTGCATTGTAGACAACAACCACCACAAAAAGTTATAGCCCTGAATCCATCTTCAGGATGCCATGAAAGTTACCTAAAAATTTCCTCTTCAGATTGCAGGAGAGCTATGGAAACGATCTCTGCAATTGCATTTTTGCTTCAGAACCCCTGCCTTTCAGTATTTTTCATTTGTGGAAGTAGCACCCATGGATCATGAGAGAGGAGAGAGAGTGTGAGGTGTGTGTGCAAATGACAGTGTGTGAGGGGGGGGGGGGGTGTTGGTGTGTGTGTGTGTGTGATTTTCTATCTCTTTAAAAACACACACACACACACACACACACACACACACACACACACACACAGACTATAAGGGCTCTATGTTAGTGTGTGATAGTATGGTCATCAGAGAGAGAGAGCGTGTGTATGTTTCTGAGAGACAGACTCTCGGTCACATACACACGCTCACTCTCTCTCTCTCTCTCTCTCTCTCTCTCTCTCTCTCTCTCTCTCTCTCTCTCTCTCTTCTCTCTCTCTCTCTCTCTCTCTCTTTCTCTCTCTCTCTCTCTCTCTCTCTCTCTCTCTTTCTCTCTCTCTCTCTCTCTCTCTCTCTCTCTCTCTCTCTCTCTCTCTCTCTCTCTCTCTCTCTCCCTCTCTCTCTCTCTCTCTCTCTCTCTCTCTCTCTCCTCTCTCTCTCTCTCTCTCTCTCTCTCTCTCTCTCTCTCTCTCTCTCTCTCTCTCTCTCTCTCTCTCTCTCTCTCTCTCTCTCTCTCTCTCTCTCTCTCTCTCTCTCTCTCTCTCTCTCTCTCTCTCTCTCTCCTTCTCTGCCCTGCCCAGGAGTGTTGACAATAGACTGTACCTTTTATTTAGTTCAAATCTCTTCTGCCTGTGTTTGCCTCACGTTCTCTCTCTCTCTCTCTCTCTCTCTCTCTCTCTCTCTCTCTCTCTCTCTCTCTCTCTCTCTCTCTCTCTCTCTCTCTCACTCTCTCTCTCTCTCTCTCTCTCTCTCTCTTTCTCTCTCTCTCTCTCTCTCTCTCTCTCTCTCTCTCTCTCTCTCTCTCTCTCTCTCTCTCTCTCTCTCTCTCTCTCTCTCTCCTTCTCTGCCCTGTCCAGGAGTGTTGACAATAGACTGTACCTTTTATTTAGTTCAAATCTCTTCTCTGTGTTTGCCTCTCTCTCTCTCTCTTTCTCTCTCTCTCTCTCTCTCTCTCTCTCTCTCTCTCTCTCTCTCTCTCTCTCTCTCTTTCTCTCTCTCTCTCTCTCTCTCTCTCTCTCTCTCTCTCTCTCCTTCTCTTCTCTCTCTCTCTCTCTCTCTCTCTCTCTCTCTCTCTCTCTCTCTCTCTCTCTCTCTCTCTCTCTCTCTCTCTCTCTCTCTCTCTCTCTCTCTCTCTCTCTCTCTTTCTCTGCCCTGTCCAGGAGTGTTGACAATAGACTGTACCTTTTATTTAGTTCAAATCTCTTCTGCCTGTGTTTGCCTCACTCTCTGTCTCTGTCTCTCTGTATCTCCCCAGTCCGCCTGTGTATGGATTTATCTAGCTGAAAACAATAACTCACTCTCTCTCTCTCTCTCTCTCTCTCTCTCTCTCTCTCTCTCTCTCTCTCTCTCTCTCTCTCTCTCTCTCTCTCTCTCTCTCTCTCTCTCTCTCTCTCTCTCTCTCTCTCTCTCTCTCTCTCTCTCTCTCTCTCTCTCTCTCTCTCTCTCTCTCTCTCGGAGTGAGTGTGTGTGTGTAATTTTCTCTCCGTAACACGCTCGCATACACATACACACACATGAGAGAGAGAGAGTCGCGTGCGACTATGGAAGCCAGTTAGCTGTGGAGGCGATTGCTATTCTGATGCTCTGGGCTGCACTGTGTTTATTGCGGTGAGGCCTTGCCTTCTTTCTTCTTTTCCCTATAGCAACCACAGTCACTACTGACTATTATGTCGCTGTAAATATTTGGGAGGATCTACGGGAGTGCGCGAGACAACGAATTATCAAGAAGAAAGTGGACAGGAGAAAAATAGAAAGCTTGACCCAGCCAGCCAGGTCCCGCTGATCGGTCCCTAACATGATGCCGCGCCAAGCGATAGAATGACCCAGTCAGCCAGGTCCCTCTAATCGGGCCCCAACGTGATGCCGCGTCATTGAGAAGAATAAAATAAAGGAAAATGAACTAAAATAAATCAAAATGAAGTAAAGAAAAAGAGAGAAGGGAGTGTAGTTACTGTGATTTGGAGACCCAGGACACAAAAGTGCCCAAGGTCCTCGCCTCAACAGCCTGTTCTGGGAGGTTGTTTCATGCCTTGATGGTACGTGGCAGGAAACTTGCTTGCCTGTATTGGGTACGGCAGTAGGTCTGGGCCAGCTGCTTGGGGTGTGACCAAATTGTTTTGGATCTTGTATACATCATACATGTAGAGCATGGCTAGTCTCGCTGTTTCCCTTCGTTCTTGCAGGGTGGGCCACTTCAGCTGCTCTATCATGGAGGTCACACTTGACGTATTCCTGAAGCGGTGCAGGGCGAATCTTGCGGCTCTCCTTTGGACCGCTTTGATTTTGTCGTCGTCTCGCTGTTGGTGAGGGTTCCACACTGTGGAGGTGTATTCCAGTATGGGACGCACAAATGCCTTGTAGGCTCTTTCCCTGATGGTCTGGGAACTGATCTTGAGGCTTCTTCTAAAAAACCCGAGTCTTGTTGGCCTTTGAGCAGACGTGCTGGATATGTTTTTTCCAGCTCAGGTCTTTACAGATGGCAACTCCCAGGTATTTTGCGGAGTCCACCGTTTCGAGCAAGTGGCCATGGAGCGTGTATCTGCTTTCTTGCGTCTGTCTTCTTCTGGTAACAGGTAAGGTGGTGCATTTGTCAGGATGAAATGCCATGTTCCAGCTCTTCTCCCACTCAGCAAGCTGATGGAGGTCATGGTCCTGGGGCGCCGCTACCACTATACATTGCAGTGCCATCAGCAAAGAGACGAGTTGGTGATGTCACCTTGTCTGGCAGGTCATTGATGTATGCCAGGAACAGGCACGGTCCAAGGACTGTTCCTTGGGGCACTCCAGAACAAACATCAATGCGGGTGGAGCTGACACCGTTGACAACAACCGCTTGTCAACCCATTTGTTGAGCTTCCCCTGGATATCATAATGGCGAAGCTTGTGCAGGAGCAGGCTGTGATTCACTTTATCAAAGGCCTTAGCGAAGTCAATTACTATGTCAGTCTGCTTGCCTTGCTCTACATTTTCAAACAGTTCATCGGTGAACTCCAGGAGCTGTGTTTCACAGGATTTCTTCTTCCTGAACCCATGTTGCTGGTCACACAGTATCCCATGGTCTTCCAGATGGTTCATGATGGCACTGGTGATGATGTGCTCTTAAAAATTGGTCGGTAATTCGCTGGATTGTAGGGTAAGACGGGGTAAAAAGCCCATGGGCGGGTAAGAAGCCCATGCCAATTATCATGAAATAAAGCAAATTTCAGTCAAATTTTGCCCATGCGACGAGTGTTAATGTTTAGCATTCGTCTCATGGGCAAATCTGACTGAACTTTGCTTTAGTTCATGAGATAATTGGCATGGGCTTCTTACCCACCCATGGGCTTTTTACCCCGTCTTCCCCTATTGCTCCCCTTTCTTAAACACTGGTGCTACATTGGCCTCCTTCCAATCAGTTGGTACGGTCCCGCTGTTGATGGACGATTGGAATATCTTGGTTAGTATTGGAGCAATTTCTGGTGCTAGTTCTTTCAGCACTCTTGAGCTGATGTTGTCTGGCCCGCTGGCTTTGGTGGGTGTCAAGTTTGCCAAAGGTGTACTCGATCCCTCCTCTCCTATTTAAATAACATACTTTCTAAATATCAATTTGGTTTCACTAAGGGCCGATCTTGCATCACGCAACTATACTGGTGACCATAAACGACTGGGTGGGCTCGCTGGAGGATGGTGAATCTCTGGATGCTGTCTATCTGGACCTGCAGAAGGCGTTCGACACGGTGTTGCATCGTCATCTCCTACATAAGCTGAAATCTTATGGGGTGGGAGGTAGCCTCTTGACATAGTTAGATGATTTCTTAAGAGGGAGAAGTCAGAAAGTCAATATAAATGTTTTTAATTCGGATTCAATAAAGGTAACCAGCGGAGTACCTCAGGGTAGTGTCCTAGGTCCGGTCCTGTTTTTGTATTTTATAAATGATTTACCGGAGCATGTAACATTTTTGCAGACGATACAAAGGCATATGCAAACGTAAATAACAGTGAAGAATAAAAACTAGAAGTACAAAGATGCATTGACAACTTGCACACACACACACACACACACACACACACACACACACACACACACACACACACACACACACACACACACACACGCACGCACGCGCGCGCACACGCACACACACACACACAACACATGCGTAAACAGAGAGAGAGAGAGAGAGAGAGAGAGAGAAGGCAGATAAAAACGTTAATGAATATAGACAAGGGAAAAAATAACAATTATGCCAGTACAATTGTATTTTAATCCAAATATAGAATGCGTCATCCACGGCAAAGCATTGGGAGATCAAGAGTCAATAGATTTATAAACAACATTGATTAATTCATTTAGCGGACATAGTTCAGGGGAGATAGCTATCGGCATAAGTGATTCTAAATGACAGTAGTTATTTCCCTTATATTACAACTTTTCCTTCATCATTTTCACAGCGTTTTATGAAATAAAGCTGATCTTTATGACAGTGTGTGTGTGTGTGTGTGTGTGTGTGTGTGAGAGAGAGAGAGAGAGAGAGAGAGAGAGAGAGAGAGAGAGAGAGAGACTGTTAGATAGAGAGAAGAGAGAGAGAGACTGTTGAAGAGAGAGAGAGAGAGACTGACAGAGAGAAGAGGAAGAGAAATGAATGAAATTAAAATTGTTTTAATGAATTCAGGCCTCTGCCCATTTTCATAAAGCACAGTTACAAAAAGACAACACGAATAAATATCCAAAGCACATTTGCCATGTATATTCCATACAACAAAATAAGCGCGGTGCAATAACTACACAGATGCATTAATCAGTTTCTGCTCTCTCAGTTTAAAGGCTTTAAAGAAGAACCAAGCTAGTTTCCTTATAGTTGGGCCAACTGGACAAGACATCAAACTTATGAATTTATTGTTCTGGTTATATATTGGGACATTTCGCATAACATTTAGCCTGAAAGCATCATACGT
Organism: Phymorhynchus buccinoides; assembly: GCA_017654935.2. Classification (NCBI taxonomy): domain Eukaryota; kingdom Metazoa; phylum Mollusca; class Gastropoda; order Neogastropoda; family Raphitomidae; genus Phymorhynchus; species Phymorhynchus buccinoides. The sequence goes on from CM065711.1 coordinate 22,717,537, forward strand.
ATCACACTGAAAGCACACGTGAAGGTCGTTTTCTTCAAAGCCAGGACAGAAAGGACAATTATTTTTATCTGTACAAATATATCTGCTTTTGTGAACTCTTAGTTCACTTATTCCAAAGCGCATTCTTATCAGTATATCTCTAAAAGATTTTTGATCCACACAATCTAAATAAGCCTCATGAGTAACGATTAACTTGAAACGAGAATATGGTTTAAATCTATCACTCTCGTTTATACCTGATTGCCATCCTTGGTAAAAACACATCAACCAGTCTCTGTTTTAACAATAGTAAGAAACCTTTCTCCTTTGCTACCCCTTGAGCCAGCCAGACAAAACAAGCCCTAAACTCTGTAACATTATTCTAAGCTTGGATACCCAGTTCACTCTTCCTGCATCATCGAAATTCATTAACATTTGATGAGATTGTTTAGGCAAGCGTGTATTCTCCATTTTTAGTAATCTTGATTAGAGATTGATTGTAATTAGTAATTGATTAGAGATTAAAAGTTAGTTTTTGTTGGTTGGTTGTGTGTGTGTGTGTGTGTGTGTGTGTGTGTGTGTGTGTGTGTGTGTGTGTGTGTGTGTGTGTGTGTGTGTGTGTGTGATACTGTAGGAAATCATCTATTGTACAGCTCTCACCTACTATTGCCCCCTACTACAGGCTAATGTTAACCAGTGCCAAAAAACATTAGAATATGCATTAAAAGCCACGTAAGCTGCAAAGGTAAATAAGCGCGATTCGAATAGCGTATTGTTCATACAGTGAGCTCTATGTACAGATAATACAAACGACAGCAAACAAACAAAGCCTAACATCATGAAAACATAAAAAGTTGCCGGAAATTACAGTTAATATATGTTTTGATAACAAGGCCATGTTTGTTCCTTAAAGAGCGCGCTTTCAACTGCACAAAATCAGTTTCATTGTCAAAAGAAAGAAGAACTATAGAAAGGTCACAGTCATAAAGAACTATAGAAAGGTCACAATCAGTTTCCTTGTTGATATAAAGAACTGTAGAAAGGTCACAGTCAGTTTCATTGTTGATAAAAAAAGAACTGTAGAAAGGTCACAATCAGTTTCACAGTCAGTTTCATTGTTGATAAAAAAAAGAACTGTAGAAAGGTCACAATCAGTTTCATTGTTGATATAAAGAACTGTAGAAAGGTCACAATCAGTTTCATTGTTGATATAAAGAACTGTAGAAAGGTCACAATCAGTTTCATTGTTGATAAAAAAGAATTGTAGAAAGGTCACAGTCAGTTTCATTGTTGATAGAAAGGAGAACTGTAGAAAGGTCACAATCAGTTTCATTGTTGATAGAAAGGAGAACTGTAGAAAGGTCACAATCAGTTTCATTGTTGATAGAAAGGAGAATTGTAGAAAGGTCACAATCAGTTTCATTGTTGATAGAAAGGAGAACTGTAGAAAGGTCACAATCAGTTTCATTGTTGATAGAAAGGAGAACTATAGAAAGGTCACAATCAGTTTCATTGTTGATAGAAAGGAGAACTATAGAAAGGTCACAATCAGTTTCATTGTTGATAGAAAGGAGAACTATAGAAAGGTCACAATCAGTTTCATTGTTGATAGAAAGGAGAACTATAGAAAGGTCACAATCAGTTTCATTGTTGATAGAAAGGAGAACTATAGAAAGGTCACAATCAGTTTCATTGTTGATAGAAAGGAGAACTATAGAAAGGTCACAATCAGTGTCATTGTTGATAGAAAGGAGAACTATAGAAAGGTCACAATCAGTTTCATTGTTGATAGAAAGGAGAACTGTAGAAAGGTCACAATCAGTTTCATTGTTGATAGAAAGGAGAACTATAGAAAGGTCACAATCAGTTTCATTGTCAATAGAAAGGAGAACTGTAGAAAGGTCACAATCAGTTTCATTGTTGATAGAAAGGAGAACTGTAGAAAGGTCACAATCAGTTTCATTGTTGATAGAAAGGAGAACTATAGAAAGGTCACAATCAGTTTCATTGTTGATAGAAAGGAGAACTATAGAAAGGTCACAATCAGTTTCATTGTTGATAGAAAGGAGAACTATAGAAAGGTCACAATCAGTTTCATTGTTGATAGAAAGGAGAACTATAGAAAGGTCACAGTCAGTTTCATTGTTGATAGAAAGGAGAACTGTAGAAAGGTCACAATCAGTTTCATTGTTGATAGAAAGGAGAACTATAGAAAGGTCACAATCAGTGTCATTGTTGATAGAAAGGAGAACTATAGAAAGGTCACAGTCAGTTTCATTGTTGATAGAAAGGAGAACTATAGAAAGGTCACAATCAGTTTCATTGTTGATAGAAAGGAGAACTGTAGAAAGGTCACAATCAGTTTCATTGTTGATAGAAAGGAGAACTGTAGAAAGGTCACAATCAGTTTCATTGTTGATAGAAAGGAGAACTATAGAAAGGTCACAATCAGTTTCATTGTTGATAGAAAGGAGAACTACAGAAAGGTCACAATCAGTTTCATTGTTGATAGAAAGGAGAACTATAGAAAGGTCACAATCAGTTTCATTGTTGATAGAAAGGAGAACTATAGAAAGGTCACAGAAAGGTCACAATCAGTTTCATTGTTGATAGAAAGGAGAACTATAGAAAGGTCACAATCAGTTTCATTGTTGATAGAAAGGAGAACAGAAAGGTCACAATCAGTTTCATTGTTGATAGAAAGGAGAACTGTAGAAAGGTCACAATCAGTTTCATTGTTGATAGAAAGGAGAACTATAGAAAGGTCACAATCAGTTTCATTGTTGATAGAAAGGAGAACTGTAGAAAGGTCACAATCAGTTTCATTGTTGATAGAAAGGAGAACTATAGAAAGGTCACAATCAGTTTCATTGTTGATAGAAAGGAGAACTGTAGAAAGGTCACAATCAGTTTCATTGTTGATAGAAAGGAGAATTGTAGAAAGGTCACAATCAGTTTCATTGTTGATAGAAAGGAGAACTGTAGAAAGGTCACAATCAGTTTCATTGTTGATAGAAAGGAGAACTATAGAAAGGTCACAATCAGTGTCATTGTTGATAGAAAGGAGAACTATAGAAAGGTCACAATCAGTTTCATTGTTGAAAGGAGAACTATAGAAAGGTCACAATCAGTGTCATTGTTGATAGAAAGGAGAACTATAGAAAGGAGAATAGAAAGGAGAACTATAGAAAGGTCACAATCAGTTTCATTGTTGATAGAAAGGAGAACTATAGAAAGGTCACAATCAGTGTCATTGTTGATAGAAAGGAGAACTATAGAAAGGTCACAATCAGTTTCATTGTCAATAGAAAGGAGAACTATAGAAAGGTCACAATCAGTTTCATTGTCAATAGAAAGGAGAACTATAGAAAGGTCACAATCAGTGTCATTAGAAAGGAGAACTATAGAAAGGTCACAATCAGTGTCATTGTTGATAGAAAGGAGAACTATAGAAAGGTCACAATCAGTGTCATTATAGAAAGGTCACAATCAGTTTCATTGTTGATAGAAAGGAGAACTATAGAAAGGTCACAATCAGTTTCATTGTTGATAGAAAGGAGAACTATAGAAAGGTCACAATCAGTTTCATTGTTGATAGAAAGGAGAACTATAGAAAGGTCACAATCAGTTTCATTGTTGATAGAAAGGAGAACTATAGAAAGGTCACAATCAGTTTCATTGTTGATAGAAAGGAGAACTGTAGAAAGGTCACAATCAGTTTCATTGTTGATAGAAAGGAGAACTATAGAAAGGTCACAATCAGTTTCATTGTTGATAGAAAGGAGAACTGTAGAAAGGTCACAATCAGTGTTGATAGAAAGGAGAACTGTAGAAAGGTCACAATCAGTTTCATTGTTGATAGAAAGGAGAACTGTAGAAAGGTCACAATCAGTTTCATTGTTGATAGAAAGGAGAACTATAGAAAGGTCACAATCAGTTTCATTGTTGATAGAAAGGAGAACTGTAGAAAGGTCACAATCAGTTTCATTGTTGATAGAAAGGAGAACTATAGAAAGGTCACAATCAGTTTCATTGTTGATAGAAAGGAGAACTGTAGAAAGGTCACAATCAGTTTCATTGTTGATAGAAAGGAGAACTATAGAAAGGTCACAATCAGTTTCATTGTTGATAGAAAGGAGAACTATAGAAAGGTCACAATCAGTTTCATTGTTGATAGAAAGGAGAACAGAAAGGTCACAATCAGTTTCATTGTTGATAGAAAGGAGAACTATAGAAAGGTCACAATCAGTTTCATTGTTGATAGAAAGGAGAACTGTAGAAAGGTCACAATCAGTTTCATTGTTGATAGAAAGGAGAACTATAGAAAGGTCACAATCAGTTTCATTGTTGATAGAAAGGAGAACTATAGAAAGGTCACAATCAGTTTCATTGTTGATAGAAAGGAGAACTATAGAAAGGTCACAATCAGTTTCATTGTTGATAGAAAGGAGAACTATAGAAAGGTCACAATCAGTTTCATTGTTGATAGAAAGGAGAACTAGAAAGGTCACAATCAGAAAGGTCACAATCAGTTTCATTGTTGATAGAAAGGAGAACTGTAGAAAGGTCACAATCAGTTTCATTGTTGATAGAAAGGAGAACTGTAGAAAGGTCACAATCAGTTTCATTGTTGATAGAAAGGAGAACTATAGAAAGGTCACAATCAGTTTCATTGTTGATAGAAAGGAGAACTATAGAAAGGTCACAATCAGTTTCATTGTTGATAGAAAGGAGAACTATAGAAAGGTCACAATCAGTTTCATTGTTGATAGAAAGGAGAACTATAGAAAGGTCACAATCAGTTTCATTGTTGATAGAAAGGAGAACTATAGAAAGGTCACAATCAGTTTCATTGTTGATAGAAAGGAGAACTAGAAAGGTCACAATCAGTTTCATTGTTGATAGAAAGGAGAACTATAGAAAGGTCACAATCAGTTTCATTGTTGATAGAAAGGAGAACTATAGAAAGGTCACAATCAGTTTCATTGTTGATAGAAAGGAGAACTCAGAAAGGTCACAATCAGTTTCATTGTTGATAGAAAGGAGAACTGTAGAAAGGTCACAATCAGTTTCATTGTTGATAGAAAGGAGAACTATCACAATCAGTTTCATTGTTGATAGAAAGGAGAACTAGAAAGGTCACAATCAGTTTCATTGTTGATAGAAAGGAGAATTGTAGAAAGGTCACAATCAGTTTCATTGTTGATAGAAAGGAGAACTATAGAAAGGTCACAATCAGTTTCATTGTTGATAGAAAGGAGAACTATAGAAAGGTCACAATCAGTTTCATTGTTGATAGAAAGGAGAACTGTAGAAAGGTCACAATCAGTTTCATTGTTGATAGAAAGGAGAACTATAGAAAGGTCACAATCAGTTTCATTGTTGATAGAAAGGAGAACTATAGAAAGGTCACAATCAGTTTCATTGTTGATAGAAAGGAGAACTATAGAAAGGTCACAATCAGATTGTTGATAGAAAGGAGAACTCACAATCAGTTTCATTGTTGATAGAAAGGAGAACTGTAGAAAGGTCACAATCAGTTTCATTGTTGATAGAAAGGAGAACTGTAGAAAGGTCACAATCAGTTTCATTGTTGATAGAAAGGAGAACTATAGAAAGGTCACAATCAGTTTCATTGTTGATAGAAAGGAGAACTATAGAAAGGTCACAATCAGTTTCATTGTTGATAGAAAGGAGAACTGTAGAAAGGTCACAATCAGTTTCATTGTTGATAGAAAGGAGAACTATAGAAAGGTCACAATCAGTTTCATTGTTGATAGAAAGGAGAACTGTAGAAAGGTCACAATCAGTTTCATTGTTGATAGAAAGGAGAACTATAGAAAGGTCACAATCAGTTTCATTGTTGATAGAAAGGAGAACTATAGAAAGGTCACAATCAGTTTCATTGTTGATAGAAAGGAGAACTATAGAAAGGTCACAATCAGTTTCATTGTTGATAGAAAGGAGAACTATAGAAAGGTCACAATCAGTTTCATTGTTGATAGAAAGGAGAACTGTAGAAAGGTCACAATCAGTTTCATTGTTGATAGAAAGGAGAACTATAGAAAGGTCACAATCAGTTTCATTGTTGATAGAAAGGAGAACTGTAGAAAGGTCACAATCAGTTTCATTGTTGATAGAAAGGAGAACTATAGAAAGGTCACAATCAGTTTCATTGTTGATAGAAAGGAGAACTATAGAAAGGTCACAATCAGTTTCATTGTTGATAGAAAGGAGAACTATAGAAAGGTCACAATCAGTTTCATTGTTGATAGAAAGGAGAACTATAGAAAGGTCACAATCAGTTTCATTGTTGATAGAAAGGAGAACTATAGAAAGGTCACAATCAGTTTCATTGTTGATAGAAAGGAGAACTATAGAAAGGTCACAATCAGTTTCATTGTTGATAGAAAGGAGAACTATAGAAAGGTCACAATCAGTTTCATTGTTGATAGAAAGGAGAACTATAGAAAGGTCACAATCAGTTTCATTGTTGATAGAAAGGAGAACTATAGAAAGGTCACAATCAGTTTCATTGTTGATAGAAAGGAGAACTCACAATCAGTTTCATTGTTGATAGAAAGGAGAACTATAGAAAGGTCACAATCAGTTTCATTGTTGATAGAAAGGAGAACTATAGAAAGGTCACAATCAGTTGTTGATAGAAAGGAGAACTGTAGAAAGGTCACAATCAGTTTCATTGTTGATAGAAAGGAGAACTATAGAAAGGTCACAATCAGTTTCATTGTCAATAGAAAGGAGAACTGTAGAAAGGTCACAATCAGTTTCATTGTTGATAGAAAGGAGAACTGTAGAAAGGTCACAATCAGTTTCATTGTTGATAGAAAGGAGAACTGTAGAAAGGTCACAATCAGTTTCATTGTTGATAGAAAGGAGAACTATAGAAAGGTCACAATCAGTGTCATTGTTGATAGAAAGGAGAACTATAGAAAGGTCACAATCAGTGTCATTGTTGATAGAAAGGAGAACTGTAGAAAGGTCACAATCAGTTTCATTGTTGATAGAAAGGAGAACTGTAGAAAGGTCACAATCAGTTTCATTGTCAATAGAAAGGAGAACTGTAGAAAGGTCACAATCAGTTTCATTGTTGATAGAAAGGAGAACTGTAGAAAGGTCACAATCAGTTTCATTGTTGATAGAAAGGAGAACTGTAGAAAGGTCACAATCAGTTTCATTGTTGATAGAAAGGAGAACTATAGAAAGGTCACAATCAGTTTCATTGTTGATAGAAAGGAGAACTATAGAAAGGTCACAATCAGTTTCATTGTTGATAGAAAGGAGAACTGTAGAAAGGTCACAATCAGTGTCATTGTTGATAGAAAGGAGAACTATAGAAAGGTCACAATCAGTTTCATTGTTGATAGAAAGGAGAACTGTAGAAAGGTCACAATCAGTGTCATTGTTGATAGAAAGGAGAACTGTAGAAAGGTCACAATCAGTTTCATTGTTGATAGAAAGGAGAACTATAGAAAGGTCACAATCAGTGTCATTGTTGATAGAAAGGAGAACTATAGAAAGGTCACAATCAGTTTCATTGTTGATAGAAAGGAGAACTATAGAAAGGTCACAATCAGTGTCATTGTTGATAGAAAGGAGAACTATAGAAAGGTCACAATCAGTTTCATTGTTGATAGAAAGGAGAACTGTAGAAAGGTCACAATCAGTGTCATTGTTGATAGAAAGGAGAACTATAGAAAGGTCACAGTCAGTTTCATTGTTGATAGAAAGGAGAACTGTAGAAAGGTCACAATCAGTGTCGTTGATAGAAAGGAGAACTGTAGAAAGGTCACAATCAGTTTCATTGTTGATAGAAAGGAGAACTGTAGAAAGGTCACAATCAGTTTCATTGTTGATAGAAAGGAGAACTGTAGAAAGGTCACAATCAGTTTCATTGTTGATAGAAAGGAGAACTGTAGAAAGGTCACAATCAGCTTCATTGTTGATAGAAAGGAGAACTGTAGAAAGGTCACAATCAGTTTCATTGTTAAAAGAAAGGAGATCTGTAGAAAGGTCACAATCAGCTTCAGTCGATCAGTCTGAGGCGGCTTAAGATGCAACATAGAACAACGCGGAACTCCAAATAGCTAGGGCTGTTAGTCATTGGGATGGAACCTGCTGGACAAAAGTGCCAAACTTTCTGTGGTGATTCTTTACAGCCAACTGATGAAATATTTTGTCGGCCCTAGCAAATCTGTACCCATTATCAGGGTCACGTGACCCTATGATTATTTACGTAGTAATTATAGTGAAATAGGCTACACCAAGTAGAGAGCACGTCAATAAGACTTGTAACGATTTGGACCATGAATGGTGTTTTACGTCCTCTCGGTCATAGACACATATGGGATATTTGTAAATACAAAGATGGTGGGAACATTACTGGGGACAATGCACAGAGGCAGTGCCACACCAGTAAAGTCCCGATTTAAAAAAAATACAGATATGTGTAGCGGTAACCATGCCTCGGTAAAACCTCATCGGCTATGGTACTGCTACAGTATAAAGCATTCGCTTTGCTTTGACGATTTGGACCACTCATAAATTAGGTTTGTATCTAAGAATCACAACATACCTTCTGTGGGGGTAGTTTGGGATGGGTTTAACTTTTACATTGTTCCCCCGCCTTCTGGAAGTTTTGTACTAGCAAAGCCCTCTATCACTCTCTTTGACCCACGCTCATAAGATAAGTGCCTAACTCATTTTACAGTGTTTTGAAAAAACCCGCAAAAAAACGTCTCAGTATTTTATTAAGAACTTACACATCTAATTTTTTTCTATAAAAATGCAATCTGCCGATCTCACGTGAGTGATAAAAAAACACAACTAAATGATACATAACTAGTTTATCAATCAGCACACAAGCTTAGCTTCACACGCTTGAGGCAAGTCATTGTCTATCAAAAACGAAGCTTAATTGACTGTGAAAATCTCACCTGGACTTAGCGCCGCCATCTTTGTACAAACGTACCCAAGTCAGAAAAGAGAACGGCATATTTGCAACGTATCTATGGTGATCACTTCCGCTTTTCCAGGTGCTTCTGTACTTTCTGTCATGATAGATACCAGTCAGCCGATGTCCTATACACGCTTACTGCAAAATTGCCTAACTCTGAGTTAGGTATTTTTCTTATGAGCGTGATTGTTACTGTCATCTGGAATGTTCTGTCTTCTTCTTCCTTCTCTTTTGTATTTTATTCTAGATAATCTTCCAATACAAATAGTTCTCCTTCCTTCTGGAAGCTGTGTGCCAGCAAAGTCCTCTAACACTGTCTTTGACTGTCTTCCTTTCATTACTGTGTTCTTGTATTTTCTGCATCATTTGGCCCTGTACAGGCTTTTGTTCAAGAAAACCTTACACTTTTCTCTTTTGAGCTCTTTTCAAATCTAAACATGCTGGTAGAAAGCAGCGAGAAGACTATGAAACTGAAGACCAGACATTTCCCCCTTCATGGACATGGCCTGGGAACACAGAGAGAGACAATGAAATAAATGTTATGATCTTCTACAGTTTTGTTACATAATTTGTTTATTCGTTTCTTGCCGATGTTTCTTTGATATAAGAATACAGAAAGAAAATCAGGGCCGAATTGGGATAGGGGAGGGGATCCTGGGTTTGGGATAGGGGAGGGGATCCTGGTCCCTGGGCTCCGGAACCCACCCCACCCCTCTCTTTCCCAAGAATGCTCTATAATTATACAATGGTGAAAACAGTTTTTTTTAAAGCTAAATTTTGCCTTAATAATCACTAAATTGCAACTTATCTTGGGGCTTTGTCCCCTGCCCCCCCCCCCCCCCCCCCCAAGCACTAGTACTGCCCTAACCTATGCAGCTCCATGGACTTATGGCAGAACCCCCCTCTACTCTACCCCAGCCCCTATGCCAATCACTTGGTCCGGCCGTGTGGAAATGTAGTACTGTTTTGTCTTCTCATTTCACTACAGTTCATTATGACAACTCCAGAAACCTTCACTAACTTATGTGCACAGTGTTCTCATTTCACTACAGTTCATTATGACAACTCCAGAAACCTTCACTAACTTATGTGCACAGTGTTCTCCCTTCACTACAGTTCATTATGACAACTCCAGAAACCTTCACTAACTTATGTGCACAGTGTTCTCATTTCACTACAGTTCATTATGACAACTCCAGAAACCTTCACTAATTTATGTGCACAGTGTTCTCCTTTCACTACAGTTCATTATGACAACTCCAGAAACCTTCACTAACTTATGTGCACAGTGTTCTCCTTACACTACAGTTCATTATGACAACTCCAGAAACCTTCACTAACTTTAATGTGCACATTGTTCTCCCTTCACTACAGTTCATTAGGACAACTCCAGAAACCTTCACTGATTTATGTGTACAGTGTTCAAGGATCTTTCTTTAGTATTTTCCCAAGGAAACTTCACAAACTATTATATCATCATTTCACCCACAGTAAGATGCTGTTTCTAAACAAGACTAAGTGATGAGCTGCGTCAGGATTTCATCTAGAGGAGTGCTTATTTTAGTCACGTTGACCTTTCTAAACATGCTGGTAAATTCTTTCCTGTAGATTATTACTGCAATCAATATGCGAGTATGGATAATGATATCCATTATGTTTCATTCCGGTGATTCACTAGAAAGAACCCACGATGTGATCACAAAATGATGAAATCCTCACTGTTACAACCATGGCTCAGCGCTTAGTCTTTTCAAAACAGTGTCTTTGTGTTGCTGAAATGATGAAATAATAGGGTGTGAAGAGCTTCCTTGTAAAACTACTTAAGAGAGATCCTTGGACAATGTGCAATTTACAGTTAGAGAAGGTTTCTCGAGTCGTCATAATGAACTGCAGCAAACAACAACAAACAGAAGAAGAAGACAAAAGACAAAGCTATGTTTTCTGCTGGCATTCGTACATTAAAAGCAAGACCAACAACAAGCAAATAAACACAAAGTAATAAAACCGTACTAGGGACGTTTATTTCATTGTCTCTGTCTGTGTCCCCAGGCCAAGTCCAGGAAGGTGGAAATGTCCTGGTCTTAGGTTTCATATTCTTCTCACTGCTTTCTACCAACACATTTTAATTTAAAAAAGAGCTCAAAGAAGAAAATTAGAAGTTTATCTTGAATAAAAGATTGTACAATGCCAACAAAAAGGCAGACAATACTCGATGACAGGAAAGAAAAGAAAGACAGTCAAATAGAGTCATATAGGACTTTGTTAGCATAAAACTTCCAGAAGGCAGGAAACTATTTGTATTTGAAGATTATCTAGACTAAAATAATACAAAAGAAAGAGACAAAAAGGCAGAACATACTAGGTGACAGTAAAAAAAGGAAAGGTAGAGTCAAAGAGTGATAGTCCCAGCTGCCAGCGCAACTCTACCAGAAGGCGGGGGGACTATTTAAAATCCATTCCAACTATCCCCATGGAGGGTGCGTTGTGATTCTGATATCAAAACATGATTGGGAAACATGAGTGGTCAACATTGTTTGAAATCTTACTGACATATTCTCTATTGAGTGTGTTGTGGTTCTGATATCAAAACATAATTGGGAAACATGAGTGGTCAACATTGTTTGAAATCTTACTGACATATTCTCTATGGGGTGTGTTGTGGTTCTGAGATAGAAACATGATTGGGAAACATGAGTGGTCAACATTGTTTGAAATCTTACTGACATATTCTCTATTGGGTGTGTTGTGGTTCTGATATAGAAACATCATTGGGAAACATGAGTGGTCAACATTGTTTGAAATCTTACTGACATATTCTCTATTGAGTGTGTTGTGGTTCTGATATCAAAACATAATTGGGAAACATGAGTGGTCAACATTGTTTGAAATCTTACTGACATATTCTCTATTGGGTGTGTTGTGGTTCTGATATAGAAACATCATTGGGAAACATGAGTGGTCAACATTGTTTGAAATCTTACTGACATATTCTCTATTGGGTGTGTTGTGGTTCTGAGATAGAAACATGATTGGGAAACATGAGTGGTCAACATTGTTTGAAATCTTACTGACATATTCTCTATTGGGTGTGTTGTGGTTCTGAGATAGAAACATGATTGGGAAACATGAGTGGTCAACATTGTTTGAAATCTTACTGACATATTCTCTATGGGGTGTGTTGTGGTTCTGATATAGAAACATCATTGGGAAACATGAGTGGTCAACATTGTTTGAAATCTTACTGACATATTCTCTATTGGGTGTGTTGTGGTTCTGATATAGAAACATCATTGGGAAACATGAGTGGTCAACATTGTTTGAAATCTTACTGACATATTCTCTATGGGGTGTGTTGTGGTTCTGATATAGAAACATCATTGGGAAACATGAGTGGTCAACATTGTTTGAAATCTTACTGACATATTCTCTATTGGGTGTGTTGTGGTTCTGATATAGAAACATCATTGGGAAACATGAGTGGTCAACATTGTTTGAAATCTTACTGACATATTCTCTATGGGGTGTGTTGTGGTTCTGAGATAGAAACATGATTGGGAAACATGAGTGGTCAACATTGTTTGAAATCTTACTGACATATTCTCTATGGGGTGTGTTGTGGTTCTGATATAGAAACATCATTGGGAAACATGAGTGGTCAACATTGTTTGAAATCTTACTGACATATTCTCTATTGGGTGTGTTGTGGTTCTGATATAGAAACATCATTGGGAAACATGAGTGGTCAACATTGTTTGAAATCTTACTGACATATTCTCTATGGGGTGTGTTGTGGTTCTGAGATAGAAACATCATTGGGAAACATGAGTGGTCAACATTGTTTGAAATCTTACTGACATATTCTCTATTGGGTGTGTTGTGGTTCTGATATAGAAACATCATTGGGAAACATGAGTGGTCAACATTGTTTGAAATCTTACTGACATATTCTCTATGGGGTGTGTTGTGGTTCTGAGATAGAAACATCATTGGGAAACATGAGTGGTCAACATTGTTTGAAATCTTACTGACATATTCTCTATGGGGTGTGTTGTGGTTCTGATATAGAAACATCATTGGGAAACATGAGTGGTCAACATTGTTTGAAATCTTACTGACATATTCTCTATGGGGTGTGTTGTGGTTCTGAGATAGAAACATGATTGGGAAACATGAGTGGTCAACATTGTTTGAAATCTTACTGACATATTCTCTATGGGGTGTGTTGTGGTTCTGATATAGAAACATCATTGGGAAACATGAGTGGTCAACATTGTTTGAAATCTTACTGACATATTCTCTATTGGGTGTGTTGTGGTTCTGATATAGAAACATCATTGGGAAACATGAGTGGTCAACATTGTTTGAAATCTTACTGACATATTCTCTATGGGGTGTGTTGTGGTTCTGATATAGAAACATCATTGGGAAACATGAGTGGTCAACATTGTTTGAAATCTTACTGACATATTCTCTATTGGGTGTGTTGTGGTTCTGATATAGAAACATCATTGGGAAACATGAGTGGTCAACATTGTTTGAAATCTTACTGACATATTCTCTATTGGGTGTGTTGTGGTTCTGATATAGAAACATCATTGGGAAACATGAGTGGTCAACATTGTTTGAAATCTTACTGACATATTCTCTATTGGGTGTGTTGTGGTTCTGATATAGAAACATGATTGGGAAACATGAGTGGTCAACATTGTTTGAAATCTTACTGACATATTCTCTATTGGGTGTGTTGTGGTTCTGATATAGAAACATAATTGGGAAACATGAGTGGTCAACATTGTTTGAAATCTTACTGACATATTCTCTATGGGGTGTGTTGTGGTTCTGATATAGAAACATAATTGGGAAACATGAGTGGTCAACATTGTTTGAAATCTTACTGACATATTCTCTATTGGGTGTGTTGTGGTTCTGATATAGAAACATAATTGGGAAACATGAGTGGTCAACATTGTTTGAAATCTTACTGACATATTCTCTATGGGGTGTGTTGTGGTTCTGATATAGAAACATAATTGGGAAACATGAGTGGTCAACATTGTTTGAAATCTTACTGACATATTCTCTATGGGGTGTGTTGCACTATAATTACTACGTAAATAATCATAGGGTCACGTGACCCTGATAATGGCCACAGATTTGGTGGGGCCGACAAAATATTTCATCAGTGGGCTGTAAAGAATCACCACAGAAAGTTTGGCACTTTTGTCCAGCAGGTTCCAAAACCATCTAATTTTGGGAACAGTGTGCCCCGCTAAATACCTGTCACAAACTTTAGCCTTAACGAGCAACGTATTCTGGGACTAAGCCATTTTTAATAGGCTTAAAAGTTTGTTTTATGAAAGGTAAGCGAGAAAGTGTCTACTTATTGTACGCTTATATCTTCTACTTAGAAAAAAAATCATCAGTAAAAAACAACCCACCATAATACAAAAGCCAAAGAAATATTATTCAAAACATTACGTTATATCATTAAAAAAGACTACAGTATTTACATACAAGTAAAAAACAAAGCATATTATTGCAAAAGCTTTAAGCTTGTTGTGCTCGCATATATTTTTTTATGTTGCTGTTATATTGATTTTCAATAAAATTAGTTTAAACCAAGAAAACAAAGCAAGCAGATTTTAACATATTATTTTGTTTGCTTCAGTGCCCATTGCTACAAGGATCTTGAAGCCCAACATAGGATAAACAATTGTCCACCACAAGGTTTCTGTGTCTATTTTTTTAAGGAGGTCTAAAATTTAAGCAATTAAAATGTTTCATTTTTTTATCCGGACAAATTTCTCATTCATAAATAGACTCAAAAATTCCGAAAACACTGACTAAAATATCCTAGCTCAAAACACACCTATTTTCAGGAGAGAAAAAAAAGAATTTCCAGACAACTGGGATTTTCTTCTAAAAGTTGTGCAGGGTTAAGAACATCTTTATGTGCAGGAGCGTTCACATGATCTGTATCTAAGTAGAAAGTTCACTTGAACCTTGTGTGGTACAGCCTTTATTGATCACTAGTTCACCGCCGTCACTGTTATTCGGCCAGCTGGAAGAAGTAGGCCAACTTGAAGCCAAGGCAGTTGGCGACAGAGTTGGTGGACAGTGTCACGTTGACCTGGCTGCTTTGGAAGGTCAAGGTCAGACAGCCTGAGCCACACCAGATGTTGTCGTAGTCGGCGGACAAGAAACGGAGAGAGTCCCCCGGACAGTTGCTGCTGGCCGAGTCAAAGCACGAGCCTGCCCCCTCCACAGAAAGGAACACGAATTTCACCTGTTAGAAAAAAGAATGACCTAAACACTAAAGTAGACCAAAGTTAAACGGCCTTTACATTCTAATAGGGTAAGACGGGGTAGAAAAGCCCATGCGTGGGTAAGAAGCCCATGCCAATTATCTCATGAAAAAAAGAAAAGTTCAGTCAGATTTGCCAATGAGACGAATGCTAAACATTAACACTCGTCTCAGGGGCAAAATGTGACTGAAATTTTCTTTATTTCATGAGATAATTGGCATGGGCTTCTTACCCGCCCATGGGCTTTTTACCCCCTCTTCACCCTATTAGGCCTACGTGTGAAAGCTTGAATGAATGAATGAAAAATGGTGTTTTACGTCCTCTCGGTCATAAGCCGGCGACAGACTATGTGACTGCCGCATGTGACTCGATCAGGTCGTGACGTTCACCTCATTTGCATACCATCTAACTCGATCAGTCTGACTCAGTCGGGCCCAGTCAGGTGACAGGGCCGAATAGGGCGGGTTCTAAATTTCACTGATCGAGTCTGATCGAGTCAGATGGCTTGTGACCTCTTCTGTGCGGGAAACAAAATTTGATCTACGTCACGACCTGATCGAGTCACATGAGGCAGTCACATAGTCTGTCGCCGGCTATAGACACATATGGGACATTTGTAAATACAAAGATGGTGGGAACAATACTGGAGGCAATGCCCGGAGGCAGTGCAACACCAGTAAAGTCCCGAGTTTTTATCAATATAGATAGGTGTAGCGGTAACCACCCCTCGGATAAACCTCATCGGCTATGGTACCGCCACAATATTTGTTATTAAGGCTGTGTGTGAAAGCTTGTTGTAGGCTCACAACACCTGCTGGTGCACATCTATTGACGATGGGGCACGTTTCACCAGAGCGAACGCTCGTATATAGCTGTTAGTGCAATTCGGCAAAAACGGTCCTAAGAAACACCTTCGTTTGCAGATAGTTTGGCGAGCGCTCCGAGCCTCTTCCAAAGCAAGCACTCGGCGAATTATCACGTGACTTGCATGGGGTTAACACGTTGATTGGCCCATTAAAGTTTGGCTAAAATACTTTTTTGGGGACCAATCAGACAAGAGCTTTTAGTATTCTTCCGCAAACGTTTTGTAAAGTCGTTTCTTACCTATACGAAGCTTCGACCGCCAGCATTTTCGGCTCCAGCTACCTTGACCTATGATGAACTACCTTCATTTTGGAACTTGGCCTAGATATCCTAACTACCTATCCGCATGCAAAATCGTGAGGGTCCCTCCGTTCAAAAGCTGTCGTGTAAACATACTGTATCGTGACCAGTCAGCCACATAGCACTGCCCTCTGTATGCTGTACTCTATTGACGATGGTGACACACATAGCACTGCCCTCTGTATGCTGTACTCTATTGACGATGGTGACACACACAGCACTGCCCTCTGTATGCTGTACTCTATTGACGATGGTGACACACATAGCACTGCCCTCTGTATGCTGTACTCTATTGACGATGGTGACACACACAGCACTGCCCTCTGTATGCTGTACTCTATTGACGATGGTGACACACATAGCACTGCCCTCTGTATGCTGGACTCTATTGACGATGGTGACACACACAGCACTGCCCTCTGTATGCTGTACTCTATTGACGATGGTGACACACATAGCACTGCCCTCTGTATGCTGTACTCTATTGACGATGGTGACACACACAGCACTGCCCTCTGTATGCTGTACTCTATTGACGATGGTGACACACACAGCACTGCCCTCTGTATGCTGTACTCTATTGACGATGGTGACACACACAGCACTGCCCTCTGTATGCTGTACTCTATTGACGATGGTGACACACATAGCACTGCCCTCTGTATGCTGGACTCTATTGACGATGGTGACACACATAGCACTGCCCTCTGTATGCTGTACTCTATTGACGATGGTGACACACACAGCACTGCCCTCTGTATGCTGTACTCTATTGACGATGGTGACACACATAGCACTGCCCTCTGCATGATGTACTCTATTGACGATGGTGACACACATAGCACTGCCCTCTGTATGCTGGACTCTATTGACGATGGTGACACACACAGCACTGCCCTCTGTATGCTGGACTCTATTGACGATGGTGACACACACAGCACTGCCCTCTGTATGCTGTACTCTATTGACGATGGTGACACACATAGCACTGCCCTCTGCATGATGTACTCTATTGACGATGGTGACACACACAGCACTGCCCTCTGTATGCTGTACTCTATTGACGATGGTGACACACATAGCACTGCCCTCTGTATGCTGTACTCTATTGACGATGGTGACACACATAGCACTGCCCTCTGCATGATGTACTCTATTGACGATGGTGACACACATAGCACTGCCCTCTGTATGCTGGACTCTATTGACGATGGTGACACACACAGCACTGCCCTCTGTATGCTGGACTCTATTGACGATGGTGACACACACAGCACTGCCCTCTGTATGCTGTACTCTATTGACGATGGTGACACACATAGCACTGCCCTCTGCATGATGTACTCTATTGACGATGGTGACACACACAGCACTGCCCTCTGTATGCTGTACTCTATTGACGATGGTGACACACATAGCACTGCCCTCTGTATGCTGTACTCTATTGACGATGGTGACACACATAGCACTGCCCTCTGTATGCTGTACTCTATTGACGATGGTGACACACATAGCACTGCCCTCTGTATGCTGTACTCTATTGACGATGGTGACACACACAGCACTGCCCTCTGCATGATGTACTCTATTGACGATGGTGACACACATAGCACTGCCCTCTGTATGCTGTACTCTATTGACGATGGTGACACACACAGCACTGCCCTCTGCATGATGTACTCTATTGACGATGGTGACACACATAGCACTGCCCTCTGCATGATGTACTCTATTGACGATGGTGACACACATAGCACTGCCCTCTGCATGATGTACTCTATTGACGATGGTGACACACACAGCACTGCCCTCTGTATGCTGTACTCTATTGACGATGGTGACACACATAGCACTGCCCTCTGTATGCTGTACTCTATTGACGATGGTTACACACATAGCACTGCCCTCTGTATGCTGTACTCTATTGACGATGGTGACACACATAGCACTGCCCTCTGTATGCTGTACTCTATTGACGATGGTGACACACATAGCCACCTGGCCAACCAGATCGAAAACATTGACTGATTAAACAGTCGTGACTCCCCTCCCTCCCCCCCCCTCTCTCTCCCCTGCCCCTCTCTCTCTCTGTCTCTCTCTCTTTAATGAGTTAATGAGTTTTACTACAAATATCAACTTTTGCCAAGATTCTTGTAATTTTTTTATGTCTCCCTGTATATCTGTTTAATGTTCCAATTTGATTCTCTGTCAATTATTTCATGTGCCAATTTTTGTTTCATTTTCTTGACTTGATTGTTTTTATGTCAATTTTTCATTGCCTGATGCATGGTGTGAGTGTGTGAGTGAGAGGGCCAGGTGCAAATAAGCTATTGTAGCTTATCCTTTTGACCCTCAATAAAACATTCGTATTTGGTATTTGGTATCTCTCTCTCTCTCTCTCTCTCTCTCTCTCTCTCTCTCTCTCTCTCTCTCTCTCTCTCTCTCTCTCTCTCTCTCTCTCTCTCTCTCTCTCTCTCTCTCTCTCTCTCTCTCTCTCTCTCACCGTGATCCAATACTCCCCAGGAGCGTCAATGACCCACTGTTGGTCGACACTGGAGGGGTATTCGTTGGGAAAGTTAGGACTGATGATGGTGCCGTTAGCCTCGTCCAATGAAGTGACGTTGCAGCCTGCACGAGACAGTGACGTAGATCATAAATATTTATCAGATCTAGTTATGTTACCAGAATGTACACTGCTAATAATATAAGTGATATGGTCCCTTAATCCTCGTGCAATATCACAGCCTGCACGTGACAATGACGTAGATAATGAATATTAACTAGACAGTGCACGTGACAGTGACGAAGGTCATGAATATTAACTAGACAGGCCTAATCACAAATGCTACCGTGGTTGAGATAATCTTTTAAAAGGACACAATTGTCTTTACGTTAAACCAGAGAGAGAGAGAGAGAGAGAGAGAGAGAGAGAGAGAGAGAGAGAGGTGGGGGGAGAGAGAGTGACATCAATAGGGTAATACTGGGTAAAAGATGGGATGTTGGTGGGAAGGGTGGAGGGTGGTATGAAAGCATGAAAGTGAGCGCGCAAGCAGGGCGTGTGAAATGTGAAAGAAACTTTTAAAGCATGTAATTACAATTTATTTTGTTCTTTTATAAATTGTTTGGTTTCTTGTGTGTACATATGACGTGTCCGCAGGAAAATGATCCTTGTTTTTATGAGGACAAAATAAAAGTTGAGTTGAGTTGAGTTGAGAGAGAGAGAGAGAGAGAGAGAGAGAGAGAGAGAGAGAGAGAGACACTTGTCTTGATGCTGGATTTGGATTTGTTTCAGCACTCTTAGTTAAACTTATGCTTGCCTAGGGAGGTCGAACTTTTAACTCCCCGTGTGCTTGACCCTTTAAATTACAAGGTTGAAAGTGTTCTTTTTTCATCGGTTTGTCATAATAATAATAATAATAAAGAAAGCTTATATAGCGCATATTCCAGGCTAGCTGCTCATAACGCTTTACAAAAAAACCAACAACAAACCCTAATCACATCAATAAGGTAAGACGGGGTAAAAAGCCCATGGGCGGGTAAGAAGCCCATGCCAGTTATCTCATGAAATAAAGCAAATTTCAGTCACATGTTGCCCATAAGACGAGTGTTAATGTTTAGCATTCGTCTCATGGGCAAGTTTGACTGAAATTGGCTTTATTTCATGAGATAATTGGCATAGGCTTCTTACCCGCCCATTGGGTTTTTTACCCCGTCTTCCCCTACCCATGCTCGCACGCACATAAGCGCACACACTGACGAACACAGTGGTTGTTCTTCTGTCTTTAATCAGTTCTCTTTTATTAGTATTCTTGTTTTCCCGTGTGTTCATCACCGTTGTTATGTAAGCAGGCCTGTGCTTGTCCTTTCCAGTGTGTTCATCATACCTGTAGCGGCCAATACCACCAGGGGCGTAGCAAGCCTTCTAGAAGCGGTCAGGCTGAAATGGTTGGTCTTGAGAAAGTTGAGGGTGGGTCTGACGATAGGATAGCTTACATGTAAAAGATGCAATGGAAGCCTCTCCTGGGAGAATACGATGCGAGTGTGCAATCCATTTGTTCTTTTGTCAAACCTTGAGTGCGACCATCATCGATTCAATCACCACTCCAACTGCACCCCCCACCCCCCGTTCATCTCCCCACGCACCCACATGTAAGTATGTATGTATGCATGTATGTATGTGACGTCAGACCAGAGCGGCTGTGCCTTCACATCGCTCTGCTTGAATTGCTTGTTTGAGTCACTTCCGTGGTCACTGTCCTCGTCAACACAGTCAGTCCAGAAATGCAACGACACCTGGGACTGGTCGCTGAAGTGAAAACTTCAGTGAGAGCTGCTCTGCACAGTGGCGCCATCCAACATGTTGTCGACCAAGTGGACACAGAACAACCAACAGGAGACCCATCATTATTCATGGAGACCCAGTAGATAGCCACGATCGTATTTGTGCCAGTCTCACACAGAGTTACGTCCCTTTCTTTAAATTTAAGCGAATCAAAAAATAATAAACTTTTCGAGTTTGCAAATGGGCCAAAATGGAAAAAGAATAATTTATTCTAGTCGCTGCATTATTTTTACCATAAAAGAAGTCGTAACGGGTTTACAGAGGATTCAACTTCCTCGCTTTCAAGCTGAAATTTTCATCTTTCAGACAGATCACTGATCGGCGGTGCGGAGATTTACCGAGTTGAAAAGCGTTGACAGAATCAGTTGTCCGCTCGCTAATTAAGGCCACCTCACGCTAATTAAGAGTGCCGGATACTAGATGAAGCCTTCTAGTGATGTTCTCAAAGGTTTAAAAACAGTTGTACCGTGCCAAATTTTTCCTAAATCCCCCGTATTGGCGACATTTTGCCTGTTTACTAACAAAAGGAGTGGCTTCCCTTGCGAAGTGGAAACGATCGTCAAACGCTGAATCTAACAATACTTTGCTCCACACCACCAACTTTATTAGGAAATCACTAATGTTTGCTTCAACGCGATAAATTTAAGCTTACGATGTTGCACACAATAATTTGTTGTGGTTTTTAAACTTTTTGAAAATCGTTGGGAACAAAAATGTCTGCTACTGCGCGAGTCTGTCTCGCGAGATGACGTCATGGGAAGACGCCATTACTGAAGCGAAAATAGTTTCTGTTCGATTCAAATACCAGTATCGTGAAAACCAAAATATTTGAGAGTGTTTTTTCTTATAAAAAAAATATGCATAGTTTCTACAGGCAGTACTCGACTTTTGAATGCTTATTTTTCTGTAAATGAATCGAGTTTTGTGGAACTTTCAATCATTTTGATTCTTGGAAGGAATTTGCAACAAAAATGTCTCTACACTGTAGACTAAGTCTACAGCCTTGTATCGGCATTGTATGAAGAAGTAGACCAATGTTTCGATAAATCACGCCAGTTATTGACAGAAAACGCATTTTTACAGCAAGTTAACTATTTTTATCTCATTTCATAGCAATTACTCTGAGAATTGCTTACATTTTTTTAAAATTCACGTCGCTACAGTAGACTTTGCCAGAGCAGAGACCTGGGCTCCCTTCACGACGTGCTGCCCATGTGGGCTGAGTTTGAGCGAACTGAACGGCTGTTTCGTGAGTCAATCGGTACGAAGCATGCAAATACAGCAGTAACATTCGCCCACAGAGATTTCCGACGGTGGCTTCGTCTTCTGAATAAAATTCAGAACGTTCTTTATTTTTTGGAAGAACAGCGTGACGTCATTCCGACCATGACGCCAAATGAAGAGTCGTCATCCACTCCAAACTTCGAACTTCGAACTCTTAGGTTTGTTTGGAGGATTCTGAACAAACTTCCCATTCAGAGTACAGACGAAGTTCAGCACGAGTCGGAAAGCGATGATCTGCTGAATAGAATTGAGGAGGCTCTCTTCATTACATCTGTGGTAAGAATAAGGGAGGTTATTTAGAGGGTAGGGCATATGTAAATTAGCTTAGGTCAAAAGGGGGGGGGGGGTAATTAGTATAAAAGAAAGAGGATCACGGGAAATCCAGGAGTCATCAACGACGACGTCTGCCACGTCATGAGCTACAATCTCACCTTTGCAGGGCCTCCATCGTCATCATCATCATTTCAACGGGAAGACTGTCCAGTCTTCAAGAAGAACGTCCATGAGGATCTGCGATCAATTGGACGATAATCTCACACTTTCAGGAAATCTAATGGCCCAACATGGCCGAAAGGCCGAAGAGGGCGTAAAGCCTTATTTCGGCGAAATCTAACGGACGGACGACGAGAGAGAAAGGAAGAGAAGACACCGGCAAGTACGAGAGAAGCAGAAGACGACGATAGAAGGTAACTATGATCGATTAGGATGTAGTAATTAAGTAGCGGGGTTTGGGGGGTTAGTAGGGGGTGAAAATCACCATACATCGAACACATCATGTTCCTCAGTCTCCGCAAATACTACAAAGAGACTCGCGAGAGAGAAAATGAAAGCACGGCACAGAGAATAGAAAAGGACGACCTTAATCAACTGAGGTTAGAAAATCAGAAACGTGCCATTCAAATGATCAAGAATGACAGCACGGTGGAGGAACGACGCATGTGTTCAATACCAACGGACACACTGACGGAGTTTTTCCAACAGAAAAGCAAAAAGACCATACAGTACCCCCTGCCCTTTCCACCATGGCCCGTCACCACCACCCCTGCACCCCCCGAGGCAGATCTGCCACTGGATCCCTTCAGTGAGGAGGAAGTGTTGGCAGTCCTGAACTCCCTGAAGAACAACACAGCACTTGGGTATGACGGTGTGCAGTATTCTTTTCTCAAACAACATCAGCATCAAGTTGTTACTCCTCTGACAGCTATTCTAACATCTGCTGGAAAAACAAGAAAATCCCATCTGATTGGAAGCATGCCACCATTACTCATACCCAAAGGAGGAAACATCATGGAACCTTGTGACTGGAGGCCAATTTCCTTGTTGACATCTTTGTATAAGATGTACATGAAACTTGTACAAAGCCGACTGCTGCCATGGATTGTATCCACTGGTAGACTGTCGCCAAAACAAAAAGGTTCTCTGCCACGAAAATGTTTTTTGTTTGAGAGCAGCGATCGAAAACTTCAAACACATGTCCACTCCTTTCTTCACGACCTTTGTGGACATCAGAGACACCTACTGGAGCATTGACCACAGAGTGATGCTAGACGCCATGGAAAGCGCCGGCTACCCACAACATGTCATCGACATCACCAGAGACATCTACACTGACTCCATGTTTCAAGTGCAGACTGTAGACGGCTTCACCCCAAGGACCACCAGACATCGAGGCATCATTCAAGGCTGTCCATGGTCAGCGATAGTCTTCATCCAAGCTTTGGACCATTGGATTCGCTGGATGGAAGAGCCATTTCCACCTCATTATTTGCCTTCTCCATGTCCGGCTTACATGGATGACGTGTGTACCAGTGCTCACAGCGAAGAAAGACTTCAGGAGATGATGGATAAGACCGATGCCTTTCTCAACTACACGGGGATGAAAGTGAAACCCGCAAAATGTGCTACCATCCATGGGCAACGCTCTGGAAACAACTGGACAACAAGAGGTAGAACAGAAAACGTCCAGGTTTCTTTACAAGGGGAGGAGTTACCAATGTTTCAAAAAGACAGACCAATTGGGCTTTCAGACCAATTTGACGGGAACATCACACAGAGACCAGATTTCACAGATTTGTGAAGAATTCCAAACATTGTTAGAAAAAAATCTCAATTTCTCCACTATCGCTATGCAAGAAAATCGACGCTGTGAAATGATTGCTTCATCAAATCTGAACTTTTACTACAGCAACATGAAGTTTACTGAAAGACAACTGAAAGCGTTAGAAGATCAAATTGTTCAGTTGGTTCGAACCAATCGTAAGCTCAACACGTCTACTAATCGTGCTCACATGCTCCTGCCCAGAAAACAAGGTGGACTTGGACTCTTGAAACCCAGTACAATGTACTACGCCAAACGCGTGTACTTTCTAATATCTGTGCTAAACAGTGATGATCAGCATGTCAGAATGGTCGCACGCAAGTTCCCGTCTTCACATGGAGAAGAGAAAAGTCCCAAGAGCAGAACAGGAAGAAGATAATTTCGGGGGCTACGCAACAGAT
>CM065711.1:22747083-22763183 GCA_017654935.2 Phymorhynchus buccinoides
TTTACTCGCCCTAATGTTTATAAATTCAAAGCTTTGTTCTCTACAAAAAATAAGAAAATATTACTCAAACTAAAGCACTTCATTACAGTTGTTAACGGTTCTTTCAGATAAATGCTATTAATCATGTCTTTTTCCCATTTTGTTTTTAATTTAGTAATACATTACATTATTTGTAATATTATGGTATGGGTTATCTTTGAAATGATTTTGGACATCACTCTTGGGCTGATTCTTGGAAATTTATTTATGTGTGTGTATGTTTTTTATATTTCTGTGCCCAAATGGGGTATGAAATAAATTTCTTGCCTTGCCTTGCCTTGCCTTGCCACACTCAGTCTCCGACTTCGTGTGATAAACAGCAAGCCTCTCGAGATAGGATAAAAGCAATATCAAACTCCCAAATCCTAATAACTGATAATATTGTATTGATCACTCACACACACACACACACACACACACACACACACACACACACACGCGCGCGCGCGCGCGCGCGCGCGCACGCACGCACGCACGCACACACACGCACACATATATATATATACATTACACCCCGCTTATAGTAAAGTCCAGGGGAGCAAGGATTTTCCTTTACTATAACAGGTTTTTCTTATAAACGATGTTCGGATATAGTAAAGTTTTGATGATATTTTTTATCTTATCCGATGACGTTTTTCAAAGTCAAAGCTAACGTAAAATACTGAATATAAACCCATCCCACCCCTTCCTCGTATGGTTTGAGGTCCAAAAAGGTGATTGGGTTTATACATGGTATATTTCCCTGTGCACAAAACAAAACTAGCTGTAAAAGCATATAGTGTACAACCTCTAATTTCCAGAATGGCCTTTGAATCTATTCATGCATGCACACACACGTGCGTGCGTGCACCCACCCACCCACACACACCATGACCGAACAGTTTGCCTGCCTACGGACATTATGCCTATGGTCACCATGCTCACCGGATATTTTGCCTACTGGACATTATGCCTACAGACATTATGCCTAATGATAGATTATTATGCCTGCAATAAATTATCGCATTTTCATGATGCTATATATAGTTTTTTCCCGATTCATTTTTTTCCCACTAAGTAATGAGAGTGTGGGCTCAATTGTCGACTTAGCTCACCTTTTCCTCTGTGTGAGGGCGCTGCAGTAAAACAGATACAAATTTAATTGCAGCCAATGACCGGACAGTTCTCAATTGTATGTAATGAATTGCAAATGAAGATTGTGGGCGGATATGGTCGACTTAGTTCGCCGTTTATGCCATGCAGGGTGCTGCGGTAGAGCGGGTACAAACCTAGTAGCAGCCAATGTAATGTTAGTTTGTCATAATGAGTTTCATTAAATAAATTTGTGGCGAATAGTCACGTGTTTCGTGCCCAAGCTATCAACTGTATCGCCCGTTCTACCGCAGTGCCATCGCGCAGTGTAATCAACAAAATTTTGTTTAACAAAATGTATGCATGATCTCTCTTTTATCTACAGTTTAAATAATAATGTTCACTTTAAACAAGAATTTGTAAAAACAGAGAGTGAGAGAAAGAGAGAGAGAGGGAGAGAGACAGAGAGAGAGAGAGAGAGAGAGAGAGAGAGAGAGAGAGAGAGAAAGAGAGACAAATACAGAGATAGAGAGAGAGAGAGGGTGAGAGGGAGAGGGTGAGAGAGAGAGAGTAGAGGGAGTAGTGAGACTG
The DNA here is from genome assembly GCA_017654935.2 of Phymorhynchus buccinoides. Taxonomy (NCBI): domain Eukaryota; kingdom Metazoa; phylum Mollusca; class Gastropoda; order Neogastropoda; family Raphitomidae; genus Phymorhynchus; species Phymorhynchus buccinoides. The sequence continues at coordinate 22,748,785 of CM065711.1, forward strand.
TGACCTATACATTGATGACGTATTTACAAAGGTCACGAAGAGGACATTTTTTTTAATTGTAACCAAGGAGGAACCACAAATGACTTTACAATAGGAGTTTATTTTTTATATTTTGTTTTATTATAACCCAGTTGCTACTATGGGTGGGTGGAGGGAGTGGTGAGACTGACTATTTAGTAATAAAACAGTAGACCTTTGGCTGGGAACCAGTGCTTTCCTTTACTGTAACCGAAATTGCTTATAACCGAGTTTACTATAAACGGAGAGTACTGTATACACACACATACACGTACGCAATATGACTGGCATATATTAAGAGTTTTAAGAGAGAGAGAAAGAGGGAGACAGAGAGAGAGAGAAAGACACAGAGAGAGAGAGAGAGAGAGAGAGAGAGAGAGAGAGAGAGAGAGAGAGAGAGAGAGATCATTGAAGGTCATTCCTAAAATACAGACAGACAGACAGACAGACAGAGAGACAGACAGTCAGACAGACAGTCAGGTAGACAGTCAGGTAGACAGACAGTCAGTCAGACAGGCAGACATACATACATACATACAGACAGTCAGTCAGACATACATACAGTCAGACAGACAGACAAAACAGACAGATAGTCAGACAGACAGTCAGTCAGACAAATAGACAGGCAGACGGACAGACATACAGTCAGACAGTCAGTCAGACATACAAACAGACCGTCAGCCAGCCAGCCAGCCAGAAGCGTATTACCTCCACAGATACCAGAAGCGCAGACGGCTTCATCCACGCAGTGTTGTTCACTCCCCGTACAGCTGTGCAGAAAGGGGATCTCTGTGAACACAACATACAGGGTTCAGTGCCATGTGCCCCTGTCTCTATGGGCCCCTGTCTCTATGTGCCCCTGTCTCTATGTGCCCCTGTCTCTATGTGCCCCTGTCTCTATGTGCCCCCCGTCTCTATGTGCCCCCGTCTCTATGTGCCCCTGTCTCTATGTGCCCCCGTCTCTATGTGCCCCCGTCTCTATGTGCCCCCGTCTCTATGTGCCCCTGTCTCTATGTGCCCCTGTCTCTATGTGCCCCTGTCTCTATGTGCCCCTGTCTCTATGTGCCCCCGTCTCTATGTGCCCCCGTCTCTATGTGTCCCCGTCTCTATGTGCCCCCGTCTCTCTATGTGTCCCCGTCTCTATGTGTCCCCGTCTCTATGTGCCCCTGTCTCTATGTGTCCCCGTCTCTATGTGTCCCCGTCTCTATGTGTCCCCGTCTCTATGTGTCCCCGTCTCTATGTGTCCCCGTCTCTATGTGTCCCCGTCTCTATATGTCCACGTCTCTATGTGTCCCCATCTATATATGTCCTCGTCTCTATGCGCCCCTGTCTCTATGTGCCCCTGTCTCTATGTGCCCCAGTCTCTATGTGTCCCCGTCTCTATGTGTCCCCGTCTCTATATGTCCCCGTCTCTATGTGTCCCCATCTATATACAGTACACCCCGCTTATAGTAAAGTGCAGGGAAGCAAGGCTTTTCCTTTACTATAACAGGTTTTTCTTATAAACGATGTTCGGATATAGTAAAGTTTTTATGATATTTTTTATCTTATCCGATGTTGTTTTTCAAAGTCAAAGCTAACGTAAAATACTGAATATAAACCCATCCTACCCCTTCCTCATATGGTTTGAGGTCCAAAAAGGTGATTGGGTTTTTATACATGGTATATTTCCCTGTGCACAAAACAAAACTAGCTGTAAAAGCATATAGTGTACAACCTCTAACTTCCAGAATCGCCTTTGAATCTATTCATACATGCACACGCACGTGCATGCGCACACACACACACACACACACACACACACCGTAACCGATCAGTTTGCCTGCGGACATTTCGCCTACGGACATTATTCCTATGGTCACCATGCTCACCGGACATTTTGCCTACTGGACATTATGCCTACAGACATTATGCCTGATAATAGATTATCATGCCTGCAATAAAATATCGCATTTTCATGATGCTACAGCAAAACCCAGTTATAATAAAATTGAAGGGAGATAAACATTTTCTTTTCTTATATTCCTGTTTTCTTATATCCGAAACTCGGATAAAAGAAAACATTTTGTCCCCATCTCTATATGTCCCCCTCTCTATATGTCCCCCTCTCTATATGTCCCCCTCTCTATGTGTCCCCATCTCTATATGTCCCCATCTCTATATGTCCCCATCTCTATATGTCCCCATCTCTATATGTCCCCATCTCTATATGTCCCCATCTCTATGTGTCCCATCTCCATATGTCCCCATCACTATATGTCCCCATCACTATATGTCCCCATCTCTATATGTCCCCATCTCTATATGTCCCCATCTCTATATGTCCCCATCTCTATATGTCCCCATCTCTATATGTCCCCATCTCTATATGTCCCCATCTCTATGTGTCCCCATCTCTATATGTCCCCATCTCTATGTGTGACCGTTCTTTATATGTCTCTGTCTCTTATGTCCCCATCTCTATATGTCCCCATCTCTATGTGTCCCCATCTCTATATGTCCCCATCTCTATATGTCCCCATCTCCATATGTCCCCATCTCTATATGTCCCCATCTCTATATGTCCCCATCTCCATATGTCCCCATCTCCATATGTCCCCATCTCTATATGTCCCCATCTCCATATGTCCCCATCTCTATATGACCCCATCTCCATATGTCCCCACCTCTATATGTCCCCATCTCTATATGTCCCCATCTCTATATGTCCCCATCTCTATATGTCCCCATCTCTATGTGTCCCCATCTCTATATGTCCCCATCTCTATATGTCCCCATCTCTATATGTCCCCATCTCTATGTGTCCCCATCTCTATATGTCCCCATCTCTATATGTCCCCATCTCTATATGTCCCCTCTATCTGTCCCCATCTCTATATGTCCCCATCTCCATATGTCCCCATCTCTATATGTCCCCATCTCAATATGTCCCCATCTCTATATGTCCCCATCTCTATATGTCCCCATCTCTATATGTCCCCATCTCTATATGTCCCCATCTCTATATGTCCCCATCTCCATATGTCCCCATCTCTATATGTCCCCATCTCTATATGTCCCCATCTCTATATGTCCCCATCTCTATATGTCCCCATCTCTATATGTCCCCATCTCTATATGTCCCCATCTCTATATGTCCCCATCTCTATATGTCCCCATCTCTATATGTCCCCATCTCTATATGTCCCCATCTCTATATGTCCCCATCTCTATGTGTCCCCATCTCTATATGTCCCCATCTCTATATGTCCCCATCTCTATGTGTCCCCATCTCTATATGTCCCCATCTCTATATGTCCCCATCTCTATATGTCCCCATCTCTATATGTCCCCATCTCTATGTGTCCCCATCTCTATATGTCCCCATCTCTATATGTCCCCATCTCTATATGTCCCCATCTCTATATGTCCCCGTCTCTATGTGTCCCCATCTCTATATGTCCCCATCTCTATATGTCCCCATCTCTATATGTCCCCATCTCTATATGTCCCCATCTCTATATGTCCCCATCTCTATATGTCCCCATCTCTATATGTCCCCGTCTCTATGTGTCCCCATCTCTATATGTCCCCGTCTCTATATGTCCCCATCTCTATATGTCCCCATCTCTATGTGTCCCCATCTCTATATGTCCCCATCTCTATATGTCCCCATCTCTATGTGTCCCCATCTCTATATGTCCCCATCTCTATGTGTCCCCATCTCTATATGTCCCCATCTCTATATGTCCCCATCTCTATGTGTCCCCATCTCTATATGTCCCCGTCTCTATATGTCCCCATCTCTATATGTCCCCATCTCTATATGTCCCCATCTCTATGTGTCCCCATCTCTATATGTCCCCATCTCTATATGTCCCCATCTCTATGTGTCCCCATCTCTATATGTCCCCATCTCTATATGTCCCCATCTCTATATGTCCCCGTCTCTATGTGTCCCCATCTCTATATGTCCCCGTCTCTATATGTCCCCATCTTTATGTCCCCATCTCTATATGTCCCCATCTCTATATGTCCCCATCTCTATATGTCCCCATCTCTATATGTCCCCATCTCTATATGTCCCCATCTCTATATGTCCCCATCTCTATATGTCCCCATCTCCATATGTCCCCATCTCTATATGTCCCCATCTCTATATGTCCCCATCTCTATATGTCCCCATCTCTATATGTCCCCATCTCTATATGTCCCCATCTCTATATGTCCCCATCTCTATATGTCCCCATCTCTATATGTCCCCATCTCTATATGTCCCCATCTCTATATGTCCCCATCTCTATATGTCCCCATCTCTATATGTCCCCATCTCTATATGTCCCCATCTCTATATGTCCCCATCTCTATATGTCCCCATCTCTATATGTCCCCATCTCCATCTCTATATGTCCCCATCTCTATATGTCCCCATCTCTATATGTCCCCATCTCTATATGTCCCCATCTCCATATGTCCCCATCTCTATATGTCCCCATCTCTATATGTCCCCATCTCTATATGTCCCCATCTCTATATGTCCCCATCTCTATATGTCCCCATCTCTATATGTCCCCATCTCTATATGTCCCCATCTCTATATGTCCCCATCTCTATATGTCCCCATCTCTATATGTCCCCATCTCTATATGTCCCCATCTCTATATGTCCCCATCTCTATATGTCCCCATCTCTATATGTCCCCATCTCCATATGTCCCCATCTCTATATGTCCCCATCTCTATATGTCCCCATCTCTATATGTCCCCATCTCTATATGTCCCCATCTCTATATGTCCCCATCTCTATATGTCCCCATCTCTATATGTCCCCATCTCTATATGTCCCCATCTCTATATGTCCCCATCTCTATATGTCCCCATCTCTATATGTCCCCATCTCTATATGTCCCCATCTCTATATGTCCCCATCTCTATATGTCCCCATCTCTATATGTCCCCATCTCTATATGTCCCCATCTCTATATGTCCCCATCTCTATATGTCCCCATCTCTATATGTCCCCATCTCTATATGTCCCCATCTCTATATGTCCCCATCTCTATATGTCCCCATCTCTATATGTCCCCATCTCTATATGTCCCCATCTCTATATGTCCCCATCTCCCCATCTCTATGTCCCCATCTCTATATGTCCCCATCTCTATATGTCCCCATCTCTATATGTCCCCATCTCTATATGTCCCCATCTCTATATGTCCCCATCTCTATATGTCCCCATCTCTATATGTCCCCATCTCTATATGTCCCCATCTCTATATGTCCCCATCTCTATATGTCCCCATCTCTATATGTCCCCATCTCTATATGTCCCCATCTCTATATGTCCCCATCTCTATATGTCCCCATCTCTATATGTCCCCATCTCTATATGTCCCCATCTCTATATGTCCCCATCTCTATATGTCCCCATCTCTATATGTCCCCATCTCTATATGTCCCCATCTCTATATGTCCCCATCTCTATATGTCCCCATCTCTATATGTCCCCATCTCTATATGTCCCCATCTCTATATGTCCCCATCTCTATATGTCCCCATCTCTATATGTCCCCATCTCTATATGTCCCCATCTCTATATGTCCCCATCTCTATATGTCCCCATCTCTATATGTCCCCATCTCTCTCTATATGTCCCCATCTCTATATGTCCCCATCTCCATATGTCCCCATCTCTATATGTCCCCATCTCTCCATCCCCATCTCTATGTGTCCCCATCTCTATATGTCCCCATCTCTATATGTCCCCATCTCTATATGTCCCCATCTCTATATGTCCCCATCTCTATATGTCCCCATCTCTATATGTCCCCATCTCTATATGTCCCCATCTCTATATGTCCCCATCTCTATATGTCCCCATCTCTATATGTCCCCATCTCTATATGTCCCCATCTCTATATGTCCCCATCTCTATATGTCCCCATCTCTATATGTCCCCATCTCTATATGTCCCCATCTCTATATGTCCCCATCTCTATATGTCCCCATCTCTATATGTCCCCATCTCTATATGTCCCCATCTCTATATGTCCCCATCTCTATATGTCCCCATCTCTATATGTCCCCATCTCTATATGTCCCCATCTCTATATGTCCCCATCTCTATATGTCCCCATCTCTATATGTGTCCCCATCTCTATATGTCCCCATCTCTATATGTCCCCATCTCTATATGTCCCCATCTCTATATGTCCCCATCTCTATATGTCCCCATCTCTATATGTCCCCATCTCCATATGTCCCCATCTCTATATGTCCCCATCTCTATATGTCCCCATCTCTATATGTCCCCATCTCTATATGTCCCCATCTCTATATGTCCCCATCTCCCATCTCTATATGTCCCCATCTCCATATGTCCCCATCTCTATATGTCCCCATCTCTATATGTCCCCATCTCTATATGTCCCCATCTCTATATGTCCCCATCTCTATATGTCCCCATCTCTATATGTCCCCATCTCTATATGTCCCCATCTCTATATGTCCCCATCTCTATATGTCCCCATCTCTATATGTCCCCATCTCTATATGTCCCCATCTCTATATGTCCCCATCTCTATATGTCCCCATCTCTATATGTCCCCATCTCTATATGTCCCCATCTCCATATGTCCCCATCTCTATATGTCCCCATCTCCATATGTCCCCATCTCTATATGTCCCCATCTCTATATGTCCCCATCTCTATATGTCCCCATCTCTATATGTCCCCATCTCTATATGTCCCCATCTCTATATGTCCCCATCTCTATATGTCCCCATCTCTATATGTCCCCATCTCTATATGTCCCCATCTCTATATGTCCCCATCTCTATATGTCCCCATCTCTATATGTCCCCATCTCTATATGTCCCCATCTCTATATGTCCCATCTCTATGTGTCCCCATCTCTATATGTCCCCGTCTCCATCCCCATCTCTATATGTCCCCATCTCTATATGTCCCCATCTCTATATGTCCCCATCTCTATATGTCCCCATCTCTATATGTCCCCATCTCTATATGTCCCCATCTCTATATGTCCCCATCTCTATATGTCCCCATCTCTATATGTCCCCATCTCTATATGTCCCCATCTCTATATGTCCCCATCTCTATATGTCCCCATCTCTATATGTCCCCATCTCTATATGTCCCCATCTCTATATGTCCCCATCTCTATATGTCCCCATCTCTATATGTCCCCATCTCTATATGTCCCCATCTCTATGTGTCCCCATCTCTATATGTCCCCATCTCTATATGTCCCCATCTCTATATGTCCCCATCTCTATGTGTCCCCATCTCTCTCTATATGTCCCCCGTCTCTATGTGTCCCCATCTCTATATGTCCCCCATCTCTATATGTCCCCATCTCTATATGTCCCCATCTCTATATGTCCCCATCTCTATGTGTCCCCATCTCTATATGTCCCCATCTCTATATGTCCCCATCTCTATATGTCCCCATCTCTATATGTCCCCATCTCTATATGTCCCCATCTCTATATGTCCCCATCTCTATGTGTCCCCATCTCTATATGTCCCCGTCTCTATATGTCCCCATCTCTATATGTCCCCATCTCTATATGTCCCCATCTCTATGTGTCCCCATCTCTATGTGTCCCCGTCTCTATATGTCCCCGTCTCTATGTGTCCCCGTCTCTATATGTCCCCATCTCTATGTGTCCCCGTCTCTATGTGTCCCCATCTCTATATGTCCCCATCTCTATATGTCCCCATCTCTATGTGTCCCCATCTCTATATGTCCCCGTCTCTATGTGTCCCCATCTCTATATGTCTCCTTCTCTATATGTCCCCATCTCTATGTGTCCCCATCTCTATATGTCCCCGTCTGTATGTGTCCCCGTCTCTATGTGTCCCCATCTCTATATGTCCCCGTCTCTATGTGTCCCCATCTCTATATGTCCCCGTCTCTATGTGTCCCCATCTCTATGTGTCCCCATCTCTATGTGTCCCCGTCTGTATGTGTCCCCGTCTCTAAGTGTCCCCGTCTCTATGTCTCCCAGTTCTCTATATGTCACCGTCTCTAATAGTCCACTTTATTTCTATGCGTCCCTGTCTCTATTTGTGTCCCCATTTCAGTGTCCCCGTTGTCTGTGTGTCCCCGTTTCTATGTGTCCCCGTTTATGTATGTGTCCCCGTCTTTATATATCCTCGTCTCTACATGTCCCTGTTCTCTATATACCCCCCTCCCCCGCGGGCTTCCACCTTGTCGTGGTGGGGGAGCTTTAAACTAAGAGTTGCCCCTCATCCCCATTTTTTTTTTTTTTTTCATTCTCACCATCCTCATTTACAATCTATGACATGCCAGTTTATTTTTTTTAATTTTTTTTTTATTGTTCATCGGATTTATTACGTGATACCTTACGCACTTGAGTGGGCACATGTTACCTCGCCTCACATTTGTGTCTAGGGAATACATGCCCCAAAAGTTGAATTCCACGTTGTCGAATTTCTAGACTTAATCGTTGGCCCAGAAATGAAAACAAAGAAGAAAGAAACAAACAGAACAAGAACAACACAACACTACAAGTAGCACGGATACCTGATTTGTGTTCTGAGGCAGTTTGCTTGTTGATATTTTCCCGTTTGGAACATTCCCTTAGGGCCTACTCTAATGTCTATACTGTTTGATAGGTTGATAGGGCCTTTAAGTCGTCAGAAAATCACCTCTGCACTCCCGATACCTATGTTATGCCCAATCCGTGAAATATGACTAGCCCGGTTCGTAAAATAGCAACTTTAAAACTTGCTATTTAGAAAAGCAGTATGAATAAAAAATAGTGTTTGTTCATTTAATACAGAGATCAAGAATTGGTTTAAACAAACCAGAAATCACACCGTAGATGGGCTTAAAATGATTGCATTCAGACTTAATTTGATGTGGCTCTGGAATGTCTCAGAGTAGCATTGGGTAGTGTTGGGGACAGGATGGGGGGGAACATTCAATGTACAAAAAATGCGCTACTGTCGAATCAACCTTAAAGGTGGACCCTGACGGATGAGTTTTTTGGCAAGAAACACGTCGAGATCACCAGAAAGACAGCCTATTCAAGGATAGGAACACTCACTTTGCTCTGGTTTCCTAAAAATCAAACCGTCAAAACGGCGATTCCTCCTTAGCGGAGATGCCAGAGAGAGAAGCCATTTTTGGATGGGGTGGGTGGAGGCCAATTTCATTGTGGTTGAAGCTTTATTATTTTGGTGGTAATGCAGTAAAAAAACCAGGGAACTGTTTCCTTAGTTGTGAGCGAAACTCCTTTAGATAAACTGTATAAAAAAATAAAAAGGCTTGTATTGCGAATATTTCGTGCAAACGACTTGGTCTAAACTCAGGTGGCCATTAGAAAAGAGACGACACACGCCTTCTCTTTCAATGAAATAATTTGACTTCCAGCACCTCCGCCAAGGAGGAATCGCCGATTTGACGGTTTGATTTCTAGGAAACCAGAGCAAAGTGAGTGTTGCGATCTCTGTTAAGGGTGTTTTTCCTGATGATCTCGACGTATTTGTTACAAAAGCTCATCCATCAGGGTGCCCCTTTAGTCCCGCATGGCTTCGGCCGAGAGGACGTAAATCTTTACCTTCGTCGTGCCCCTTTTACCTGTGTCAATGGGAATTGCAAAATGTGATATACATTGTCCATTTCATGAATTGGGAAAAGCATTTTGACCATTTCATGAAATAGGCCATTTCATGGGATTGGGCGTAACATATTTACTATAAACACCGAATTCAGTGCTTTATTTATTAGTCATTGCCTGTGGAAATGATGCTGCACGCCTGATTAACAAGCGCTGTGTGCGCATTCGGTTTGATCAAACTGGCTAAAAGGAGTCAGTTATTAAAGTTAATTGTAGGAAGCAAGACCAGTAGTCCAGAAGAAAACAGTCACTAAATGTTTCAGTAAATACACTTTCACTAAATGGACTAGCAAAAATGTTTTCCGAGATTTGGGAAAAAACCTATTTCTGGTCAAAAATGTCCAAGTGGTATGGCTAAGAAGCATTATGGTAAGAGATCGTCTCTGTTATCCTGATCAATACGAAGTTAATTATAACCGTTTAAAAGATACAAACCCGTGTCAGTTTGTATCTTTAAACGGATATATCTTCATATTGCGTCGTTTTGTATCTTTAAAAAAGCGGTTATATCTTCATATTGGGTCGTTTTGTACTCATTAAACGGTTATATCTTCATATTGCGTCCGTTAGTATCTTTAAACGGTTATATCTTCATATTGCGTCGGTTTGTATCTTTAACGCAATATGAAGATATAACCATATCTTCATATTGCGTCGGTTTGTATCTTTAAACGGTTATATCTTCATATTGCGTCGGTTTGTATCTTTAAACGGCTATATCTCTATTTTGATCAGCATAACTGAGATGATATCTATCAAGGACATCATACTAGGGGAAGACGGGGTAAAAAGCGCATGGGCGGGTAAGAAGCCCACCCCAATTATCTCATGAAATGAAGCAAATTTCAGTCTCATTTTGCCCATGAGACGAGCGTTAATGTCTAGCATTCGTCTCATGGGCAAATTTGACTGAAAGTTTCTTTATTTCATGAGATAATTGGGGTGGGCTTCTTACCCGCCCATGCGCTTTTTACCCCGTCTTCCCCTACCAATACCACTTGGAACTTTCTGGCCGAAAAAAAGTGACAAATGTGGTTTTGTAAGCCTGTAACCCTTTCACCGCCAATGTTGCATGTGTGCACCACAATGATTTAACACCCATGTCACTAAAAGGAAGGCATCAAACCAGGGCCTGTTATCCAAAGACCATATTTTCTTAATTTTGGGAGGTAAGGATAGGCCTTACTTTATGCACGTCACAGAGGAATTCCCAATATTGCAGATGATTTGTTTTCTCTACGCAGGTAAGATTAATGGTGGTTTTTTTGGGCTGAAAAACGGCTGGCGGCGAAAGGGTTTTAAAGACACATCCTCCTGGACTCCATCCCATGACATGGACCGACTCACTGCAGGTGTTGAATATACAGACATCACTTGTACACCTGTTGTCTTCCACGCCGCATCCACTGTCCGCGGGTTGCAGTCCTGAAACATATCGCACAGTAAGGAACAAGTGTGTAGCCGGGTTGCAGTCCTGAAACATATCGCACAGTAAGGAACAAGTGTGTCGCCGGGTTGCAGTCCTGAAACATGTCGCACAGTAAGGAACAAGTGTGTCGCCGGGTTGCAGTCCTGAAACATATCGCACAGTAAGGAACAAGTGTGTCGCCGGGTTGCAGTCCTGAAACATGTCGACAGTAAGGAACAAGTGTGTCGCCGGGTTGCAGTCCTGAAACATGTCGACAGTAAGGAACAAGTGTGTCCCCGGGTTGCAGTCCTGAAACATGTCGACAGTAAGGAACAAGTGTGTCCCCGGGTTGCAGTCCTGAAACATGTCGACAGTAAGGAACAAGTGTGTCCCCGGGTTGCAGTCCTGAAACATGTCGCACAGTAAGGAACAAGTGTGTCGCCGGGTTGCAGTCCTGAAACATGTCGACAGTAAGGAACAAGTGTGTCGCCGGGTTGCAGTCCTGAAACATGTCGACAGTAAGGAACAAGTGTGTCGCCGGGTTGCAGTCCTGAAACATATCGCACAGTAAGGAACAAGTGTGTCGCCGGGTTGCAGTCCTGAAACATGTCGCACAGTAAGGAACAAGTGTGTCGCCGGGTTGCAGTCCTGAAACATGTCGACAGTAAGGAACAAGTGTGTTCCCGGGTTGCAGTCCTGAAACATGTCGACAGTAAGGAACAAGTGTGTCCCCGGGTTGCAGTCCTGAAACATGTCGCACAGTAAGGAACAAGTGTGTCGCCGGGTTGCAGTCCTGAAACATGTCGACAGTAAGGAACAAGTGTGTCGCCGGGTTGCAGTCCTGAAACATGTCGCACAGTAAGGAACAAGTGTGTCGCCGGGTTGCAGTCCTGAAACATGTCGACAGTAAGGAACAAGTGTGTCCCCGGGTTGCAGTCCTGAAACATGTCGCACAGTAAGGAACAAGTGTGTCGCCGGGTTGCAGTCCTGAAACATGTCGACAGTAAGGAACAAGTGTGTCCCCGGGTTGCAGTCCTGAAACATGTCGCACAGTAAGGAACAAGTGTGTCGCCGGGTTGCAGTCCTGAAACATGTCGACAGTAAGGAACAAGTGTGTCGCCGGGTTGCAGTCCTGAAACATGTCGACAGTAAGGAACAAGTGTGTCGCCGGGTTGCAGACATGTCTTTTGCCCGTTCCTCTCCCCCCAGCCCCCCCCCCCCCCCAGCCCAGCCCCCCCCCAGCCCCCCCCCCCACAGCCCCCCCCCCCCCAGCCCCCCCCCCTCCGCACTTCCTCCCCCTACATGTTAGAGACCCCGCCCTCTTTGCAGGTTCTTTGGGTTCATACACACTCTACACCCAATTTTTTTTTTTAAAGCGATTCTGCACCCACCCACCCCGTGGGGATACCGGGGGGGGGGGGGGGCGTTTCATACAAATAGGGTTCCCCATCTTCTGGAAGTTCTGTGTTTGTATTTTCTTCTAATCTGTCACTTCTCTTTGACTCTGCCTTTTCCCTTTTGCTTACTGTCATCTACTGCTCCTTTCTGCCTAATCGGTCCATCAATTCTTCTGCCTTTTTTTTCAAGAAATTCTTACAAAGATTTTCTCCATCCGAAGACGAACATGCTGGGCCTAACTATTTCCATGCACTGGCTCACTAGATATATGATTGTGAAGAAAAATGGAGACATGTCTGCCGCTGGGCGACACCCCACCCCCAAAGCATAACTGATGCACCAAAGTCTTCTGCTCTTGGTGCTACATCCCCACACAAACCTTGAAGCGATTCCGTTGAGCGGTTCGTGAGGTTATCATCCAATTAGGCGTTGCCTCTTATGGACGATATTCCTGAAGACAGCAGGGTCTTCCTGGGGATGGAGACGATGCGATGATGATGAGACAGTGGTTCTGGACGTGGCAAGGCGTCGTGGTTGATTCCCAATAGCGTTGCGAACGGGTTCACAGTCTGGTACTTGTGTCGCTCGGACGGGTGTCCACAGTCTGGTACTTGTTCCCCTCCTTGATGCTTGGACGGGTGTCCAAGTCTGGGCTTTTACTTCTGATATCCTTGATTACTTAGGGGTGGGATCAGCATCATATAAAGTCGGTCGCGGGGCAATGAGATGGTAGAGCATTGTGAGACCGCCCGTATGTTGTCGATATCAACTCCCGCTTTTCTTGTCCAAGGCTGCTGGCTGCTGACCCCTCTCCCCAAAGGCCGTCTTCAGGACCACCGGGCGACCTGCTCCATACCGGGGTGTTGATGTCAGGAGACATACAGTTAGGTCGAATCGTCTCTGTAGGCGGATGTTTCCCTCCCAGTAGGCAAGTGGCTTGCTGGACCCATTCAGTAAACCAGCCTTGGAGAACTTGCAACTGGCACCTACTGGGCACCGGCGGTCTTGTTGACTCAAAGGCCAACACTGTAGAGAAGATCCAAGTCGCCGTACGTCGTCCTGTCCGCATACAAGTCCATCAACTCCCATGGTGAGGGAGGATGACTGTGTCGCCCTTTCTGTTGCCGCCACTCAGCAGAACTTCAAGTGTAGTCTGTTGTAAAGAAGGGTCCCCGTATCTATGTGTCCCTGTCTCTTTATGTCCCCATTTCTATGTGTCCCCATCTCTGTCTACCATCCTCATTGTGCCTGTGCCCCATCTCTTTATGTCCCCGTATCTATGTGTCCCCGTCTCTGTCTGCCATCCTTGTTGTGGTTGTGCCCCGTCTCTATGTGTCCCCAACTCTATGTGTCCCCGTCTCTATGCGCCCCCGTCTCTATGTGTCCCCATCTTTGTGTGTCCCCATCTCTATGTGTCCCCATCTCTATGTGTCCCCGTCTCTGTTTGCCATCCTCATTGTGCCTGTGCCCCATCTCTTTATGTTCCCATCTCTATGTGTCCCCGTCTCTATGTGTCCCCATCTTTATGTGTCCCCTTCTCTATGTGTCCCCGTCTCTATGTGTCCCGATCTCTATGTGTCCCCAATTTCGTCTATACGTATCCCCATCTCTATGTGTCCCCATCTCGATATGTCCCCATCTCTATGTGTCCCCGGTCTCTATATGTCCCCATCTCTATATATATCCCTGTTCTCGATGTGTCCCCGTTCTCTATGTTGCCCCATTCTACTATGTGTCCCCCGACTCCCTATGCGCCCCCGTCAATATATATTATGTTATCCGTCTGCGTGTGGCATTAAAAACCTAACCCTGAGTACGCAAAAAGACCTACACACTGCCCCCCCCACCCCTTCTCTTTTTTCGCATACACCAGATAGACACTCAGTGACACTCACAAATCATCATATCAGGAAAACAAATTCAAG
>CM065711.1:22763683-22793683 GCA_017654935.2 Phymorhynchus buccinoides
AAAAGGGGTCGAACCAACGTTGTAGAAAAAGACTTTTGAGTGATCAGATCTTACTGTTAGGATAAACTTTTCTTGTTTAACTCTAAGCGGTCTTGTGAAGTATTTATCCTGTTCTAACATTGACAATTCTGCTTTACAAACAAAAAAACAGTGTACAAAAATTGACAGGTATACAGAACACTCAATTTGTTGTGAATTGAGCTTCCCCCCCCCATGATAAGGTTTTAGAGTTTCTTTATTTTTTGTCATTGGAGTTCATGAGTATTTGTTTGTATGCTGCAGCAGCTTTGTGAATTTCATTAATGTTTCTGTTGCTAGAAAAGTTGATGCAAGATTGTTTCTAATTTGTTCTGATTTCAATGTGCAGAGTAGAGTTGTGTGAAAAGATAAGTTGACTGTATGTGGATGAGTGTTTCATTCAGGACAGACAAAATGCACCATCTATTCACAGCTGTGATAAGCTGCAGCCCCACTCACCTCTCCCCTAAAAAATGTACACAAGGAATTCAGATTTCATATATTATTACTTGCAACAGTGTTTATGATATGAAATAGTCTTTTGTAATAGCTACGCTCATAGCCTGCAGGGGGCCTCAGTATGTGGACAGACGTTCGACTTATTGTCACAAGTAACCAACCACACAAGTCGCGGCGTTGTGATAGTACGTAGACAACGACTCGGAAATTACCCAAGGATATAGTATTTGTTAGTGTAAAGAATGCTGAACACAGCAAGCGACACCATTTCTATGTATTCATATCAGTTTCTTCATTCTTTACGCAATTTTTAATAATAAGAAATAATATTGTGCCTTGGAAATAGTTTTGTGAATAATCGAAGAAGTGTGTCATGCGTTTTCCTGTTTTTTGGACCACATTGCTTTATGTCTAGAAGCGAGTACGTGACAAGTGAATAAAAACACTTCGTAAGAAAAATTGAGCAATGAATTGCTCTAAAAGCAATTCTGAGTACGATGACATTCGAGTTGTTACATTTGTTTTGTAATGGCTGAGCTTTCACTGGGGCAACAATGACGTAGTTGGTGAGACTGTTTGGCATGTTTGTATTGATATATTGACATTAAAGGAGTATGTCATACTGGTGTTGACATTTTGTTTACTGTTGGGTGCTGTGAATCAGCATATAGCCGGGTGTATACTATACCTTCCTCATTAAACGAAAATCTGTAAAATTAAGTTTTTCTACTGAGACGTAAATTCCGGTAGCGATATTGTGTGAACATTTGGTCCAAAACACAAAAACAAGTTGATATGTGCATGCGGGTGGGGGCATATTTTGAATCTGCGTCTTCCAACCGACCGGGAATGAAAATACAATGTACAAAAATGGCGGGCCGTCGTCATATTCTTCTTCTTTCTACTTGACTATACGTGGCACATGGCACAGTCACCACCTGTGATTATTATGCACGGAACGGGGAGGTTTGAGACCACTTTTTCCGAAGGAAAGGCCAAGGCCTGAGAAAATAAACCAAGAGAGAGCCACAGATCATACAAAAAACTAGAGAAACGGTTCATCGTTGGGTTTGTTGAAGAGGGTGCGGAGGGGGTGGGGGACAAAGGGGGGGGAGGGAGCAAGGGGGGAGGGCACTAGAGGGGGGGGGAGGGTGGGCTGTTGGTGCTTGTTAGTCTGACGCTCCACCAGAGTGGTGGCATCAGACGAGGCTGGTTGCAGCGGTCTTCCAGTCAAGGTGACTCGCAGACACTAGACTCACGAAGCTCTCTGGAGTTCTTGCCGCAAACTGTCTGCGTGAAGGCTCTAGGAGTTCCACTCCGATGGTACCTGTGGGCAAAGGAACTCTGTCTGGTATTGTTGGTCGACATTGGGGGCCAAGGAATGCAGTGTGTGTCTCTGCGCTGCCGCTCTGTCTGGGACAAGTACGGTGCTTATTCGTTAAGACGCTCAACATGTCATTTGTATTTTAACAGACATGGTGAGTTCTTGTCACCTGGCGGCGTTTCTGCAGGGAGCTCAGCAAGCCTTGGAGCATGCGTGGACGCTGGCTGGTCCTACGGTATTGATTGGGAACGAATCTGGCTCTTACCCGTTGGAATAGCCCACTTGTCGATGTTTTTCTGAGCTGGAGGGGTCCCACACTGAGGAAGGCGTATCACGTAAGCGGCCTTACAAAGGCAGATAAATAGGCTTTTGCTCTCAAGCTCGGTGGAGGCGATCTTGAGGTTGCGACGGAAGGAAAGCCGAGCGTTTGACTGGCTTAGCTGTGACGGCATCAGACGGACTGTCACAAGCTGCGTTTGCCTGGAGGGGGACGCCCAGTTACTTGCCCCGACTGCACTTGTCAGGGTGTGCCCATGGAAGTTGGTAGGGGAAAGTGATGGCTCCTGCTCGGTGCCCGTGGGGGGGGGACGGCAAGGTTTGACATTCCCAGGGTGAATACTGCATGTCATTCTTCTCCCATTCCTCGAGGCGCTGGATGGTCTTGACTGAAATGGGATACTTAACATCTGACTCGTTAACGCTAAGACTATCACAAACTGGATAATTATACAGGTGGTGTGGAGCAGCAGGAAGAAAATAAACAAAATGAAAAAGCAACTGTAAAACAAATGAACTAAACTGAATTAGTCAGAGGATCTCCCAGCGTTAATGCTCCAGGTCAGGCCCAATCCGGGCTACGTAGCGGCCCCCCGAGGGCCAAGCCGACCGGTAGACAGCCCCAACTCTTATCTAACCACTTTTTGCTTGGGGAGGGAGTGATAGAATCTATAATGAGAGGTTTTGAGCTACTGCTTGAAGACGCTGGGAGCGGTTCCCAAAACGGGGATGGTATCTAGGAAGAAAACTGTATTGAAGGTTCCTGTGTTTTACTGGAACTCGTCGGAATTTTTATCCTGTGTGGTTTTTCTTGTAGCGAGGTGGCATGCTGGTCAGATACTGGTCGCTTTGATGTCCCAAGGTGTGGTGGTTATCTTAAACACATAGTGAGCTGGTCTTCTGCTTCTGGATCTCAAGTTGACTACTCCCATCCGAGTTCATCCGATTGATGAAGCAGCTGCTGGTGTTGTAGGTAGCGGTTAGGGTTTGCGTACCTGGCTGCTCTGCGCACCTCCTGCTACACCATTTCGATCTGTTTGTCTGGTCCGGGTGGTGGTGATCCAGACGAAGGCAGCTAGTACTCTAGGTGGGGACAAACAAGGTCTTTAGGCATGTTTTTAACACGCGGTGGAAGTCTGTAGATTTTGCGCTCAAGAATTAAATTCAAAATTCACAGCAGTAATTTTCGTGTCATAAAAGCTACAAAACTCACAGAAAGTAAGCTTAAACTATATTCAATTCACCCAACGATATTTATGTTAACGTATGATATGTTAAAATGTTGCTTAGAAAAACTCAGTTGAGAGTCATTGTCATGTATCCACGAACATCGCATTTAACTTATGATCCAATATTATCTTCCTATTTGCAACGGCTTTTATAACTTATTAAGTTATAGTTGTGTCTGAAATGTCAGTATAAATGAATCGTCGCTCATGAAAATCTGATTTTAACCATAGATCTTTTGTAAATTCTTGCTAAAAAGGCTAACCTAGTAACTGTCGTGTCTACCAGCGTATTGTTCAACTATTGCTCACTTACAAAGTCGTCAACTTCGTATGCACAACAGAAAACTATGATTCAAACGCAAATACTAGTTCTCGCCTGTATCCCCATTCTGTTTATCCAGATTCTGACACATATACCTAGATAACAACACACCCACCCACCCCACCCACCATATATTAAAACCCTATTTCCAGTCTCTCTTCCCCCATCCTCATCAGATATGTGTCTATGGACAAGAGGATGAAAACTGAACTTCACTCTTACAGCTTTGTATGAGGCAACAGCAGATAGGCCCTATGCGTGTTTGTGGTGATGGTGTGTCACTGTGCGTGTGTGTTTCTCTGTAGCTGTCTGGTTGTATATCAGAAACAGTTTCATGTTGTTAAATAATCGTAACAAAGTATATTGTGCCAACAAAGAACAAATAGAGGATTGTTCATATATTCTATAAGATGTGACCAACTTAAAAAACAGAAGATTGTTTTGTGATGAATTCTTTGTAAAATTTGAGTTGAACCGTCTGTGTAACTATGGTGCTGTGGTAATTATGGGTGGGTGAGTGCTTGAATTATATCTTGTGTGCCACAGTTGTGTCATTAGTGCAAGTATGTCTGTGTGTGTGTTGTAAGTGCGATGCGCATGCACGGGGGATGCTATACATGTGTGGGCCTGCAGTAGTTGTGTACACTGTGTGCAAAATGCAAAAACTCTGTATATGTGTTGCATGTAGACCAGACAACCCCACCAAAAAGTTATGAAGCCCTGAATCCATTTCAGGATGCATGAAAGTACCTAAAAATTTCTCTTCAGATTGCAGGAGAGCTATGGGCAAACGATCTTGCACTTGCATTTTTGCCTTCAGAACCCCTGCCTTTCAGTATTTTTATTGGGAAGGTAGCACCCATGATTCATGCAGAGAGGAGAGAGATGTGAAGGGGTAGTGTGCAACATGACAGTGTGTGAGGGGGGGGGGGGGTGTTGGTGGTGTGTGTTTTGTGATTTTCTATCGCTTTTTAAAACACACACACAACACACACAACACACACCCACACAACACACACCAGGACTATAAGGCTCTATGTTATGTGTGATAGTATGTCATCAGAGAGAGAGAGCGTTGTGTATGTCTGAGAGACAGACTCTCGTCAATACACACGCTTCACTCTCTCTCTCTTCTCTATCTCTCTATATACCTCCTCTCTCTCTCTCGCGCGCTTCCTCACTTTCTCTTCTCTCTCTCTCTCACTTTCTCACTCATCTCTTTTCTCTATCTCATTCACTTTCCTTCTCTACGCTTTCTAGCTCTCTTCTCTCTTTCTCTCCTCTCTTTCTTTCTCTTTCTCCTATCTCTCTCGGGCTCTCTCCCACCTTTTTCTCTCCTCTGCCGCTCTCACTTATCTCTCTCTCTCTCACTCTCCTCTCTCTCTCTCCTCTCTCTCTCTTATCTTCTCTACCTCCTCTCTCTCTCTCTCTCTACATCTCTCTCTCTCTGTCTCTCTCCGTCTTGCATTTCTCTCTCCTGCACAGGAGTGTGGACAATAGACTGTACCTTTCTTATTAGTTCAAATCTGCTTTGCCTGATGTTTGGCCTCACGTTCTCTCTCTCTTTCTAATCTCTCTCTCTCTATCTATCTTCTCCTTCTCCCTCGCTCCTCTCTTTCTTATCTCTCACTGTCTCGATCACTTCTCTGTCTCTACACTTTCCCTCTACTCTCCTCTATCTATCTCTCTCTTATCTCTCTCTCGCTCTCTCTCTCTATCTCTCTCGCTCTTCTCTCTCTCTCCTTCTCCGCATCTGGCCAGGAGTGTTGACAAATAGAAGACCTTTTATTAGTTCAAATCTATTTATGCCCTGTGTTTGACTCCCTCTCTCGTTCTCTTCTCCTCTTTCTCTCATCTCCATCTCTCTCTCTCTAGCTCTCTCTCTTCTCCTCTCTCTCACTTTCCTCACCTCCTCTATCTCTCTCACTTCTCTCTCTCTACTCATCTCTCTCTCTCTCTCCCTCTCCTGCTCTCTCTTCTCTCTCATTCTGCTCTCCTTCTCTCTTTCTCTTCTCTCATACTCTTTCGCTGCCGCCTACTGGTCCCAGGAGTGTGACAATAGACGGTAACTTCGCTATTTAGTTACCAAATCTTCTGATGAATGAGGTGCCTCTTATTGTATGTTGCCTCACTATCTTCTTCCTCTGTCTCGCTGTAACTCCCCAGTCGACTGTGTATGGATTTATCTAGCTGTGAAAACAAATAACTTCACTCTCTCCATCTCTCTCTCTCTCTTATCTCTCTCTCTCCTCTATCTCTCTATTCTCTCTCTCTCTATTCTTCATCTTTCAGGAGTGAGTGTGTGTGTGTTAACATTTTCTCTCCGTAAAAACCGCTCGCATAACTATACACACACATGAGAGAGAGAGTCACGCGTGCCGACCTATGGAAGCCAGTAGCTCGGTGGAGGCGATTGCTATTCTAGAGTATGGGCTGCACTGTGTTTATTGCGGTGAGGCCTTGCTTCGTTATTCGTTTCCCTATAGCAACCACAGTCACTACTGGATCCTATTTATGTCCGCTGTAAAATTTGGGCGGATCGTACGGGAGTGCGCCGAGACAAGGATTAATCAAGAGAAAGTGGGAAGTTGAGAAAAAATAGAAAGTTTGCACCCAAGCCAGCCAGGTCCCGCTGATCGGTCCCTAACATGATGCACTAGCCAAAGGATAGAATGGACCACAGTCAGCAAGGTCCCTCTAATCGGCCCCCAACGTGATGCCGGTGTCAGTGAGAAGAATAAAATAAGGAAAAAATGAACTAAAATAAATCAAAATGAAGTAAAGAAAAAGAGAGAAGGGAGTGTGTAGTTACTTGATTTGGAGACCCAGGGACACAAAAAGTGCCAAGGTCCTCGCCTCAACAGCCTGTGAGCTGGAGGTTGTCTTAGCCTTGCTGGTACGTGGCAAGGAAACGGCTTGAATGTATTGGGTACGACAGTAGGTCGGGGCCAGCTGCTATGGGGGTGTGACCAAATTGTTTTGGTTATTGTATACAATATACATGTAAGAGCATGGCTAGTCTCGCTGTTCCCTTGTTCTTGAGGGGGGGCCACTCAGATGCGTCTATCATGGAGGTCACACTGACGTATTCCTGAAGCACGGTGGCAGGGCGATCTTGCGGCTCTCCTTTGGACGCTTTTGATTTGCGTCGTCTCGCTGTTGTGAGTGAGGGTTCCACATGTGAGGTGTATTCCCCGTAGGACGCAACAAATGCACTTGTAGGCTCTTTCCCTGAGGTCTGGAACTGATCTGAGGCTTCCTCAAAAACGGCCGAGTCTTGTTGCCTCCTTGAGCAGAGTGATGGATATGTTTATTCCAGCGTAAGGTCTTTACAGATGGAAACTCCCAGCGTATTTGACGGATGTCACCGTTTTCGAGCAAGGCCATGGAGCGTGTATTGCTTCTTGCGTCTGTTCTTCTTCTGTAACAGTAAAGGTGGGCATTGTCGGATGAAATGCAATGTTCAGCTCCCTCTTCTCCCATCAGCAAGCTGGATGGAGGTCATCGTCCCTGGCGGAGACGCTACCCTATTACATTGCCAGTTGCCATCAGCAAGAGACGAGTGGTGATGTCACCTTGTCTGGCAGGTCATTGATGTATGCCAGGAACAGGCACGGTCCAACGAGACTGTTCCTTGGTGCACTCCAGAACAAAACATCAATGCGGGTGGACGTGGTTACACCAGTGACAACAACAGCTTGTCAAACACACATTTGTGAGCTTCCCCTGGATATCATAATGGCGAAAGCTGGTGCAGGAGCAGGCGTGATTCACTTATCAAAGGCCTTAGCGAAGTCAATTACTATGTCAGTCTGCTGCTGCTCTACATTTTCAAACGTTCAGCGAGTGAACTCCAGAGCGGTGTTCACCAGGATTTCTTCTTCCTGAACCATGTTGCTGGTAACACAGATATACCATGGTCTTCAGAGGGCGTTCATGCTGCACTGGGGATGATGTGCTCTTAAAATTAGGTCGGTAATCGCTGGATTGTAGGGGTAAGACGGGGTAAAAAGCCCATGGGGGGGTAAAGAAGCCCATGCCAATTATCATGACCCCCCAATGCAAATTTCCAGTCAAATTTTGCCCATTGCGACGAGTGTTAATGTGTAGCATTAGTCTCATGGGCAAATCTGACTGAACTTTTCTTTATTTCAAGAGATAATTGGCACGGGCTTCTTACCACCCCATGGGATTTTTACCCCGTCTTCCCCTATTGCTCCCCTTTCTTAAACACTGGTGCTACATTGGCCTCCTTCCAATCAGTTGGTACAGTCCCACTGTTGATGGACGATTGGAATATCTTAGTTAGGATTGGAGCAATTTCTGGTGCTAGTTCTTTCAGCACTCTTGAGCTGATGTTGTCTGGCCCGCTGGCTTTGGTGAGTGTGAAGTTTGCCAAAAGCTTGCGTACTCCCTCCTCTCCTATAAATAACATACTTTCGAAAGATCAAGTTGGTTTCACTAAGGGCCAGATCGTGCATCACGGCAAAACTATACTGGTGACCACCATAAAAGACTGGTGTGGGCTCGCTGCAGAGGCATGGCTGAATCTCTGGCATGCTGTTCTATTCTGGACCTGCAAGAAGGCGTTTCGACCACAACCGGTGTTGCCATCGTCATCTCCTACATAAGCTGAACATATTATGGGTTGGGAGATAGCTCCTTGACATAGTTAGATGATTTCTCCTTTAAGAGGGAAGAAGTTCAGAAAATGTCAATATAAATGTTTTCAATTCTGATTAAATAAAGGTAACCAGCGGAGTGTACTAAGGGGTAGTGTCTAGGGTCGGCCCTGTTTGGAATTTTATAACTATGCATTTACGGAGCATGGTTAACATTTTTGCAGACGATACAAAGGCATATATATATGCAAACGTAAATAACAGTGAAGAATAAAAACTAGAAGTACAAAGATATGCATTGACAACTTGCACACACACACACACACACCCACACCACACAACAAAACACACACACACACACATGCATGCATACACACCACGCACGCACACGCGCGCGCGCACGCGCACACATACACACGCGAACACACGCGCGTACAACACAGAGAGAGAGAGAGAGAGAGAGAGAGAGAAGGCAGATAAAAACGTTAATGAATATAGACAAGGGAAAAAATAACAATTATGCCAGTACAATTGTATTTTAATCCAAATATAGAATGCGTCATCCACGGCAAAGCATTGGGAGATCAAGAGTCAATAGATTTATAAACAACATTGATTAATTCATTTAGCGGACATAGTTCAGGGGAGATAGCTATCGGCATAAGTGATTCTAAATGACAGTAGTTATTTCCCTTATATTACAACTTTTCCTTCATCATTTTCACAGCGTTTTATGAAATAAAGCTGATCTTTATGACAGTGTGTGTGTGTGTGACCTTGTGTTGTGTTGTCGTGAGAGAGGGAGAGAGAGAGGATGAGGAGAGAGAGAGAGAGAGAGATGAGAGACTGAGAGAGATAGAGAGAGAAGAGAGAGAGAGACTGTTGAAGAGAGAGAGAGAGAAACATGACAGAGAGAAGAGGAAGAGAAATGAATGAAATTAAAATTGTTTTAATGAATTCAGGCCTCTGCCCATTTTCATAAAGCACAGTTACAAAAAGACAACACGAATAAATATCCAAAGCACATTTGCCATTATATTCCATACAACAAAATAAGCGCGGTGCAATAACTACACAGATGCATTAATCAGTTTCTGCTCTCTCAGTTTAAAGGCTTTAAAGAAGAACCAAGCTAGTTTCCTTATAGTTGGGCCAACTGGACAAGACATCAAACTTATGAATTTATTGTTCTGGTTATATATTGGGACATTTCGCATAACATTTAGCCTGAAAGCATCATACGTATCACACTGAAAGCACACGTGAAGTTCGTTTTCTTCAAAGCCAGGACAGAAAGGACAATTATTTTTATCTGTACAAATATATCTGCTTTTGTGAACTCTTAGTTCACTTATTCCAAAACGCATTCTTATCAGTACATCTCTAAAAAGATGTTTGATCCACACAATCTAAATAAGCCTCACGAGTAACGATTAATTTGAAACGAGAATAAGGTTTAAATCTATCACTCTCGTTTATACCTGATTGCCATCCTTGGTAAAAACACATCAACCAGTCTCTGTTTTAACAATAGTAAGAAACATTTCTCATATGCTACCCCTTGAGCTAGCCAAACAAAACAAAACCCTAAACTCTGTAACATTATTCTAAGCTTGGATACCCAGTTCACTTTTCCTGCATCATCGAAATTCATTAACATCTGATGAGATTGTTTAGGCAAGCGTGTATTCTCCAATTTTAGTAATCTTGATTAGAGTATTGATTGTAATTAGTAATTGATTAGAGATTAAAAAGTTAGTTTTTGTTGGGGTTGCTGTGTTGTGTGTGTGTGGTTGTGGGAGGTGTCGTGTGTGTGTGTGGGTGTGCTGTGGTGGGGATGTGTGTGTGAACTGTCGGAAATCATCTATTGTACAGCTTTCACCTACTATTGCCCCACTACTACAGGCTAATGTTAACCAGTGCCAAAAAACATTAGAATATGCATTAAAAGCCACGTAAGCTGCAAAGGTAAATAAGCGCGATTCGAATAGCGTATTGTTCATACAGTGAGCTCTATGTACAGATAATACAAACGACAGCAAACAAACAAAGCCTAACATCATGAAAACATAAAAAGTTGCCGGAAATTACAGTTAATATATGTTTTGATAACAAGGCCATGTTTGTTCCTTAAAGAGCGCGCTTTCAACTGCACAAAATCAGTTTCATTGTCAAAAGAAAGAAGAACTATAGAAAGGTCACAGTCATAAAGAACTATAGAAAGGTCACAATCAGTTTCCTTGTTGATATAAAGAACTGTAGAAAGGTCACAGTTGTTGATAAAAAAAGAACTGTAGAAAGAAATCAGTTTCACAGTCAGTTTCATTGTTGATAAAAAAAAGAACTATAGAAAGGTCACAATCAGTGTCATTGTTGATAGAAAGGAGAACTATAGAAAGGTCACAATCAGTTTCATTGTTGATATAAAGAACTGTAGAAAGGTCACAATCAGTTTCATTGTTGATAAAAAAGAATTGTAGAAAGGTCACAGTCAGTTTCATTGTTGATAAAAAAAAGAACTGTAGAAAGGTCACAATCAGTTTCATTGTTGATAGAAAGGAGAACTGTAGAATGGTCACAATCAGTTTCATTGTTGATAGAAAAGAATTGTAGAACTCAGTTTCAGAAAGGTCACAATCAGTTTCATTGTTGATAGAAAGGAGAACTACAGAAAGGTAGAAAGGTCACAATCAGTTTCATTGTTGATAGAAAGGAGAACTAAAGGAGAAATCAGTGTAGAAAGGTCACAATCAGTTTCATTGTTGATAGAAAGGAGAACTATAGAAAGGTCACAATCAGTAGAAAGGTCACAATCAGTCAGTTTCATTGTTGATAGAAAGGAGAACTGTAGAAAGGTCACAATCAGTTTCATTGTTGATAGAAAGGAGAACTAGAAAGGAGAACTATAGAAAGGTCACAATCAGTTTCATTGTTGATAGAAAGGAGAACTATAGAAAGGTAGAAAGGAGAACTATAGAAAGGTCACAATCAGTCAGTTGATCATTCACAGTCAGTTTCATTGTTGATAGAAAGGAGAACTATAGAAAGGTCACAATCAGTTTCATTGTCAATAGAAAGGAGAACTATAGAAAGGTCACAATCAGTTTCATTGTTGATAGAAAGGAGAACTATAGAAAGGTCACAATCAGTTTCATTGTTGATAGAAAGGAGAACTTTAGAAAGGTCACAATCAGTTTCATTGTTGATAGAAAGGAGAACTGTAGAAAGGTCACAATCAGTTTCATTGTTGATAGAAAGGAGAACTATAGAAAGGTCACAATCAGTGTCATTGTTGATAGAAAGGAGAACTATAGAAAGGTCACAGTCAGTTTCATTGTTGATAGAAAGGAGAACTTTAGAAAGGTCACAATCAGTGTCATTGTTGAAAGGAGAATTGTAGAAAGGTCACAATCAGTTTCATTGTTGATAGAAAGGAGAACTGTAGAAAGGTAGAAAGGTCACAATCAGTGTCATTGTTGATAGAAAGGAGAACTATAGAAAGGTAGAAAGGAGAACTCAGTAGAAAGGTCACAATCAGTTTCATTGTTGATAGAAAGGAGAACTGTAGAAAGGTCACAATCAGTTTCATTGTTGATAGAAAGGAGAACTAGTTTCAGAAAGGTCACAATCAGTTTCATTGTCAAGAAAGGAGAACTATAGAAAGGAGAACTATAGAAAGGTCACAGTCAGTTTCATTGTTGATAGAAAGGAGATCTATAGAAAGGTCAGATTGTTGATAGAAAGGAGAACTGTAGAAAGGTCACAATCAGTTTCATTGTTGATAGAAAGGAGAACTGTAGAAAGGTCACAATCAGTTTCATAGAAAGGAGAACTGAAAGGTCACAATCAGATAGAAAGGAGAACTGTAGAAAGGTCACAATCAGTTTCATTGTTGATAGAAAGGAGAACTATAGAAAGAAATCAGTGTAGAAAGGTCACAATCAGTTTCATTGTTGAGAAAGGAGAACTATAGAAAGGTCACAATCAGTTTCATTGTTGATAGAAAGGAGAACTATAGAAAGGTCACAATCAGTTTCATTGTTGATAGAAAGGAGAACTATAGAAAGGTCACAATCAGTTTCATTGTTGTTTCAATAGAAAGGAGAACTATAGAAAGGTCACAATCAGTTTCATTGTCATTGTTGATAGAAAGGAGAACTATAGAAAGGTCACAATCAGTTTCATTGTGATTGTTGATAGAAAGGAGAACTATAGAAAGGTCACAATCAGTTTCATTGTTGATAGAAAGGAGAACTATAGAAAGGTCACAATCAGTTTCATTGTTGATAGAAAGGAGAACTATAGAAAGGTCACAATCAGCTTCATTGTTGATAGAAAGGAGAACTGTAGAAAGGTCACAATCAGCTTCATTGTTGATAGAAAGGAGAACTGTAGAAAGGTCACAATCAGCTTCATTGTTGATAGAAAGGAGAACTGTAGAAAGGTCACAATCAGCTTCATTGTTGATAGAAAGGAGAACTGTAGAAAGGTCACAATCAGCTTCATTGTTGATAGAAAGGAGAACTGTAGAAAGGTCACAATCAGCTTCATTGTTGATAGAAAGGAGAACTGTAGAAAGGTCACAATCAGTTTCATTGTTGATAGAAAGGAGAACTGTAGAAAGGTCACAATCAGTTTCATTGTTGATAGAAAGGAGAACTATAGAAAGGTCACAATCAGTTTCATTGTTGATAGAAAGGAGAACTATAGAAAGGTCACAATCAGTTTCATTGTTGATAGAAAGGAGAACTGTAGAAAGGTCACAATCAGTGTCATTGTTGATAGAAAGGAGAACTATAGAAAGGTCACAATCAGTTTCATTGTTGATAGAAAGGAGAACTGTAGAAAGGTCACAATCAGTTTCATTGTTGATAGAAAGGAGAACTGTAGAAAGGTCACAATCAGTTTCATTGTTGATAGAAAGGAGAACTGTAGAAAGGTCACAGTCAGTTTCATTGTTGATAGAAAGGAGAACTTTAGAAAGGTCACAATCAGTTTCATTGTTGATAGAAAGGAGAACTATAGAAAGGTCACAATCAGATTGTTGATAGAAAGGAGAACTCACAATCAGTTTCATTGTTGATAGAAAGGAGAACTGTAGAAAGGTCACAATCAGTTTCATTGTTGATAGAAAGGAGAACTATAGAAAGGTCACAATCAGTTTCATTGTTGATAGAAAGGAGAACTATAGAAAGGTCACAATCAGTGTATAGAAAGGAGAACTATAGAAAGGTCACAATCAGTCAGTTTCATTGTTGATAGAAAGGAGAACTATAGAAAGGTCACAATCAGTTTCATTGTTGATAGAAAGGAGAACTGTAGAAAGGTCACAATCAGTCATTGTTGATAGAAAGGAGAACTATAGAAAGGTCACAATCAGTTTCATTGTTGATAGAAAGGAGAACTGTATAGAAAGGAGAACTATAGAAAGGTCACAATCAGTGTCATTGTTGATAGAAAGGAGAACTATTGTCACATCAGTTTCATTGTTGATAGAAAGGAGAACTGTAGAAAGGTCACAATCAGTTTCATTGTTGATAGAAAGGAGAACTGTAGAAAGGTCACAATCAGTTTCATTGTTGATAGAAAGGAGAACTGTAGAAAGGTCACAATCAGCTTCATTGTTGATAGAAAGGAGAACTGTAGAAAGGTCACAATCAGTTTCATTGTCAAAAGAAAGGAGATCTGTAGAAAGGTCACAATCAGCTTCAGTCGATCAGTCTGAGGCGGCTTAAGATGCAACATAGAACAACGCGGAACTCCAAATAGCTAGGGCTGTTAGTCATTGGGATGGAACCTGCTGGACAAAAGTGCCAAACTTTCTGTGGTGATTCGTTACAGCCAACTGATGAAATATTTTGTCGGCCCTAGCAAATCTGTACCCATTATCAGGGTCACGTGACCCTATGATTATTTACGTAGTAATTATAGTGAAATAGGCTACACCAAGTAGAGAGCACGTCAATAAGACTTGTAACGATTTGGACCATGAATGGTGTTTTACGTCCTCTCGGTCATAGACACATATGGGATATTTGTAAATACAAAGATGGTGGGAACATTACTGGGGACAATGCACAGAGGCAGTGCCACACCAGTAAAGTCCCGATTTTAAAAAAAATACAGATATGTGTAGCGGTAACCACGCCTCGGTTAAAACCTCATCGGCTATGGTACTGCTACAGTATAAAGCATTCGCTTTGCTTTGACGATTTGGACCACTCATAAATTAGGTTTGTATCTAAGAATCACAACATACCTTCTGTGGGGGTAGTTTGGGATGGGTTTAACTTTTACATTGTTCCCCCGCCTTCTGGAAGTTTTGTACTAGCAAAGCCCTCTATCACTCTCTTTGACCCACGCTCATAAGATAAGTGCCTAACTCATTTTACAGTGTTTTGAAAAAACCCGCAAAAAAACGTCTCAGTATTTTATTAAGAACTTACACATCTAATTTTTTTCTATAAAAATGCAATCTGCCGATCTCACGTGAGTGATAAAAAAACACAACTAAATGATACATAACTAGTTTATCAATCAGCACACAAGCTTAGCTTCACACGCTTGAGGCAAGTCATTGTCTATCAAAAAACGAAGCTTAATTGACTGTGAAAATCTCACCTGGACTTAGCGCCGCCATCTTTGTACAAACGTACCCAAGTCAGAAAAGAGAACGGCATATTTGCAACGTATCTATGGTGATCACTTCCGCTTTTCCAGGTGCTTCTGTACTTTCTGTCATGATAGATACCAGTCAGCCGATGTCCTATACACGCTTACTGCAAAATTGCCTAACTCTGAGTTAGGTATTTTTCTTATGAGCGTGATTGTTACTGTCATCTGGAATGTTCTGTCTTCTTCTTCCTTCTCTTTTGTATTTTATTCTAGATAATCTTCCAATACAAATAGTTCTCCTTCCTTCTGGAAGCTGTGTGCCAGCAAAGTCCTCTAACACTGTCTTTGACTGTTTTCCTTTCATTACTGTGTTCTTGTATTTTCTGCATCATTTGGCCCTGTACAGGCTTTTGTTCAAGAAAACCTTACACTTTTCTCTTTTGAGCTCTTTTCAAATCTAAACATGCTGGTAGAAAGCAGCGAGAAGACTATGAAACTGAAGACCAGACATTTCCCCCTTCATGGACATGGCCTGGGAACACAGAGAGAGACAATGAAATAAATGTTATTCTACAGTTTTGTTACATAATTTGTTTATTCGTTTCTTGCCGATGTTTCTTTGATATAAGAATACAGAAAGAAAATCAGGGCCGAATTGGGATAGGGGAGGGGATCCTGGGTTTGGGATAGGGGAGGGGATCCTGGTCCCTGGGCTCCGGAACCCACCCCACCCCTCTCTTTCCCAAGAATGCTCTATAATTATACAATGGTGAAAACAGTTTTTTTTAAAGCTAAATTTTGCCTTAATAATCACTAAATTGCAAACATATCTTGGGGCTTTGTCCCCTGCCCCCCCCCCCCCCCCCCCCCCAAGCACTAGTACTGCCCTAACCTATGCAGCTCCATGGACTTATGGCAGAACCCCCCTCTACTCTACCCCAGCCCCTATGCCAATCACTTGGTCCGGCCGTGTGGAAATGTAGTACTGTTTTGTCTTCTCATTTCACTACAGTTCATTATGACAACTCCAGAAACCTTCACTAACTTATGTGCACAGTGTTCTCATTTCACTACAGTTCATTATGACAACTCCAGAAACCTTCACTAACTTATGTGCACAGTGTTCTCCCTTCACTACAGTTCATTATGACAACTCCAGAAACCTTCACTAACTTATGTGCACAGTGTTCTCATTTCACTACAGTTCATTATGACAACTCCAGAAACCTTCACTAATTTATGTGCACAGTGTTCTCCTTTCACTACAGTTCATTATGACAACTCCAGAAACCTTCACTAACTTATGTGCACAGTGTTCTCCTTACACTACAGTTCATTATGACAACTCCAGAAACCTTCACTAACTTTAATGTGCACAGTGTTCTCCCTTCACTACAGTTCATTATGACAACTCCAGAAACCTTCACTGATTTATGTGTACAGTGTTCAAGGATCTTTCTTTAGTATTTTCCCAAGGAAACTTCACAAACTATTATATCATCATTTCACCCACAGTAAGATGCTGTTTCTAAACAAGACTAAGTGATGAGCTGCGTCAGGATTTCATCTAGAGGAGTGCTTATTTTAGTCACGTTGACCTTTCTAAACATGCTGGTAAATTCTTTCCTGTAGATTATTACTGCAATCAATATGCGAGTATGGATAATGATATCCATTATGTTTCATTCCGGTGATTCACTAGAAAGAACCCACGATGTGATCACAAAATGATGAAATCCTCACTGTTACAACCATGGCTCAGCGCTTAGTCTTTTCAAAACAGTGTCTTTGTGTTGCTGAAATGATGAAATAATAGGGTGTGAAGAGCTTCCTTGTAAAACTACTTAAGAGAGATCCTTGGACAATGTGCAATTTACAGTTAGAGAAGGTTTCTCGAGTCGTCATAATGAACTGCAGCAAACAACAACAAACAGAAGAAGAAGACAAAAGACAAAGCTATGTTTTCTGCTGGCATTCGTACATTAAAAGCAAGACCAACAACAAGCAAATAAACACAAAGTAATAAAACCGTACTAGGGACGTTTATTTCATTGTCTCTGTCTGTGTCCCCAGGCCAAGTCCAGGAAGGTGGAAATGTCCTGGTCTTAGGTTTCATATTCTTCTCACTGCTTTCTACCAACACATTTTAATTTAAAAAAGAGCTCAAAGAAGAAAATTAGAAGTTTATCTTGAATAAAAGATTGTACAATGCCAACAAAAAGGCAGACAATACTCGATGACAGGAAAGAAAAGAAAGACAGTCAAATAGAGTCATATAGGACTTTGTTAGCATAAAACTTCCAGAAGGCAGGAAACTATTTGTATTTGAAGATTATCTAGACTAAAATAATACAAAAGAAAGAGACAAAAAGGCAGAACATACTAGGTGACAGTAAGAAAAGGAAAGGTAGAGTCAAAGAGAGCGATAGAGGCCCAGCTGCCAGCGCAACTCTACCAGAAGGCGGGGGGACTATTTAAAATCCATTCCAACTATCCCCATGGAGGGTGCGTTGTGATTCTGATATCAAAACATGATTGGGAAACATGAGTGGTCAACATTGTTTGAAATCTTACTGACATATTCTCTATTGAGTGTGTTGTGGTTCTGATATCAAAACATAATTGGGAAACATGAGTGGTCAACATTGTTTGAAATCTTACTGACATATTCTCTATGGGGTGTGTTGTGGTTCTGAGATAGAAACATGATTGGGAAACATGAGTGGTCAACATTGTTTGAAATCTTACTGACATATTCTCTATTGGGTGTGTTGTGGTTCTGATATAGAAACATCATTGGGAAACATGAGTGGTCAACATTGTTTGAAATCTTACTGACATATTCTCTATTGAGTGTGTTGTGGTTCTGATATCAAAACATAATTGGGAAACATGAGTGGTCAACATTGTTTGAAATCTTACTGACATATTCTCTATTGGGTGTGTTGTGGTTCTGATATAGAAACATCATTGGGAAACATGAGTGGTCAACATTGTTTGAAATCTTACTGACATATTCTCTATTGGGTGTGTTGTGGTTCTGAGATAGAAACATGATTGGGAAACATGAGTGGTCAACATTGTTTGAAATCTTACTGACATATTCTCTATTGGGTGTGTTGTGGTTCTGAGATAGAAACATGATTGGGAAACATGAGTGGTCAACATTGTTTGAAATCTTACTGACATATTCTCTATTGGGTGTGTTGTGGTTCTGATATAGAAACATCATTGGGAAACATGAGTGGTCAACATTGTTTGAAATCTTACTGACATATTCTCTATTGGGTGTGTTGTGGTTCTGATATAGAAACATCATTGGGAAACATGAGTGGTCAACATTGTTTGAAATCTTACTGACATATTCTCTATTGGGTGTGTTGTGGTTCTGATATAGAAACATCATTGGGAAACATGAGTGGTCAACATTGTTTGAAATCTTACTGACATATTCTCTATTGGGTGTGTTGTGGTTCTGATATAGAAACATCATTGGGAAACATGAGTGGTCAACATTGTTTGAAATCTTACTGACATATTCTCTATTGGGTGTGTTGTGGTTCTGAGATAGAAACATGATTGGGAAACATGAGTGGTCAACATTGTTTGAAATCTTACTGACATATTCTCTATGGGGTGTGTTGTGGTTCTGATATAGAAACATCATTGGGAAACATGAGTGGTCAACATTGTTTGAAATCTTACTGACATATTCTCTATGGGGTGTGTTGTGGTTCTGATATAGAAACATCATTGGGAAACATGAGTGGTCAACATTGTTTGAAATCTTACTGACATATTCTCTATTGGGTGTGTTGTGGTTCTGAGATAGAAACATCATTGGGAAACATGAGTGGTCAACATTGTTTGAAATCTTACTGACATATTCTCTATTGGGTGTGTTGTGGTTCTGATATAGAAACATCATTGGGAAACATGAGTGGTCAACATTGTTTGAAATCTTACTGACATATTCTCTATGGGGTGTGTTGTGGTTCTGAGATAGAAACATCATTGGGAAACATGAGTGGTCAACATTGTTTGAAATCTTACTGACATATTCTCTATTGGGTGTGTTGTGGTTCTGATATAGAAACATCATTGGGAAACATGAGTGGTCAACATTGTTTGAAATCTTACTGACATATTCTCTATTGGGTGTGTTGTGGTTCTGAGATAGAAACATGATTGGGAAACATGAGTGGTCAACATTGTTTGAAATCTTACTGACATATTCTCTATGGGGTGTGTTGTGGTTCTGATATAGAAACATCATTGGGAAACATGAGTGGTCAACATTGTTTGAAATCTTACTGACATATTCTCTATTGGGTGTGTTGTGGTTCTGATATAGAAACATCATTGGGAAACATGAGTGGTCAACATTGTTTGAAATCTTACTGACATATTCTCTATTGGGTGTGTTGTGGTTCTGATATAGAAACATAATTGGGAAACATGAGTGGTCAACATTGTTTGAAATCTTACTGACATATTCTCTATTGGGTGTGTTGTGGTTCTGATATAGAAACATAATTGGGAAACATGAGTGGTCAACATTGTTTGAAATCTTACTGACATATTCTCTATTGGGTGTGTTGTGGTTCTGATATAGAAACATCATTGGGAAACATGAGTGGTCAACATTGTTTGAAATCTTACTGACATATTCTCTATTGGGTGTGTTGTGGTTCTGATATAGAAACATAATTGGGAAACATGAGTGGTCAACATTGTTTGAAATCTTACTGACATATTCTCTATTGGGTGTGTTGTGGTTCTGAGATAGAAACATGATTGGGAAACATGAGTGGTCAACATTGTTTGAAATCTTACTGACATATTCTCTATGGGGTGTGTTGTGGTTCTGATATAGAAACATAATTGGGAAACATGAGTGGTCAACATTGTTTGAAATCTTACTGACATATTCTCTATTGGGTGTGTTGTGGTTCTGATATAGAAACATAATTGGGAAACATGAGTGGTCAACATTGTTTGAAATCTTACTGACATATTCTCTATGGGGTGTGTTGTGGTTCTGATATAGAAACATAATTGGGAAACATGAGTGGTCAACATTGTTTGAAATCTTACTGACATATTCTCTATGGGGTGTGTTGCACTATAATTACTACGTAAATAATCATAGGGTCACGTGACCCTGATAATGGCCACAGATTTGGTGGGGCCGACAAAATATTTCATCAGTGGGCTGTAAAGAATCACCACAGAAAGTTTGGCACTTTTGTCCAGCAGGTTCCAAAACCATCACATTTTGGGAACAGTGTGCCCCGCTAAATACCTGTCACAAACTTTAGCCTTAACGAGCAACGTATTCTGGGACTAAGCCATTTTTAATAGGCTTAAAAGTTTGTTTTATGAAAGGTAAGCGAGAAAGTGTCTACTTATTGTACGCTTATATCTTCTACTTAGAAAAAAAATCATCAGTAAAAAACAACCCACCATAATACAAAAGCCAAAGAAATATTATTCAAAACATTACGTTATATCATTAAAAAAGACTACAGTATTTACATACAAGTAAAAAACAAAGCATATTATTGCAAAAGCTTTAAGCTTGTTGTGCTCGCATATATTTTTTTATGTTGCTGTTATATTGATTTTCAATAAAATTAGTTTAAACCAAGAAAACAAAGCAAGCAGATTTTAACATATTATTTTGTTTGCTTCAGTGCCCATTGCTACAAGGATCTTGAAGCCCAACATAGGATAAACAATTGTCCACCACAAGGTTTCTGTGTCTATTTTTTTAAGGAGGTCTAAAATTTAAGCAATTAAAATGTTTCATTTTTTTATCCGGACAAATTTCTCATTCATAAATAGACTCAAAAATTCCGAAAACACTGACTAAAATATCCTAGCTCAAAACACACCTATTTTCAGGAGAGAAAAAAAAGAATTTCCAGACAACTGGGATTTTCTTCTAAAAGTTGTGCAGGGTTAAGAACATCTTTATGTGCAGGAGCGTTCACATGATCTGTATCTAAGTAGAAAGTTCACTTGAACCTTGTGTGGTACAGCCTTTATTGATCACTAGTTCACCGCCGTCACTGTTATTCGGCCAGCTGGAAGAAGTAGGCCAACTTGAAGCCAAGGCAGTTGGCGACAGAGTTGGTGGACAGTGTCACGTTGACCTGGCTGCTTTGGAAGGTCAAGGTCAGACAGCCTGAGCCACACCAGATGTTGTCGTAGTCGGCGGACAAGAAACGGAGAGAGTCCCCCGGACAGTTGCTGCTGGCCGAGTCAAAGCACGAGCCTGCCCCCTCCACAGAAAGGAACACGAATTTCACCTGTTAGAAAAAAGAATGACCTAAACACTAAAGTAGACCAAAGTTAAACGGCCTTTACATTCTAATAGGGTAAGACGGGGTAGAAAAGCCCATGCGTGGGTAAGAAGCCCATGCCAATTATCTCATGAAAAAAAAGAAAAAAATTCAGTCAGATTTGCCAATGAGACGAATGCTAAACATTAACACTCGTCTCAGGGGCAAAATGTGACTGAAATTTTCTTTATTTCATGAGATAATTGGCATGGGCTTCTTACCCGCCCATGGGCTTTTTACCCCCTCTTCACCCTATTAGGCCTACGTGTGAAAGCTTGAATGAATGAATGAAAAATGGTGTTTTACGTCCTCTCGGTCATAAGCCGGCGACAGACTATGTGACTGCCTCATGTGACTCGATCAGGTCGTGACGTTCACCTCATTTGCATACCATCTAACTCGATCAGTCTGACTCAGTCGGGCCCAGTCAGGTGACAGGGCCGAATAGGGCGGGTTCTAAATTTCACTGATCGAGTCTGATCGAGTCAGATGGCTTGTGACCTCTTCTGTGCGGGAAACAAAATTTGATCTACGTCACGACCTGATCGAGTCACATGAGGCAGTCACATAGTCTGTCGCCGGCTATAGACACATATGGGACATTTGTAAATACAAAGATGGTGGGAACAACACTGACTGCAATGCCCAGAGGCAGTGCAACACCAGTAAAGTCCCGAGTTTTTATCAATATAGATAGGTGTAGCGGTAACCACCCCTCGGATAAACCTCATCGGCTATGGTACCGCCACAATATTTGTTATTAAGGCTGTGTGTGAAAGCTTGTTGTAGGCTCACAACACCTGCTGGTGCACATCTATTGACGATGGGGCACGTTTCACCAGAGCGAACGCTCGTATATAGCTGTTAGTGCAATTCGGCAAAAACGGTCCTAAGAAACACCTTCGTTTGCAGATAGTTTGGCGAGCGCTCCGAGCCTCTTCCAAAGCAAGCACTCGGCGAATTATCACGTGACTTGCATGGGGTTAACACGTTGATTGGCCCATTAAAGTTTGGCTAAAATACTTTTTTGGGGACCAATCAGACAAGAGCTTTTAATATTCTTCCGCAAACGTTTTGTAAAGTCGTTTCTTACCTATACGAAGCTTCGACCGCCAGCATTTTCGGCTCCAGCTACCTTGACCTATGATGAACTACCTTCATTTTGGAACTTGGCCTAGATATCCTAACTACCTATCCGCATGCAAAATCGTGAGGGTCCCTCCGTTCAAAAGCTGTCGTGTAAACATACTGTATCGTGACCAGTCAGCCACATAGCACTGCCCTCTGTATGCTGTACTCTATTGACGATGGTGACACACATAGCACTGCCCTCTGTATGCTGTACTCTATTGACGATGGTGACACACACAGCACTGCCCTCTGTATGCTGTACTCTATTGACGATGGTGACACACATAGCACTGCCCTCTGTATGCTGTACTCTATTGACGATGGTGACACACACAGCACTGCCCTCTGTATGCTGTACTCTATTGACGATGGTGACACACATAGCACTGCCCTCTGTATGCTGGACTCTATTGACGATGGTGACACACACAGCACTGCCCTCTGTATGCTGTACTCTATTGACGATGGTGACACACATAGCACTGCCCTCTGTATGCTGTACTCTATTGACGATGGTGACACACACAGCACTGCCCTCTGTATGCTGTACTCTATTGACGATGGTGACACACACAGCACTGCCCTCTGTATGCTGTACTCTATTGACGATGGTGACACACACAGCACTGCCCTCTGTATGCTGTACTCTATTGACGATGGTGACACACATAGCACTGCCCTCTGTATGCTGGACTCTATTGACGATGGTGACACACATAGCACTGCCCTCTGTATGCTGTACTCTATTGACGATGGTGACACACACAGCACTGCCCTCTGTATGCTGTACTCTATTGACGATGGTGACACACATAGCACTGCCCTCTGCATGATGTACTCTATTGACGATGGTGACACACATAGCACTGCCCTCTGTATGCTGGACTCTATTGACGATGGTGACACACACAGCACTGCCCTCTGTATGCTGGACTCTATTGACGATGGTGACACACACAGCACTGCCCTCTGTATGCTGTACTCTATTGACGATGGTGACACACATAGCACTGCCCTCTGCATGATGTACTCTATTGACGATGGTGACACACACAGCACTGCCCTCTGTATGCTGTACTCTATTGACGATGGTGACACACATAGCACTGCCCTCTGTATGCTGTACTCTATTGACGATGGTGACACACATAGCACTGCCCTCTGCATGATGTACTCTATTGACGATGGTGACACACATAGCACTGCCCTCTGTATGCTGGACTCTATTGACGATGGTGACACACACAGCACTGCCCTCTGTATGCTGGACTCTATTGACGATGGTGACACACACAGCACTGCCCTCTGTATGCTGTACTCTATTGACGATGGTGACACACATAGCACTGCCCTCTGCATGATGTACTCTATTGACGATGGTGACACACACAGCACTGCCCTCTGTATGCTGTACTCTATTGACGATGGTGACACACATAGCACTGCCCTCTGTATGCTGTACTCTATTGACGATGGTGACACACATAGCACTGCCCTCTGTATGCTGTACTCTATTGACGATGGTGACACACATAGCACTGCCCTCTGTATGCTGTACTCTATTGACGATGGTGACACACACAGCACTGCCCTCTGCATGATGTACTCTATTGACGATGGTGACACACATAGCACTGCCCTCTGTATGCTGTACTCTATTGACGATGGTGACACACACAGCACTGCCCTCTGCATGATGTACTCTATTGACGATGGTGACACACATAGCACTGCCCTCTGCATGATGTACTCTATTGACGATGGTGACACACATAGCACTGCCCTCTGCATGATGTACTCTATTGACGATGGTGACACACACAGCACTGCCCTCTGTATGCTGTACTCTATTGACGATGGTGACACACATAGCACTGCCCTCTGTATGCTGTACTCTATTGACGATGGTTACACACATAGCACTGCCCTCTGTATGCTGTACTCTATTGACGATGGTGACACACATAGCACTGCCCTCTGTATGCTGTACTCTATTGACGATGGTGACACACATAGCCACCTGGCCAACCAGATCGAAAACATTGACTGATTAAACAGTCGTGACTCCCCTCCCTCCCCACCCCTCTCTCTCCCCTGCCCCTCTCTCTCTCTGTCTCTCTCTCTTTAATGAGTTAATGAGTTTTACTACAAATATCAACTTTTGCCAAGATTCTTGTAATTTTTTTATGTCTCCCTGTATATCTGTTTAATTTCCAATTTGATTCTCTGTCAATTATTTCATGTGCCAGTTTTTGTTTCATTTTCTTGACTTGATTGTTTTTATGTCAATTTTTCATTGCCTGATGCATGGTGTGAGTGTGTGAGTGAGAGGGCCAGGTGCAAATAAGCTATTGTAGCTTATCCTTTTTACCCTCAATAAAACATTCGTATTTGGTATTTGGTATCTCTCTCTCTCTCTCTCTCTCTCTCTCTCTCTCTCTCTCTCTCTCTCTCTCTCTCTCTCTCTCTCTCTCTCTCTCTCTCTCTCTCTCTCTCTCTACTCTCTCTCTCTCTCTCACCGTGATCCAATACTCCCCAGGAGCGTCAATGACCCACTGTTGGTCGACACTGGAGGGGTATTCGTTGGGAAAGTTAGGACTGATGATGGTGCCGTTAGCCTCGTCCAATGAAGTGACGTTGCAGCCTGCACGAGACAGTGACGTAGATCATAAATATTTATCAGATCTAGTTATGTTACCAGAATGTACACTGCTAATAATATAAGTGATATGGTCCCTTAATCCTCGTGCAATATCACAGCCTGCACGTGACAATGACGTAGATAATGAATATTAACTAGACAGTGCACGTGACAGTGACGAAGGTCATGAATATTAACTAGACAGGCCTAATCACAAATGCTACCGTGGTTGAGATAATCTTTTAAAAGGACACAATTGTCTTTACGTTAAACCAGAGAGAGAGAGAGAGAGAGAGAGAGAGAGAGAGAGAGAGAGAGAGAGGTGGGGGAGAGAGAGAGTGACATCAATAGGGTAATACTGGGTAAAAGATGGGATGTTGGTGGGAAGGGTGGAGGGTGGTATGAAAGCATGAAAGTGAGCGCGCAAGCAGGGCGTGTGAAATGTGAAAGAAACTTTTAAAGCATGTAATTACAATTTATTTTGTTCTTTTATAAATTGTTTGGTTTCTTGTGTGTACATATGACGTGTCCGCAGGAAAATGATCCTTGTTTTTATGAGGACAAAATAAAAGTTGAGTTGAGTTGAGTTGAGAGAGAGAGAGAGAGAGAGAGAGAGAGAGAGAGAGAGAGAGACACTTGTCTTGATGCTGGATTTGGATTTGTTTCAGCACTCTTAGTTAAACTTATGCTTGCCTAGGGAGGTCGAACTTTTAACTCCCCGTGTGCTTGACCCTTTAAATTACAAGGTTGAAAGTGTTCTTTTTTCATCGGTTTGTCATAATAATAATAATAATAAAGAAAGCTTATATAGCGCATATTCCAGGCTAGCTGCTCATAACGCTTTACAAAAAAACCAACAACAAACCCTAATCACATCAATAAGGTAAGACGGGGTAAAAAGCCCATGGGCGGGTAAGAAACCCATGCCAGTTATCTCATGAAATAAAGCAAATTTCAGTCACATGTTGCCCATGAAGACGAGTGTTAATGTTTAGCATTCGTCTCATGGGCAAGTTTGACTGAAATTGGCTTTATTTCATGAGATAACTGGCATAGGCTTCTTACCCGCACATTGGGTTTTTACCCCGTCTTCCCCTACCCATGCTCGCACGCACATAAGCGCACACACTGACGAACACAGTGGTTGTTCTTCTGTCTTTAATCAGTTCTCTTTTATTAGTATTCTTGTTTTCCCGTGTGTTCATCACCGTTGTTATGTAAGCAGGCCTGTGCTTGTCCTTTCCAGTGTGTTCATCATACCTGTAGCGGCCAATACCACCAGGGGCGTAGCAAGCCTTCTAGAAGCGGTCAGGCTGAAATGGTTGGTCTTGAGAAAGTTGAGGGTGGGTCTGACGATAGGATAGCTTACATGTAAAAGATGCAATGGAAGCCTCTCCTGGGAGAATACGATGCGAGTGTGCAATCCATTTGTTCTTTTGTCAAACCTTGAGTGCGACCATCATCGATTCAATCACCACTCCAACTGCACCCCCCACCCCCCGTTCATCTCCCCACGCACCCACATGTAAGTATGTATGTATGCATGTATGTATGTGACGTCAGACCAGAGCGGCTGTGCCTTCACATCGCTCTGCTTGAATTGCTTGTTTGAGTCACTTCCGTGGTCACTGTCCTCGTCAACACAGTCAGTCCAGAAATGCAACGACACCTGGGACTGGTCGCTGAAGTGAAAACTTCAGTGAGAGCTGCTCTGCACAGTGGCGCCATCCAACATGTTGTCGACCAAGTGGACACAGAACAACCAACAGGAGACCCATCATTATTCATGGAGACCCAGTAGATAGCCACGATCGTATTTGTGCCAGTCTCACACAGAGTTACGTCCCTTTCTTTAAATTTAAGCGAATCAAAAAATAATAAACTTTTCGAGTTTGCAAATGGGCCAAAATGGAAAAAGAATAATTTATTCTAGTCGCTGCATTATTTTTACCATAAAAGAAGTCGTAACGGGTTTACAGAGGATTCAACTTCCTCGCTTTCAAGCTGAAATTTTCATCTTTCAGACAGATCACTGATCGGCGGTGCGGAGATTTACCGAGTTGAAAAGCGTTGACAGAATCAGTTGTCCGCTCGCTAATTAAGGCCACCTCACGCTAATTAAGAGTGCCGGATACTAGATGAAGCCTTCTAGTGATGTTCTCAAAGGTTTAAAAACAGTTGTACCGTGCCAAATTTTTCCTAAATCCCCCGTATTGGCGACATTTTGCCTGTTTACTAACAAAAGGAGTGGCTTCCCTTGCGAAGTGGAAACGATCGTCAAACGCTGAATCTAACAATACTTTGCTCCACACCACCAACTTTATTAGGAAATCACTAATGTTTGCTTCGACGCGATAAATTTAAGCTTACGATGTTGCACACAATAATTTGTTGTGGTTTTAAACTTTTTGAAAATCGTTGGGAACAAAAATGTCTGCTACTGCGCGAGTCTGTCTCGCGAGATGACGTCATGGGAAGACGCCATTACTGAAGCGAAAATAGTTTCTGTTCGATTCAAATACCAGTATCGTGAAAACCAAAATATTTGAGAGTGTTTTTTCTTATAAAAACATATGCATAGTTTCTACAGGCAGTACTCGACTTTTGAATGCTTATTTTTCTGTAAATGAATCGAGTTTTGTGGAACTTTCAATCATTTTGATTCTTGGAAGGAATTTGCAACAAAAATGTCTCTACACTGTAGACTAAGTCTACAGCCTTGTATCGGCATTGTATGAAGAAGTAGACCAATGTTTCGATAAATCACGCCAGTTATTGACAGAAAACGCATTTTTACAGCAAGTTAACTATTTTTATCTCATTTCATAGCAATTACTCTGAGAATTGCTTACATTTTTTTAAAATTCACGTCGCTACAGTAGACTTTGCCAGAGCAGAGACCTGGGCTCCCTTCACGACGTGCTGCCCATGTGGGCTGAGTTTGAGCGAACTGAACGGCTGTTTCGTGAGTCAATCGGTACGAAGCATGCAAATACAGCAGTAACATTCGCCCACAGAGATTTCCGACGGTGGCTTCGTCTTCTGAATAAAATTCAGAACGTTCTTTATTTTTTGGAAGAACAGCGTGACGTCATTCCGACCATGACGCCAAATGAAGAGTCGTCATCCACTCCAAACTTCGAACTTCGAACTCTTAGGTTTGTTTGGAGGATTCTGAACAAACTTCCCATTCAGAGTACAGACGAAGTTCAGCACGAGTCGGAAAGCGATGATCTGCTGAATAGAATTGAGGAGGCTCTCTTCATTACATCTGTGGTAAGAATAAGGGAGGTTATTTAGAGGGTAGGGCATATGTAAATTAGCTTAGGTCAAAAGGGGGGGGGGGGTAATTAGTATAAAAGAAAGAGGATCACGGGAAATCCAGGAGTCATCAACGACGACGTCTGCCACGTCATGAGCTACAATCTCACCTTTGCAGGGCCTCCATCGTCATCATCATCATTTCAACGGGAAGACTGTCCAGTCTTCAAGAAGAACGTCCATAAGGATCTGCGATCAATTGGACGATAATCTCACACTTTCAGGAAATCTAATGGCCCAACATGGCCGAAAGGCCGAAGAGGGCGTAAAGCCTTATTTCGGCGAAATCTAACGGACGGACGACGAGAGAGAAAGGAAGAGAAGACACCGGCAAGTACGAGAGAAGCAGAAGACGACGATAGAAGGTAACTATGATCGATTAGGATGTAGTAATTAAGTAGCGGGGTTTGGGGGGTTAGTAGGGGGTGAAAATCACCATACATCGAACACATCATGTTCCTCAGTCTCCGCAAATACTACAAACAGACTCGCGAGAGAGAAAATGAAAGCACGGCACAGAGAATAGAAAAGGACGACCTTAATCAACTGAGGTTAGAAAATCAGAAACGTGCCATTCAAATGATCAAGAATGACAGCACGGTGGAGGAACGACGCATGTGTTCAATACCAACGGACACACTGACGGAGTTTTTCCAACAGAAAAGCAAAAAGACCATACAGTACCCCCTGCCCTTTCCACCATGGCCCGTCACCACCACCCCTGCACCCCCCGAGGCAGATCTGCCACTGGATCCCTTCAGTGAGGAGGAAGTGTTGGCAGTCCTGAACTCCCTGAAGAACAACACAGCACTTGGGTATGACGGTGTGCAGTATTCTTTTCTCAAACAACATCAGCATCAAGTTGTTACTCCTCTGACAGCTATTCTAACATCTGCTGGAAAAACAAGAAAATCCCATCTGATTGGAAGCATGCCA
The DNA here is from genome assembly GCA_017654935.2 of Phymorhynchus buccinoides. NCBI lineage: Eukaryota > Metazoa > Mollusca > Gastropoda > Neogastropoda > Raphitomidae > Phymorhynchus > Phymorhynchus buccinoides. Next base: position 22,792,925 of record CM065711.1, read on the forward strand.
CCATTACTCATACCCAAAGGAGGAAACATCATGGAACCTTGTGACTGGAGGCCAATTTCCTTGTTGACATCTTTGTATAAGATGTACATGAAACTTGTACAAAGCCGACTGCTGCCATGGATTGTATCCACTGGTAGACTGTCGCCAAAACAAAAAGGTTCTCTGCCACGAAACAGTCTCCAGGAGCATGTTTTTTGTTTGAGAGCAGCGATCGAAAACTTCAAACACATGTCCACTCCTTTCTTCACGACCTTTGTGGACATCAGAGACACCTACTGGAGCATTGACCACAGAGTGATGCTAGACGCCATGGAAAGCGCCGGCTACCCACAACATGTCATCGACATCACCAGAGACATCTACACTGACTCCATGTTTCAAGTGCAGACTGTAGACGGCTTCACCCCAAGGACCACCAGACATCGAGGCATCATTCAAGGCTGTCCATGGTCAGCGATAGTCTTCATCCAAGCTTTGGACCATTGGATTCGCTGGATGGAAGAGCCATTTCCACCTCATTATTTGCCTTCTCCATGTCCGGCTTACATGGATGACGTGTGTACCAGTGCTCACAGCGAAGAAAGACTTCAGGAGATGATGGATAAGACCGATGCCTTTCTCAACTACACGGGGATGAAAGTGAAACCCGCAAAATGTGCTACCATCCATGGGCAACGCTCTGGAAACAACTGGACAACAAGAGGTAGAACAGAAAACGTCCAGGTTTCTTTACAAGGGGAGGAGTTACCAATGTTTCAA
>CM065711.1:22798683-22813683 GCA_017654935.2 Phymorhynchus buccinoides
AAATGCCTATTGAAAATGTACGAGTCAAATGTTTATGAAAACAGATACATCAAATATATCCATACACTCCTAAATGAAACTGGCTTGAGTAGTTTTTGGTTGAATCAAAACTTTCTTGATGCAAATCCATTGTGGTTCAAGGAGAAGGTGAAAAGATGCTTAAAAGACACCTTTTTACAAGATATTTAAACTACAGAATGTTTAAAACGTCTTTTTGTGTTGACCCATATTACTTAGTCTTGCCATATAGCTATATGATTACTGTGTTAAAATTCAGAACTACTAATAATAACTTGCCTGTGAACACGTTGCGTTATACTGGTACACCCAGACATGAAAGAATTTGTGAAAAATGTAATGTACATGATGTGGCAGATGAGTTTCACTACTTGTTTGTTTGTCCTTTCTTTGACACTGACAGGAGAAGGTACCTCCCTAAGTATTTTTTTACTCGTCCTAATGTTTATAAATTCAAAGCTTTGTTCTCTACAAAAAATAAGAAAATATTACTCAAACTAAAGCACTTCATTACAGTTGTTAACGGTTCTTTCAGATAAATGCTATTAATCATGTCTTTTTCCCATTTTGTTTTTAATTTAGTAATACATTACATTATTTGTAATATTATGGTATGGGTTATCTTTGAAATGATTTTGGACATCACTCTTGGGCTGATTCTTGGAAATTTATTTATGTGTGTGTATGTTTTTTATATTTCTGTGCCCATATGGGGTATGAAATAAATTTCTTGCCTTGCCTTGCCTTGCCTTGCCACACTCAGTCTCCGACTTCGTGTGATAAACAGCAAGCCTCTCGAGATAGGATAAAAGCAATATCAAACTCCCAAATCCTAATAACTGATAATATTGTATTGATCACTCACACACACACACACACACACACACACACACACACACACACACGCGCGCGCGCGCGCGCGCGCGCGCACGCACGCACGCACGCACACACACGCACACATATATATACATTACACCCCGCTTATAGTAAAGTCCAGGGGAGCAAGGATTTTCCTTTACTATAACAGGTTTTTCTTATAAACGATGTTCGGATATAGTAAAGTTTTGATGATATTTTTTATCTTATCCGAGGAGGTTTTTCAAAGTCAAAGCTAACGTAAAATACTGAATATAAACCCATCCCACCCCTTCCTCGTATGGTTTGAGGTCCAAAAAGGTGATTGGGTTTATACATGGTATATTTCCCTGTGCACAAAACAAAACTAGCTGTAAAAGCATATAGTGTACAACCTCTAATTTCCAGAATGGCCTTTGAATCTATTCATGCATGCACACACACGTGCGTGCGTGCACCCACCCACCCACACACACCATGACCGGACAGTTTGCCTGCCTACGGACATTATGCCTATGGTCACCATGCTCACCGGATATTTTGCCTACTGGACATTATGCCTACAGACATTATGCCTAATGATAGATTATTATGCCTGCAATAAATTATCGCATTTTCATGATGCTATATATAGTTTTTTCCGATTCATTTTTTTCCCACTAAGTAATGAGAGTGTGGGCTCAATTGTCGACTTAGCTCACCTTTTCCTCTGTGTGAGGGCGCTGCAGTAAAACAGATACAAATTTAATTGCAGCCAATGACCGGACAGTTCTCAATTGTATGTAATGAATTGCAAATGAAGATTGTGGGTGGATATGGTCGACTTAGTTCGCCGTTTATGCCATGCGAGGGTGCTGCGGTAGAGCGGGTACAAACCTAGTAGCTCCCAATGTAATGTTTGTTTGTCATAATGAGTTTCATTAAATAAATTTGTGGCGAATAGTCACGTGTTTCGTGCCCAAGCTATCAACTGTATCGCCCGTTCTACCGCAGTGCCATCGCGCAGTGTAATCAACAAAATTTTGTTTAACAAAATGTATGCATGATCTCTCTTTTATCTACAGTTTAAATAATAATGTTCACTTTAAACAAGAATTTGTAAAAACAGAGAGTGAGAGAAAGAGAGAGAGAGGGAGAGAGAGAGAGAGAGAGAGAGAGAGAGAGAGAGAGAGAGAGAGAGAGAGAGAGAAAGAGAGACAAATACAGAGATAGAGAGAGAGAGAGGGTGAGAGGGAGAGGGTGAGAGAGAGAGAGAGTAGAGGGAGTAGTGAGACTGTGACCTATACATTGATGACGTATTTACAAAGGTCACGAAGAGGACATTTTTTTTTTTTGTAACCAAGGAGGAACCACAAATGACTTTACAATAGGAGTTTATTTTTTATATTTTGTTTTATTATAACCCAGTTGCTACTATGGGTGGGTGGAGGGAGTGGTGAGACTGACTATTTAGCAATAAAACAGTAGACCTTTGGCTGGGAACCAGTGCTTTCCTTTACTGTAACCGAAATTGCTTATAACCGAGTTTACTATAAACGGAGAGTACTGTATACACACACATACACGTACGCAATATGACTGGCATATATTAAGAGTTTTAAGAGAGAGAGAAAGAGGGAGACAGAGAGAGAGAGAAAGACACAGAGAGAGAGAGAGAGAGAGAGAGAGAGAGAGAGAGAGAGAGAGAGAGAGAGAGAGAGAGATCATTGAAGGTCATTCCTAAAATACAGACAGACAGACAGACAGACAGACAGAGAGACAGACAGTCAGACAGACAGTCAGGTAGACAGTCAGGTAGACAGACAGTCAGTCAGACAGGCAGACATACATACATACATACAGACAGTCAGTCAGACATACATACAGTCAGACAGACAGACAAACAGACAGATAGTCAGACAGACAGTCAGTCAGACAAATAGACAGGCAGACGGACAGACATACAGTCAGACAGTCAGTCAGACATACAAACAGACCGTCAGCCAGCCAGCCAGCCAGAAGCGTATTACCTCCACAGATACCAGAAGCGCAGACGGCTTCATCCACGCAGTGTTGTTCACTCCCCGTACAGCTGTGCAGAAAGGGGATCTCTGTGAACACAACATACAGGGTTCAGTGCCATGTGCCCCTGTCTCTATGGGCCCCTGTCTCTATGTGCCCCTGTCTCTATGTGCCCCTGTCTCTATGTGCCCCTGTCTCTATGTGCCCCCGTCTCTATGTGCCCCCGTCTCTATGTGCCCCTGTCTCTATGTGCCCCCGTCTCTATGTGCCCCCGTCTCTATGTGCCCCCGTCTCTATGTGCCCCTGTCTCTATGTGCCCCTGTCTCTATGGGCCCCTGTCTCTATGTGCCCCTGTCTCTATGTGCCCCCGTCTCTATGTGCCCCCGTCTCTATATGTCCCCGTCTCTATGTGCCCCTGTCTCTATGTGCCCCAGTCTCTATGTGTCCCCGTCTCTATGTGCCCCTGTCTCTATGTGCCCCAGTCTCTATGTGTCCCCGTCTCTATGTGTCCCCGTCTCTATGTGCCCCTGTCTCTATGTGCCCCAGTCTCTATGTGTCCCCGTCTCTATGTGTCCCCGTCTCTATATGTCCCCGTCTCTATGTGTCCTCGTCTCTATGCGCCCCTGTCTCTATGTGCCCCTGTCTCTATGTGCCCCCTCTATGTGTCCCCAGTCTCTATGTGTCCCCGTCTCTATGTGTCCCCGTCTCTATATGTCCCCGTCTCTATGTGTCCCCATCTATATACAGTACACCCCGCTTATAGTAAAGTGCAGGGGAGCAAGGCTTTTCCTTTACTATAACAGGTTTTTCTTATAAACGATGTTCGGATATAGTAAAGTTTTTATGATATTTTTTATCTTATCCGATGTTGTTTTTCAAAGTCAAAGCTAACGTAAAACACTGAATATAAACCCATCCTACCCCTTCCTCATATGGTTTGAGGTCCAAAAAGGTGATTGGGTTTATACATGGTATATTTCCCTGTGCACAAAACAAAACTAGCTGTAAAAGCATATAGTGTACAACCTCTAACTTCCAGAATCGCCTTTGAATCTATTCATACATGCACACGCACGTGCATGCGCACACACACACACACACACACACACACACCGTAACCGATCAGTTTGCCTGCGGACATTTCGCCTACGGACATTATTCCTATGGTCACCATGCTCACCGGACATTTTGCCTACTGGACATTATGCCTACAGACATTATGCCTGATAATAGATTATCATGCCTGCAATAAAATATCGCATTTTCATGATGCTACAGCAAAACCCAGTTATAATAAAATTGAAGGGAGATAAAAAATTTATTTTCTTATATTCCTGTTTTCTTATATCAGAAACTCGGATAAAAGAAAACATTTTGTCCCCATCTCTATATGTCCCCCTCTCTATATGTCCCCCTCTCTATATGTCCCCCTCTCTATGTGTCCCCATCTCTATATGTCCCCATCTCTATATGTCCCCATCTCTATATGTCCCCATCTCTATATGTCCCCATCTCTATTTGTCCCCATCTCTATGTGTCCCCATCTCCATATGTCCCCATCACTATATGTCCCCATCACTATATGTCCCCATCTCTATATGTCCCCATCTCTATATGTCCCCATCTCTATATGTCCCCATCTCTATATGTCCCCATCTCTCTATATGTCCCCATCTCCATATGTCCCCATCTCTATGTGTCCCCATCTCTATATGTCCCCATCTCTATGTGTCCCCATCTCTATATGTCCCCATCTCTATATGTCCCCATCTCTATATGTCCCCATCTCTATATGTCCCCATCTCTATGTGTCCCCATCTCTATATGTCCCCATCTCCATATGTCCCCATCTCTATATGTCCCCATCTCTATATGTCCCCATCTCTATATGTCCCCATCTCTATATGTCCCCATCTCTATATGTCCCCATCTCCATATGTCCCCATCTCTATATGTCCCCATCTCTATATGTCCCCATCTCTATATGTCCCCATCTCTATATGTCCCCATCTCTATATGTCCCCATCTCTATATGTCCCCATCTCTATATGTCCCCATCTCTATATGTCCCCATCTCTATATGTCCCCATCTCTATATGTCCCCATCTCTATATGTCCCCATCTCTATATGTCCCCATCTCTATATGTCCCCATCTCTATATGTCCCCATCTCTATATGTCCCCATCTCTATATGTCCCCATCTCTATATGTCCCCATCTCTATATATGTGTCCCCATCTCTATATGTCCCCATCTCTATATGTCCCCATCTCTATATGTCCCCATCTCTATATGTCCCCATCTCTATATGTCCCCATCTCTATATGTCCCCATCTCTATATGTCCCCATCTCCATATGTCCCCATCTCTATATGTCCCCATCTCTATATGTCCCCATCTCTATATGTCCCCATCTCTATATGTCCCCATCTCTATATGTCCCCATCTCTATATGTCCCCATCTCTATATGTCCCCATCTCTATATGTCCCCATCTCTATATGTCCCCATCTCTATATGTCCCCATCTCTATATGTCCCCATCTCTATATGTCCCCATCTCTATGTGTCCCCATCTCTATATGTCCCCATCTCTATATGTCCCCATCTCTATGTGTCCCCATCTCTATATGTCCCCATCTCTATATGTCCCCATCTCTATATGTCCCCATCTCTATATGTCCCCATCTCTATGTCCCCATGTCCCCATCTCTATATGTCCCCATCTCTATATGTCCCCATCTCTATATGTCCCCATCATCTCTATATGTCCCCGTCTCTATATGTCCCCATCTCTATATGTCCCCATCTCTATATGTCCCCATCTCTATGTGTCCCCATCTCTATATGTCCCCATCTCTATGTGTCCCCCATCTCTATATGTCCCCATCTCTCTATGTCCCCCATCTCTATATGTCTATATGTCCCCATCTCTATATGTCCCCATCTCTATATGTCCCCATCTCTATATGTGTCCCCATCTCTATATGTCCCCATCTCTATGTGTCCCCATCTCTATATGTCCCCATCTCTATATGTCCCCATCTCTATGTGTCCCCATCTCTATATGTCCCCGTCTCTATGTGTCCCCGTCTCTATATGTCCCCATCTCTATATGTCCCCATCTCTATATGTCCCCATCTCTATATGTCCCCATCTCTATATGTCCCCATCTCTATGTGTCCCCATCTCTATATGTCCCCATCTCTATATGTCCCCATCTCTATATGTCCCCATCTCTATGTGTCCCCATCTCTATATGTCCCCATCTCTATGTGTCCCCATCTCTATGTCCCATCTCTATATGTCCCCCATCTCTATATGTCCCCATCTCATCCCCATCTCTATATGTCCCCATCTCTATATGTCCCCATCTCTATATGTCCCCATCTCCATATGTCCCCATCTCTATATGTCCCCATCTCTATATGTCCCCATCTCTATATGTCCCCATCTCTATATGTCCCCATCTCTATATGTCCCCATCTCTATATGTCCCCATCTCTATATGTCCCCATCTCTATATGTCCCCATCTCTATATGTCCCCATCTCTATATGTCCCCATCTCTATATGTCCCCATCTCTATATGTCCCCATCTCTATATGTCCCCATCTCTATATGTCCCCATCTCTATATGTCCCCATCTCTATATGTCCCCATCTCTATATGTCCCCATCTCTATATGTCCCCCCCATCTCTATATGTCCCCATCTCTATATGTCCCCATCTCTATATGTCCCCATCTCTATATGTCCCCATCTCCATATGTCCCCATCTCTATATGTCCCCATCTCTATATGTCCCCATCTCTATATGTCCCCATCTCTATATGTCCCCATCTCTATATGTCCCCATCTCTCCATATGTCCCCATCTCTATATGTCCCCCATCTCTATATGTCCCCATCTCTATATGTCCCCATCTCTATATGTCCCCATCTCTATATGTCCCCATCTCTATATGTCCCCATCTCTATATGTCCCCATCTCTATATGTCCCCATCTCTATATGTCCCCATCTCTATATGTCCCCATCTCTATATGTCCCCATCTCTATATGTCCCCATCTCTATATGTCCCCATCTCTATATGTCCCCATCTCTATATGTCCCCATCTCTATGTGTCCCCATCTCTATATGTCCCCATCTCTATATGTCCCCATCTCTATATGTCCCCATCTCTATATGTCCCCATCTCTATATGTCCCCATCTCTATATGTCCCCATCTCTATATGTCCCCATCTCTATATGTCCCCATCTCCCCATATGTCCCCCATCTCTATGTCCCCATCTCTATATGTCCCCATCTCTATATGTCCCCATCTCTATATGTCCCCATCTCTATATGTCCCCATCTCCATATGTCCCCATCTCTATATGTCCCCATCTCTATATGTCCCGCCATCTCTATATGTCCCCATCTCTATATGTCCCCATCTCTATATGTCCCCATCTCTATATGTCCCCATCTCTATATGTCCCCATCTCTATATGTCCCCATCTCTATATGTCCCCATCTCTATATGTCCCCATCTCTATATGTCCCCATCTCTATATGTCCCCATCTCTATATGTCCCCATCTCTATATGTCCCCATCTCTATATGTCCCCATCTCTATATGTCCCCATCTCTATATGTCCCCATCTCTATATGTCCCCATCTCTATATGTCCCCATCTCTATATGTCCCCATCTCTATATGTCCCCATCTCTATATGTCCCCATCTCTATATGTCCCCATCTCTATATGTCCCCATCTCTATATGTCCCCATCTCTATATGTCCCCATCTCTATATGTCCCCATCTCTATATGTCCCCATCTCTATATGTCCCCATCTCTATATGTCCCCATCTCTATATGTCCCCATCTCTATATGTCCCCATCTCTATATGTCCCCATCTCTATATGTCCCTATATGTCCCCATCTCTATATGTCCCCATCTCTATATGTCCCCATCTCTATATGTCCCCATCTCTATATGTCCCCATCTCTATATGTCCCCATCTCTATATGTCCCCATCTCTATATGTCCCCATCTCTATATGTCCCCATCTCTATATGTCCCCATCTCTATATGTCCCCATCTCTATATGTCCCCATCTCTATATGTCCCCATCTCTATATGTCCCCATCTCTATATGTCCCCATCTCTATATGTCCCCATCTCTATATGTCCCCATCTCCATATGTCTCTCTATATGTCCCCATCTCTATATGTCCCCATCTCTATATGTCCCCATCTCTATATGTCCCCATCTCTATATGTCCCCATCTCTATATGTCCCCATCTCTATATGTCCCCATCTCTATATGTCCCCATCTCTATATGTCCCCATCTCTATATGTCCCCATCTCTATATGTCCCCATCTCTATATGTCCCCATCTCTATATGTCCCCATCTCTATATGTCCCCATCTATATGTCCCCATCTCTATATGTCCCCATCTCTATATGTCCCCATCTCTATATGTCCCCATCTCCATATGTCCCCATCTCTATATGTCCCCATCTCTATATGTCCCCATCTCTATATGTCCCCATCTCCATATGTCCCCATCTCCCCATCTCTATATGTCCCCATCTCTATATGTCCCCATCTCTATATGTCCCCATCTCTATATGTCCCCATCTCTATATGTCCCCATCTCTATATGTCCCCATCTCTATATGTCCCCATCTCTATATGTCCCCATCTCTATATGTCCCCATCTCTATATGTCCCCATCTCTATATGTCCCCATCTCTATATGTCCCCATCTCTATATGTCCCCATCTCTATATGTCCCCATCTCTATATGTCCCCATCTCTCTATATGTCCCCATCTCCATATGTCCCCATCTCTATATGTCCCCATCTCTATATGTCCCCATCTCTATATGTCCCCATCTCCATATATGTCCCCATCTCTATATGTCCCCATCTCTATATGTCCCCATCTCTATGTCCCCATGTCCCCATCTCTATATGTCCCCCCATCTCTATATGTCCCCATCTCTATATGTCCCCATCTCTATATGTCCCCATCTCTATATGTCCCCATCTCTATATGTCCCCATCTCTATATGTCCCCATCTCTATATGTCCCCATCTCTATATGTCCCCATCTCTATATGTCCCCATCTCTATGTGTCCCCATCTCTATATGTCCCCATCTCTATATGTCCCCATCTCTATATGTCCCCATCTCTATATGTCCCCTCTATCTCTCTATGTGTCCCCATCTCTATATGTCCCCATCTCTATATGTCCCCATCTCTATATGTCCCCATCTCCCATCTCTATATGTCCCCATCTCTATATGTCCCCATCTCTATATGTCCCCATCTCTATATGTCCCCATCTCCATATGTCCCCATCTCTATATGTCCCCATCTCTATATGTCCCCATCTCTATATGTCCCCATCTCTATATGTCCCCATCTCTATATGTCCCCATCTCTATATGTCCCCATCTCTATGTGTCCCCATCTCTATGTGTCCCCATCTCTATGTGTCCCCATCTCTATATGTCCCCATCTCTATATGTCCCCGTCTCTATATGTCCCGTCTCTATATGTCCCCATATATGTCCCCATCTCTATATGTCCCCATCTCTATGTGTCCCCATCTCTATATGTCCCCGTTCTCTATATGTCCCCATCTCTATGTGTCCCCATCTCTATATGTCCCCATCTCTATGTGTCCCCATCTCTATATGTCTCTGTCTCTATATGTCCCCATCTCTATGTGTCCCCATCTCTATATGTCCCCGTCTCTATGTGTCCCCGTCTCTATATGTCCCCATCTCTATATGTCCCCGTCTCTATGTGTCCCCATCTCTATATGTCCCCGTCTGTCTCTATGTGTCCCCATCTATATGTCCCCATCTCTATGTGTCCCCATCTCTATGTGTCCCCGTCTCTATGTGTCCCCGTCTCTATGTGTCCCCGTCTCTATGTGTCCCATATGTCTCTATATGTCACCGTCTCTATGTGTCCCCATCTCTATATGTCTCTGTTCTCTATATGTCCCCATCTCTATGTGTCCCCATCTCTATATGTCACCGTCTCTATGTGTCCCCATCTCTATATGTCTCTGTTCTCTATATGTCCCCATCTCTATGTGTCCCCATCTCTATATGTCCCCGTCTGTATGTGTCCCCGTCTCTAAGTGTCCCCATCTCTATATGTCACCGTCTCTATGTGTCCCCATCTCTATGTCCCCGTCTCTATGTGTTCTCTATATGTCCCCATCTCTATGTGTCCCCATCTCTATGTGTCCCCGTCTGTATGTGTCCCCGTCTCTAAGTGTCCCCGTCTCTATGTCTCCCAGTTCTCTATATGTCACCGTCTCTAATAGTCCACTTTATTTCTATGCGTCCCTGTCTCTATTTGTGTCCCCATTTCAGTGTCCTCGTTTCTGTGTGTCCCCGTTTCTGTGTGTCCCCGTTTCTATGTGTCCCCGTTTCTATGTGTCCCCGTTTCTATGTGTCCCCGTCTTTATATATCCTCGTCTCTACATGTCCCTGTTCTCTATATACCCCCCTCCCCCGCGGGCTTCCACCTTGTCGTGGTGGGGGAGCTTTAAACTAAGAGTAGCCCCTCATCCCCATTTTTCATTCTCACCATCCTCATTTACAATCTATGACATGCCAGTTTATTTTTATTTTTTATTTTTTTATTGTTCATCGGATTTATCACGTGAGACCTTACGCACTTGAGTGGGCACATGTTGCCTCGCCTCACATTTGTGTCTAGGGAATACATGCCCCAAAAGTTGAATTCCACGTTGTCGAATTTCTAGACTTAATCGTTGGCCCAGAAATGAAAACAAAGAAGAAAGAAACAAACAGAACAAGAACAACACAACACTACAAGTAGCACGGATACCTGATTTGTGTTCTGAGGCAGTTTGCTTGTTGATATTTTCCCGTTTGGAACATTCCCTTAGGGCCTACTCTAATGTCTATACTGTTTGACAGGTTGATAGGGTCTTTAAGTCGTCAGAAAATCACCTCTGCACTCCCGATACCTATGTTATGCCCAATCCGTGAAATATGACTAGCCCGGTTCGTAAAATAGCAACTTTAAAACTTGCTATTTAGAAAAGCAGTATGAATAAAAAATAGTTTTTGTTCATTTAATACAGAGATCAAGAATTGGTTTAAACAAACCAGAAATCACACCGTAGATGGGTTTAAAATGATTGCATTCAGACTTAATTTGATGTGGCTCTGGAATGTCTCAGAGTAGCATTGGGTAGTGTTGGGGACAGGATGGGGGTGAACATTCAATGTACAAAAAATGCGCTACTGTCGAATCAACCTTAAAGGTGGACCCTGACGGATGAGTTTTTTTTTTTGCAAGAAACACGTCGAGATCACCAGAAAGACAGCCTATTCAAGGATAGGAACACTCACTTTGCTCTGGTTTCCTAAAAATCAAACCGTCAAAACGGCGATTCCTCCTTAGCGGAGATGCCAGAGAGAGAAGCCATTTTGGATGGGGTGGGTGGAGGCCAATTTCATTGTGGTTGAAGCTTTATTATTTTGGTGGTAATGCAGTAAAAAAACCAGGGAACTGTTTCCTTAGTTGTGAGCGAAACTCCTTTAGATAAACTGTATAAAAAAATAAAAAGGCTTGTATTGCGAATATTTCGTGCAAACGACTTGGTCTAAACTCAGGTGGCCATTAGAAAAGAGACGACACACGCCTTCTCTTTCAATGAAATAATTTGACTTCCAGCACCTCCGCCAAGGAGCAATCGCCGATTTGACGGTTTGATTTCTAGGAAACCAGAGCAAAGTGAGTGTTGCGATCTCTGTTAAGGGTGTTTTTCTGATGATCTCGACGTATTTGTGACAAAAGCTCATCCATCAGGGTGCCCCTTTAGTCCCGCATGGCTTCGGCCGAGAGGACGTAAATCTTTACCTTCGTCGTGCCCCTTTTACCTGTGTCAATGGGAATTGCAAAATGTGATATACATTGTCCATTTCATGAATTGGGAAAAGCATTTTGACCATTTCATGAAATAGGCCATTTCATGGGATTGGGCGTAACATATTTACTATAAACACCGAATTCAGTGCTTTATTTATTAGTCATTGCCTGTGGAAATGATGCTGCACGCCTGATTAACAAGCGCTGTGTGCGCATTCGGTTTGATCAAACTGGCTAAAAGGAGTCAGTTATTAAAGTTAATTGTAGGAAGCAAGACCAGTAGTCCAGAAGAAAACAGTCACTAAATGTTTCAGTAAATACACTTTCACTAAATGGACTAGCAAAAATGTTTTCCGAGATTTGGGAAAAAACCTATTTCTGGTCAAAAATGTCCAAGTGGTATGGCTAAGAAGCATTATGGTAAGAGATCGTCTCTGTTATCCTGATCAATACGAAGTTAATTATAACCGTTTAAAAGATACAAACCCGTGTCAGTTTGTATCTTTAAACGGATATATCTTCATATTGCGTCGTTTTGTATCTTTAAACGGTTATATCTTCATATTGGGTCGTTTTGTACTCATTAAACGGTTATATCTTCATATTGCGTCCGTTAGTATCTTTAAACGGTTATATCTTCATATTGCGTCGGTTTGTATCTTTAACGCAATATGAAGATATAGCCATATCTTCATATTGCGTCGGTTTGTATCTTTAAACGGTTATATCTTCATATTGCGTCGGTTTGTATCTTTAAACGGCTATATCTCTATTTTGATCAGCATAACTGAGATGATATCTATCAAGGACATCATACTAGGGGAAGACGGGGTAAAAAGCGCATGGGCGGGTAAGAAGCCCACCCCAATTATCTCATGAAATGAAGCAAATTTCAGTCTCATTTTGCCCATGAGACGAGCGTTAATGTCATTCGTCTCATGGGCAAATTTGACTGAAAGTTTCTTTATTTCATGAGATAATTGGGGTGGGCTTCTTACCCGCCCATGCGCTTTTTACCCCGTCTTCCCCTACCAATACCACTTGGAACTTTCTGGCCGAAAAAAAGTGACAAATGTGGTTTTGTAAGCCTGTAACCCTTTCACCGCCAATGTTGCATGTGTGCACCACAATGATTTAACACCCATGTCACTAAAAGGCATCAAATCAGGGCCTGTTATCCAAAGACCATATTTTCTTAATTTTGGGAGGTAAGGATAGGTCTTACTTTATGCACGTCACAGAGGAATTTCCAATATTGCAGATGATTTTGTTTCTCTACGCAGGTAAGATTAATGGTGGTTTTTTTGGGCTGAAAAACGGCTGGCGGCGAAAGGGTTTTAAAGACACATCCTCCTGGACTCCATCCCATGACATGGACCGACTCACTGCAGGTGTTGAATATACAGACATCACTTGTACACCTGTTGTCTTCCACGCCGCATCCACTGTCCGCGGGTTGCAGTCCTGAAACATATCGCACAGTAAGGAACAAGTGTGTCGCCGGGTTGCAGTCCTGAAACATATCGCACAGTAAGGAACAAGTGTGTAGCCGGGTTGCAGTCCTGAAACATATCGCACAGTAAGGAACAAGTGTGTAGCCGGGTTGCAGTCCTGAAACATATCGCACAGTAAGGAACAAGTGTGTCGCCGGGTTGCAGTCCTGAAACATGTCGCACAGTAAGGAACAAGTGTGTCGCCGGGTTGCAGTCCTGAAACATGTCGCACAGTAAGGAACAAGTGTGTCGCCGGGTTGCAGTCCTGAAACATGTCGACAGTAAGGAACAAGTGTGTCGCCGGGTTGCAGTCCTGAAACATGTCGACAGTAAGGAACAAGTGTGTCCCCGGGTTGCAGTCCTGAAACATGTCGACAGTAAGGAACAAGTGTGTCCCCGGGTTGCAGTCCTGAAACATGTCGACAGTAAGGAACAAGTGTGTCCCCGGGTTGCAGTCCTGAAACATGTCGACAGTAAGGAACAAGTGTGTCCCCGGGTTGCAGTCCTGAAACATGTCGCACAGTAAGGAACAAGTGTGTCGCCGGGTTGCAGTCCTGAAACATGTCGACAGTAAGGAACAAGTGTGTCGCCGGGTTGCAGTCCTGAAACATGTCGACAGTAAGGAACAAGTGTGTCCCCGGGTTGCAGTCCTGAAACATGTCGACAGTAAGGAACAAGTGTGTTCCCGGGTTGCAGTCCTGAAACATGTCGACAGTAAGGAACAAGTGTGTCCCCGGGTTGCAGTCCTGAAACATGTCGACAGTAAGGAACAAGTGTGTCGCCGGGTTGCAGACATGTCTTTTGCCCGTTCCTCTCCCCCAGCCCCCCCCCCCCCAGCCAGTGTGTCCCCCCCCCCCCCCAGTAAGGAACCCCCCCCCCAGCCCCCCCCCCCTGAAACATGTCCCCCCCAGCCCCCCCCCCAGCCCCCCCCCCCAGCCCCCCCCCCCCCCCCCCCAGCCCCCCCCCCCAGCCCCCCCCCCCCAGCCCCCCCCCCCCCCCCAGCCCCCCCCCTCCGCACTTCCTCCCCCTACATGTTAGACCCCGCCCTCTTTGCAGTTCTTTGGGTCATACACCTCTACACCAAATTTAAAGCGATTCTGCACCCCCCCCCCCCGTGGGGATACCGGGGGGGGGGGGGGGCGTTCATACAAAATAGTTCCCCCATCTTCTGGAAGTTCTGTGTTTGTATTTTCTTCTAATCTGTCACTCTCTTTGACTCTGCCTTTTCCCTTTGCTTACTGTCATCTACTGCCTTTCTGCCTAACTGGTCCATCCATTCTTCTGCCTTTTTTTCAAGAAATTCTTACAAAGATTTTCTCCATCCGAAGACAAACATGCTGGGCCTAACTATTTCCATGCACTGGCTCACTAGATATATGATTGTGAAGAAAAATGGAGACATGTCTGCCGCTGGGCGACACCCCACCCC
This sequence comes from Phymorhynchus buccinoides, assembly GCA_017654935.2. Taxonomy (NCBI): domain Eukaryota; kingdom Metazoa; phylum Mollusca; class Gastropoda; order Neogastropoda; family Raphitomidae; genus Phymorhynchus; species Phymorhynchus buccinoides. The sequence continues at coordinate 22,813,403 of CM065711.1, forward strand.
CAAAGCATAACTGATGCACCAAAGTCTTCTGCTCTTGGTGCTACATCCCCACACAAACCTTGAAGCGATTCCGTTGAGCGGTTCGTGAGGTTATCATCCAATTAGGCGTTGCCTCTTATGGACGATATTCCTGAAGACAGCAGGGTCTTCCTGGGGATGGAGACGATGCGATGATGATGAGACAGTGGTTCTGGACGTGGCAAGGCGTCGTGGTTGATTCCCAATAGCGTTGCGAACGGGTTCACAGTCTGGTACTTGTGTCGTTTGGACGGGTGTCCAAG
>CM065711.1:22821183-22828683 GCA_017654935.2 Phymorhynchus buccinoides
TTCCTATCACTACAGTCAGCGAAACAGACACAGACAGAGGGCTGAGGAACACACAGACACCCAGGGTGGGCAGACCCACTGTAGTGGGTTCCTATCACTACAGTCAGCGAAACAGACACAGACAGAGGGCTGAGGAACACACAGACACCCAGGGTGGGCAGACTCACTGCAGGTGTTAGTGTCACAGATGGCAGAAGACAAGCACGTGCTGTTATTTCCAACACAGTCATCGTAACCCGGGACGATTCCTGAAACAACAGGCATAAGTAGTATATGTAACAACAGGCATAAGTAGTATATGTAACCGCGCTACATGCCCCATGGTCGGCACTCAGGGCTCAGGGAGCGTATAACATGTGATGATGACATTTTGGTATAATACATATTCCATAACATTATGAACATGGTTATGAAAAACATCTCAGCACCATTCCCCTGGCCTATAGGACTTAGAAGGTATTGCATTGCAAATGCAATAATAGTAAAATGTAGTAACAGTTTTGTGTCCCAATGTCTTTAGACATAAACATTAGAATCAAAACCAGTTAAATTAACTTGGCATTTTGATCTATGTTCTAAAAATGAAAATACAAATATAAACGGTGCCAGGTTAGTTTTTCTTACTTTTAAGGGGAAGCATTGACAGAGCCCAGCCTAGAACAGCTGTTTCGACCCTTGGGGTCTTATCAGCTAGGCACTGGATGGGTTAGAACATAGATCAAAATACCAAGTAACTGGTCTTATTTCGAACGATAGCATGGAAATGGCTAGATACCCGTTTGTCTTGGCTGAGGTTCAGGTTTCAGACCTGTATAATTATGACCGACCTCCATGGACCCTGTTTGCAGGAATTTCACCCCACCTCTTCCACTCACTTTCACCTTCTGTGCAGTTCTGGTCAAGGTCCACTGAGGGCAGCCCCACAGGTCACAAACCTGCTTGCTTGCTTAGCATGTGGATTGGTTCTTTTTCTCGCCCCCCCCCCCACCCCATCACCTACCACCAATGCTACACTCTTTTTTGCATTCTCATACGCAAAGCATGGCTTACACAGTAACTCTCCCTCACCTGCAATTGTGACTACATCCTTGGCCTTCTTCTGCACCGCGGCAGGCACAGACAGAGAGCTAAGAGACAGATACACAGCGGACAGACACTGCAGGTGTCGGTGTGGCACACACAGCGAGACAGAAACTTACTGCAGGTGTCGGTGTGGCACAGACAGAGAGCTAAGAGACAGAAACACAGCGGACAGACTTACTGCAGGTGTCGGTGTGGCACAGACAGAGAGCTAAGAGACAGAAACACAGCGGACAGACTTACTGCAGGTGTCGGTGTGGCACAGACAGAGAGCTAAGAGACAGAAACACAGCGGACAGACTTACTGCAGGTGTCGGTGTGGCACAGACAGAGAGCTAAGAGACAGAAACACAGTGGACAGACTTACTGCAGTGGACAGACTTACTGCAGTGGACAGACTTACTGCAGGTGTCAGTGTCGCACAGGGCAGGGGGCACACATGCGCTGTGATCTCCTCCACATCCACTGTCTCCAGGCTGCAGTCCTGAAAAGGTTGACATTTATTATTTTCATAATTTTGAACTTTAAGCTCTGTTTTGTCGACACGGAACAAAGAGAAAACTGCATTTGTTATACTACTGCAAGTTATTTTAAAGAGTGTTTGTCTTAGTGATCATTTGACTTTGTTTTGTAAGCATAATGAAAGGATTCTCAAATAAAGTTGTAACTAGAATGAAGAGGAAACTCCGGGAGGAAATCAGGGCTTGAGGCTTGACCCTTGCTCTGGGATTCAACCAGCTGATATTCAAAATTCTTCTCTGTATTTACACATGGTTCCTTACATTTAACCACACACACAGAACAAACAAAAACAAACAACAAGAAAAAGCCACAATAACAGCAGGACACCTTACATGTTTAACTTCTCACTGACTTTGGAGACCATCCGCCCACCACTTTCTGTATTGATCAATATTTTAAACAAATCATCAGAATGTGTGACTAAGTAACTACAGTGGAACCTCCCTTATAGGACCTCCCATTATAAGACTCCCTCCCTCATAAGACCTACTTCTCTGAGACATTGCCCTTCTTTGTAAGTATTAAGATTACCTCCCTTATAAGACCCCTCCCTTATAAGACCTCATTTGGGATGATTTTTGAAGGTCTTATAAGGGAGGTTCCATTGTAGTAGTAGAAATGAAATAATACTCATCATCATCTTCACTGTCATCAACATCCCCATGTTAAAGTTGTTTTAGATAAATAAGTCAGTAAGAAGTGCATCAATACATAAAGAAAAACAAACAAACAATAAACATTAACAAAAGAAAACACAAACTCACACCCACGTACCCCCCCCCCCCCCCCAACAAACTCACACATACCACACACCCTTCCCATCATGATGAGAAAACTCGGAAATCACTGAAATATAGTTAGGAAGGGCACATTAAAAAACTCTCTCCCTCTCCTCTCCTTTTCTTTACATTCATATATGCATTAAATTAAAACAAAATATGTTGCCTGCACATGCATGCATACTGTGCAAAGTAATGTTACATCCAGGAATCATTCAGAAGATGTTGCCTGCACATGCATACTGTGCAAAGTAATGCTACATCCAGGAATCATTCAGAAGATGTTGCCTGCACATGCATACTGTGCAAAGTAATGTTACATCCAGGAATCATTCAGAAGATGTTGCCTGCACATGCATACTGTGCAAAGTAATGTTACATCCAGGAATCATTCAGAAGATGTTGCCTGCACATGCATGCTGTGCAAAGTAATGTTACATCCAGGAATCATTCAGAAGATGTTGCCTGCACATGCATACTGTGCAAAGTAATGTTACATCCAGGAATCATTCAGAAGATGTTGCCTGCACATGCATACTGTGCAAAGTAATGTTACATCCAGGAATCATTCAGAAGATGTTGCCTGCACATGCATACTGTGCAAAGTAATGCTACATCCAGGAATCATTCAGAAGATGTTGCCTGCACATGCATGCTGTGCAAAGTAATGTTACATCCAGGAATCATTCAGAAGATGTTGCCTGCACATGCATGCTGTGCAAAGTAATGCTACATCCAGGAATCATTCAGAAGATGTTGCCTGCACATGCATGCATACTGTGCAAAGTAATGCTACATCCAGGAATCATTCAGAAGATGTTGCCTGCACATGCATACTGTGCAAAGTAATGCTACATCCAGGAATCATTCAGAAGATGTTGCCTGCACATGCATACTGTGCAAAGTAATGTTACATCCAGGAATCATTCAGAAGATGTTGCCTGCACATGCATACTGTGCAAAGTAATGCTACATCCAGGAATCATTCAGAAGATGTTGCCTGCACATGCATACTGTGCAAAGTAATGCTACATCCAGGAATCATTCAGAAGATGTTGCCTGCACATGCATGCATACTGTGCAAAGTAATGCTACATCCAGGAATAATTCAGAAGATGTTGCCTGCACATGCATGCATACTGTGCAAAGTAATGTTACATCCAGGAATCATTCAAAAGATGTGCTCACGAAGAAAAGCAAACACAAATCATGAACATGTGTGCAAGCATTGGTACAGTCCTTGATATACATCTAATCACGACTATAATACAACAATGTATTCAACAAGCAATAGGTAAGGGGACCACTCTCTGTGCAATGAGCGAGATTGCTTTATATATGATGCATACCTTTCCACTATATACCTTTGTTTTAATACACAGTGAAAGACCTGCAGAACTGGGATGGACTCAATACATTTATACTTTTAACATAAAATTTAGCAAGCAACACAATTAAATCAGTGGATTCATCATCTTCACACCCAAAAAAGGATTAGTTTTTCACCATACACCTTATCCACGTTACAAACCTGTTCTAAAGTAAATTGCAGATTTGACCAGAATCTATGAACTAAGGCTGTGTGCACATATAGGCGGAAGTTCCGCGCAGAAACCCATCCTCAATCCGCAAAAAAATACATCTGGAAGTAAGAAATATGAAAGAGTGTGCACAGTACACGCGGAAACTCACGCACAATCCCATCCGCTTATTTCTTATATCAGTGATGGGGGTTTCCGCACGGAACTTGTGGATTGCGGATCTAATGTGTGTACTCCAAAGGACACTTCCAGAATAAAATGACCAATGCTTTCTGTGTCCTGTTTACAAAACAGACTCAATGGATCTTCAACAATATGACACATAATCAAGTATTTCCTTGTGGGATGAATGCGGTACAAACTGTATACCAAATTCTAAAACAGAACCCCAACACATGTTACCAGAAGGAGGAAGGAAGAAGAACAATGCCTTGAAGCCCTTGCATAGGTCGCAGCAGTCGGTCCTGAATCGAAGATGGACAGTGTTGCTCTGGAAGAAGTAGACCGGGTGACACCCTGCTCCACAGATCTTGCCATGGTAGGTGGTGTTGTCAGTGTCATACAGCTCGATCCAGTCATAACTACAGTCAGTTGTCAGTGCGTTCTGGCCACTGAGGCAAACGTAACTGCCTTCTAACGAGAAGAAGGCAAACTCCACCTGAGAATCAGTCATAAGCAGAATGTTTATATACTGACCGGCAAAAGAAACTACACACGTGCATTTTACATACACATAAAAGAAGGATCATTCAAATTATTTCAAATTTTGCAGATATCTAATTCAATAGTTCATGTACTCCAAATCTTTTATTGCATTCGTGTGGTTACTTTCGATTCAATAGCTCAACAAAGCAAATTTGAACATCACAAAAGCGTAGCTACATAAAAAGTGTGAAAATTGGGTGTGTCCACTGTTGTTGGCATTGCAAACATTTTATGCGATGTCTCACGAACCCCCTCAATGTGTCCAGAAAGCCGCGAGGAACTGCTACTTACACAGTTAAAGTTATTGCTGGGTGTGTGTATGGGGTGGTGGTGGGGCGGGGGGCGTGGGGGGTGGAGGGCGTGTGGGAGGGGCTGTTGGGTTTGCCTCTTGAGTTGCACTCACTGCTGGTCTGGTGGAATTTGAAGAAGCCACTGCACATTAGAGCGTGAAGACGCTAGACTAACCATCCACGCATCTGGCTGCAGTGACCTTGGTCTTTGATTAATGACCTTCATTTGCGAACCTGGCCTAGATATCCCTAGTACCTATCCGCTTACAAATCTTGATCTTCCTAGGTAGTTTCCGTTTAAACGCTATCGTGTTAACATAGTCAGCCAGCCAGGAACATTTTCTACGCCATTGACCTTGATCTACCTTCAGTTGTTCTTTTTACCAGACCTAGATTGTCTTTACGACCTATGCGCTTGCAAAATTTGAGCCACCTAGGTCCGTCCATTCAAACGCTGTCGTGTTAACATACAAACACACATAGTGAGGAACAGACAGACAGCCAGCCTTTAATGCTGTGTTCCCCGGAGCACTGATGTCCCTGGTGTGATCGAAGAAGTCCTCACACAGGGACAGCCAGCCATACAGCCTTTAATGCTGTGTTCCCCGGAGCACTGATGTCCCTGGTGTGATCGAAGAAGTCCTCACACAGGGACAGCCAGCCATACAGCCTTTAATGCTGTGTTCCCCGGAGCACTGATGTCCCTGGTGTGATCGAAGAAGTCCTCACACAGGGACAGACAGCCATACAGCCTTTAATGCTGTATTCCCCGGAGCACTGATGTCCCTGGTGTGATCGAAGAAGTCCTCACACAGGGACAGCCAGCCATACAGCCTTTAATGCTGTATTCCCCGGAGCACTGATGTCCCTGGTGTGGTCGAAGAAGTCCTCACACAGGGACAGGGAGAGAACTCTTAATTTGTTTATTGATTCGCAATGGCCGTGCTCCACACATCCTACTTCAACCGCATGGTTATCCAACTGTGACGGTGTCTGTGAGGCAGGAATCTGATGAAATGTTACTGTCTACATGAATCTGATGAAATGCTACTGTCTACATGAATCTGATGAAATTCTTTTGGCTTCGTTCGCTATATTCATATAGACCTCAACACACGAATGTGATGATAAAACAGCACGTCACCAGATTCGTGTAGTCTACATGAGTATCATGGAGAATGAAGCTAGTACAGAGGACTTCACCCGGTTCATGCTTACTCAGAGACAGTAGTGGGCCCATTTAGTCAGACTCATGTCTCACCAACGTCACCGCTGGACAGCCACAGGACAGAACGTGTGGAGCACGGCCTGAACTGTGTCCAGCTACGGCTCACCCTGATGCTGTGGCCCTCTGGAGCAGTGATAGTCCAGGTGTGGTCGAAGTAGTTCTCATAGAGGTCGGGGTAGTTTGGACTGGTGATGACCTCGTCAGGGTTGTCTCCAAACACAGGACAGCCTGCATACCAACCAGCACACAGGCCACACCGTTACCACACACAACGTGAGTTTTACATAGCCTCGTGTCCCCAATTTCATCTCTATGTGACACCGTCTCTATGTGTCCCCAATTTCATCTCTATGTGACACTATTTCTATGTGTCCCCAATTTCGTCTCTATGTGACAACGTCTCTATGTGTCCCAAATATCGTGTCTATGTGACACCATCTCTAGGTGTCCCCAATTTTGTCTATATGTGACACTGTCTCTATGTGTCCCCAATTCATCTTTACGTATTCCCGTCTCTGTGTGTCCCCGATTTCATCTTTATGTGACACCGTCTCCGTGTGTTACCGCCTCTATACGTCACCGTCTCTACGTGTCCCCAATTTGTTCTCCTTGTGTCACCATCTCTATATGTCACCGTCTCCATGCGTCCCCAATTTCGTCTCCATCTGACCCCGTCTCCATGTCACCATCTCTATATGTCACCGTCTCTATGCGTCCCCGACCCCATCTCTAATTGTCCACATTTTCATTTCTATGTGTCCCCGTCTCTATGTGTGCCCATCACTGTGTCCCCATTTCGTCTCTATGTGTCCTCAATTTCATATGACCCCATCTCCATGTCACAATCTCTGTGTCCCCGTCTCTATGTGTCCTCAATTTTATATGACCCCATCTCCATGTCACAATCTCTGTGCCCCCGTCTCATGTGTCCCCGTCTAATATTTATCCGTATCTGTGTTTATTTTAACCCTAACCCTTACGCTTGTCCGAAGGGACACATAGAGACGGGGATATATAGAAATTGGGACACATACTGACAGGGACACATAGAAATTGGGACACATACAGACAGGGACACATATAAATTGGGACACATACTGACAGGGACACATAGAAATTGGGACACATACAGACAGGGACACATATAAATTGGGACACACAGAGACAGGGACACATATAAATTGGGACACATAGAGACAGAAATTGGGACACATAGAGACAGGGACACATAGGGGACACATAGAGACAGGGACACATAGAGATTGGGACACATAGAGACAGGGACACATAGAGACAGGGACACATAGAGACAGGGACACATAGAGACAGGGACACATAGACAGGGACACATAGAG
>CM065711.1:22833683-22853683 GCA_017654935.2 Phymorhynchus buccinoides
GGTATTCTATCCAGTGGGCTTTTGTCCTACATATGTGGTATTCTATCCAGTGGGCTTTTGTCCTACATGAGGGGTATTCTGTCCGGTTGGCTTTTGTCCTACATGAGTGGTATTCTATCCAGTGGGCTTTTGTCCTACATGAGTGGTATTCTGTCCGGTTGGCTTTTGTCCTACATGAGGGGTATTCTGTCTGGTGGCTTTTGTCCTAAATGGTTAGTGTTCTGTCCGATGGGCTTTTGTCCTACACGGGTGGTATTCTGTCCGGTGGGCTTTTGTCCTACATGGGTGAGATTCTGTCCAGTGGGCTTTTGTCCTTCATGGGTGGTGTTTGGTCTGGTGGGCCTTTTTGGTGTTTTGTCCAGTGGGCTTTTGTCCTGCATGGGTAGTGTTTTGTCCAGTGGGCTTTTGTCCTTCATGGTTGGTGTTTTGTCCAGTGGGCCTTTGTCCTGCGTGGGTAGTGTTTTATCCAGTGGGTTTTTGTCCTTCATGGATGGTGTTTTGTCCTGTGGGCTTTTGTCCCGCATGGGTAGTGTTTTGTCCAGTGGGTTTTTGTCCTGAATGGGTCTACACAAAGACTTCGGTGAATTTATTTCAAATTGCGGTTTTATTTCAAAACGTGTCGACACACACCAACGCGTTTTGAAATAAACTGAAATAATTATTTCAAAACGCGTTGTTATTTGAAAACGCGTCGTCACAAAGCTTTGTTATCTCAACTCAGAGAAATGAGATGCAGGCGCAGACCCCTCACAATAAAACACATTAAGGCATGCACCAAGGAGAACAATCATCACATCCTACACTAACATGACTATCATCCTGGCACGCTATGGTGCCTCGTCACCATATTCTTCTTCTTTCTTCTTCTTCATCGATCACTCAGACAGTTTCCTGTCACATGAACGCAGATGCCTCATACTGTCGTTAGGAAATAGTTAAGAAACAGTTAGGCCCAGCATGTCCGCCTTCTACTCCAGGAGAAAACCTTTGTAAAGTGTCTGGAACAAAGGCAGGAGAATGGACCAGCAAGGCAGAAAGATAGGAGATGACAGTGAGCGAAGGGACAAGGCAAACAGAGTGATTGATTAGAGGAAGTTGCAAGCACAGGACTTCCAGAAGGTAGGGAACTGTTTGTATGGAAGACCCCTCCCCGGTATCCCCAAGGGGGAGATCACAATCTGACAATAAGGCCTGGTACACAGTACAACCCGCTTATTATTTTCTTCTTTCTTTTACTTATTTACTGATTGCGCTTGGGTTTCCGCGCGGAACTTACGCGTGTATGTGTACCACGGCCTAAGAACAAAACTGCAGTAAAGAAAATAATACTGAGAGCTCACCACATGTGTCGGCATCGCAGGCCCCTCCATACTGACAGAAGTCTTCCAGTCCCACACAGGCATAACCATAAGGGACGGCTGCACACACACACACACACACACACACACACACACACAGTGCCGCTTAAAAAAATAAAATTGAACAGTATTTTTTCCCTTCATTTTACAATTTTTCATGAAGAAACACACATACGTATAAGTAGAATACTAATGGTGGAAGTAAGAGCAGCAACAACTACAACAAACAACAATGACATTGCAAATGCGATATTAATCAATTTAATGAGTGAATAGTACTAGTTACTACAAGCAGTAATAATAGTAGTGTTGTCATCACCACCATCTTCTTCATGGATAACAACGACAATAACAAATAGCAATTAGTGTTCATGTCATTGTTGGGGAGTAATGTCACTATAGATTGTTGCCTTTCTCTTAATACCCCCGATTGTTGACTAAATGGACTTTGGGTCATTGGCAGATGTCTTCAACTTGTCTAATCTGTTCTTATCACACCCTTTGTTTTTAGTTTGTTTCAACAGATGATATACTTTGTCTCTTTGACACACTTGGCTCTATATTAGGTTTTTAACCCTTTCACCGCCAGCCTATTTCAGCCATAAATGTCCATTAAATTTACCTGGGTAGAGAACAAAATCCATCTGCAGTATTGGGGATTCTTCTGTGACACACATAAAATAAGGTCTATCCTTACTTCCCAAAACTAAGACAATAGGGTCTTTGGATAATAGACCCCAATTTGATGCCTTTTAGTGACATAGGTGTTAAATCAACGTGGTGCTAAAATGCGACTTTGGCTGTGAAAGGGTTAAATCCTCTGCTTGTGCTGTGCTTGTCTTAGGCTTCTTTTTAACTAGTTTCTTTTTAGCATTACACTCTTGATCGAACCAATCATCTACTTCTTATTTTTTTCTTTCCCACCTTTTTCACCATGCATGCAGCGGCACTATACAGACTATTTGTAAATATATTAACACATGTATGAACATCGACATTTATAGATTTCATAGCTTTATTCATAGTTTCTTTAAATTCTTCAGAATTCAGTTCATCTTTGAACAGCTATGCATTTTCCTCAGACCAGACAATCCTTTCTTCTTCTTTATCAGGTAAAGATTCTGTCTCTTCATTATTAATATTATAAAAAAAAAATTCCATGTCATTTCCACTGGGAGGTTCCAAGAATAAAGTTCATTACCTGGTTTTACTTTACAAATTTCCAATAAGTTTTTTTGTGATAATAAAATAGTCCACTACACTGCTGCCATTTGGCGACACAAAGGTGAAGTCTCCATTACTTTCATCTACACTTGATCCATTCAAAATTGTTAAATAAAAAAGAAAACAGAAATCCGATAATGATTTACCAAAATTACTAACAAAACAGAACAAAAGTACCCCCATTTCCACTACTACCAGCATTAGCCTGTTCATGACCTGAGAGAGAAAAAATGAAAATGAAAATGAAAATTGTTTTAATGAATTCAGGCCTCTGCCCATTTTCATGGAGCACAGTTAAATAAATACAACACGAGTAAATATCCAAAGCACATTACCTGAGAGAGAGAGAGAGAGAGAGAGAGAGAGAGAGAGAGAGAGAGAGAGAGAGAGAGAGAGAGAGAGAGAGAGAGAGAGAGAGAGAGAGAGAGAGAGAGAAAGATAGAGAGATATATTTATTATTTTCAGCTAGATAAATCCATACACAGGGGGACTGGGGAGATACAGAGAGACAGAGACAGAGAGTGAGGCAAACACAGGCAGAAGAGTTTTGAACTTACCACAGATGTCAGAGTCACAGAGGCCCTGGTCCTCACAGTGTTGTTCGTTCCCTACGCAGTTCTCTCCATAGGGAATGGCTGGGCACAGTACAAAGAAAACAGCCAGAGAAATGAATTAATGCAGCACAAAAATACCTTATTCAAATATCGACTAACAGCTTTAGTGATTGACTGGTATTATTCTAAAGCAAAGACGAGCAAAGGGCGGTTTAGGTGGAGTTATGGGCAAAGTAGTACTTTAGGACACCCCTCCCTCATGTTTACGACCCTCAATTTCAAAGTCTGTTTCTTTGGTTTAAACAACTTTTTTTTAATTCAATGTCAAGTAACAACAAATACAATAAATACCGTTTGAGCAGCAACAAGCTTAAAGTGTGCTCATTAAGATACCCGTTACACATCTAACCTGACGGCTGCATAGAAGAAATTATACATACATACATACATACATACATACATACATACATACATACATACATACATACATACATACATACATACATACATACATACATACATACATACATACATATACATACATACATACATACATATACATTTAAATAAATAATAAGAAGAAACAGAAAGAAAACGAATGAAGTGAAACAGAATTTGAAGAGAGACAGGGAGATTATAACTCCACAGCATTAAACAATCTACATGTTACACTTTGGAATACAATATTTAACAATGGAACAAGATAAGAACATTAAAAATAATTATGCTAATCTGAAAATCTACCACTTTCGGAAATAAATTTGTGGACAGTGTCAAATAATATAAAGTTTGAATGGATAGGCATATCTGCTTTACCGTTCAGAAGAATTTTAATTTGAATATAATCCAAAGGAAGATCATGTATAGTATCTGAACGGACCTCATTGAATAAGGGGCATGGCAATAAATAGTGTTCAGCTGTCTCAGAGCCTGTACCACAAGTGCACATATTAATCAAATCGTTTTTTAAATCACTCATACCAAGACGAAGGCGAAAATGAAATATCTGTTCTTTTTGACTCCCATAATAAAGGTAGGGAGGTACAACATCAATAGACAAATGACTTAAAGCACTCAACGAGCTTTAAAAAGTCTGCTTCTGTCAGTTTTATTAAAATAATCTTTGGCTGATCCAGACCCTATCCCTTTTTTGAGAATGGCTGAGTATCGTTCAAATATTAGATGAATTTCTAAGTTCAAATGCTTTCGAAATTAAAAAAAATATTTTATTTACCCCCCCCCCCCTTTGTTTCCACAAACATACATATACAAACATTATATCTGGTGCATAGCTGTCGTACAGACACAAGCCAACAGCATCATGTTGGTGCATTTGTGCTGCGTGTGTGACATCAGTTAAACAGCACACTACAGTAAATCATACATACATGACATCTCTTACAACTACAAAATCCTATTTGCCATTGTTTTAGCCACAAAGTGCATAAATAAATACTGTAATGCAACTTCATATTCTGTGCATTGATCACAATAGATGTGGCCCCCTGGGTAACCTTTACACACAGACACATACACACAAGAAGAAACAAATATGTCCCAGAGATTATATCTTTCTACCTTCCCAAAAATTCATGATTCTGAAAATTAATTATAGATATGTACTCTTCAATTTTGTATCTGTGCTTTAAAACATTCACAAAACCCTGCAGGACAGGGTATCTCCTGTCTAATTTACAGTTATATACGTATTCTTTAGCTAGTAACAAAATAATATAAAAGGTAACATCAATTATAATATGTATATCTATACCAAGTACAACCAGACTGTGAGTAAGGTACATGTCACAAGCATTCCAGTTTGCAATGCAAGTTGATCCGATAAATAACATCTCTAGGTTTGTCCCCTTTTGGTATACAGGTTATAACTCCTTGTTTCTGAACACTAGACATTTCTCCCTTCTCAGAGCTGGCGTTCAACGCCCTAACAACAAATGGTCCAATATGTCGCCAAAAACATTTGGAAAACTCTAAATCCATCAGTCCCTGGACTTTTATTCTTCTTCATCTGTTTTAATGCATCACTAGCCCCTTCTAATTAAATATATCCTTCTAACTTTTTAGCGTCATTATCATCCAGCTTAGTAATGTTTCGTACCAAGTCTTTTATTTCACAATCTTCATCATCCACTTTTTTATATAGGGAATCGTAAAAGTCTTTCACTTCGTTCATAATATCTACTTTTTTTTAGTTAGAATATTGCCATCCTTATCAATAACTAAAATTTAGTTAGAATATTGCCATCCTTATCAATAAGTTTAGACATATTTTTACTAATATAATGTAGTTTTTCTATGTTACAGAAATATTTGCTAACCTTTTCACCCTGCGATACCCATCTGGCTCTAGACCTAAGAAGTACCCCTTCTATTCTTTTTTCTCGTATTTCTTTTAACTGTTGCTTCTTGAGTGTAATCATATTTAACTCTTCTCCTCCTTTGACTTCAACTGTTTCTAGTAAATGTATTTCTTTTTCAAGTACTTTTTCTTCTTCGTTTGTTTTCTTCTTTTTCATTGAGGCATAGGCTATTGTTCGAGATCTAATCTTCATAAGAAGAAAATCAAAAAACAAATCGTCCGGAATTGAAAAGGACAGATCCAGCAATGGAATCGTGTCAACTGATTCTCTTTTATATGGGCTTAAAGCATATTCTGCTTTGATTTTTTAAATTTCTTCATTAAGTTCATGAAGACATATTTTTCACTTTTAATAATGAAGTGTTGAATTTCCAAAACGTATTATGCTTGAATTCTTCTTCAAATTGCATTTGTATCGAGACAGGTGAATGATCTGTTCTGTACCCACAATCTATGTCAGCATCTTTAATGAATGTGACAACTGGGTCTGAAATAAGGAAAAAAATCAAGCCTGGCTTGTTGAAAAGGGTTACACCTTCTCCAGGTATATCTGTGGCATTCAGGATTTAATGATCTCCATATATCGGTGAGTTCTAATTCTTGCATCATATTCTCTGCGATTTCTCTACTTTTTGGATTATTAATATTATTATGATTATGATAATCTCGAGTAGGTTCCAGCACCAGGTTAAAGTCACCAGCAATTATGGTATTTTGCATATTGAACCCTAATATTCTTTGCTTAAGAGAATTGGAGAAACCTGCGTCATCTTTATTTGGTCCGTAAATGTTTACAAGAAGAAAATCTTTTTTCTTGGTTTCGATATATACCATAATGAAATTTCCATCTTTTCCTTTGACTATTTTTTTAAAACTTTGAATTCAAAAGTATTTTTAAACAGTATGGCTACACATCGTGAATTTGAAGAGAAACTAGCAAAAAAGCCTTCACACCCCCATTCTGATTTGATAAATCGTTCTTGTTTTTCCTCAAAGTGAGTGTCTTGTAAAAAATAGATAGTGAGTTTTAGTTTTTAAATGATGAATCCCATCAGAGGCGAGGTTGTTGTTTTTCGGTCCTGGGCGGGCCTACCCAGAGTGAGTGGCTATGGGCTCAATGGGAAGACTGAAACCACACAGTCGAGCTTCATCCGCTTAACGCATGCGATTCTGAGAGTGTTGCTATAATTTCATGACGAACACTGCAGGTGTATGTAGTTCTCGGGCCTGGTTAACGCCAGGATATCATTATGAAAGTAAGCGTAGAACACAGCCCTGCCACATAGTCTCAGACTGATACGGAACTCCATGGTATCATCATTGTTATCCGCCTCATTTCCACCAATCATTAAAACAAGTGTCTCAAATTCTGTGACCTTGCATACCCTGCTCTCGTGGTGACTCAGTTTTGATTGCCAATCCAGTTTATGCCCTTGGTGCGTTCGGGTCAAAGTCATGGGGATCAGCGTGTTCTGGGGAGCTGTCGATGGACGGACGAGGTGGCGCCCTTGGAGAAGGACCTCACTCACGCTGGTTCGCGACTAAGACATTATTGTCGTCAGTAGGGGGCTTAGTAGGTGGTGTCCTGTGCACACACTCCACTGAACTCCACTAAAGTGATTCAGCAGCAGTGCAGTGTCTCCTCGGCTGGTTGCCTCCTGACGGCCTAAAATAGATTCGCTCTTCTTGGTTTGCTGGTTTCGGATTCTGCAACCTGAACAATATGGGATATGGCTGCGAGTTGGGACACGGAATGACCGGTGTGGAAGCAACGCCACTGTCCGGCTCAGAAGACGGGACAGAAAACAAAGAAAGGGGGATAATCAGGCATAAAGAATAAATAGGTACCAGGTGGACCTAATGTGCAATAACTGAGAGAGAGAGAGAGAGAGAGAGAGAGAGAGAGAGAGAGAGAGAGAGAGAGAGAGAGAGAGAGAGAGAGAGAGAGCACAACAAAGACAGACAGACAGACAGACAGACATCCAGATAGACAGACAGATAGACCGACAGACGAGCATTACCACAGATGCCAGAGTCACAGACGCCCTGGTTCTCACAGTGCTGTTCGTTCCCTACACAGTTCTGTCCATAGGGAATGGCTGGGCACAGAACAAAATAAAGACACAGAAATGGATTCATGATCAATTGTATGTGTTCCCGTCTCTATGTGTTACCCTCATTGTGCCCCCGTTTCTGTGCCCCCTGTCTCTGTGTGCCCCCGTCTCTATGTGTCACCCTCATTGTGCCCCCTGTCTCTGTGTGCCCCCGTCTCTATATGTCACCCTCATTGTGCCCAAGTCTCCGTGTGCCCCCGTCTCTATGTGTCACCCTCATTGTGCCCCCGTCTTGTGTGCCCTCGTCTCTATGTGTCACCCTCATTGTGCCCAAGTCTCTGTGTGCCCCCGTCTCTATGTGTCACCCTCATTGTGCCCCCGTCTCTGTGTGTCCCTGTCTCTCTGTGCCTCTGTCTCTATGTGTCACACATTCACATTGACAACTCTCTCTCTCTCTCTCTCTCTCTCTCTCTCTCTCTCTCTCTCTCTCTCTCTCTCTCTCTCTCTCTCTCTCTCTCCTTCTCTGCCCTGTCCACGAGTGTTGAAAATAGATTGTACCTTTTATTTTATCAAATAAATAAAATCAGCCAGGTCTGCCGAGAAACGTTGCCCTTACAAAAAAGCGCATCAGAGCATTTCTTGAGTGATGCTGATCAAGAACATAATATGAGCCTTAGGGTCTTTAGCAAATGGCTTTTGAGTTGTATTACTCACAGAGCTGTGTCAGTGTGTCATTTGGTATTTGTTTGTCCTATTCTCTTGCTCTTTGCTTTCTTTACAAAAATAAAATACATAATACTGTTCTCTCGCTCTTTACTATTTTACATACAACAAACAACATATGTTGTTGCCTGTCTGTCGTTTCCGACAATGACTGCCCGATAGCAGAGGGGGCAGCTGCTATTCCGGTGGGCTGGGCTAAAATTTGTTTACTGTAGAGAAGCCTTGCCCAGGATACATCCCACTCTCTCGGCCAAAGGGATTTGAGGATGATAATTGGCGTTGGGGAAGGTCCCCAAATGCCAACCAATCCCTTTGGCTGCAGCACTAGAGCCAGTGAAAATGCCCCCTAGTTAGAGAATCATAGTCCTCCACGAAAGACTGAGCTGTACCACGATAAATGCCAATAGGCATGACATTAAATTTCAAGTGAGAAATAGCAACACGAAAGCAATAATTATTTAGACTATAAATACACATTTCCTTTTCAAAAACAACTTTGAAAGATCTGTACGTTTCATATCGATCTCGATCTCGAATTACACCCGTCCACTCTTGAATGAAAATATTTACAAGTCTCTGTTTAAACAAATACAAAAAAGCCTTGATATCTCCAAGAGAGAGAGAGAGAGAGAGAGAGAGAGAGAGAGAGAGAGAGAGAGAGAGAGAGAGAGAGAGAGAGAGAGAGAGAGAGAGAGAGAGAGAGAGAGAGAGAGAGAGAGAGAGAGAGAGAGAGAGAGAGAGAGAGAGAGAGAGAGAGAGAGGCAGACAAACAGATAGATAAACAGAGACAGACAGAAAGAGAGAGACACAGTTAACATGAAAGGCCGAACAAAAATTATTATCATGACAAAGATACAGACAAAAACAGACAGACAGACAGACAGATTGCGTGAGCGTCAATGGAAACTACTGCACAACATCTACCCGACCAATATTTTATTGCACAAGATGGGTGTGAGTAATTCAGACGCGTGCAATTATTGTCCTAATACTGTGGATGTCATTGAACATTTTTTTTACAACTGCCCTACTGTAAGACAGTTTTGGATATACATTGAAAACTTAATCTGTTCAAAGATCGGCTTGAAAGTAACCTTACTAGTAATTGACGTACTGTTTTGGTTTGATATGAAAAACACATTAAATAACTACTGTTGGATTAACAATGTCATTCTTGTAGGCAAAATGTGTATTAGTAAAATAAAAAAAGATAAAGTCTGTATTACCCTACGAATTTGTATTTAATCAAGAGGCACAGATAAGAAAGTTGCTCTAAAAAGATTGCAGACAGTCCAGGGTCAGCTGTTCATGCTCAATAATGTTAAAAAAAGAAGAAGAGTGAGAGAACAGTGTACCATGTGTTTTGTGTAGAAGTAAAGAGAGAGAGAACAGTGAATCATGTGTTTTGTGTAGAAGTAAAGAGAGAGAACAGTGTACCATGTGTTTTGTGTAGAAGTAAAGAGAGAGAACAGCGAATCATGTGTTTTGTGTAGAAGTAAAGAGAGAGAGAGAACAGTGCACCATGTGTTTTGTGTAGAAGTACAGAGAGAGAACAGTGAGAAAAACAAAACAAGACAGACAGACAGACAGACAGACGAGCATTACCACAAATGTCAGAAGCACAGACGCCCTGGTTCTCACAGTGTTGTTCGTTCCCTACGCAGTTCCCTTCATAGGGAATGGCTGGGCACAGAACAAAATTAATAATAATAATAATGATCATATAAAATGGGTTTTTATATATCGTTTTACTTCTAATGAGCCAAGTTCGCAACAACTAATCGTAATGAAAGAGAATGGCACTGGAAGGCGAGCTATGCCCACCCACTAATATATCTACATGCACACTTATGCATCGTATATGTAAACACAGAAAGACACAGAAAGACACAGAAAGACACACACACACACACACACACACACACACACACACACACACACACACACACACACACACACACACACACACAAACAACCCACACACACACGTGCGCGTAGAGAGAAAATCAGCTTGAGTTATAAAAAACCCAGATAATTAGATATAATAAACTCTACTTTTCCTTTATAAGAAAATATTCAACTTCTCATGCATTCTGCTCAGATTATTATTACTAAAGAATATAAGCCTTTTGGTTAATTTTCGCCTAGCTCCAAACTCACGCACATGTTCTTAAATATTTTCAATCCGTTCAAAAACATCTGTGTTACTCTACAAGACCAGAAGAGACGAGCATTACCACAGATGCCAGAGTCACAGACGCCCTGGTTCTCACAGTGTTGTTCGTTCTCTACACAGTTCTGTCCATAGGGAATGGCTGGGCACAGAACACAAAGACACAGAAGTGGATTAATGCAGCACACTACAACAATGACAACAAATATTGTGATTTGAGTGCCATTAATGACAACAAACATTGTGATTTGAGTGCCATTAATGACAACAAATATTGTGATTTGAGTGACATTATGGTCAAAGGCAAAGTGAAGTGTATTAAGGCAGCACACTACAACAATGGCAACAAATATTGTGATTTGAGTGACATTAAGGTCAAAGGCAAAGTGAAGCCTCTGTGATGTTAACATTGGGTGTGTTGTGTTACAGAGGGTGGTGTGTATATATGCATGAGTGTGTATGAGTGTGTGTGTGTGTGTGTGTGTGTGTGTGTGTGTGTGTGTGTGTGTGTGTGTGTGTGTGTGTGTGTGTGTGTGTACATGTGTGTATGTGTGTGTGCATGTGTGCGAGTGCATGTGTGTGTGTGCGTGTATTACAGAGGATGGAGTGTGTGTATGTGTGTGTGCGCACGCTTGCGGGTGTGTACGTGCATGCTTGAGTGTATGTCTGTGTGTGTGTGTGTGTGTTTGAGAGAGAGAGAGAGAGAGAGAGAGAGAGAGAGAGAGAGAGAGAGAGAGAGAGAGAGAGAGAGAGAGAGAGAGAGAGAGAGAGAGAGAGAGAGAGAGAAAGAGAGACAAACAGGCAGACAAACAGATCGATAAACAGAGACAGACAGTTTTACAAATTCTGAAGCAAAATAATAGTAACATTCGTAACGATGCTGACTTTGAAAATAAGTATTCAATTCATTGTATTATTACAGAAGGTACTGGTATTGATTTTTGCTGGGTGCCATCTCATTGTGGGCTGTTTTGGAATGAGGTTGCTGGTAGAGCTGCTAAAAGAGGAACCTTCATTAACACTAACACATTTGTAAATGAGAAATTGGCATTGTCAACACATGAAACTTACTTTTGTTGCAAAAATCCATTTGTATCAATCCATCTGACTTTAGACCTAATATTTTGATGCATAGCAGATCCATAGTTAGTTTACTGTACAAGATACGTCTAAATTCATGGAAATCTAAATACATAGAAACTAATTGTTTCTGCACTCAGAGATTATCAATTCATCATGTACTATTAGAATGCCCAATGTTGCTCTCTAAATACCGAATGTTCAATATGGACTTTTTCATACGTATAATAATACCAAGGATAGCTTAAGTGACGCAGCAATTGACATCGATTTAATATCGAAATTAATGCTGTCCACGCCTATTGGAAGCTTACTGTAGATGGTTTGCTTTGTTTGTTGTTGTACTTGTTGTTTTTAAGCTTGCATGTATCTTTTTTATTGGTTCAATTTGTGCATGTTGTCTAAAATCACTATTCGTGTGAAAAGACATTAAATTAAAGATTAATTCAGAGACAGACTGATAGAAAGAGAGAGAAACAGTTACAGACCGAAAAAAGGTATTATTATTATGATAAAGATGCAAAGGCAGACAGAGAGACAGACAGACAGACAGACAGACAGACAGACAGACCGACAGACGAGCATTACCACAGATGCCAGAATCACAGACGCCCTGGTTCTCACAGTGCTGTTCGTTCCCTACACAGTTCTGTCCATAGGGAATGGCTGGGCACAGAACACAAAGACACAGAAGTGGATTAATGCAGCACAGTACAACAATGACAACAAATATTGTGATTAGAGTGACATTAAGGTCAAAGGCAAAGAGAAGTGGATTAATGCAGCACAGTACGACAATGACAACAAATATTGTGATTAGAGTGACATTAAGGTCAAAGGCAAAGAGAAGTGGATTAATGCAGCACAGTACGACAATGACAACAAATATTGTGATTAGAGTGACATTAAGGTCAAAGGCAAAGAGAAGTGGATTAATGCAGCACAGTACGACAATGACAACAAATAGTGAGATATAATGTCCAGATGACGTGGTTCCGGGCTATCAAAAGACAGCACTGCTTATGAGCTGGAATGAGCAGGGTGCCCAAACTTGCCCAGGCGGAGTGAAAGCAGCATCATGGAGTCTGTTCCTAACAGTTTGGGTGGAAAAGTTCTGCACTGAAGCATTCAGCCAATCAAAATACTGCCAGAGAGTGTGTGTGACACTATTTTGGCAGGCTTGAAAAAGGCGGAAAACAGCCATTTATTTTATTACCCGTCCCCCAATTTCTGTTACGTTCACGACGTCTAACAGCAGTACCAAGCTCATGGCAGCAAGTCCAATCTCTGGAGGTAATGCATTGCGATATTCCAAACACTAATGACACAATGAGTCACGCATGTGTTCTCCAGCATGCCAACACAGAAAGACAACTCTTTGCATGTCAAATGACGTCATTATTTCACTTCGGCCATGTGTGTGAAATGTTGTTGATTCTGACCATTTTAGTCACTTTTATGTTTTTGCTCCATTTCAGCGAAATTACACTTTTGAGGGGTGGTGCTCGAAATTCACGAGATGCACGTGAACAGGAAGGTAGATAGCACATGTTTGAGGGAACTTGTATTCACGGATGATTGCTCTTTAGTCATGTAATATCTATTGATTACAATTGTACTACCTCTTAGTAATCAAGGTTAAAAAAAGAATATCCTCAGCAAACTGTGAGCAGTGTGTGCAATAATAATAATAATAATAATGGGAATTTATATAGCGCTCTTTCTCACATGAGCTCAGTGCGCTTTACATTAATAACAAGAACATTAAAGGCAAACAAATAATCAATCATTACAAAGTAAGATAAACTTGATAAATGAAAAGGGGAAGATCATTTATGAATAGGAATAGGTTAATCAGAGTTTAGGCCAAAGTCCTAATCTGACATTGGCATTTACATCATAGCTACACCGTATTCACATTCTACAATGCACCAATGCATGCGTAAACACAGCGTGGAATAACGAGCTATGACGTATCAAGCATTAAATCATAAATAGAACATAATTAACAAAGAGTGGGAGAGAGAGAGAGAAGGAGAGAGAGAGAGAGAGAGAGAGAGACAGAGAGAGAGAGAGAGAGGGACAGAGAGAGACAGGCAGACAGATGGGCAGACAGACAGACAGACAGACAGAGATAGACCGAGACAAAAAGACACAGAGAGACAGAGACAGTGCAATGAGAGAGATTATGGAGAGCATTACCTAGATACTGTTACGAGACAGGACATATAGACAAACATACAGACAGAACAGATACGACAGGCATACAGACCGACAAATAAACAGACAAACAGACAGACAGGAAGCCAGACAACCAGACAGCCAGAAGACTATTACGACAGAAGCCGGAGTCACAGACGCTTGGGTTGGCGCAGTGTTGTTCATTCCCTACGCAGTTCTCTCCATAGGGAATGGCTGGTGACAGAACAAACATCACAATGATAATAATATTATGGGTAATTGCATGGCGTTTTACCTCCAATGAGCCTAGAGCGTTTTACAAAAGGATGTCCACTCAAAGTTGGCAACAAGTAATCATAATGGAAGAGAATGACACTGGAAGGTAGCAGTGCCCACCAACTAACATACATACATACACACATATGCGTATACACAAACACACACACACACATGTATATGCACAAGCACACACACACGCACGTACACACATTCAACCACACACACACACACACACACACACACACACACACACACACACACACACACACACACACACACACACACAACACACACACACACACACACACACACACACACACACACACACACACACACACACACACACACACACACACACACACACACACACACACACATACACATACAAATACACACACACACCAACACACACACACACACACATGCAATCAGCTTGTGTTAAAAAAAGAAGATTCAACTTGAGTTAAAAAAGATGTAGAAGACATAATAATAATCTACATTTTCTTTGTAAGAAAAATATTCGATGTTTTCATGTATTCTGTTCAGATAATTATTAACAAACAACACAAGCTCTTTGGTTGATATTAGTCTAGCTCCAAACTCATACACGTCTTTAAGTATTATCAAACCATTCCAAAACATATGTGTTACTCAACAAGACCAGAACAGGCATTCAATTTTTGCTACTCCACACTTGCTTTGCATCACTTAAAAGACATTCTGTATTTTGAGTGAATGTCCACAGCAATGGTATTTCTAACAAGCTTTGGTCAAACACAACTGACATCCATACAGAAAAGACAGACAGACAGACGAGCATTACCACAGATGCCAGAATCACAGACGCCCTTGTTCTCACAGTGTTGTTCGTTCTCTACACAGTTCTGTCCATAGGGAATGGCTGGGCACAGAACACAAAGACACAGAAGTGGATTAATGCAGCACAGTACAACAATGACAACAAATATTGTGATTAGAGTGACATTATGGTCAAAGGCAAAGTGAAGTGGATTAATGCAGCACACTACAACAATGACAACAAATATTGTGATTTGAGTGACATTAAGGTCAAAGGCAAAGTGAAATCTCTGTGATGTTAACGTTGGCTGTGTTGTGTTACAGAGGTTGGTGTGTGTGGATTAATGCAGTGTGTGTGTGTGTGTGTGTGTTTGTGTGTGTGTGGCAAAGTGTGTCTCTGTGTGTTAACGTTGTGTGTGTGTGTGTGTGTGTGTGTGTGTGTGTGTATGTATGTGTGTGTGTGTGTTACAAAAAGGGAACATTCTATCGTTACCATTTTCACTACAGAGAGAGAGAGAGAGAGAGAGAGAGAGGAGAGAGAGAGAGAGAGAGAGAGAGAGAGAGAGAGAGAGAGAGAGAGAGAGAGAGAGAGAGAGAGAGAGAGAGAGAGAGAGTTAACGTGAAAGGCCGAATTTGTTTTTATTATTATGACAAAGATGCAGACAAGAACAGACAGACAGACAGACGTACAGACAGACAGGCAGACAAAAAGACAGGCAGACGAGCATTACCACAGATGTTAGAGTCACAGACGCCCTGGTTCTCACAGTGTTGTTCGTTCCCTACGCAGTTCTCTCCATAGGGAATGGCTGGGCACAGAACAATAATATTATTAATAATAATAATGATAATATAAAATGGGTTTTATATATCGTTTTACTTCTAATGAGCCAAGTTCGCAACAACTAATCGTAATGAAAGAGAATGACACTGGAAGGCGAGCTATGCCCACCCACTAATATATCTACATGCACACTTATGCATCGTATATGTAAACACAGAAAGACACAGAAAGACACACAAGCCACACACACACACACACACACACACACACACACACACACACACACACACACACACACACACACACACGCACACGCGTAGAGTTAAAATCAGCTTGAGTTATAAAAAAAATTCACATAATTAGACATACTAAACTCTCCTTTATAAGAAAATATTCAACTTCTCATGCATTCTGCTCAGATTATTATTACTAAAGAATATAAGCCTTTTGGTTAATTTTCGCCTAGCTCCAAACTCACGCACATGTTCTTAAATATTTCCAAGCCGTTCAAAAACATCTGTGTTACTCTACAAGACCAGAAGAGACGAGCATTACCACAGATGCCAGAGTCACAGACGCCCTGGTTCTCACAGTGTTGTTCGTTCTCTACACAGTTCTGTCCATAGGGAATGGCTGGGCACAGAACACAAAGACACAGAAGTGGATTAATGCAGCACAGTACAACAATGACAACAAATATTGTGATTAGAGTGACATTATGGTCAAAGGCAAAGTGAAGTGGATTAATGCAGCACACTACAACAATGACAACAGATATTGAGATTTGAGTGACATTAAGGTCAAAGGCAAAGTGAAATCTCTGTGATGTTAAGATTGGCTGTGTTGTGTTACAGAAGGTGGTGTGTGTGTGTGTGTGTGTGAGTGTGTATGTGTTACAAAAAGGGCACATTCTATCGTTACCATTTTCCACGAGAGAGAGAGAGAGAGAGACAAGTGTGTGTAGAGAGAGAGAGAGAGAGAGAGAGAGAGAGAGAGAGAGAGAGAGAGAGAGAGAGAGAGAGAGAGAGAGAGAGAGAGAGAGAGAGAGAGAGAGAGAGAGAGAGAGAGAGAGAGAGAGAGAGAGAGAGAGAGAGAGAGAGAGAGAGAGAGAGAGAGAGAGAGAGAGAGAGAGTTAACGTGAAAGGCCGAATTTGTTTTAATTATTATCATGACAAAGATGCAGACAAAAACAGACAGTCAGACAGACAGACAGACGTACAGACAGTCAGACAGGCAGACAAACAGACAGGCAGACGAGCATTACCACAGATGTCAGAGTCACAGACGCCCTGATTCTCACAGTGTTGTTCGTTCCCTACGCAGTTCTCTCCATAGGGAATGGCTGGGCACAGAACAATAATATTATTAATAATAATAATGATAATGTAAAATGGGTTTTTATATATCGTTTTACTTCTAATGAGCCAAGTTCGCAACAAATAATCGTAATGAAAGAAAATGACACTGGAAGGTGAGCGATGCCCACCCACTAATATATCTACATGCACACTTATGCATCGTATATGTAAACACAGAAAGACACACAAGACACACAAACCACATA
The DNA here is from genome assembly GCA_017654935.2 of Phymorhynchus buccinoides. Classification (NCBI taxonomy): domain Eukaryota; kingdom Metazoa; phylum Mollusca; class Gastropoda; order Neogastropoda; family Raphitomidae; genus Phymorhynchus; species Phymorhynchus buccinoides. Next base: position 22,850,833 of record CM065711.1, read on the forward strand.
CACATGCATAAGCACACACACACACACACACACACACACACACACACACACACACACACACACACACACACACACACACACACACACACACACACACACACACACACACACACACACACACACACACACACACACACACACACACACCACACACCACACACACAAACAAACACACACACACACACACACACACGCGCGTAGAGAGAAAATCAGCTTGAGTTATAAAAACAAATCACATAATTAGACATAATAAACTTTACTTTTCCTTTATAAGAAAATATTCAACTTCTCATGCATTCTGCTCAGATTATTATTACTAAAGAATATAAGCCTTTTGGATAATTTTCGCCTAGCTCCAAACTCACGCACATGTTCTTAAATATTTCGAAGCCGTTCAAAGACATCTGTGTTACTCTACAAGACCAGAAGAGACGAGCATTACCACAGATGCCAGAGTCACAGACGCCCTGGTTCTCACAGTGTTGTTCGTTCTCTACACAGTTCTGTCCATAGGGAATGGCTGGGCACAGAACACAAAGACACAGAAGTGGATTAATGCAGCACACTACAACAATGATGACAAATATTGTGATTAGAGTGACATTAATGACAACAAATACTGTGATTTGAGTGACATTATGGTCAAAGGCAAAGTGAAGTGGATTAATGCAGCACACTACAACAATGACAACAGATATTGAGATTTGAGTGACATTAAGGTCAAAGGCAAAGTGAAATCTCTGTGATGTTAACATTGGCTGTGTTGTGTTACAGAAGGTGGTGTGTGTGTGTGTGTGTGTGTGTGTATGTGTTGTGTGTGCACATGTGTTACCATTTTGTGTGTGAGAGAGAGAGAGTTACAGAGAGATGAGAGAGAGAAGGAGCAGAGAGAGAGAGAGAGAGAGAGAGAGAGAGAGAGAGAGAGAGAGAGAGAGAGAGAGACAGTTAACGTGAAAGGCCGAATTTGTTTTTATTATTATCATGACAAAGATGCAGACAAAAACAGACAGTCAGACAGACAGACAGACGTACAGACAGTCAGACAGGCAGACAAACAGACAGACAGACGAGCATTACCACAGATGTCAGAGTCACAGACGCCCTGGTTCTCACAGTGTTGTTCGTTCCCTACGCAGTTCCCTCCATAGGGAATGGCTGGGCACAGAACAATAATATTATTATTAATAATAATGATAATATAAAATGGGTTTTATATATCGTTTTACTTCTAATGAGCCAAGTTCGCAACAACTAATCGTAATGAAAGAAAATGACACTGGAAGGTGAGCGATGCCCACCCACTAATATATCTACATGCACACTTATGCATCGTATATGTAAACACAGAAAGACACACAAGACACACAAACCACATACACATGCACAAGCACACACACACACACACACACACACACACACACACACACACACACACACACACACACACACACACACAGACAGACAGACAGACAGACACACACACAAACAAACACACACACACACGCGCGCATAGAGAGAGAAGATCAGTTTGAGTTATATAAAAAAAATCACATAATTAGACATAATAAACTTTACTTTTCCTTTATAAGAAAATATTCAACTTCTCATGCGTTCTGCTCAGATTATTATTACTAAAGAATATAAGCCTTTTGGTTAATTTTCGCCTAGCTCCAAACTCACGCACATGTTCTTAAATATTTCCAAGCCGTTCAAAAACATCTGTGTTACTCTACAAGACCAGAAGAGACGAGCATTACCACAGATGCCAGAGTCACAGAGGCCCTGGTTCTCACAGTGCTGTTCGTTCTCTACACAGTTTTGTCCATAGGGAATGGCTGGGCACAGAACACAAAGTCACAGAAGTGGATTAATGCAGCACAGTACAACAATGACAACAGATATTATGATTTGACTGAAACGCTATTTTGCAACGCTCAAATGTTTTTGTTAACGGCTTCTCTTCTCACTCAGCTGGTCTGGAGTATGGAGTTCCCCAGGGTTCTGTTCAGGTCCCCATTCTCTTCGTTCTTTACACATAACCTATTTTCTACATTGCTACTCACCATTGCTACTCACCATTGCTTCTCACTATGGCATCTCCCACCATTGCTTTTCTCATGACAACCAGGTTTACAGATCTGACGATATCTCTCAGCTTCCTTCTATCATTGAACGAACTCAATCATGCATTTCTGACATCAAGGCTTGGATGACTGACAACAAACTCCAACTTACCAACGACAAGACTGAAATTATATTTTCATTGTCCCCAAGAGACTTTTGTCTGCAAACTCGCTCCCTACTTCTCTCCAACTAGAGAACTCTCTCATTCAGACTTCTGCAAGCGTTCGCAACCTTGGCTTCACACTGGACCAAACACTTTCTTTTCAAACTCAAATTTCCTGTCTGTCGTGCTTGCTATCTGGAACTCCACTGCATTGCTTCTGTTCGTCATCTTCTCTGTGAAGACGCCACCAAAACTCTTATCTCTGCCTTTGTTCTCTCTCGCTTAGACTACTGCAATTCCCTTCTTGCTGGTTGCCCACAAAATCTCGCTAGATTTCAGAACATTCAGAACAATGCTGCTCGCGTTGTTGTACTGAGGTGTTCCAAATTCTCTCACTCTACCCCAATGCTTGAATCTCTTCACTGACTTCCTGTCAGAAGGCGTATCGAATACAAGCCCTCTCTGCTCTGTTACAAATCCCTGAATGGTCTGGCTCCTTATCTCGCTGATCTTCTGAACCTTTACACACCTCTTAGATAGACAGTTACGCTCCTCTTCTGGCACTTCTCTCCTCCAGATCCCTCGTTACCGCGCCAGGACCCTTGGCGAACGCTCCTTCTCTTT
>CM065711.1:22856183-22867204 GCA_017654935.2 Phymorhynchus buccinoides
TTGTCAATAACAACGCCAGGAATTTTATGACTGCTTACTTCTTCAACAATGTTACCATTAATAGAGAGAGTTAAAGAGCCGAGAGGAAGATTCTGACGTTTTTGTCTAGTTGATGCCATCATAAATTTAGTTTTTATATAGGATGCAGGCTCATGTGGTTTAATTATGCCCAGCTTATGAGTTCGTTGATGCTGTTCTGTAAATTTCGTAATACCACTTCATAGTTAGAGTGATTAGTGTGTAACGTTGTATCGTCAGCAAACAAATCGCACAACGTACTTAGAACTAGAGGCAAATCGTTGATATAAACGGAGAAAAACAAAGGTCCTAAGACAGAACCCTGAGGAATGCCATACTTTGTTATTCTAGATGAAGACACGTGGCCGTTAACAGCCACCACCTGTTTCCTCTCCATTAAAAATGATGATATGAGTTCTATTGTATTACAAGACAATCCATATAATGTTAGTTTTTTTAGCAGAAGAGAATGGTCTACAAAATCAAATGCTTTAACAAAGTCAAATATTAAAGCACCAGTTATTTCATTATTATTGATATTAGTAAGCCATTTATCAACAAGAGTTGTAAGAGCTGACTCAATGAAACAAGGACAAGGCAAGACATATAAATGATTGTTAAGCCTGCATCCAATTGGGAGGCAGCCCTGGCTGGTCACGCTGCGTTACCAGCTGTGAGGCTAGGGCCATCAGTTGCTGCGCACACTGACCAAGAGCAATGGGGGTAGACCAGCTCTGGCTGCCAGTGTGCCTCTCCTGAATGAAAGAGTTAACAGCTGGGGCTGTTGAAACTGGGGGAAATTGGAATTGGGGCTGACCAAAGCTTCTGCCTTGATAGGCATTGTGAATGGGGAAGGGGTAAGGGGCTCTTGGGTAAGAAGTGCCAGGAGCCATGATATTATTAGAGTAAGAGGTATGGGGCGGGAACTGGGGAGGAATATTGGGAGGGGGCGTGAAAAAAACACTGTTTTGTGGGTGGTTCTGTGCAGTGATTGGTGCAGTGGACTGATCTGACCTGACAGTGTCAGACTGAGTTACAAGAACCTGGCAGTTAGCTTGAGAACATAGTTGGGGAAATTCAGCTATAGATGACATGGGGGGTGGTCTAGGATTGACAGGGCCGTCTTGGTCATGAGAAGTTCTATTCAATACATTATTTCTCATGTTCTGCCTTTTGTCATATCGGGACACAGAAAGATCATTTTGGGCAAAGTAGGTGTTACCAGCATTGCTGACATGGTCGTCCACAAATGAACGCCCAGACTGAGGGAGAACCATCTTGAAATTTATGGCCAGGCCTGCTGTGCCTCTAGGACTGGGGTGGATGTGGTCATTGTACAATGCTTTGCGAGGGAGGCCTTTAAGTGTGACAAAGGAATTGTGGTTGTCAATCAAATCAACCTGCATATTTGTACAAATGGTGTAGAGAATTTTGTTCAATTGATGCCTACCATAGGCAGGGACAATAGAGCTCATTGCTATATAGGCAGATGGGAATCGTTTTTTTGCATAGACCAATGAGTTCACGCCACACCTTTGTAGTAATGGGACCAGCTGGACAATCATTTACCCCTACATGCACAATCAGGGTGTTGACATGATCATGACCATCTAAGTCATTTAACCACTGAATAAGGTGCTGGACTGATAAACCAGGAACACATATCTTAAACATGGGGTCATCATGTGTTTCCAGTCTTTTTGGATTTACGTACTTCGTAACAGAGTCACCAATAAGTAGGGAAGAACATTTGGGAGGTATGACAATGTTCTTAAGAACTTGTTCTGGAGTCACCTTTTGTTTATTGTCAATAGATTGAACATTTTCATGGGATTGTTTCTTCAGTGATCCATTGACAGTTTCACCTGAGGCACGGTCCTCGTTTTGAGTGGAGTCAGAATTACCACGATCAGGTATGTCTGAAAGGACATCAAAACGATTGTTGATAGGAACCTGTACCTGCACCATGTCATCTTGATTGTCATGGGGTGAATGCTGTGCATGAGGTGTGCAGTTTGCCTGGCCATCAGTGTTTTCTGTGAAGGCGATAGACGAGGACTGGAAGGGGGGGCATTGACTTGGTTGCCATCAAGTGATGGGGAAGAGAGTAAAATCATGTGCTGAGATACATTGGCTGGTTTGTCAGCATGCAATGGATAAGAGAAAGTAACCATGTGCTGAGAAACAACTTTAGGAGAGGACTGGTGTCTTCTGACTGTTCATTGACATTGGGTGGGGGCGCGGGCAGTTCACACTGTGTTGCAGTACTGACCAGGAGCAAGTTACACTGTGTGGACACACCTGCTAGGGGCAAATCACACTGAATGGATACACATGAAGTTGAACGAGGTTTTCGTTTCATGTGTCCAATGTCCGAATGGACTGCACCCAGAGAAGATTTGAGGGACATGTTTTCTTTCATTAAGGAATTTACAGTTGATTGGAGATTTGTCAGAGTAGATTGCATCTCTTCAACAGTTGATTGCACTGTCTCTACCCTGTGGTCAATGTGGCCTTTCAGGTCATTTTTTAGGCACACTTTTGAATCTTCTAATCTGGAAAAGGTGTTGCTTTCAAAATCAGAAAATACATTGAGCCAGAGAGGTTTCTAAATTGTCCAGTTTGTCCATTACACTTCTGCCAATATGTTTTAATGGACAAAGCGTCAGTCTGCAAAGACGCTTAGCACTTCCAGACAGCTTTGGAGATGATTTACGGCCCGTGGTGTTAGACCCACCACTGGCATTGTCTGAATGTTCATCTGCATGAACAAGCTGTTCTTGATCACTATTGCTTATCATAGGGAGATTGGTTTCCATGGATTCGGGAAGAGGGAGATTAGAGGGAGAGACCTCCAGGGAGTTAGAAGTATTAAACTCTGATTTCCCCTCATCACCGCCAGGCAGTTCTTGAAACAGAGGGGATTGAGGGGTTGTAGGAGATTCACTATTACTCGCATTGACCGCGCCACTGCAAGCATGGATTTTCGATTTGGTGCAAAGAGACTTTTAGCGGTGCCATAAGCCGATGAGGTTTGAACCGAGGCGTGGTTACTGCTTGTGACGTAAGGTCCCGCGCCGACCCATCTTTCTTATCTACATCCCCCCCTCTCCCCCCCCCCTCTCCCCACCCACCTCTCCCTTTTTCATTTCTCGACCCAGCCGCAGCTCAACAGAAAAAACCGATTAAGGCAGTTATACTTTTGAAGCACGATCTATCTCTCCATCACGAGATAGTTGATATCCAACAGTCGTGCTCCCTTTGGAGACAAAATCGTCCTTTCCAATCCACAAGAAGGATTTTGGAAATGTTGGCACGTGATAAGGAGTAAATGGCGCGTGATTGTCGGTACTAGTATGCATAAAATATAGATCATCTTGTGAAGTGGCAATTGACTATAAACAATGAAAGGCTTTCATTGTTTGAAAGGGAAGGCTATAATTGTAGTGGTCGAGAAAAAAGTTTTCACACAAGGACCGCTGAAAAAGTAGCTAAGCAACACTCACAACCAGTCATAATAAAGCCCACTAGTAAGTATTATATGGAAGGTGATTGAGACTGTTTGTTTGATCCATTTTTGATTTCTAGCTCCTATGTCAATGATGCAAAGGAGTAGAAAGATATGTATGAAAAGAAGTGGTAAACATTCTGTTCTATTTATGCGCACTGAATTATTTGTGTGTGTGTGTTGTTCGACTTAACTCTTTTATACCAGAACAGATTTTATGGACACAACCTTTGTCTATTTTTTTAGTAGGAAACCTAGGGGCCGCAATCTGCCACTTTATGATACCATTCCTTCCAGTGTTGGATGGAGGAGTTGATGTTGTCTTGATCCAACCTTTATGTTTTATGATCTCAGTTTGTTAACTGAAATTCAGTTATTTAGTAAATAGTGCTATTGTACAAGGGAAGCCTTCTAGCCGGTTGGGATTCACTAAGCCTGCCGACTGAAGCCCCTTGTTCTAAGCCATAGAGATCCTACATCACCTTTTTCCTGTGAGTATCGAAGCAGGGCATCGTGGGCTAAGGTAAAGATCATCCCTGTCTCACAAGCACCAAGACGGGACCGCCGACAAGACGCCCCGCACCCAGAATCGCGGGAGACACGCTTGGAAAACAGTGCCACCCGCGAAGCCGTAGAGACCGGAAAGACGGAGCTCATCTCATCTGACGAGCAAGCCCAGCCACCCTAGCACTCGCCGATCACTACGACGGAACTCAAACCACAGCTAAGTCCCACCGGACTGCGCCAATCATTTGAATTTCCTCCGGACACTGAAAATAATGACCCTTCCTAGCTTGGGCTAACGTCCCACTAGAAAGACAAAAGTTTGTAAATCCTTTCGGGATTCCATTGTTTTTTATCCATATTGTTTTGGCGCCATTGAGCGCTTTTATTATTATTGTTGCATATTCTTAGCAGATTTTGGGAGTAAATAAATACAAGTGTCAAATAATCCTGAATCCCTTTGGTCAGACTGATGAGAGTGGGAGTCTTGTAATTTCATGTTTAAAACCCTACTCTCTCTGTCTGACATTTAGAGCAATTTCAACACTTGTTATTTCTTACAACCATTTACGAGCCAGAAACCGGGCACAAATATAAAATTTATTAGATGGAAAGGGGGCCGTGGAAAGTTGTTCATCTCCCATACCCTAGAGAAGTGGGCTAAAGGCAAATTTCTAAAGTCTTCCCTAGAGACTTGCCTTTTAACCATTACCTCGTCACACTGAGACACCTATCGCATTAATAAAAAATCGGGACTTACTGGTTTCGTACTGGCTCCGGGCATTGCTACAGATTGTTCCCACCATATTGTATTTACAAATGTCCATATCGTGTTCTGATTCAGGACCAAGAGACGTAAAACACCATTTCGTCATCAGTCAAATTGCAGGCAAATGTGGCGGCTACCATAGATGATGGAGGTTTAAACGAGCGTGGTTACCGACTACACCTTTTCTATAATGTTAAAAACTCGGGACTTTATGGTGTTGCACTGCCTCTGGCATTGCAGCCAGTATGTTTCCCCCATCTTTGTATTACCCAAATGTCCATATGTGGCTAGACCGAGAGGCGTAAAAAACATCCATTTTCATCATCAGTCAAACTTGCAGGACCGACATGCAACTGATGAGACCTTTCATTAGGTCGAAACAGCTGTCTTGCTTAAGGCACTGTCCCTCCCCATGGGAGAAAAAGTAAATCAGCACATTTTATTAAAAGCTTGTTCTTCTCTTTTTTTAAGAACACCAGAACATTTCATAATGTTACGTTAACTTGTGTCATGAAGTTCACAAATTCAAACATAGATACAGAAATTTTCATCAATTCGGCATTTCAAATTGCAACAACTTTTCGTCCTACCGGAGTTGTGAGGCGTGGGAAGTTTGGCTTGTGCGGCTGTTATCTTTTTTCTGTATTATTTGATTCATCTGTACTGCACAGCCTCACCATCTGATGTGATCGCCTTTTCAGTCTATAGGATTTATTTTTTAATACATCATTATAATTATATATAATAATAGTTAGAACTGAAGACAACTTTCACTGTCTGACATATATTTGGAATAGTTTATGCACACTGATAAACATTCAAAGAAATAGTCTAGTGACCTATTTAACTTTATTGACTAGTTCTTCTCTCTCTCTCTCTCGCTATCTCTCTCTCTCTCTGCTCTCCTCTCTCTGTCTGTCTGTCTGTCTGTCTGTCTCTCTCTCTCTCTCTGTCTGTCTCTCTCTCTGCCTCTCTCTGTGTGTCTGTCTGTCGGCTGTCTGTCTCTCTCTCTCTGTCGGTATGTCTGTCTCTCTCTCTCTTTCTGTCTCTCTATCTGTCTGTCTGTGTCTGCTGTCTCTCTTCTCTCTCATCTCTCTCTCTCTCTCTCTATATCTCTTTCTCTTCTCTCTCTCTCTTTGAATGCATCGAAACATTTATGGGACAGCCCCCACCTTTCTCGTCCTTTAGCTGTCGACGTGAGAAGGAAGAAAGAATAACACAGATATTACTGATGAAGTTGCTTGTATCTGCCCTATCTCTGTCATTTTGGTCTGTCTTTTTGTCACTGTCTCTGTCTCTCTCATCGTTATGTATGTCGATATGCTCTTGCCTTGGAGGATTGATTAAGTTGCGTTCTCCGCTAAAAAGTGGATAATTTAGAAAGAGTTTCAAGCTTGAGATGTTGTAAATGTATTGTTATAGTTGGAACTCTATCAGCATCTAGAGTTATTTTGTTTGTTCTATAAGTATATACTGATCATAAAATGTTGGGAAGAAATATTGTGAGGAAGAGCTGATCAAGTTACTTTGAGAATTATGATTCCTTTAGCTGAACGCTTCCCCTTCCCCAAACATGTATTATGGCCATTGTGGCCCCCGAAAACAGCCAAGCTTGCTGATGGCGAAGTAGGCACATGGCCACAACTACTTGAATAGAGTCACAACGAAATTTCTTCAACTAAAATGGGGATAGTGTGAGGGGTGGTGGTCGCGCAATATGAGAGAGGAGAAAGAGAGAGAGAGATGAGATTGTGAGAGATGAGAGATGAGAGAGAGAGAGATAGAGAGAGAGATAGAGAGAAGAGAGAGAGAGAGGACAGAGCGAGAGAGAGAGAGAAAGAGAGAGAGACAGACAGACAGAGACAAATAGGACAACGAGAGACAGAAGAGGCAGGCCGTCGACAGGACAGGACAGACAAGACAAAACACGACACAGACAAACAGACAGACAGACAGACACATAGTCACACACACGCACGCACGTACGTACGTACGCACGCACGCACGAACGCGCACGCGCACACGCACACGAGCCACACGCACACGCACACGCACACACACCACCCTGCACCAGCACGCACGCACGGCACGCACACGCACGCACGCACACGCACCACGCACCACACACACACACACACACACACACAACACAAACACAGATTCCAGACAGACAGACCAATGCAGCCCACTCACGCAGTGTGGAGCATGTTCCTGGTGCTGTGCCAAGCAAAAGAAAGTGATGCCATCATCACCAACGATCATCATAATCGTCGTCGTCAGCGCTCATCATCTTCATCCATCCTCGGGTGAATCTTCATCATTATCATCCATCATCGAGCGAATGCACCAGCTGCCTTCAAAGTTCGAGTAAAGTTTCTGTAACGGAGAGAGGAAGAGATAGACGAGAGACGGAAGAGACTGAGAGGAGAAGAGAGAGAGAAGAGAGAGAGAGAGAGAGAGAAGAGAGAGAGACGAGAGAGAGACAGAGGACAGAGACAGAGACATCGAGAGAGGAATGACACACGGAGAGGAAAGGGATACAGAGGATGAGATAGAATAAGGGATAATTTTGCGTAAGGCCAAGGCCCCATTCGAAGAGGGATTCACATTAATAGAAAATGTACAAAAATCATGGACTAACAAGAACCAACACAATACAAATAGTTCTGCTTAGTGATGTTAACTATCATAATGTTTCTTCTCTATGAATACCATATATAGATAAACGAGAGAGGGAGTGAGAGAGAGAGAGAGAGAGAGAGAGAGGACGAGAGAAGAGAGAGAGAGAGAGAGAAGAGAGAGAGAGAGAGAGAGATGACAAAGATAAATGAAATGACTTTTTTAATGCAATAGACAAAAACTGCCATTTAATGACATGGGGCGGTGTACAATCACATTTCCTGGAAGAAAAAAAAATATATTAAAAAATAAAACCTGAACAAAATGGAACTTCATGCAACATAGCAACTAGTATGAATCACAAAAGTGGAAAAAACACAAATTAATAGAATAGTGAAAAAACATCAGAAAAAGAAAACGAAACAATGACGACCACGGGGCACAAAAGTTAGAAAATCATCGCGAAGACATTTGATCGGAGTTGCATATGTCAGCAATAAACTTGCAAAGATTTAATTAACTGCTCATTACTTGCTCAGTCTTCACATTCAACATATTGTGGTGTGGTGTAAGGCTCCTGAAAGAAGATCTCATATTTATCACGAATATGTTTATAACCACTGCACTGGAATAAAAGGTGATACTCGTGATTCTTTTTCGTTCGATGTACAAACGGGGCATGCTTCATATGTGGTTACTTGTAAACCATACACCAATTCTTGACTGCATTGAGGCCTAATGTCTAGTCTAATCTAGGAAGCCACACTTATTGCATCTATCTGTACCAGCAGTAAATACTTTTCAGTTCCATGTACTCTTTGAAAAGAGATAAACCAATCATTACTTTCGATGTTTCCATATGAGAATGAGGAGTTTTGATGAAATATGCAAATCAATCGTCTTTGAAACTCGCAATAAACAGTATCAGTCCTACTCTGGTTTTACCCATTACAATCGCCAACCCATGTTTCGTTAGCAGTTTGTGACTCTAGGAAACCCAGTTAGACTTTCCCTGTCATGACTCCTGTAGTAAAATAGGTAAGCCTGTTTGCATAATCTGTTAGAGGGTAATTCTAAAAAACGTTTTTAACCATATTTAACGACTTTAATATACGTGAGAACGTTATAAGAATCTGCCCGTTTGCATAGATCATTTTGTTGGACGTATGTAAAGGTACATTGAGGAAACGGTTTACATTGCGTAAGGTGTATATTTTCTATTAGGGTTGCCACAAAAGACCCCAAACTCCGCAGCGTATGTTGACATAGGTATAATTGTGTATCATAGTAGTTTCCAAAGAGTGTAGTTCTGTTGATTTAAGTTCTTCTAAACGTTCTAAGAATTTCAATTAACCCCTTTCTTCCTCTCCTACAAACAATCCGCCATAGGACATTAATAAATGAATTTGTGGAACATCAAGCCCACATACTTATAAACAATTGTTACCTTCAATCTTCAGTATACTATACCACCATCTCATACTCGAAAGATAACCCCATTCTAAAAATCCATAATGTTATTTTATCCAGATTACGGTTAGTGCAATCGGCCATGCCTCTTCGTGAGGCATTTAGTGATTTTGTAAGCCAATACTGGTGTCATATAGTAAAAATAACGTCATCAGCAAAAAGAATAAGGAATATTTGAAGCATCCTGGATCATTTGGTACAATGCTGGCCGTCTCTTATTAATTTCTAATGCTAGTTCGTTTATAAAAAACGAGATTAGTGAGGGCTAAGTATACATCCTTGCTAATACTCTGGGGCAGTTGAAATATCAGTAATTTGCCTTTATCACGACACCAGCTGTTACTGTACTATAGATTGCCTAAGGGACTCCCCATTGTACATTTTCCATCAATGCCAGTTTTCCTAATTACATTCCAGAGAGTATTCCTGTGACAGAATCAAAGGCTTTACGAAAGTCGACAAATGCGGACGTATAGTTTAGTGTTTTTAGGCGATATTTTGCTACTAGTGCTATAGAGTATAAATGTGGTCCACTGTACTGTACTCTTTTCTAAAGCCTGTTGTTCTTCTAATAATATTCTTCTTTTGTGTCCATTAGTTAATCGTTGCTTAGAATATGTGTTGTAATTTACTAATTATATTGAGGTTCAGGGCTACACCTCTATAGTTGTCAGGCTTGTTCTTATCACTTTTTTGTGAATGGTATTGTTATAGATTCACACCAGTCTTTCGGAAAACAGAGCCTTTCGATAGGGTATTAAAGATTCAACCAGAAAAGTCAATAATACTGTTTTTTTTCTTTTTTTTTTTACGTTGAATGTTTAACATTTCACTAAGTATTTGTCAGGACCAGCGCTTTCCGTTTTGAGATTTTGTATGCATTCTATTACCTCTTCTTAGTAATGGGCATTAAACAATGGATGATCACTTTGCTTCCCATTTAGATCACCGTGTATATCGTCTTCATTCCCTGTTGCATTACCCAAAGTCAATAAAGAATGGTAAAGTGTCATAACACTGTTCCGGTTACTAATATCATAAAGATCACCCCCTTTGTCTGTTGAAAGTCTTATTGCGACCAGAAACGTTTCGGATCGGTATCGATCCTTTAGTGTGTCAAGTCTAGCTGTCGTACTGTGCCTTTTTATTCTCTTTTTAATGGTGAGTACTTGTTCCTTTTCTAATAAAAGATCTTTGTAAGGCTTTATATTGGGTGATTTAGCTCCTTCGAAAGATCGGAAAAGACGGGCACTTCTTTTTCTTTTGTAAACACTGATGGTCATACAATTATGAATTCCCGTTGTTTAATCTACCCACCCTCCTTACATACAACTAGCGGCCTGTACATGGCGGTTTGTTAAAACATTCAGTCGCCCTATTAACACCAGAAGTTAGATGTTGTTTAGGCCGTATCCAAGCACTCTTGAAACTCATCAGTTGCCAACTCTTCTTTTTAGATACCGCCAAGCTCATCACACCAACACTATGTTTTCAAATCATGTCACTGTTAGGTCCTCTTGAACATAATTGTTTGTATATACTCCATCTGCCAAGATAGCTCAACGGCAGATGCCACGAAAAACAATTAATTCCTCCAATGATAGAAAACAATGACATTAAACAGACCGAAAGAGATTGAAACAAAAGATACTAGTGTGGACTACCCCCAATACCAGACTACCCAATCCCCCCCCCCCCTCCCCCCCCCCCCCCGGCCTTTCTGTCTCTTATTGATGATAATGGGGAAAACATCACGAATAGCTGTCCAGATAGCCACGTAAGTCACAACAAGCCATGGAGAACATACATATTGTTTGTTGCGCGTTTTCTTTTTCTCCTTCATCCTGCGTTCTGAATCCAGTTGCAAAGGAGATAAGTTCCTCATATGATTCAGACTTCAACGCGGCAATGTCTCACGTTGTGCCTCTCGAACATCAAAAACAATGAACTCACCCATCCTTATCACTATACCAAACACAACGCGATTCTTCTTTCTTTTTATTCTTGTTATTTGAGCCCTTTCTGATGGTTTTTCGCACTCCACAATTACACACTTTACCATCAATTTAATATCCAATAATCCTATACCCCACGCTTTAGATACACCACTCTCAAACTTCCCATCTTCGATCA
>CM065711.1:22867704-22877704 GCA_017654935.2 Phymorhynchus buccinoides
GTCCACTCTTGAATGAAAATATTTACAAGTCTCTCTGTTTAAACCATACAAAAAGCCTTGATATCTCCAATAGAGAGAGAGATAGAGAGATAGAGAGAGGAGAGAGTATGAGAGAGAGAGAGAGTAGATAATTAGATGAGAGCGAGAGAACATAGAGATATGATAGAGAGAGTAGAAGAGATAGAGAGCGTATATCTCTATAGAGATAGAGTCAGACAAACCGATAGATACACAGCTGACATACAGAAGAGAGAGACACAGTTAACATGAAAGTCCGAACCAAAATTATTATCATGAAAAGATACAGACAAAACCATACATCCATGACAGACATATTGCGTGAGCGCGTCAATGGAAACTACTGCACAACATCTACCCGAACCGAATATTTTATTGACAAAAGTATGGGTGTGAGTAATTCAGACTCTTGCATATTGTCCCTAGATACTTGTGGATGTCATTGAACATTTTTTTTACAAACTGCCCTACTGTAAGACATTTTTGGATATAACATTGAAAAACTTAATCTGTTCAAAAGATCGGCTTGAAAAGTACCTTACTAGTAATTGACGTACTCTGTTTTGGTTTTGATATGAAAAAACACATAAATAACTACTGTTTGATTAACAATGTCATTCTTGTCAGGCAAAATGTGTATTAGTAAAATAAAAAAAGATAAAGTCTGTATTACCCTACGAATGTGTATTTAATTCAGAGGCACAGATAAGAAAGTTGCTCTAAAAAGAGTGCAGACAGTCCATGGTCAGCTGTTCATGCTCAGTAAAGTTTGTTTTTTGAAAGAAGAGTGGAGAGAACAGTGTGTACGCGAGGTGTGGGGGGTGTAGGACGTAAAGAGAGAGAGAACAGTGTACTATGTGTGTTGTGAAAAAGAGAAGCAGAAAGAGAACCGCGTACCATGTGAGAAGAGTAGACGGTATGGAGAGAGGGGGGGGAGTATCATGTGAGAGAGTAACAGTAGAGGGAGAGAGAGGACAGTGCAGAAGAGAGAGATCGTGTAGAGGTGGAGAGAGAGGAGAGGGAGAGGGGCAAAACGAGAGGAGACCTGGCAGACAGACGATGAGCATTTAACCGCAAATGTCCAGAGCCACAGGCGCCCTGGTCCTCACAGTCTTGCGGGGGGACTAGTTGGAGAAGGAGAGAGAGAGATGTGATGGGTACAGCGGATGATGAGGGGAGAAGAGGATTGATCAGGGGGAGAGGGTTTTTAGAGGAGAGAAGTGAGTGGGGGGGGAGGGAGAAGAGAGAAACAGACTAATCGACAGGACAGAGAAAGACTTCAGACTTCAGATACTTTATTGCACAAGGACTAAGATATTTAGGCTGGGCACTTATGCATCTTCTATGTAAACACAGAAAGACACACAAGACACACAAACCACATACACATACACATGCACAAGCAGAGACACAGACACACAGAGACACACACACAACAACACACACACAGACAAGGAGATAGAGAGACACAAACACACAACCAGAGTGACCCACACACACCGGGGGAGGAGAGAGTTGATGAACGGGAGTTAGAGGAGACCCAGAGAATTAGATATGAAGAACTCGGGTGATCCTTTATAAGAAAATAGAGAGAGGAGGAAGCGAAGGTGAGAAGATTGATTATTACTGACGAATATAAGCCTTTTGGAGAGAGAGAGCCTAGCTCCAGAGACACGCACATGTTCAGAGAGAGAGAGGCAAACAGTTCAGACACAACTGTGTTACTCTACAAGACCAGAAGAGACGAGCAGTACAGACAGATGCCAGAGTCACAGACGGACTGGTTCTCACAGTGTTGTTCGTTCTCTAGACAGTTCTGAGACAGAGAGGATGAGAGAGCACAGAACAGAGAGACAGAGACAGTGGACAGAGACAGAACAGAAGACAGAAAGACAGAGAGAGAGAGAGATTTGAGTGCCATTAATGACAACAAACATTGTGATTAGAGTGACATTAATGACAACAAAGATTGTGATTAGAGTGACATTAAGGTCAAAGGCAAAGATGAAGTGGATTAATGCAGCACAGTACGACAATGGACAACAAATATTGTGATTTGAGTGACATTAAGGTCAAAGGCAAAGAGAAGTGGATTAATGCAGCACAGTACGACAATGACAACAGATAGGGAGATATTGAGTGACGAGACGTGGTGGGTGCTATCAAAAGACAGCACGTGTATGAGCTGGAATGAGTGTGTGTACGTGTGGACAACAGAGTGTGTGAAGTGAGTGACATGAAAGTCTGAGTGCAACAGTTTGAGTGGAAAAGTGTCAGCACAGTACGCATTGTGACAATCAAAATACTGTGAGAGAGACTGTGTGCATATGACGTGGTTGGCAGGCTTGACAAAGACAGAAAACTGCTATGTAGCTGGAATGAGCAGAGATTGCCCAAACTCTGTCACGTGCACGACGTCTAACAGCGAGCATCATGGAGTGTGTGTGTAATTTTTGGTTGAGAAAGCGAGAGAGAAAGATTCAGCCAATCAAAGACTGAGACAGAGATGTGTGGAGAACTGTCTGTTTGGCAGCAAAAACAAAACACAGAAAGACACTCTTTGCATAGTGAGAATGAAGGCTATTAGGATTGAGAGTCGGCCAATGTGTGTAGAGCTTTCACGACGACTCTAACCACCAGTACCAATTGTATGGCAGGACTCAATTCAGCGAAATTACTGGTTTTTGGGTCAGGCGTGATATTACTCACGTGATGACACATGAGGCACGCAGGAAGTTCCGCATAGCCCCAACACAGAAGACAAGTGAGCTTGCATGTCACTGATGATTGACATCTTTCAAGAGATCGTCGGCCTGTGTTGATTACGTTTGATACTGAGACCATTTTAGTGATCAAGGTTAAATATTGCAAGTCAGGCGAATTAACAAGTGAGCAGTGGTTGTGCTTTTCGAAATTCACGAGATTCTAATGTAACAGGAATTTAGATAGGTGTTTGAGACACACTTGTATTCACGTATGATTGCGCTTTAGTCATGTAATATCTATTGATTACAATTGAGGCAGCTCTTATAATCAAGGAGAACAAAAGAAGATCCTAAACTGATAACGTGTGGCAAAAGTAATAAGCATTATAATTGGGAATTTATAGCGCATTTCTCACATGACTCAGGAACTTTACATTGATAACAAAATGTTAAAGGCAAAGCCATTCAATCATTACAAAGTAAGACTTGATAAATGAAAAGGGGAAGATAATTTATGACGAATTGGTTAATCACAGTTTAGGCATAGTCCTAATCTGACGTTGGCACTGACACATAGCTACACCGAATTGACACATTCTACAATGCACCAATGCATGCTAAACACAGCGTGGAATAACGAGCTATGACGTATCAAACATTAAATCAAAATAGAAAGCATCATTAACAAAGATTCGGAGAGAGGGCTGAAGGAGAGGAGAGACGAGAGATAGAGAGAGGACGAGAGAGAGAGAGAGAGTCTCTACATAAAGTACATAGAGAGACAGAGACAGAAACAGAGGGACAGAGAGAGAAAGTCAGACATCAGGGCAGACAGACAGACAGAAGACAGACAGAGATAGGACCGAGACAAAAAGACACAGAGAGACAGAGACAGATGCAATGAGAGAGATTATGGAGAGCATTACCTAGATACTGTTACGAGACAATATAGACATACAGACAGAACAATACGACAGGCATACAGACCGAATAAACAGACAAACAGCAGATGCGTGTGCAGACAGACCTTTGGAAGCCAGACAACCAGACAGTGTGTAAGCCAGTGTGGTGTGTGCCAGAAGACTATGTACGACAGAAGCCGGAGTCACAGACGCTTGGGTTGGCGCAGTGTTGTTCATTCCCTACGCAGTTCTCTCCATAGGGAATGGCTGGTGACAGAACAAACATCACAATGATAATAATATTATGGGTAGTTGCATGGCGTTTTACCTCCAATGAGCCTAGAGCGTTTTACAAAAGGATGTCCACTCAAAGTTGGCAACAAGTAATCATAATGGAAGAGAATGACACTGGAAGGTAGCGATGCCCACCAACTAACATACATACATACACATTATTATTCGTATACACAAAACACACACACACACACATTGTATATGTATGCACAACACACACACACACGCAACGTACACAAACATTCAACCACACACCACACACACACACGTTTTATTCATTGATAAACAATATTTCCCGCTTCAATTTAAACAGGCAAAAGTTATCCCTCTGCATCCCTCTGTATAAATCTGGTGAAACATCAAATCCCTCACCAGCAGACGTTTTATTCATTGATAAACAATATTTTCCCCTTCAATTTAAACAGACAAAAGTCATCCCTCTGTATAAATCTGGTGAAACATCAAATCCCTCAAATTATAGACCCATATCCATTTTGTCAGCCTTATCCAAACCCATCGAAAAACACCTGTAAATGTCATTATATTCCTATTTTAATAAAAAATGACTTACTTCACGAAGACCAGTCTTGTTTTCGTAAAAAGTATTCTTGCCATACTGCCATAATACAGCTTACCGACAGCCTTCTAAATAGCATGAACGAAAACTAATTTACAGGCATTCTATTTGTCGACTTCGAGAAAGCCTTTGATGTTATTAACCATTCTCCATTATTTTTTTGGGCCGGAAAAACTAAGATCTTTATAAACTAACTCCGGATTTTCTAAGTCTCATATCATCATTTCTAAGCTATCGAAGACAGTCAGTGATCATTAACAACAAAATGTCTAAGTTTTTGCCAGTTAAAATATGGTGTACCTCAGGGTTCAGCACTTGGTCCTCTCTTGTTTCCCATTTATGTCAACGATCTGCCATGTGGTGTACCTCAGGGTTCAGTACTTGTCCTCTTTTGTTTTCCATTTATGTCAACGATCTGCCTTGTTCCGTGCAAAGTAAGTGTGAAATGTTTGCAGATGAAACGTCCTTTCATGAAAGTAATTCAAATGTTGATGCCTTAGCAAATAAACTTCAAGATAGTCTTCAAAACCTAGTACATTGGATCCAGTTAAATCACATGTCTTTAAATACAAACAAAGCAAAATGTATGTACTTTACAACAAGACAAAAACGGCAAAAAAAGAAATCCAAATTTCCACATCTACTTATTTGTAAAACCCAAATCGAAGAAGTAGATTCACATAAAATGTTAGGTGTTATCATTGATAAAGATTTGTCTTGGACTGATCACACCGAATCCCTGGGAAAACTTCTTTCTAGAAAAGTATTTCAATTAACAAAATTTAAAAACTTTCTGGATACCCATTCTCGTAAACTATTTTTCTGTGCCCACATACTCCCAATAATAGACTATGCATCCACGCTAGGGGATAATTGTAGTCAAACTAACTTAAAGGTAATACATCGTTTGTATAAAAAGGCAGTAGTCAAACTAACTTAAAGGTAATACATCGTTTGTATAAAAAGGCAGTAAAAATAATTTTGTTAAAATCTAGTTCTTTGACAAACAATGATTACAAAAACCTTAATATTCTAACACTACAAATTAGATTATTCTTTAATAAAGCAATATGCATGCATAACGTTGTCAATGGAAACGCTCCTAAAATGGTAACAAATGCATTTACATTCAACATTCATAGACATAATCACTTATTATCATTTCCTCCACCACATAACAATATTTACAAATTAGGTTTTCTTTACTCCGGTGGTACTTTGTGGAAACAATTACCAAAAATGTTGAAAAGTTTAAAGAACAGGAACCATTTCAAGAAAAAAATGAAAATGTATTTAATGAATAAATAATTGCCCCTTTGTGAAAATAACAAACTTTCCTGTATATTGCATATGTATTGTATTCAAACGTAACTATTATTGTGCTAAGCGATGTCTTATGTATTACACACATTAAGTTTCAGGGCCATGTCTTTTTGTTTCATCTGAGGGTGTAATGCTATTACTAAAATGTTTATTGATTAGGGTCATGTCTTTTTTTTCCATCTGAGGGTAAATATTATTAATAACATGTTTATTGATCATACACCATGTCTTTCTTCCTTGTTAAAATCATCCCTTTGTCATTGTTAATAACTATGTGATTGTTCCCCCTTCCCCCATTTTTTCCCACGTTTTTTTGTGTGTGTGTGTGTGTGGGGTGTGGTTGTGTGTGTGGCGTGTGTCGTGTGCGTGTATGTGTGTGTGCGTGTTGGCGTGCGTGCGTGCGTGTGTGTGTTTGTTTGTGTGTCTGTGTGTGTGTGTGTGCGTCCGTGCGTGCATACGTACATGTTTGTGTGTGTAGTTTGTGCATTTTCATTTTCTGCTTGTTTATTATTTGATTTCTGTTTTGTTATGGATGGCTTGATGAAAAAAAAGCATAATGTAATGCTTATTCAATGTCCATCTTTAATTAAAATTTTGACTTGACTTGACTTGACTTAGCACACACACACACACACACACACACACACACGACACACACACACACAACACACCACATACACACACACACACACACTCACGCACATACACACACACACACACACATACAAATACACACACACACCAACACACACGCACACACACGCAATCAGCTTGTGTTAAAAAAAGAAGATTCAGCTTGAGTTAAAAAAGATGTAGAAGACATAATAATAATCTACATTTTCTTTGTAAGAAAAATATTCGATGTTTTCATGTATTCTGTTCAGATAATTATTAACAAACAACACAAGCTCTTTGGTTGATATTAGTCTAGCTCCAAACTCATACACGTCTTTAAGTATTATCAAACCATTCCAAAACATCTGTGTTACTCAACAAGACCAGAACAGGCATTCAATATTTGCTGCTCCACACTTGCTTTGCATCACTTAAAAGACATTCTGTATTTTGAGTGAATGTCCACAGCAATGGTATTTCTAACAAGCTTTGGTCAAACACAACTGACATCCATACAGAAAAGACAGACAGACAGAGGAGCATTACCACAGATGCCAGAATCACAGACGCCCTGGTTCTCACAGTGCTGTTCGTTCCCTACACAGTTCTGTCCATAGGGAATGGCTGGGCACAGAACACAAAGACACAGAAGTGGATTAATGCAGCACAGTACAACAATGACAACAAATATTGTGATTAGAGTGCCATTAAGGTCAAAGGCAAAGTGAAGTGGATTAATGCAGCACACTACAACAATGACAACAAATATTGTGATTAGAGTGACATTAAGGTCAAAGGCAAAGTGAAGTGGATTAATGCAGCACACTACAACAATGACAACAAATATTGTGATTAGAGTGACATTATGGTCAAAGGCAAAGTGAAGTGGATTAATGCAGCACACTACAACAATGACAACAAATATTGTGATTTGAGTGACATTAAGGTCAAAGGCAAAGTGAAATCTCTGTGATGTTAACGTTGGCTGTGTTGTGTTACAGAGGTTGGTGTGTGTGTGTGTGTGTGTGTGTGTGTGTGTGTGTGCGTGCGTGTGCGTGTGCGAGTGTGTGTGTGTGTGTGTGTGTGTGTGTGTGTGTGTGTGTGTTGTGTATGTATGAGTGTGTATGTGTTACAAAGAGAGAGAGAGAGAGAGAGAGAGAGAGAGAGAGAGAGAGAGAGAGAGAGAGAGAGAGAGAGAGAGAGAGAGAGAGAGAGAGACAGACAGTTAACGTGAAAGGCCGAATTTGTTTTTATTATTATGACAAAGATGCAGACAAAAACAGACAGACAGACAGACGTACAGACAGACAGGCAGACAAAAAGACAGGCAGACGAGCATTACCACAGATGTTAGAGTCACAGACGCCCTGGTTCTGACAGTGTTGTTCGTTCCCTACGCAGTTCTCTCCATAGGGAATGGCTGGGCACAGAACAATAATATTATTAATAATAATAATGATAATATAAAATGGGTTTTATATATCGTTTTACTTCTAATGAGCCAAGTTCGCAACAACTACTCGCAATGAAAGAGAATGACACTGGAAGGCGAGCTATGCCCACCCACTAATATATCTACATGCACACTTATGCATCGTATATGTAAACACAGAAAGACACAGAAAGACACACAAGCCACACACACACACACACACACACACACACACACACACACACACACACACACACGCGCGCGCGCGCGCGCGCGCGCGTAGAGTTAAAATCAGCTTGAGTTATAAAAAAAATTCACATAATTAGACATACTAAACTCTCCTTTATAAGAAAATATTCAACTTCTCATGCATTCTGCTCAGATTATTATTACTAAAGAATATAAGCCTTTTGGTTAATTTTCGCCTAGCTCCAAACTCACGCACATGTTCTTAAATATTTCCAAGCCGTTCAAAAACATCTGTGTTACTCTACAAGACCAGAAGAGACGAGCATTACCACAGATGCCAGAGTCACAGAGGCCCTGGTTCTCACAGTGTTGTTCGTTCTCTACACAGTTCTGTCCATAGGGAATGGCTGGGCACAGAACACAAAGACACAGAAGTGGATTAATGCAGCACAGTACAACAACGACAACAAATATTGTGATTAGAGTGCCATTAAGGTCAAAGGCAAAGTGAAGTGGATTAATGCAGCACACTACAACAATGACAACAGATATTGAGATTTGAGTGACATTAAGGTCAAAGGCAAAGTGAAATCTCTGTGATGTTAACATTGGCTGTGTTGTGTTACAGAAGGTGGTGTGTGTGTGTGTATGAGTGTGTATGTGTTACAAAAAGGGCACATTCTATCGTTACCATTTTCACTAGAGAGAGAGAGAGAGAGAGAGAGAGAGAGAGAGAGAGAGAGAGAGAGAGAGAGAGAGAGAGAGAGAGAGAGAGAGAGAGAGAGAGAGAGCGAGAGAGAGAGAGAGAGAGAGAGAGAGAGAGAGAGAGAGAGAGAGCGAGAGAGAGAGAGAGAGAGAGAGAGAGAGAGAGAGAGAGAGAGAGAGAGAGAGAGAGAGAGAGTTAACGTGAAAGGCCGAATTTGTTTTTATTATTATCATGACAAAGATGCAGACAAAAACAGACAGTCAGACAGACAGACAGACGTACAGACAGTCAGACAGGCAGACAAACAGACAGGCAGACGAGCATTACCACAGATGTCAGAGTCACAGACGCCCTGATTCTCACAGTGTTGTTCGTTCCCTACGCAGTTCTCTCCATAGGGAATGGCTGGGCACAGAACAATAATATTATTAATAATAATAATGATAATGTAAAATGGGTTTTTATATATCGTTTTACTTCTAATGAGCCAAGTTCGCAACAAATAATCGTAATGAAAGAAAATGACACTGGAAGGTGAGCGATGCCCACCCACTAATATATCTACATGCACACTTATGCATCGTATATGTAAACACAGAAAGACACACAAGACACACAAACCACATACACATGCATAAGCACACACACACACACACACACACACACACACACACACACACACACACACACACACACACACACACACACACACACACACACAAACAACACACACACACACACGCGCGTAGAGAGAAAATCAGCTTGAGTTATAAAAACAAATCACATAATTAGACATAATAAACTTTACTTTTCCTTTATAATAAAATATTCAACTTGTCATGCATTCTGCTCAGATTATTATTACTAAAGAATATAAGCCTTTTGGTTAATTTTCGCCTAGCTCCAAACTCACGCACATGTTCTTAAATATTTCGAAGCCGTTCAAAGACATCTGTGTTACTCTACAAGACCAGAAGAGACGAGCATTACCACAGATGCCAGAGTCACAGACGCCCTGGTTCTCACAGTGTTGTTCGTTCTCTACACAGTTCTGTCCATAGGGAATGGCTGGGCACAGAACACAAAGACACAGAAGTGGATTAATGCAGCACACTACAACAATGATAACAAATATTTGAGTGCCATTAATGACAACAAATATTGTGATTAGAGTGACATTATGGTCAAAGGCAAAGTGAAGTGGATTAATGCAGCACACTACAACAATGACAACAGATA
>CM065711.1:22882704-22885204 GCA_017654935.2 Phymorhynchus buccinoides
TACGGGTTTTTTAGCAGAAGAGAATGGTCTACAAAATCAAATGCTTTAACAAAGTCAAATATTAAAGCACCAGTTATTTCATTATTATTGATATTAGTAAGCCATTTATCAACAAGAGTTGTAAGAGCTGACTCAATGAAACAATGACAAGGCAAGACATATAAATGATTGTTAAGCCTGCATCCAATTGGGAGGCAGCCCTGGCTGGTCACGCTGCGTTACCAGCTGTGAGGCTAGGGCCATCAGTTGCTGCGCACACTGACCAAGAGCAATGGGGGTAGACCAGCTCT
This sequence comes from Phymorhynchus buccinoides, assembly GCA_017654935.2. Lineage (NCBI taxonomy): Eukaryota > Metazoa > Mollusca > Gastropoda > Neogastropoda > Raphitomidae > Phymorhynchus > Phymorhynchus buccinoides. The sequence continues at coordinate 22,882,995 of CM065711.1, forward strand.
GGCTGCCAGTGTGCCTCTCCTGAATGAAAGAGTTAACAGCTGGGGCTGTTGAAACTGGGGGAAATTGGAATTGGGGCTGACCAAAGCTTCTGCCTTGATAGGCATTGTGAATGGGGAAGGGGTAAGGGGCTCTTGGGTAAGAAGTGCCAGGAGCCATGATATTATTAGAGTAAGAGGTATGGGGCGGGAACTGGGGAGGAATATTGGGAGGGGGCGTGAAAAAAACACCGTTTTGTGGGTGGTTCTGTGCAGTGATTGGTGCAGTGGACTGATCTGACCTGACAGTGTCAGACTGAGTTACAAGAACCTGGCAGTTAGCTTGAGAACATAGTTGGGGAAATTCAGCTATAGATGACATGGGGGGTGGTCTAGGATTGACAGGGCCGTCTTGGTCATGAGAAGTTCTATTCAATACATTATTTCTCATGTTCTGCCTTTTGTCATATCGGGACACAGAAAGATCATTTTGGGCAAAGTAGGTGTTACCAGCATTGCTGACATGGTCGTCCACAAATGAACGCCCAGACTGAGGGAGAACCATCTTGAAGTTTATGGCCAGGCCTGCTGTGCCTCTAGGACTGGGGTGGATGTGGTCATTGTACAATGCTTTGCGAGGGAGGCCTTTAAGTGTGACAAAGGAATTGTGGTTGTCAATCAAATCAACCTGCATATTTGTACAAATGGTGTAGAGAATTTTGTTCAATTGATGCCTACCATAGGCAGGGACAATAGAGCTCATTGCTATATAGGCAGATGGGAATCGTTTTTTTGCATAGACCAATGAGTTCACGCCACACCTTTGTAGTAATGGGACCAGCTGGACAATCATTTACCCCTACATGCACAATCAGGGTGTTGACATGATCATGACCATCTAAGTCATTTAACCACTGAATAAGGTGCTGGACTGATAAACCAGGAACACGTATCTTAAACATGGTGTCATCATGTGTTTCAAGTCTCTTTGGATTTACGCACTTCGTAACAGAGTCACCAATAAGTAGGGAAGAACATTTGGGAGGCATGACAATGTTGCTAAGAACTTGTTCTGGAGTCAACTTTTGTCTATTGTCAATAGATTGAACATTTTCATGGGATTGTTTCTTTAGTGATCCATTGACAGTTTCACCTGAGACACGGTCCTCGTTTTGAGTGGAGTCAGAATTACCACGATCAGGTATGTCTGAAAGGACATCAAAACGATTGTTGATAGGAACCTGTACCTGCACCATGTCATCTTGATTGTCATGGGGTGAATGCTGTGCATGAGGTGTGCAGTTTGCCTGGCCATCAGTGTTTTCTGTGAAGGCGATAGACGAGGACTGGAAGGGGGGGCATTGACTTGGTTGCCATCAAGTGATGGGGAAGAGAGTGAAATCATGTGCTGAGATACATTGGCTGGTTTGTCAGCATGCAATGGAGAAGAGAAAGTAACCATGTGCTGAGAAACAACTTTAGGAGAGGTGTCTTCTGACTGTTCATTGACATTGGGTGGGGGCGCGGGCAGTTCACACTGTGTTGCAGTACTGACCAGGAGCAAGTTACACTGTGTGGACACACCTGCTAGGGGCAAATCACACTGAATGGATACACATGAAGTTGAACGAGGTTTTCGTTTCATGTGTCCAATGTCCGAATGGACTGCACCCAGAGAAGATTTGAGGGACATGTTTTCTTTCATTAAGGAATTTACAGTTGATTGGAGATTTGTCAGAGTAGATTGCATCTCTTCAACAGTTGATTGCACTGTCTCTACCCTGTGGTCAATGTGGCCTTTCAGGTCATTTTTTAGGCACACTTTTGAATCTTCTAATCTGGAAAAGGTGTTGCTTTCAAAATCAGAAAATACATTGAGCCAGAGAGGTTTCTAAATTGTCCAGTTTGTCCATTACACTTCTGCCAATATGTTTTAATGGACAAAGCGTCAGTCTGCAAAGACGCTTAGCACTTCCAGACAGCTTTGGAGATGATTTATGGCCCGTGTTGTTAGATCCACCACTGGCATTGTCTGAATGTTCATCTGCATGAACAAGCTGTTCTTGATCACTATTGCTTATCATAGGGAGATTGGTTTCCATGGATTCAGGAAGAGGGAGATTAGAGGGAGAGACCTCCAGGGAGTTAGAAGTATTAAACTCTGATTTCCCCTCATCACCGCCAGGCAGTTCTTGAAACAGAGGGGATTGAGGGGTTGTAGGAGATTCACTATT
>CM065711.1:22890204-22897704 GCA_017654935.2 Phymorhynchus buccinoides
TCTTGACTGCATTGAGGCCTAATGTTCTAGTTCTAAATCTAGGAAGCACACTTCTGTGCCATCTATCTGTTACCAGCAGTAAATACTTTTCAGCTTCCATGTTACTCTTGAAAGAGATAAACCAATCATACTTTTCGATGTTTTCCATATGAGAATGAGAGTTTTGATGAAATATGCAAATCAATCTGTCTTTTAACTCCGCAATAAACAGTCTATCAGTCCCTACTCCTTGGTTTACCCATACAATGCCAAACCCATTTTCCGTTAGCAGTTTGTTCACTCTAGAAACCCAGTTAGACTTTCCCTTGTCATGCTCCTGTAGTAACATTAGGTAAGCCTGTTTGCATAATCTGTTAGAGGGTAATTTAAAAAACGTTTTAACCAATATTTAACGCTTTTAATATACGTGAGAACGTATAAAGGATATCTGCCCGTCTCTGCATAGATCATTTTGTTGGAAGTATGTAAAGGTACATTGAGGAAACGTTTAATTGCGTAAGTGTGTATATTTTCTATTAGGTTGTTGCCACAAAGACCCCAAACTCCAGCAGCGTATGTTAGCATAGGTATAATTTGTGTATCATAGAGTTTCCAAAAGAGTGTTAGTTCTGTTGAATTTAATTTCTTTAACGTTCTAAGAATTTCAATAACCCCTTTCTTTCCTCTCCTACAAACATCCGCCATAGCTACATTAATACTTAACTTTGTTGTGAACATCAAGCCCACATACTTATAACAATTAGTTACCTTCACTTCAGTATTACTATACCACCATTTCTCATACTTCGAAAGATAACCTCCCATTCTAAAATCCATAATGTTAGTTTTATCCAGATTTACGGTTAAGTGCAATCGGCCTGCCTCTTCTGTGAGGGCATTTAGTTGATTTTGTAAGCCAATACTGGTGTCATATAGTAAAATAACGTCATCAGCAAAAAGAATAAGGAATATTTGAATCGCATCCTGGATCATTTGGATACCATGCTTGCCGCTCTTATTAATTTCTAATGCTAGTTCGTTTATAAAAAACGAGAATAGTTGAGGGCTAAGTATACATCCTTGCTTAATACTCTTGGGGCAGTTGAAATAATCAGTAAATTTGCCTTTATCACGAACACAAGCTGTTACTGTACTATAGATTGCCTTAAGGGCCTTGTACATTTTCCCATCAATGCCAGTTTTCCTTAATACATTCCAGAGAGTATTCCTGTGCACAGAATCAAAGGCTTTACGAAAGTCGACAAATGCGACGTATAGTTTAGTGTTTTTTAGGCGATATTTTTGTACTAGTGCATATAGAGTATAAATGTGGTCCACTGTACTGTACTCTTTTCTAAAGCCTGCTTGTTCTTCTAATAATATTTCTTCTTTTTGTGTCCATTTAGTTAATCGTTTGCTTAGAATATGTGTTGTATATTTTACTAATTATATTGGTCAGGGCTACACCTCTATAGTTGTCAGGCTTGTTCTTATCACCTTTTTTGTGAATTGGTATTGTTATAGATTCACACCAGTCTTTCGGAAACAGAGCCTTTTCGAATAGGGTATTAAATAATTCAACCAGAAAGTCAATAATACTGCTGTTTGAATGTTTAAACATTTCACTAAGTATTTTGTCAGGACCAGCGCTTTTTCCGTTTTTGAGATTTTGTATGCCATTTATTACCTCTTCTTTAGTAATTGGGTCATTAAACAATGGCTGATCACTTTGCTCTTCATTTAGATCACCGTGTATATCGTCTTCATTCCCTGTTGCATTACCAAAGTCACTAAAGACATGGTGAAAGTGTTCATAACACTGTTCGGTACTAATATCATTAAAGATCACCCCTTGTCTGTTGACAGTTCTTATTGTCGACCAGAAACGTTTCGGATCGTGTATAGACTCCTTTAGTGTGTCAAGTCTAGCCTGGTCGTACTGTGCCTTTTTATCTCTTTTTAATGGTGAGTACTCTTTTCTTTCTCTAATAAAAGCATCCTTTTGTAAGGCTTTATATTGGGGTGATTTAGCTCTTCGAAAAGATCGTAAAAGACGTTGCACTTCTTTTTTCTTTTGTAAACACTGATGGTCATACCAATTATTGAATTCCCGTTGTTTAATCCTACCCACCCTCCTTACCATACAACTAGCGGCACTGTACATGGCGTTTGTTAAACATTCAGTCGCCCTATTAACACCAGAAGTTAGATGTTGTTTAGCCGTATCCAAGCACTCTTTGAACTCATCAGTTTCCAACTCTTCTTTTTAGATACCGCCAAGCTCATCACACCACACTATGTTTTCCAAATCATGTTCACTGTTAGGTACCTCTTGAACATAATTTGTATATACGCCATTCTGCCAAGATAGCTCAACGGGCAGATGCCACGAAAACAAATTAATTTCCTCACAATGATATGAAACAAGACATTAAACAGACCGAAAGAGATTGAAACAAAAAGATACTAGTGTGAATACCCCCAAATTACCAAGACTACCCACATACCAATCGGTCCTTTCTGTCTCTTATTGGACTGATTATTGGGGGAAAACATCACGAATAGCTGTCCAGATAGCCACGTAAGTCACAACAAGCCATTGAAGAATCATACATATTGTCTTGTTGCGCGTTTTCTTTTTCTCCTTCATCCTGCCGTTCTGAAATCCATGTTGCAAAGGAGATAAGTTCCTCATTATGATCAGACTTCAACGCGTGCAATGTCTTCACGTTGTGCCTCTCGAACATCAAACAATGAACTCACCCTATCCCTTATCACTATACCTAAACACAACGCTGATTTCTTTCTTTCTTTTTTCTTTCTTGTTATTTGAGCCCTTTCTGATGGTGTTTTCGCACTCCCACATTTACACATCTTTACTCATCAATTTAATATCCAATAATCCTATACCCCACGCTTTAGATTACACACTTCTCAAACTTCCCATCTTCCGATCAGGTACCGAGCAGAGTTTCGCCCTGACATACAAAATAAAAGCTTAATGCTATTGAAAATAAAACGAAGCCCGTCTCCCAAAATTAAAGAACTTACGTAAAGAGAAAGATAAAGATAAAGAGAGAGAGATAGAGAGAGAGAGAGAGAGAGAGAGAGGGGGGGAGAGACAGAGGGAGAGAGAGAGAGGGAGAGAGAGAGAGAGAGAGAGAGAGAGAGAGACAGAGACACAGACAAACAGATAGACAGACAGAGGGCAACACAGATAAACATACAACTCACCACTATCTTCAAGCTGAAGAAAACCTGACAATTCTCTCTAACCCAAGGCACTCCTACCTTCTTTTGGGGTCTGCCTTGCTGCGCACGATGCGTGTTGCCCCTGACTGACTTCACTCTTCTCACTCCACTTACATACATTTAGCCTTGCTGCGCACGATGCGTGCTGCCCCTGACTGACTTCACTCTTCTCACTCCACTTACATACATTTAGCCTTGCTGCGCACGATGCGTGTTGCCCCTAACTGACTTCACTCTTCTCACTCCACTTACATACATTTAGCCTTGCTGCGCACGGTGCGTGTTGCCCCTGACTGACTTCACTCTTCTCACTCCACTTACATACATTTAGCAACAGCGTGTTAGTGTCTGAACGACAATTAGGTCAACGATGTATGCCACTCAGTCGTTTTCGACCATGACTGCCAGATAGCAGAGGGGGTAGATACTATTCCGGGCCGGCTGGGCATGAATTTGATTACAGTGGAGATGCCTTGGCCAGGGTACATCCACACTCTCTCAATCAAAGGGATTCGAGGACAGCTGGCGTTGGGGAAGGTCCCAAAAGGCCAACCCATCTCTTTGGCTGCAGCACCAGAGCCAGTTTAAGAGTCAAGGTCTTCCACAAAAGACGAAGCTAAAATATGATTTTAAAATACAGTAGAAAATCATCTATCACACGGCTCTCGTGTTACTGTTGGCCCCATACTACAGCTTATGTCAGCCAATGATAACAGCCATTTGAACAACTCGTGTTACTGTTGGCCCCATACTACAGCTTATGTCAGCCAATGATAACAGCCATTTGAGCAACTCGTGTTACTGTTGGCCCCATACTACAGCTTATGTCAGCCAATGATAACAGCCATTTGAACAACTCGTGTTACTGTTGGCCCCATACTACAGCTAATGTCAGCCAATGATAACAGCCATTTGAACAACTCGTGTTACTGTTGGCCCCATACTACAGCTAATGTCAGCCAATGATAACAGCCATTTGAACAACTCGTGTTACTGTTGGCCCCATACTACAGCTAATGTCAGCCAATGATAACAGCCATTTGAACAACTCGTGTTACTGTTGGCCCCATACTACAGCTTATGTCAGCCAATGATAACAGCCATTTGAACAACTCGTGTTACTGTTGGCCCCATACTACAGCTAATGTCAGCCAATGATAACAGCCATTTGAACAACTCGTGTTACTGTTGGCCCCATACTACAGCTTATGTCAGCCAATGATAACAGCCATTTGAACAACTCGTGTTACTGTTGGCCCCATACTACAGCTAATGTCAGCCAATGATAACAGCCATTTGAACAACTCGTGTTACTGTTGGCCCCATACTACAGCTTATGTCAGCCAATGATAACAGCCATTTGAACAACTCGTGTTACTGTTGGCCCCATACTACAGCTTATGTCAGCCAATGATAACAGCCATTTGAACAACTCGTGTTACTGTTGGCCCCATACTACAGCTAATGTCAGCCAATGATAACAGCCATTTGAACAACTCGTGTTACTGTTGGCCCCATACTACAGCTTATGTCAGCCAATGATAACAGCCATTTGAACAACTCGTGTTACTGTTGGCCCCATACTACAGCTAATGTCAGCCAATGATAACAGCCATTTGAACAACTCGTGTTACTGTTGGCCCCATACTACAGCTTATGTCAGCCAATGATAACAGCCATTTGAACAAAGGGCGCATTCAACGATGTACTATGAACAAAATGGCCAAGCCATGTGAAGGTACTCACAATTCAAAACATTTTTCATATGGCTCTCACATTACAGTTGGCCCTTCAGAACGACTCCCACTGCATTCTGTGGGTCAGATGGCTGTTATGATTGGTTGACAACCAATGATGTCTTGGATAATTCTGTCAAATTTCACTATTTGTTCAGTAGTTTCGGCGATTGTGCCTGTAAAAATATTACACACACACATACACACACACACACACACACACACACACACACACACACACACACACACACACACACACACACACACACACACAGTGAGAGAGAGAGAGAGAGAGAGAGAGAGAGAGAGAGAGAGAGAGAGAGAGAGAGAGAGAGAGAGAGAGAGAGAGAGAGAGAGAGAGAGAGAGAGAGAGAGAGAGAGAGAGAGAGAGAGAGAGAGAGAGAGAGAGAGAGAGAGAGAGAGAGAGAGAGAGAGAGAGATAGAGAGAGAGAGAGAGATAGAGAGAGAGGGAGAGAGAGTGCTACATGACTTCAAGGAAGAGCCCAAACTATCCATGCTTTGAGACAGCCATCATTGGTGGAAAAGAAGCATTCGAGAGGGCTGAAATACTCATTTTCTCTGGCTCCTATGCAAGCTTCACAGAGCTCTCAGAGCAGACCAGGATGTGCCTGGTTGGGCAGGATTCATCTCCTTGCTGGGCGACAAACCCCAAAGAAAGACCACCATTGGCTACTATCCTGTCATCAATCAAACAATCACAGACTACAAGACTGTTCAGGAGTGCCTCAGACAAGCAGAAGAAGCCAGCCATGAGGTGGGACAACAGTATGTTATCACAACTTTTGACCTTGGAGTCTGTATGAAGGCTTATCCTTTGACTTGGAACCAGCCTCAGAAGTACCAGCAGCACACCATCATGAAGGGCACCTTTCACACTGTGTGTGCCTATCTTAAGATGGTTTGGAAAAAAATGGACGGATCAGAGCTTTCAGACATTATGCAAGAAGCAGGACTGATCTCTTCAGATTCTGTGAATGGAGTGATGACTGGAAAGAACTACGACAGAGCCATGCACTGCCACAAAGTCATGCTTGAGTGCTTGGAGCGGTTGATGACGAAGAAATTCCTGGAACTTAAAGGTGACGCAAATGCCTTCCCCACCTTGCCAGAGGAGACAGATGGCCTGCTCGTTTCTGTCAGAGGTTCTTTAACCCAATCTTCTGTGCAGCAGCTACTGGAAGACCATGACATGAAAGAGTTCCTGTCAGCGTATGCCCAGCACAGAGAAGAGATGCAACTAGGCCAGCATGGGAAGACAGCCCAGCTATGGATCTCTTACATCGACCACATCTGGCGTGTTCTGTCTCTGTTGCATGCCGTCAAAGTCAATGACTATGAGCTATATGCACAAACGCTGTTGGTTATGCCTGACCTGTTTTTCAGCTTTGGAGGCAAGAATTATGCACGATTCTTGACATTTTTTGGCTTTGCTCTGCCATGCTGCAGGATCTCTGACATACTTCCTACGACAGGAAGGGTGAAACTGTGCTTCACAGGCAAACAGGTCAAACCCTCTGATTCTGCACAATAGTTCCTCGTCTTTTTTATGCTCAGCAACTTCAAGAACTGTGCTCCATCCTTCACATTCAAACTTGGATGTAGGTTCAGTTGTCCAAGCATTCTGTGATTTGTTTTCTTTCAACCCCTCTTTGTTACAAAATATGCAGTCTGGTTTGAAGATAATTGTTTCCACTGAGCCAGAAGAACGCCCAGACTGTCTTTGCTCTTGAGTTACAGTTTGTGATTCTGAAGATGATTCCAGCCTATCAAGGTTTTTAGTAAACCTTTGGTAACAGTCACGATGGTAGCCGTATTCCGGCCGTAAATCATCTGGAACGCACATCCATGCGATATGGAGAATCCAGTGGCTGCAATAGTCTTTTCTTACAAATGTCTTGAAGTTTTATCAGTCTATTCTGAGGTCCTTTGCAGTTAGAGAGGTGAACAAATGATCTCTTGTTAGAATCGCTGAAATGAATGACACACACTTCACCAACAGGGTTGTCTTCACGTTTTCGCTTTCTTGAAGTCATGTTCAGTTGAGCATTACACCAGAGGATTCATTCACCTGCACACAAAGAAAACCAAGCACAACAAAGAACAACATTAGTAATACAAATCAAACCATTGTGTTGTTAAGATGCAAATGCATGTGATTTCTAAGTAATAGTGTTATCATTATACATGTACATATGAAATGTAGGAAATTCGTTATTTATTAAAAATAATCACAACATCTAGAACAGCAAATTGTATCATATTACTCTTGTATTTCACTACAATATATTCATTCTATTTTACAGCAATGCTTGTTGCAAATAGCAACAATTTTGTTCTGTTTAAAGCGTATTGTGACGTTTTCGTCGAAATCGCACGTTTAGGGGGTATAGGAGATATATTTAATTTTGTGCCTATGAAAATGGGCCTAGGAGGCCCTAATTGGTCCTGAATTTCCCAAAGGCATTGTTGTGTATGAAAACAACCCCCAAAAAGTCCTGCTTTCTATTTTTTT
>CM065711.1:22902704-22905204 GCA_017654935.2 Phymorhynchus buccinoides
TTAAAGACAGTACACCTGCTCCTAATGCTATCAAAATCTTTACAATCAAAAACAAAATGGACTTCATCATCAGTTACAGCATTACATAGTGGACAAGGGGTTTCTGTAGATGTGTCAGGTAAAAACCACTTTTTATTGGCATTAAAACCGAAGGTACGCAATCGAAACCTAGCATAATTACTGCGGTGCCATTTGTCAGTTATAGTATACAAAAACATTTCCACCTGAAAAACACTTTTAAAAGTAAAAAACCATTGGTATTTATCATTAGTTTCCATCTCTGAGTGCCAATTTTGTTTGAAATTGTCAATCAACCTTGTTTTGAATTCTGAAATAAACTGTTGTTCATAACCTGCATTCTGACACAACCACACAACCCCAAAACCATTTTCAGTCAGCACTTTTTTAACATAAAATGCCCAGTTTTCATGGCCATATTCCATTTGATGCAACATCATATTATATGCTTGTTTACAAATTCGGTTATCAGACAATTTTACCAATTTCAACCAATATTTTATGCATTTTGTATAGGATCTTATATACAACGGGTATCTTCCTGTTTCACCATATAACATCTTATTTGAGGCATGAACTGGAACATTAATGAAACGTTTGATGCCATATGTGTGCACCCTCTCCATTTTTGTGTTGTTATGTAAACCCCAAACTTCAGCAGCATATGTAAGAATTGGTTCTATCTGTGAATCAAACAACTTAAAACATACTTTACAATCAAAGCATTTCAATTTTTTTAGTGTTTTAAATATTTCTATTGCACCTTTTTTTCCTTTTAATTCAGTCGCTAACTCATTAATAAACAGAGAAAACATGTTTGGGCTTAACAAGCAACCTTGCTTCACACCGCGGGGGCAGGAAAAGAAGTCAGAACACTGATTTTTATCTCTTACACAAGCAAGCACTGTTTTATATATACCTTGTAAGGCTTTATAAAGTTTACCGTTAACACCTGTTTTACGTAAAACATTCCATAACATATTCCGATTAACAGAATCGAACGCCTTGCGGAAATCGACAAAAGCTACATATAATTTTTTATTTTTGAACAGATATTTTTGAACTAGAGCAAACAAAGTAAAAATATGATCAATAGTGCTATGCTTTGCTCTGAATCCAGCCTGTTCTTCAATTATTTTTTCTTCTCTTTCTGCCCATGCAGTTAATCTCTTATTCAAAATATGCGTATAGATTTTGCTTATAACACTAGTAAGAGCAATACCTCGATAGTTGTCTGGGTTATTTCAATTACCTTTTTTGTGAAGTGGCACAATGATAGATTTGGCCCAGTCTAAGGAAACAACCCATTTTCAAAAAGCTTATTAAATAATATGACTAAAAAATTTATAATATCAGGATTGGCATATTTTAACATTTCTGCTACAAGTTTATCAGGTCCAGCACTCTTGTTTAATTTAAGATTCTTTATACCTACTTTAATTTCTTCTTCAGTAATTGGGTCATTAAACAATGGCTCATTGTCAGAAGCAGCATTATTTTCTTCATCGTCATTATCTAAATCTTCAGAATTGTCAACAAAATTTTCATTAAAAACATTGAAAAAATGATCATGCCATTGTTGTAGTGAAATTTCAGTGTACACATAACTTTTTCTGTTTACAGACCCAATTGGTGACCAAAAGGACTGGGAGTCATTTAGCGACCCTTTTAATTTTTCTAACCGGTTTTCGTTAAATTTTTGTTCTTTCTCTGTAAGAAGCCACTTATATTCCTTCCTTGCTTTTACACAACACTCCCTCTTATAAACTGTATTGGTTTTTGATTTACATCTGAACTCTTTTCAGAAGTCTTTTTACCTCTTTTCTCTTATTATGGCATTGGTCGTCAAACCAATCGTCACATGTTTTAGTTTTATTTCCAATGGTACGGACCATACACGCTGCCGCTCCATATAAAGCATTGACAAATTTATCTAGACCCATATTAATATCAACATTCAAAAAACTACATGCATTATTTAGACATTCATGAAATTCCTCACTCTCCAATTCAAGCTGAAAGGTTTCTACACATTCGGGAGACCAAACAATTTTTTCTTCACAGATCCGTGGGGTGTCTTTTAAAACATTATTTGAAGCATTCCATTTCATAACAACAGGTAGATGCCATGAATGTAAAATGTCACCAACACACAAAAACTAGGGGGGGGGGGGGGGGGGGGGGGGGGGAGGGGGTAAGCCTTACAGCCCCCGTTCCCATAGAACTGGGGATACAATAAAGAGACCTTTCTTTCAAAATAGAGAACTAAAGAAATGCGCCTCCACCCCGTCCCCCACCTCCACTCCTTCCCCTCCTCCCCCTCCGAAACCTCTAAGAACAAGTTCCCTTTCGGTGGGTATAGAGGGCATAGTTCAAAGTCTTTTCAAGGAACGCAGCTAAGGTCTAACGCACACACACACACACACACACACACGCACGCACGCACACACACACACGCACGCACGCACGCACGCATGCACGC
>CM065711.1:22907704-22915204 GCA_017654935.2 Phymorhynchus buccinoides
CTTAACCTTGCTTTGAATAATATATTATCATGCAGCTCTCTCTGTTACTCTACTCTTGGCATCAACTTGATCGTCAAGACGGGGTATGGGTGGAAAAGGTAGTAGTGAAAATATCCCCCGACTACTATCTAAGCTTTGTGGCCCCTACTCGACCCTACAAGTTGTCCCTGAAAAAGAGAAGCAATTATTTTTAAATACCAGACTAAACACGAAACACAACCGCCCATCATTTGTGGCAAATGTTCAAGCGAATTGCTCGCTTTTCATCAGGCCATATTCTGAAATGATTATTGCATCGTATTTCTGACATAATTACATTGTAATGATTTCAAAAAAGCCACAAAACACCAATGCTTTCAAGCTTTCGAGATTTTTATTATCTCTTATCTGGAAAATAAGTTTTGAAACTGACATGAGGTAAAAAGGTACAGCTACAAAGTTTATAAAACTTTTGTGTGTCCAAAGTCTGTATTTGTGAACCTAAGAAACAAAACCAGTTAACGTTAACTTTATGTATTTTTGTGCTGATTTACTTTTTCTCCCAATGGGGGAGGAACAGTGCCTTATGCAAAGACAGCTGTTTCGACCTAGAGAAGGTCTCGTCAGTTTGCATGATTGGCCTGCAATTTGACTGTCCAGTGGATGCCAACTTGAGCAAGAAGACATTCTACAAGAGAATGGTGTCCTCGTTGCACCAAATCGAAAATCCACAATAAAAGCAAACCAGCACAAAGTTAAACCAGATATAGTAAAAATCTTATGAAAATCTTATGTAAAATGAACAAAATAATAATGTTCTGAAATTTTAATTTTAAAACCTAATGGACATGACTAGGGAGAGCCAACTACTCAGATGATATCCAAATTAAGGATACAAAAAGATATCAGCACTTGAATGGCTGAGCTCCGTACCCCTACTCTGAAGTTCTGGAAAATTAGTGAAGAATGGTGGGAGGTATACCTTTCAAGTTTCTCTGTCAGTATATTTGACTTGTTTGTCTCGGACTTGTAGCCAGATCCATTTTTGATTCAAAATAGTGATCACGAGGGGTAGGCTGTTAAGCACAAATGGCCTTCGAGACGTTAGTTACTTGAAATGGTGGATCCATAAAGGATACGAGTGGCAGGACGCTTACGCGGAATTAATGATTTAATTAATTACATTGTAAGTAACTATCTCAACAATGCCATTGATCTTCCACGTACCTGTAGCTGGCTACGTTGTAATTACATTGTAAGGAAATATCTCAACAATGCCATTGATCTTCCACGTACCTGTAGCTGGCTACGTTGTAATTACATTGTAAGGAAATATCTCAACAATGCCATTGATCTTCCACGTACCTGTAGCTGGCTACGTTGTAATTACATTGTAAGGAAATATCTCAACAATGCCATTGATCTTCCACGTACCTGTAGCTGGCTACGTTGTAATTACATTGTAAGGAAATATCTCAACAATGCCATTGATCTTCCACGTACCTGTAGCTGGCTACGTTGTAATTACATTGTAAGGAAATATCTCAACAATGCCATTGATCTTCCACGTACCTGTAGCTGGCTACGTTGTAATTACATTGTAAGTAACTATCTCAACAATGCCATTGATCTTCCACGTACCTGTAGCTGGCTACGTTGTAATTACATCGTAAGTAACTATCTCAACAATGCCATTGATCTTCCACGTACCTGTAGCTGGCTACGTTGTAATTACATCGTAAGTAACTATCTCAACAATGCCATTGATCTTCCACGTACCTGTAGCTGGCTACGTTGTAATTACATCGTAAGTAACTATCTCAACAATGCCATTGATCTTCCACGTACCTGTAGCTGGCTACGTTGTAATTACATCGTAAGAAACTATCTCAACAATGCCATTGATATTCCACGTACCTGTAGCTGGCTACGTTGTAATTACATCGTAAGTAACTATCTCAACAATGCCATTGATCTTCCACGTACCTGTAGCTGGCTACGTTGTAATTACATTGTAAGGAAATATCTCAACAATGCCATTGATCTTCCACGTACCTGTAGCTGGCTACGTTCTCTACACAATGTCCCAAACTGTCTTCTTCTTCCATAGTCCATTGCAGTAGTTTCTTCCACCCACGTGTCTGCTTCTTCCATCTTCTGTCACTTCTTCTTCTGTCTCTCTGCTCGTTTCTTCTTCAGTCATTCTTCATCTTCTTCTTCTTCTTCTTCTTTTCTCTCTCTCTGTGTCTCTCTCTCTCTCTCTCTGTCTCTCTGTCTCTCTGTCTCTCTCTCTCTCTCTCTCTCTCTCTCTCTCTCTCTCTCTCTCTCTCTCTCTCTCTCTCTCTCTCTCTCTCTCTCTCATGAACGGACTCAACCAGCTTCTATCTCTTTCGCGTTTCAACTAACCGTTGGAGTTTTCCGCACCAGTTCACCCTCTCAGTGAACTGCCGCTCACATTATGGTTTCCCCCTACTAAGGTCTACTTGCTAACAGTCGGTTTCGCACTCTAGTTCCTCTCAGTGACCTGCCGCTCACATCATGGTTTCCCCCTACTAAGGTCTACTTGCTAACAGTCGAAGCCGCACTCTAGTCCCTCTCAGTGAACTGCCGCTCACATCATGGTTTCCCCCTACTAAGGTCTACTTGCTAACAGTCGGTGCCGCACTCTAGTCCCTCTCAGTGAACTGCCGCTCACATTATGGTTTCCCCCTACTAAGGTCTACTTGCTAACAGTCGGTGCCGCACTCTAGTTCCTCTTATAGGCCTGCCACACAGCATACCAATCGGATATGAATGCGATGCGATTGTGACGATGCTAGTCATGGTTCACGTGAAATTCATGTATTGGGTCTACTTGAGTATAGTGAGCGAAAATAGCAGAAACATTTTTAGTACGGGAAGTATTTCACGTGAATCATGACTCACGTGATCCCTGTCGGATCGCATTCCCTTACGATTTAACGCGTGTGTGAGGCCGGCTTTAAGGGCCCGCTACATTGCATACGATTCGATCCCAATACGATGCGATTGTGGCGATGTCTGTGAGTCATGATTCACGTGAAATACTCCCGTCTAAAAATAACGCTACTATTTTCGCTCACTGTACTCAAGTAGACAGAAAACAATGCACCCTGAATAAGAATGCTATATAACTGTTTCATACACCAATAACAGTTAGCATTGTTTACTGTCCCTTTAACAATGCACCCCGAATAAGGAATGCTATATAACTGTTTCACACACCAATAACAGTTAGCATTGTTTACTGTCCCTTTAACAATGCACCCCGAATAAGGAATGCTTTATAACTGTTTCATACACCAATAACAGTTAGCATTGTTTACTGTCCCTTTAACAATGCACCCCGAATAAGGAATGCTTTATAACTGTTTCATACACCAATAACAGTTAGCATTGTTTACTGTCCCTTTAACAATGCACCCCGAATAAGGAATGCTATATAACTGTTTCATACACCAATAACAGTTAGCATTGTACCCCGAATAAGGAATGCTTTATAACTGTTTCATACACCAATAACAGTTAGCATTGTTTACTGTCCATTCCAGACTGCACCCCGAATAAGGAATGCTTTATAACTGTTTCATACACCAATAACAGTTAGCATTGTACCCCGAATAAGGAATGCTTTATAACTGTTTCATACACCAATAACAGTTAGCATTGTACCCCGAATAAGGAATGCTTTATAACTGTTTCATACACCAATAACAGTTAGCATTGTTTACTGTCCCTTTAAGAATGTACCCCGAATAAGGAATGATTTATAACTGTTTCATACACCAATAACAGTTAGCATTGTTTACTGTCCCTTTAAGAATGTACCCCGAATAAGGAAAGCTTTATAACTGTTTTATACACCAATAACAGTTAGCATTGTTTACTGTCCCTTTAAGAATGTACCCCGAATAAGGAATGCTTTATAACTGTTTCATACACCAATAACAGTTAGCATTGTTTACTGTCCCTTTAACAGTTAATGTACCCCGAATAAGGAATGCTTTATAACTGTTTCATACACCAATAACAGTTAGCATTGTTTACTGTCCCTTTAAGAATGTACCCCGAATAAGGAATGCTATATAACTGTTTCATACACCAATAACAGTTAGCATTGTTTACTGTCCCTTTAAGAATGTACCCCGAATAAGGAATGCTATATAACTGTTTCATACACCAATAACAGTTAGCATTGTACCTCGAATAAGGAATGATTTATAACTGTTTAATACACCAATAACAGTTAGCATTGTTTACTGTCCCTTTAAGAATGTACCCCGAATAAGGAATGCTTTATAACTGTTTTATACACCAATAACAATTAGCATTGTTTACTGTCCCTACACGCTAGGCGCCACAGAGGCCACGTGACATTGATGTTACTGTCCACTAGTCATAATATTCAATGGAATAAAGGACCTGAGTAGAAATAATAATAATAATAATAATAATAATAATTATATAAAAAAACCGTTCTGCCTTTCTGAGTTTGTTTGCAGTGCGTGTTGTTGGAAGTGATTGTTAAGTCTTTTGTGCCTAGTATATATGCAGGAAACCACACACGCACACACGCACACGCACGCGCACACGCACGCACGCACGCACGCACGCACGCACACGCACACACACACACACACACACACACACACACACACACACACACACACAAATGTCACTCGTAACACACACACAAATGTCACTCGTAACACACACACACACACACACAAATGTCACTCGTAACACACACACAAATGTCACTCGTAAATGTTTGACTTCAAAATGGCCACACCAAAACCTTGTGATTCCAGATTTCGAAACTTATTTTTTATTATTGTTTCTTCTTCAGGAAAAACATTAAAACTGACACAAAATAAAACTCTAAAAGGCAAGACTATGGGGAAAATGGAAAACTACTCAACCTGGAGAAGGCCTTGAAATGAAAGTTATTTTTATTATTATTTTGTAACAAAGCAAAGCAACAAAAATAATCCCACATGGTATAAAACCGAAACAACAGTTTATAACACCACTGTTATCAGGAACCCAACAAAGCAAGACAAAGCCAAACCCCAAACACTGTCAATATTCATTCAATAACAAAGGCATATACAGCAACAACACATGCGCGTTTCCAGTAGCCTATTATTGTGTAGGCATGTTCTTGGAGCAAGACATATTTGGACGATCGTAGCCTGTAATATTCGTTAAAAAATAAAAAGCAACACGTCAAAACCAATGAACGAATTGCTCCCCGTTTGTTGAAAAGAAAGGTTTACATTATTAAAACATTATCATCGTGTCTAAACATTAATCTCAACGAACTCACACTTATGATAGCTTTTCCTATACAAGCATGATAACAAGGATTGTGGATCTGAGGCTTCAGCGGACATACAGAAAGCTCCTGAGCTGGTTTGTATTCGGAAGTGAACTTCTAAGTATAATAGGCTATTGCGCATTACTCAGCAGTCTGATTCCAACCAAATGAAAACAAGACAAAAGATAAACAGTTTCCCAAATTCAATAATTCATTATAATATAACAGATCAAAATTACATTGACATGGTAGACAAAACTATTCTATAGATCTTTCTGTCTTTGTGTTTCTGTGCAGTGCATGTTGCTTGAAGTGGCCCTTAACTTTTTGTGCCTAGTATCGAAAGCAATATGCAGCATTAGTATACCATATTGGCACCAACGATAACATTTCGAATGAGTGCATTGCTTTCACAGTCAATGATCAAATATTCTTTGAAATGCAACTGCTAGAAATCAGAGGTAAAACAATAGCATACTCTACTTACATGAAAAAAGAGAAGATACAAAGCTAGAGAATACATTAAAAAAACAAGCGCGGATTTGCAATCGTTTGTGGCGTGCGACAATTGAAAACGAAACATCATTTTAAAGAGCAGCCTCGATTTGAAGTGCGGTCTATTTTTACCACTCCAATCATTACATACACTGAGTCGCCTCCCCTGGCTCTTCAATAATTTTAATCTGTAAACCAGAATGTTATCTCTGCACCATTTCGTTTACTTTTTATATCTTTTGGAAAACATTTAAAACTATTCATCCTACTTATACTCATTGAAAGAAGCACCGCATACTCGTCGTGTCTGTATTACGTATGTTTATTATTTTGTACGCTTTAAAATGAAGATTCATGTGCTCTGTTCTTTTACAATATGTGCGACAATTTTGGACCGACCGACAGACAGACCGACAAAGTGAGCTATAGGTTTGTGGCTTGAGCCACAAACAAAAACCCATAGAATAATCAGTACATGAAAACAATCTGCCCATTTTGAAGGTGCAATTGCAAAAATAACAAAGACAATAGGATTCGTAGGGTGGAATCCTAAAGAATTGAAAGCGAAAACAAGGGATGAGAGTAGGTCTAGATCGCAATGGGTACAAAATGGGGACAACATTTATAATCATTTTGGTCATCTTTTTCTAAAGATATGTGGAAGACAACCCGTGTATCGTTGCTTCATGTTCTGGTTGAAGGTAGACTGTCTCTCAAAAGAGATCATCTCAATGGTCATCTATCAAACTCAAGACAATGCACCACTCCACTAGGGACTTACAAATCTTAACTAAAACTTCGGATTAATGTTTCCTTAAAGGAGATCATGTAGAGTGGAACCTCCATAATAAAACCTTGAAAATACCCCCCCCCCCCCCCCCCCCCACCCACCCCCCCCCCCCCCCCCCCCCCCCCCCCCCCCCCCCCCCCCCCCCCCCCCCCCCCCCCCCCCCCCCCCCCCCCCAGATCTTAATTGGGAGGTGGACACTCGGTAGTCCGGATATGAAGGGACAAAATCGGTGACATTTTTGGGGGTCACTTCTTAGAAGGAGTCTTAATAGGGAGGGTCCGCTGTATTATATCCGCAGGGCCTATCAGTAGGTCTACAACTGGCAGCACTCACAGATCAACTCAAAATAATTGCAATAATGTGCCATTATGAGACATGAGACAAAGCGTGTTCTTCAGAGCTATTGTTCTTTGCGTGTCCTTAGTTTCTTCCCCAGTTTTTTTGTTTCACTAGAGGGTTTTTTTCTATAACAAGAGTTATTGTTCTTTGCGTTTCCCTGAGGTTTATTTCTATAAAATGTATTGTTATTTGCGTGTCCTCAGATTTTTTCAAGAGTTATTGTTCTTTGCGTTTCCCTGAGGTTTATTTCTATAAAATGTATTGTTATTTGCGTGTCCTCAGATTTTTTCAAGAGTTATTGTTCTTTGCGTTTCCCTGAGGTTTTCCCCAGAGTCATTGTTCTTTGCGTTTCCCTAGAGTTTACCCCAGGGTGTAGAGTGGCACAGAGGTATCGCGTTCGCCTCGTGTCAAGTAAACCCGAGTTCGAACCTGGGTACAGGGGATTTTTCCTCTCAATTTACACTAGGCCTTACGGTCTGAACGTGGAGTCTTTCGGATGAGACGATAAACCGAGGTCCCGTGTGCCCATGCACTTAGCACACGGTAAACTGAGTGGCAA
>CM065711.1:22920204-22930204 GCA_017654935.2 Phymorhynchus buccinoides
AGTGTAATGTGCACACAGCCAAAGTGTTGCAACATTGCCTGTGATGATAATTAACCAGCCGTGTAATGTGCACACAGCCAAAGTGTTGCAACATTGCCTGTGATGATAATTAACCAGCCGTGTAATGTGCACACAGCCAAAGTGTTGAAACATTGCCTGTGATGATAATTAACCAGCCGTGTAATGTGCACACAGCCAAGTGTAATGTGCACACAGCCAGTGTTGAAACATTGCCTGTGATGATAATTAACCAGCCGTGTAATGTGCACACAGCCAAAGTGTTGAAACATTGCCTGTGATGATAATTAACCAGCCGTGTAATATGCACACAGCCAAGTGTAATGTGCACACAGCCAAAGTGCTGCAACATTGCCTGTGATGATAATTAACCAGCCGTGTAATGTGCACACAGCCAAAGTGTTGCAACATTACATGTGATGATAATTAACCAGCCGTGTAATGTGCACACAGCCAAAGTGTTGTAACATTACCTGTGATGATAATTAGCCAGCCGTGTAATGTGCACACAGCCAAAGTGTTGTAACATTGCCTGTGATGATAATTAACCAGCCGTGTAATGTGCACACAGCCAAAGTGTTGCAACATTGCCTGTGATGATAATTAACCAGCCGTGTAATGTGCACACAGCCAAAGTGTTGAAACATTGCCTGTGATGATAATTAACCAGCCGTGTAATGTGCACACAGCCAAGTGTAATGTGCACACAGCCAAAGTGTTGCAACATTGCCTGTGATGATAATTAACCAGCCGTGTAATGTGCACACAGCCAAAGTGTTGAAACATTGCCTGTGATGATAATTAACCAGCCGTGTAATGTGCACACAGCCAAGTGTAATGTGCACACAGCCAAAGTGTTGCAACATTGCCTGTGATGATAATTAACCAGCCGTGTAATGTGCACACAACCAAAGTGTTGAAACATTGCCTGTGATGATAATTAACCAGCCGTGTAATATGCACACAGCCAAGTGTAATGTGCACACAGCCAAAGTGCTGCAACATTGCCTGTGATGATAATTAACCAGCCGTGTAATGTGCACACAGCCAAAGTGTTGCAACATTACATGTGATGATAATTAACCAGCCGTGTAATGTGCACACAGCCAAAGTGTTGTAACGTTACCTGTGATGATAATTAGCCAGCCGTGTAATGTGCACACAGCCAAAGTGTTGTAACATTGCCTGTGATGATAATTAACCAGCCGTGTAATGTGCACACAGCCAAAGTGTTGTAACATTGCCTGTGATGATAATTAACCAGCCGTGTAATGTGCACACAGCCAAAGTGTTGCAACATTGCCTGTGATGATAATTAACCAGCCGTGTAATGTGCACACAGCCAAAGTGTTGAAACATTGCCTGTGATGATAATTAACCAGCCGTGTAATGTGCGCACAGCCAAGTGTAATGTACACACAGCCAAAGTGTTGCAACATTGCCTGTGATGATAATTAACCAGCCGTGTAATGTGCACACAGCCAAAGTGTTGCAACATTGCCTGTGATGATAATTAACCAGCCGTGTAATGTGCACACAGCCAAGTGTAATGTGCACACAGCCAAAGTGTTGCAACATTGCCTGTGATGATAATTAACCAGCCGTGTAATGTGCACACAGCCAAAGTGTTGCAACATTGCCTGTGATGATAATTAACCAGCCGTGTAATGTGCACACATCCAAAGTGTTGAAACATTGCCTGTGATGATAATTAACCAGCCGTGTAATATGCACACAGCCAAGTGTAATGTGCACACAGCCAAAGTGTTGCAACATTGCCTGTGATGATAATTAACCAGCCGTGTAATGTGCACACAGCCAAAGTGTTGCAACATTACCTGTGATGATAATTAACCAGCCGTGTAATGTGCACACAGCCAAGTGTAATGTGCACACAGCCAAAGTGTTGCAACATTGCCTGTGATGATAATTAACCAGCCGTGTAATGTGCACACAGCCAAAGTGTTGCAACATTACATGTGATGATAATTAACCAGCCGTGTAATGTGCACACAGCCAAAGTGTTGTAACATTACATGTGATGATAACTAACCAGCCGTGTAATGTGCACACAGCCAAAGTGTTGTAACATTGCCTGTGATGATAATTAACCAGCCGTGTAATGTGCACACAGCCAAAGTGTTGTAGCATTGCCTGTGATGATAATTAACCAGCCGTGTAATGTGCACACAGCCAAAGTGTTGCAACATTACCTGTGATGATAATTAACCAACCGTGTAATGTGCACACAGCCAAAGTGTTGCAACATTGCCTGTGATGATAATTAACCAGCCGTGTAATGTGCACACAGCCAAAGTGTTGCAACATTACCTATGATGATAATCAACCAGCCGTGTAGCGACATATGCTTAATGTTTTCAGGGCTTTCTGTTTGTTCCTGTCTGTCTGTCTATCTATCTATCTATCTATCTATCTATCTATCTATCTATCTATCTGTCTGTCTGTCTATCTATCTATCTATCTATCTATCTATCTATCTATCTATCTATCTATCTGTCTGTCTATCTATCTATCTATCTGTCTGTCTATCTATCTATCTATCTGTCTGTCTGTGTGTCTATCTATCTATCTATCTCTCTATCTATCTATCTATCTATCTATCTATCTATCTATCTATCTATCTATCTATCTATCTATCTGTCTGTCTGTCTATTTATGTATCTATCTATCTATCTATCTATCTGTCTATTCACCTGTCTGTTTGTCTGTCTGTCTATCTATCTGTCTGTTTATCTGTCTGCCTGTCTGTCTATCTATCTATCTATCTATCTATCTATATATCTGTCTGTTTATCTGTCTGTCTGTCTATCTATCTATATATCTGTCTGTCTGTCTGTCTGGCTGGCTGGCTGTCTATCTATCTATCCATCTATCTGTCTGTCTGTCTGTCTGTCTGTCTGTCTGTCTGTCTGACTGTCTGTCTGTCTGTCTGTCTGTCTGTCTGTCTGTCTGACTATGTGAACACGATAACATTTGAAGGAAGGTATTTAGGAGGCTCACATTTTGCATGCCGATAGGCATATGAAGGCTATGATCAAAATTGAAGGTCATTGGTCAAAGTTAAAGGTCACGGGAGCCGAAAATGCTGCCGCGCACCTGCTGTTAATAGTGCGCGAGCTATAGTTGAGATCCTCACTGGCTCAGGGGTACTGCAAAGTGTTGTTGTAGACTGTTTGATCGGACTCTAGTTTCAGGGGTGTTTCTTTGTTCCTGTAAGGTCACTGGACCCGGAAATGCTGCCGCGTGGCTGATGGATCTAGCGTTTTCACGCTGTACTGTTCAGTTTATATTTGCAATGTCCATAAGCTCCGTAATACAGTTATAAGAACAGAAACGGACCCAAGCGGGTTCAAAGCTCCCTCACACATGTGTGTGCCACACAATCTATTTACTTTGGCTCTCAGTCATTTTATTTTCAATTCCTGGTTGATACCAATCCTGGGTTGATAACCGTTGCATCTTCTCCGCTGTTCATAATGGTGGCAGCATGAACCAAACAAAAATCAACGACAATTGATATCTGGCTATTGAAATGAAAATGAAAAAGAAACACGAAGGTGCTGATGGGGCCCAGAGATGCACCAGCCACGTCTGCCTGTGCTATCAACACGAGAGCAACCCTGCTCCGGCCCTGGAAGTCCGCGTTGTGTTACTGGGGAGCAGGCACACACGGGACATTCCATTAAGTATACAGGGGCACATAACTACTCTCGGCTTGGTGACCATCAGATACGATACAGAGGAGTCCTTGCGAAAGTGTCCCCATGGGTGTACCAATCCGTTTTGCATGATTGCAGAGCCCACCGGCAAAAAACCCACCCCACTCAGAAACCCAGCACGCATCTAACAGCCCCAACCAAGAACAGGCGAGGCCAGTGCATCTGCAGACAAAGCCACAGGCTCTCACCTTACGGTCTTACAATTATGCCTCGGAAGAGAGTCCCAGATCGTTGGCTCATACGTAAAGCTAATGTCAACCCAAGAAACACAAAACCGAACAAACAAACAGACAGACAGACAGACAGACAGATAGACAAAACCCATTAACTGTTGTCTTCCTAACACGCCCCCATTTGCCTTACCTCATATTAACAATTCTCCGCAAACCAGGAGTCATCAACGGGATTCTCACACTGTAACATGTCATAAAAAAGGCAGTTAATTTATTAGGTCCATTTTCAAATGTTCGTTTTTCACGTGCAATAATCATCATAAATCTGAACTAGAAATCCACTGTGACAGTGATAACCATGCCAGACCGATGCATAACAAGTTCAAGGTCAAGAAGCTTCAAAATATCTCCCACTGCATTCCATGGGTTATGTCGATCAATAATATACATGGTTGTATCAGTGTGCGACGAATGTTTTTTGTTTGTTTTGGCAACAGCCTCAAGGTCAAATTTCAAGGTCAAGGTCAATAGGCTCAAATTTCAGCCACTACATTATTTATGTAGGTGCACAGTCAATGGTGTTCGAACTATAGCCACTGAGAGAAGAGACTAGTACAAAATAATAAATAATTGATGGCTTGGAGTCAAAACGAACTATCTTTAGATGGTCCATTGACATATTATTGAACTTGTTACGAATGCTAATAACTGGTATCAAGGAGGGACTGCAGGAATATAAAAAGCATAACCCCCTTTTTATATTTCTGTAGTCAGTGTTTGATTCAAGTTATTAGTTTTTGTGATAGGTTCTATAGTGCGTCAATAGACCATCTAAAGATAGTCCGTTTCGACTCCAAGCCATCGATACTGTCTGTTCAAAAGTCAAGGTCAGTGTCATGAATGTGAACAATACTTCGCATCATACATGACCTTGATCCAGTCTACCAACCTGTCAAAATTTGAAGCCTGTAACTGCAACAATGTGAAAGATATGGCTAAAACACCAAATTCACACCTCCAAGGCCTATGGAATTGCAGTACCTCCAGGATCGTCCCACTAGTTAGAAATGTCCCACACATGCCTGATCCAGGTCGGAGGACATTAAACGGACACTCTCTCGGAGGGAATGCTGGCCGCTGGGCGACACCACACACCCCGGGGGGCATAATTCACACATCATTGCACACCCACACCAATTGTAAGCGATTCTTTGTCCAGACACAGACAAACAGGCAAACAGGCCGCGACAAACTTGCTTTCCCTTGTCGTCTAAAGGGACTGCCACATTGCGTACGACTCAATCCAAGTACGATCCAACTGTGACATTTGTGAGGCATGATCATCGTGAAATACTACTTTGTCAATGAAATTCTACTAGTTTTTTTATTCACTATGTTTGTGGTCCCCCGTACACGAATCTGATGAAATATCTGTGTTTTTGTTCTATATCAGTACTGGTCACAGCACTGAAACTGCTCTTCTGAAGATAGTTAGCGATCTCCTTTCTGCCCTCGATGATGATAAGGTTTCTCTGCTGTCCCTGTTAGACCTATCTTCTGCCTTTGACACTAGATCACTGTACCCTTCTGTCTCGGTTGCAACATACCTTTGGCATCTCTGATGAAGCTCTTTCATGGTTGTGTTCATACCTTTGTGGTCGTACTCAGGTTGTCTTTGTTAATGGCTTCTCCTCTCACTCAGCTGGTCTGGAGTTTGGAGTTCCTCAGGGTTCTGTTCTGGGCCCCATTCTCTGTGTGCTTTATACACAGCCTATTTCTAACATTGCTACTCACCATGGCATCTCCCACCATTGCTTTTCTGACGACAACCAGGCTTACAGGTCTGACGATATATCTCAGCTTCCTTCTATCATTGAACGAATTCAATCATGCATTTCTGACATCAAAGCTTGGATGACTGACAACAAACTCCAACTTAACAATGACAAGATGAAATGATTTTCGTTGTGCCCAAGAGACGTTTGTCTACAAACTCGCTCCCAACCTCTATCCAACTAGAGAACTCTCTCATTCAGACTTCTGCAAGTGTGCGCAATCTTGGCGTCACTTTGGACTAAACACTTTCTTTTCAAACAAATATTTCCTCTGTCTGTCGTACTTGCTATCTGGAACTCCGTCGCATTGCTTCTGTTCGTCATCTTGTCTCTGAAGACGCCACCAAAACTCGTATCTCTGCCTTTGTTATCTCTCGTTTAGACTACTGCAATTCGCTTCTTGCTGGCTGCCCACAGAACCTCCTCGCCAAACTGCATAAAATTCCGAACAATGCTGCTCGCCTTATGCTGAGGTCTTCCAAATTCTTTCACTCTACTCCTATGCTTGAATCTCTTCACTGACTTCCTGTCAGAAGGCGTATCGAATACAATCTCTCTCTACTCTGTTACAAATCCCTGAATGGTCTGGCTCCTTCTTATCTAGCTGATCTTCTGAAACTTTACACATGCACACCTCTTAGACAGTTACGCTCTTCCTCTGACACTTCTCTCCTCCAGAACCAGAACCCTTGGCGAACGTTCTTTCTCTTTTCAGGCTCCTTCTGCTTGGAATAAACTCCCTTTACCTCTCCGTTCTGCCAACTCCCTTTCTTCATTTAAGTCCTCTCTCAAAACTACTCTCTTCGAATAATAGTCTGCTTCATTTCGTTTCAAAGTAATTTGTCCTTTCCATGCACGTGTGTTTGTGTGCATGTGTGTGTGTGCTTGCGTTCGTGGGTGCACGCGCGCGTGTTGTGTGTGTGTGTGTGTGTGTGCGCGTGCGCACGCGCGTGTGTGTATTTCACGTGGAAGTATTTCACGTGAATCGAGCTTCAGTAGAATTATTATATGACGGGAGTATTTCACGTGAATCGAGCTTCAGTTGAATTATTATATGACGGGAGTATTTCACGTGAATCATGCTTCAGTAGAATTATTATATGACGGGAGTATTTCACGCGAATCATGCTTCAGTAGAATTATTATATGACGGGAGTATTTCACGTGAATCATGCTTCAGTTGAATTATTATATGACGGGAGTATTTCACGTGAATCATGCTTCAGTTGAATTATTATATGACGGGAGTATTTCACGTGAATCATGCTTCAGTTGAATTATTATATGACGGAGTATTTCACGTGAATCATGCTTCAGTTGAATTATTATATGACGGGAGTATTTCACGTGAATCATGCTTCAGTTGAATTATTATATGACGGGAGTATTTCACGTGAATCATGCTTCAGTAGAATTATTATATGACGGGAGTATTTCACGTGAATCATGCTTCAGTTGAATTATTATATGACGGAAGTATTTCACGTGAATCATGCTTCAGTTGAATTATTATATGACGGGAGTATTTCACGTGAATCATGCTTCAGTAGAATTATTATATGACGGGAGTATTTGACGTGAATCATGCTTCAGTTGAATTATTATATGACGGAAGTATTTCACGTGAATCATGCTTCAGTTGAATTATTATATGACGGGAGTATTTGACGTGAATCATGCTTCAGTTGAATTATTATATGACGGGAGTATTTCACGTGAATCATGCTTCAGTAGAATTATTATATGACGGGAGTATTTCACGTGATCGAGCTTCAGTAGAATTATTATATGACGGGAGTATTTCACGTGAATCGAGCTTCAGCAGAATTATTATAAGACGGGAGTATTTCACGTGAATCATGCTTCAGTTGAATTATTATATGACGGGAGTATTTCACGTGATCGAGCTTCAGTAGAATTATTATATGACGGGAGTATTTCACGTGAATCGAGCTTCAGCAGAATTATTATATGACGGGAGTATTTCACGTGAATCATGCTTCAGTTGAATTATTATATGACGGGAGTATTTCACGTGAATCATGCTTCAGTAGAATTATTATATGACGGGAGTATTTCACGTGAATCATGCTTCAGTTGAATTATTATATGACGGGAGTATTTCATGTGAATCATGCTTCAGTTGAATTATTATATGACGGGAGTATTTCACGTGAATCGTGCTTCAGTAGAATTATTATATGACGGGAGTATTTCACGTGAATCGTGCTTCACAGACGTTGTCACACTTGGATCGCAGTTGGATAGGAATCTTACGTGTGTGACGGCTCCTTAATGGTGGACACTGACGGATGAGTTTTTGCAAGAAACACGTCGAGATCACCATGAAAACACCCTTTACAGAGATCGCAACACTCATTTTGCTCTGGTTTCCTAGAAATCAAACAACAACATACAGTATTTATACGGCACTGAATCTTGATATAAATCAAATCAAAGCGCACACACACATTAGCATTCATACGCATTTAAACAAAAACGCAATACAAAGCGAACACACACGGATGACATAAATGGAACATAGCAGAAACAGACCTAATGGCAAGAGAGAGAAGAGAAAGAGAGCGGATGTTTAATGACGGGGGAACAGGTGGGTTTTGAGGTTAGCTTTGAAAGCAGAGAGGGTCGGTCGCTGACGGAGGGAGAGGGGAAGTTTGTTCCAGGAGGTCGGTCCTGAGACAGCAAAAGAGCGCCGACCAACAGTTTAAAGCTTATACCTAGGGATCTGGAGAGAAAGAGGGTCAGAAACTGAACGTAAAGTGCGAGCTGGCGTGTAGATGGAAATATTGTCGCAGAGGTAAGATGGAGCAGCTGTATGGATAGAGTTATAGCAAAGTGTGTTTAATTTATACTCAATTCTGTCTGCGACAGGAAGCCAGTGCAAAGAACGCAGAAGAGGGCTAACATGATCGAACTTTTTCTTCCTAAGGACAAGACGAGCAGCTGTGTTTTGAATATTTGAATATGCTGGAGACAAGATAGAGAAGAGACTGATAGGCCAGAAAGGAGAGCATTACAGTAGTCAATACGAGATAGCATGAGGGAAGTAACAAGCTTTGCTGTGGCTTCATCTGAGAGGTATTTACGAATATAGCCAATGCGACGAATTTGATAGTAGCAGGACTGACAGGTCTGAGTCAGGAAACTCTGCATGGAAAGAGTATTGTCCAAAGTGACACCTAAGTTTTCGACTGAGTGTGAGAGGGGAATGATATTGTTACCCAGTTGGATTGACTCTATGGAAACAGAGGCTAGTTTGTGTTTTGTCCCTACAAGCATGGCTTCGTTTTTTTCACCATTTAATTGAAGTTTATTTTGAATCATCCAGTTTTGAATATCAATATAGCAGTTGTTACTTTCTGTAAGAATGGAATCTAGATCTTCAGGGGTTGTACTGTTTTGGAGTTGTGAGTCATCTGCATAGAAGTGATGTTTTATGTTGTGCTGGTCGATGACATTGGCAAGAGGTGGCGTATACAAAGTAAACAAGACAGGACCAAGCACAGACCCCTGGGGGACTCCACAAGAAAGCCTAACCTGTTCGGACTGACGACCATTGACCATAACTGATTGAAAACGATCAGAAAGGTAAGAGGAAAACCAAGAAAGAGCAGGGCCCTTAATTCCAAAAGTATGTTCAAGACGAGACAGAAGAATGGAGTGGTCCATGGTATCAAAGGCAGCAGAGAGATCAAGAAATGTCAAAAGAGAGATTTGACCAGCATCAGAAGCAAGTAGGAGGTCATTGACGATTTGAACAAGGGCTGTTTCAGTACTGGGGTTGGCTCTATAGGCAGACTGATAAGGATGATGAAGATTGTTTGAGGACAGATGATCGTTAAGTTGTTTCAGAACAGTTTTCTCTAGAAGTTGGGAGAGAAAAGGGAGGTTAGATACAGGTCTGTAGTTTTTCAGATTATTGGGATCCAGATTGTTCTTCTTGAGAAGGGGCCTTACAAGAGCGGTTTTGAAAGCAGAAGGAAACAAACCTGAAACTAAAGAAAAATTGATGATGTTGGTGATTGATGGCAGAATGTGTTGATAGATGTGTGAGAAAAGAGAGGCTGGGATGGGGTCAAGATCACAGGATTTAATATGCATTTCTTTCAGAGTAGAAAGAACTTCGGTCTCAGACACCGGCTTGAAAGAGAGAAGGGGGACACCAGTGAACGATGGGTCTGGAATAGTTGGTTGAAAAGGCATGGAGTCGATT
>CM065711.1:22940204-22947704 GCA_017654935.2 Phymorhynchus buccinoides
ACTAGGGAGGGCTAACTACTGAGATGGTATCCAAATTAAGGATAAAAATAGCATGAAAGAAAAATGTCAGTGAATAGCCAGCTCCGTACCCCTACTCTGAAGGACTGAAAAGTTAGTGCATTTGAAATGCAGAATAGTTTGCTTTGATAAAGCTTTTCTGTGTCCAATGTGTTTATTTGTGAACCTCAGAAACAAAACCAGTTAACGTTAACTTTGAGTAATGTTCCGTAGTAATGTTCCGTGTTCAAACGTGTGTGTGTGTTTGTCGTGAGTAAACATACGTCCAACACCCCCCCCCCCCCCACACACACACACACACAAACGGTGTGTGTGTGTGTTTGTTTACGTGTGACTCTCTTTACCAGTGTGTCATTCCTGAAGAAGAGAGGACACCTCTCGAAAGCTTGAATTAAAATTGGAACCACCACGGATTTGTTGTAGTTTTCTTTCTTTTTGTGTTATATATATATATATATATTTTTTTTTTTGCTGTCCCATCTTCTGGGCCGTATAGTGGCGTTGGTCCCACGCCGCTCGTTCTGAATCCCAATTCGCAGCTACATCCCGGTTTGTTCAAGTCGCAGAATCCGAGACCAGCAGTCCAAGGGGAGCGAATCTATGTCAGGCCGTCAGGTGGCAACCAACCGAGGAGACACTGCACTTCTGCTGAGTCACTTCGGTGGAGTTCAGTGGAGCCTGTTCAGGACACCACCTACTAAGCCCCCTACTGATGACACTATTCTCTTAGTCGCGGAGCCAGCGTGAGTGAGGTCCTCCTCCGAGGGCGCCACCACGACCGTCCACCGACAGCTCCCCAGAACACACTGATCCCCATGACTTTGACCCGAACGCACCAAGGCATAGACTGGATCAGAAACCGAAAATGAGGTCACCATGAGAGCAGGGCATGCAAAGCCACATAATTTGAGACATTTTTTAATTTTATGATTGATGGAAAATGAGGCCGATGATAACGATGATGATGATGCTATGGAGTTCCGTATCGGTCTGAGACTGCATGGCAGGGCTGTATTCTACGCTTCCTTTCATAATGATATCCCGGCGTTAACCAGGCCCGAGAACTACAGACACCTGCAGTGTTGGTCTTGTAATTAGAGCAACACTCTCAGAATCGCATCCGTTAAGCGGATGAAATTCGACTGTGTGGTTTCAGTCTTCCCATTGAGCCCATAGTCACTCACTCTGGGTAGGAGTTAGTCCAGGACCGAAAAAAACCTCGCCTCTGATGGGACTCGAACCCAAGACCTCCCAGCCAGTAGTCCGCGACGCTAACCACTACACCACGGCGGCTGGTCGTTATATATATTTTTTATATATATATATCAAGACGAAACAGCTCTTTGCATAGGCATTGTCTATCTCCCCCATTGGGAGAAAAAGTAAATCAGCACATTATTTTCTTTTCTTCTTTTCAGAACACAAAACAAATCGTAAAGTTAAAGTTAAAGTAATTGAGATTGTTTCTTAGGTTCACAAAACATACATTGGATACAAAAAAAGGTTTATCAAAGCAAATTATATATATATACATAAGAGGAAAGTTTAATGTGTGTGTTTGTTTTTTCTTCTTCAATTTTTTTATCGTTATATATATATATATATATAAACGTACAAGAATTGAAGAAGAAAAAACAACCACACCATTAAACTTTCCCCTTATATATATAGTTTGCTTGAAAAAAACTTGTTTTGTGTCCAATATTTAAGTTTGTGAGCCTAAGAAAGAAACTGAATAACTTTAATTTTAACTTTACAATTTATTCTGTGTTCTAAAAAAAAAAAAAAAAAAAAAAATAATGTGCTGATTTACTTTTTCTCCCAATGGGGGAGATAGACAATGCCTATGCAAAGACAGCTGTTTCGTCTTTGAGAAAGACTCTTCAGTCTGCATATCGGCCTGCAAAGTATGTCCACAGTGAACATTCAAACTGAGCTAGAAGACTTTCTACAAGAGAAAGGTTGTCCTCTTTGCACCAGATTGAAAGTCCACAATAAAAGCAAACCAGCACTTAATTAAAAAGAAATGGTAACAATCTTGTGTAAAATAACAAAAAATAATAATGTTCTAAAGTTGCAATCCCTCGAAGAGATTAGAAGAGATGGGATGCCATGTTGGTGGATCCAGTGAAGGATTCAATAAGGGAGGTCATAGAAATCGTAGTAAACACCAACATACTCCCGGTGAGGAGGAATGTAGAGAGGTGTGCCTGGATCAGGTAGACTGATGCGCTTTCCTTCTTCCAAGTATAATATAAACGTACAAGAATTGAAGAAGAAAAAACAACCACACCATTAAACTTTCCTCTTATATATATAGTTTGCTTGAAAAAAACTTGTTTTGTGTCCAATATTTAAGTTTGTGAGCCTAAGAAAGAAACTGAATAACTTTAATTTTAACTTTACAATTTATTCTGTGTTCTGAAAAGAATAAAATAAAATAAAATAATGTGCTGATTTACTTTTTCTCCCAATGGGGAGATAGACAATGCCTATGCAAAGACAGCTGTTTCGTCTTTGAGAAAGACTCTTCAGTCTGCATATCGGCCTGCAAAGTATGTCCACAGTGAACATTCAAACTGAGCTAGAAGACTTTCTACAAGAGAAAGGTTGTCCTCTTTGCACCAGATTGAAAGTCCACAATAAAAGCAAACCAGCACTTAATTAAAAAGAAATGGTAACAATCTTGTGCAAAATAACAAAAATAATAATGTTCTAAAGTTACAATCCCTCGAAGAGAGTAGAAGAGATGGGATGCCATGTTGGTGGATCCAGTGAAGGATTCAATAAGGGAGGTCATAGAAATCGTAGTAAACACCAACATACTCCCAGTGAGGAGGAATGTAGAGAGGTGTGCCTGGATCAGGTAGACTGATGCGCTATCTATATATATTTTATATATATAAGGCACTGTCCCTCCCCCATTGGGAGAAAAAGTAAATCAGCACAATTTATATAATTTTTTCTTTTTTTTTTTTTTGTTCTTTTTTTTTTGGAACACGGAACATTACTCAAAGTTAACGTTAACTGGTTTTGTTTCTGAGGTTCACAAATAAACACATTGGACACAGAAAAGCTTTATCAAAGCAAACTATTCTGCATTTCAAATGCACTAGCTTTTCAGTCCTTCAGAGTAGGGGTACGGAGCTGGCTATTCACTGACATTTTTCTTTCATGCTATTTTTATCCTTAATTTGGATACCATCTCAGTAGTTAGCCCTCCCTAGTCATGTCTATTAGGTTTTGAAATTAAAATTTTAGAACATTATTATTTTGTTCATTTTACATAAGATTGTCATAAGATTTTTACTATTTCTGGTTTAACTTTGTGCTGGTTTGCTTTTATTATGGATTTTCGATTTGATGCAAAGAGGACACCATTCTCCTGTAGAATGTCGTTTTTGCTCGGGTTGGCATCCACTGGACAGTCAAATTGCAGGCCGATCATGCAAACTGATGAGACCTTCTCTTAGGTCGAAACAGCTGTCTTTGCATAAGGCACTGTCCCTCCCCCATTGGGAGAAAAAGTAAATCAGCACAATTTATATAATTTCTTCTTTTTTTCTTCTTTTTTTTTTGAACACGGAACATTACTCAAAGTTAATGTTAACTGGTTTTGTTTCTGAGGTTCACAAATAAACACATTGGACACAGAAAAGCTTTATCAAAGCAAACTATTCTGCATTTCAAATGCACTAACTTTTCAGTCCTTCAGAGTACGGGTACGGAGCTGGCTATTCACTGAGATTTTTCTTTCATGCTATATATATATATATATATATATATAGAGAGAGAGAGAGAGAGAGAGAGAGAGAGAGAGAGAGAATAATAATCAAAGGATTTGCACCACCAACAACAAAAACAAGTTCCACACTTTTAAAGAACGTTCCTTTTTCTTTACTATGACAAAAATAAAATAGAGAGAAAGGGAAAACATAACAAAAGAATAATAAGAAATAAACATAAATATAAATAAACATAAATAAATAAATAAACCCCAATATTTCGGGACACTGTGTTCCCTTCTAATAAAGGTGGTAGACTAAAACTAATATATAAATAAATAAACCCCAATATTTCGGGACACTGTGTTCCCTTCTAATGGAGGTGGTAGACTAAAACTATATATATATATATAGTTAAGAAATAAATCCTATAGACCAACGATCACCATCAGATGGTGAGCTGTGCAGGACAGATGAATCAAATAATACAGAAAAAGATAACAGCCGCACAAGCCAAACTTCCCACTCCACACAACTCTGTAGGACTAAAAAGTTGCATTTGAAATGCCGAATTGATGAAACTTTTATGTATCTAATGTATGATATTGTGAACTTCAGAAACCAGTTAATGTTATAAAATATTCTTTAAAAAAAAAAAAATTATATATATATATTATTAATAATAAAAACCCCAGCACATTTCATTATTTTGATTATTAATAATATATATATATAATTTTTTTTTTTTTTTTTTTAAAGGAACACAGAATATTTTATAACGTTAACTGGTTTCTGAAGTTCACAATTTCATACATTAGATACATAAAAGTTTCATCAATTCGGCATTTCAAATGCAACTTTTTAGTCCTACAGAGTTGTGTGGAGTGGGAAGTTTGGCTTGTGCGGCTGTTATCTTTATATATAGGAGCTGACTATTCACTGAGATTTTTCTTTCATACTATAGAACAAATAAAGTCAAACAACTACAACGCTGTTTCAAGGGCGTTCATTCCCTCTCGTCAGGTTTCTAAATCCTATATATATACATATAGTATGAAAGAAAAATCTCAGTGAATAGCCAGCTCCGTACCCTTACTCTGAAGGACTGAAAAGTTAGTGCATTTGAAATGCAGAATAGTTTGCTTTGATAATATATATATATATATATATTTTGTTGTTGTTGTTTTTGGGGTTTTTTTGACATTTGGACAAAAAAGTTTTATCAAATTTTACTAGTTGTGCATTTCAAATGCTCCAACTTTCAAGTCCTTTAGATCAGAGGCACGGTGCACAGCAGTATGCTGAGATTTTATTTCAAATCTATTTTTAGCCTTTTGGACAAAATCTATTTTATCCTTTCGGACACCATCTCAGTTGGTGGCCCTCTCTG
Organism: Phymorhynchus buccinoides; assembly: GCA_017654935.2. Lineage (NCBI taxonomy): Eukaryota > Metazoa > Mollusca > Gastropoda > Neogastropoda > Raphitomidae > Phymorhynchus > Phymorhynchus buccinoides. The sequence continues at coordinate 22,945,338 of CM065711.1, forward strand.
GTCGTGTCGTTTATCTTTTCATATTTTAACTTTGTGACATTGTTATGTTCACCTTTTTACATAAGATTCTTATTTCTATTGTTTTATCTGAGTGCTGGTTTGGCTTTTTGGAATTTTTGCTAATATACAACAGGGGAAACCCTTCCCACTGTGGAAGGACCTTGGTGTTGAGGTGAAAATTTCACATGACATGGGTAAGATCCCAATGCTGTGTTCACCTGACGAGATCCTCATCGGATCGAAACAGCTGTCGTGGACTGGGCTCTGTCTGCCTCCCCCACAAAGGGAGGAAAAGCCAAACTAGCACTCTATGGCTTTTTGGAATTTTTGCTAATATACAACAGGGGAAACCCTTCCCACTGTGGAAGGACCTTGGTGTTGAGGTGAAAATTTCACATGACATGGGTAAGATCCCAATGCTGTGTTCACCTGACGAGATCCTCATCGGATCGAAACAGCTGTCGTGGACTGGGCTCTGTCTGCCTCCCCCACAAAGGGAGGAAAAGCCAAACTAGCACTCTATGGTTTTTTAGAACATAGATCAAGAATCCAAGTTCTTGTAACTGGTCTTGATTCTAATGTTCGATTATAAAAACATTTTTTTATTTTTTATTTTTATTTTTATTTTGTTGTTATTTTTGTTATTTTTTTTGGACATTTGGACAAAAAAGTTTCATCAAATTTTACTATATAGATATTCACTGGATCCACCAACATGGCATCCCATCTCTTCTACTCTCTTCAAGGGATTGTAATTTTAGAACATTATTATTTTTGTTATTTTACACAAGATTTGTATCATTTCTTTTGAATTAAATGCTGGTTTGCTTTTATTGTGGACTTTCAATCTGGTGCAAAGAGGACAACCTTTATTTTGGATAAAGTCTTCTAGCTCAGTTTGAATGTTCACTGTGGACATTCTTTGCAGGCCGATATGCAGACTGAAGAGTCTTTCTCAAAGACGAAACAGCTGTCTTTGCATAGGCATTGCCTATCTCCCCCATTGGGAGAAAAGGTAAATCAGCACATTATTTTCTTTTATTCTTTTCAGAACACAGAACAAATCGTAAAGTTAAAATTAAATTTATTTAGTTTCTTTCTTAGGTTCACAAACTTATTCATTGGACACAAACAAAGTTTTATTAAAGCAAACTATATATATAAGAGGAAAGTTTAATGGTGTGGTTGTTTTTTCTTGTACGTTTATATATATATATATATTAAGTAGAAATAAAACTCGAATAGTCAGTGTGGTTTTGACTTTTGCTTTTTTATTTGGGCCAAATTTTCGCTTTTAAAAAGCTTCTTCTGGGCATGTGTGTGTGTGTGTGTGTGTGTGTGTGTGTGTGTGTTGGTGTGTATGTTTACTCACGTATGTTTACTCACGACAAACTCCATCCTGACAGATGGCAGAAGTGATACAGTGGTCATTGGTGTCACACCCACTTTCCCCAGCTCTGATACCTGAAAGAATCACACACAAACAGAAGATTAACATTCAGTAAGTGTAAAAGATTGTTCATGCGCGCGTACAGTTTTATTTAGGGTATATTTGTTACAGATTTATGTGTACATTTTTACATACATATACGAACCATAAATTGCATAACTGTGTGTGTGTGTGTGTGTGTGTGTGTGTGTGTGTGTGTGTGTGTGTGTGTGTGTGTATTTGTAAATGTATGAGTATGTGATCGTGCAAACATTTATGTGAATGTAAAAACAAAGTCCCCCCTGTGACCCCCCCTCCCCCGCTCTCTCGCTAATAGGCTTGCTACACACATACGATTCGGATCTGAATGTGATGCAATTGTGATGTGATGGCGTGAAATACTTACATTTAAAAATATTTCTGCTTTTTCGCTCACTATACTCAAGTAGACCTATTACAAGAATTTCACATGATTCATGACTGACATAGTCAAAATTGCATCTCATTCAGATCCGAATCATATGTGTGTGGCAGGCCTATAAGTATGCCTGTGTGGGAGTTGGTGTGTGTGAGGGTGAGCTATGTGTGTGTGTGTGTGTGTGTGTGTGTGTGTGTGTGTGGGTGGGTGTGTGTGTGTGTGTGTGTGTGTGACAGAGAGAGAGAGAGAGAGAGAGAGAGAGAGAGAGAGAGAGAGAGAGAGAGAGAGTGAGTGTGAGAGAGTGTGAATGTGTGTGTGTGTGTGTGTGTGTGTGTGTGTGTGTGTGTGTGTGTGTGTGTGTGTGTGTGTGTGTGTGTGTGTGTGTGTGTTTCTATTTGCATGCATGCTGTCTGAAATTGTTTGTGTTTGTCTATGAGTTGGACGTATGTTTACTCACGACAAACTCCATCCTCACAGATGGCAGAAGTGATACAGTGGTCATTGGTGTCACACCCACTTT
>CM065711.1:22957704-22967704 GCA_017654935.2 Phymorhynchus buccinoides
CCCCAGCTCTGATACCTGAAAGAATCACACACAAACAGAAGATTAACATTCGGTAAGTGTAAAAGTTTGCTGATGCGTGCGTGCATAGCTTTATTTAGGATGTATTTTTTACAGATTTATGTGTACATTTTACATACATATACAAACCATAAATTGTATAAGTCAGTCGTTTCTGAACATGACTGCCAGATAGAGGAGGGGGCAGATGCTATTCTGGCGGGCTGGGCTAGAATTTGTCTACAGTGGAGATGCCTTGCCCAATGTACACCCCACTCTCTTGGCCAAAGGGAGTTGAGGACAGGTGGCCTTGAGGAAGGACCCCAAAGACCATCCCATCACTTTGGCTGCAGCACCAGAGCCAGTGCCAAGGCCCTCCGGTTTGAGTCATAGTCTTCCACAAAAGATTACACTGTACCACGACTTTCCATTACTGTAGAAAATAATCTATTGTACAGTCAACAATTAAGCAACTTTTGATATACACATATGTGAGTGTGTGCATGTAGAGCATGTGTACATCTTGTGTGTGATTTGTGTAGTTATGAAAAATGAGTGAGTGTGTGTGCCTGTGAACGTGTATATTTATCTGTGTATGTTTGTGTATGTGCGTATACATATGGGTATATGCATGTCTATGTGAATGGGTGTTTGTATGCGTGTCTTCATGAGTATTTTTGCATGTCCAAGAGACTTTCAGTGTGTCCTAACAGCAGACTTGAAACTATCAATTATCAAAACAGTGGACTAGCACTCGTTTCTACATGAAGGGTCCCTTTATGCAAGCCATCCATCATTATAGGATAAAAACCACAACAAAACATGATAAATATCAAACCTTTGTCTTTTCTTATGACAATTTAAAAAGAAAGTTATTTATTCATGAGATATGCTTTCAGCTTTTTCTTGAACAGATTCTTGTTCTTTATATATTTTAAGTTGTTTGGTAACTGGTTCTATACGTTTTCAGCAGAATACAGAAAACTACATTTGTACAGATCATTGTTCGGACGGGGGAGTAATATTAAATTGTTATGTCTGTGTTTGTTGATTTTTCAACGTGCCTTCCGTATCATCTTTATAAGGGCATTTCCATTACACACTGCTTTATTGATGAAAAAGTCTGTTGTGAAGCGTTAATATGTCAAGTTGTTTATAATCATTACTGGACAGAGAACTTGATTTTAATAAAATCAATTTGACAGCTTTTTTGTACATGCGATAAATTATTTTAATATTGGTATCACTACATTTGTCCCATAATGTTGATGCATAATCAATAAATGATAGAATGTGGGCATTAAAGAAGAGTTTTCGTGAATTCATATCTAATAAATTCTTAATTTTAATTAATTGGATTTTTTTATTTATAGAAAGACGTTTTCTAAGGGCTACAATATGGTCAGCCCAAGAGAGATGTTTATTAATGATTAGGCATAGCATTTTATGAGAGTCTACTTCTTCGATTTTGATATTGCGTATAATATAAAGACGGAAAAATGTTCTTCATTTTTTGTCGTATTTGCCTTGTTGCTACGTACATGCATTTTGTTTTGTTTGCATTTAAAGACATGATTTAATTCTGTCCAGTTTACCAGTCTATATATACTGTCTTGCAATTTAGTAGGTAATCTATCTGCATCAGAATCAGTTGAATGAAAGGATGTGTTATCTGCAAACATTTGACAGTTACCTGGGACAGAACAAAGTAAATCGTTTGCATAAAGAGAAAACAAGATAGGTCCAAGGACAGAGCCCCGAGGCACTCCATACTTGACCGGCAGGTGTTGAAATATTATTGTTTATAGCCACTGACTGCTTTCGATTGTTTAGAAAGGATAATATGAGACCTATGCATTCTGGAGACAGCTTGTAAAGTTCAATTTGTTTCCGGAGCAGGAGTAAACGAGAATGGTTTATTACATCAAAGGCTTTTTCAATGTCTATGAAAAGAATACCAGTGTGTGTGTGTGTGTGTGTGTGTGTGTGTGTGTGTGTGTGTGTGTGTGTGTGTGTGTGTGTGTGTGTGTGTGTGTGTGTGTTTCTCTTTGTATGTGTGCTATGTGAATGTGCTTGTGTGTATGTCTGTCCTTGTGTGTTGGACGTATGTTTACTCACGACAAACTCCATCCTCACAAATGGCAGAAGTGATACAGTGGTCATTGGTGTCACACCCACTTTCCCCAGCTCTGATATCTAAAAGAATCACACACAAACAGAAGCTTGACATTCACTAAAGGGCTGAGCCATGATTCTAGTGAAGTATTTCCGTCTAAAATAGTTCTACTATTTCCTTTCACTGCATTCACGTAGACTCCAATGCAACAATCACATGGAGGACCTCTGTGTTGGTAGTTCTGTCCTACCACTTCACTTGCAGTATGAGCCTGAGGCAATGGAGATGAAAGGTGTTGAGGTGGTGAACACAATTATGGTGAACATAACTAGTCAGTATCATCAGATTCATTTAGACAGTAGAATTTCACGAGAATCATGCCTCATGAATGTCACAGTCGGATCACAGATGGATTGAATCGTATGCAGTGCAAATATGTATTTGCTTAAAAGGAACATTATTATGAACTTGATTTACTTGTTTTTTGTGTGTGTGTGTGTGTGTGTGTGTGTGTGTGTGTGTGTGTGTGTGTGTGTGTGTGTGTGTGTGTGTGTGTGTGTGTGTGTGTGTGTGTGTGTGTGTGTGTGTGTGTGTGTGTGTGTGTGTGTGTGTGTGTGTGTGTGTGTGTGTGTGTGTGTGTGTGTGTGTGTGTGTGTGTGTGTGTGTGTGTGTGTGTGTGTGTGTGTGTGTGTGTGTGTGTGTGTTAGAGATATGATAACTCACGACAAACTCCATCCTCACAGACGGCTGAAGTGATACAATCGTCGTTGGTGTCACACCCACTTTCTCCAGCTCTGATACCTGAAACAGTCACACAGTTCATAATTCATAGTACACGATTCAGTCTTTCTATTTAGAACAAGATAATTTGCAGATGTGTGTGTGTGTGTGTGTGTGTGTGTGTGTGTGAGAGAGAGAGAGAGAGAGAGAGAGAGAGAGAGAGAGAGAGAGAGAGAGAGAGAGAGAGAGAGAGAGAGAGAGAGAGAGAGAGAGAGAGAGAGAGAGAGAGAGAGAGAGAGAGAGAGAGGGTGCGTGTGTGTGTCTGTCAGTGTGTGTGTATCTGTCCATCTGTCTGTGTTTGCGTTTGTGTATGTGTCTGTGTGCGTGTGACTGTGTGTATTTCCATGTTTATGCGTGCCGTGTGAATATGTTAGCGTGTGTGTTTGTCTATGTGTTGGACGTATGTTTACTCACGACAAACTCCATCCTCACAGATGGCAGAAGTGATACAGTGGTCATTGGTGTCACACCCACCTTCCCCAGCTCTGATACCTGAAGGAACCACACAGAAACAGAAGGTAACACTTCCTATCCATGGCACACAGTATCGCTTCCTCCTTCACGATCAGCCAGAACGCACATGACCGTAGCGGGTGACCGGAATAACGTCGAATGTACGGTTGCGCCTAAGGTCGAAACAAAATGGCATGACTGACAAGTGTGCCTAATGTCGAAAATTTCATGTAACTTTTACGTTTGAGCCTAAGGTCGAATGCACAGTTGAGCCCAACGTCGAATTTGAAAGTTGTGCCTAAGGTCGAATGTACGGTTGAGCCTAAGGTCGAATGCATCGTTGAGCCTAAGGTCGAATGCACAGTTGAGCCCAACGTCGAATTTCAAAGTTGTGCCTACGGTCGAATGCTTAGTTGAGCCTAACATCTTTGCAATTCGACCTTAGGCTCAACTTTGCATTCGACGTTAGGCTCAACTTTGCATTCAACCTTAGGCTCAACCGTATATTCGACGTTAGGCACAGCTCTGCAATTCGACATTAGGCTGAAGTGTGCATTTACTTATTTTCGACCTTAAGCACACCTGTACATTCGACCTTAGGCGCAACCGTACTTTCGACCTTATTCCGTAGCATGGTTGTAGCGTAGTATAGCATACTAAACAGTAAGCGCGTGGTGGGGTTGTGGTAGGAGCGTTAAGAGCGTGGTAGGATGCATTTTTGCTACGCACATTTTGAATACTCTCAAAACGCACGTAGCGATGGCGTGGTGGAAGAGGAAGCGTGGCGGAATCGTACTGAGAATAGAGACAATGTAGAGGCAGCGTGGTGAGTGCGTGCGTGGACAGCCGAAAAAGTAGCAAGAACGTCCTAAGAACGTAACGGCAGCGTTGGGCCCCCGCTTAAGAGCGTGGCTCGATCCATGCATTTGTTCAGCTGTGAGTTTCCACTCCTCAGATCAAAGCGAGGTCGTGGCTGCAGTCACATGTGAAGAGGATTTCTACGATCTTGATACGTTCTCTAGAAATGTAGAACGCCGTGAGGAAGTAGTGGGGTCTTTATCACGCGTGAGTGGGCATACACTTTCAGCAAGTGTGTTTGTGGATGTATTTGTTATACGGGTGTGTTCAATTGTATACTCGTGCCTAAAAGTTAAGCAACCTTTCGCAAAACAAAGCGAATCTTTCACCACCTCTGATGCATCAAACAGTCACACACAAACATAAGTTTAAAGTTACGTAAGTGTAAATGGTTTGTTTGTGTGTGTATGCGTATCTATATGAAGGTTGCATTCATAATCCCACTCCTCAAACGGTTTTTATTTTTGATTGCTATCAACCTGTGGTGGTGGCCAACAGTAACACACAATTTACACTTAGGCCTACTTAACGTTAAACTTATGTTTGTGTGTGTGTTTGAAGTCAAGTAAAATAATAATAATAATAATAATAATAATTATAATAGGTATCTTGAAAGTAATTTGTGACCACTAGGACCTTTGCGCACAGGAACAACAAATCAAGCTTTCGGGTAGGAAAAAGGTCCTTTAATAGAAAGAAGAAAAAAACAAACCACAGACGTTTCAGACTATAAGTCCGTTTTCAATGTAAGGACACAAAAGGGAAACACAACAAAAGTGACAGCAAGCAGGAAGCGATGGAAGAAGAAGGAAAATGAGAAATATGACTGAGTAGAATTAACCTCTTTTAAAAAAAATAAAAAAAATAAATAAAAATACTGAGTACAAGCGTTAATCACAAAAAACACGAAAAACACGAGAACCTACTAATTTGTAGGGCAATAAAATGACAAAACTAAGACACTGAATAGGTGTTGACTCTGCATTCAAAAACTGTATATTAAACCGTTACCAAGAAGTGAGCATCAATCACTACAACAACAACAAAACAACAAACAAACAAAAACACACACACACACACACGCGTACATGTACACACATGCATACAAGCACACACATAGAGAGACAGAACAGGGGGGGAGAGAGAGAGAGAGAGAGAGAGAGAGAAGCAGAAAGGGAGACAGAGTAACATATTCTCAGAATTACAGAAACAATGTTGCATGGCATATTTTTGACATGAACAACCGAGGGTCAAAACGTAATAGAACATGGGATGAATACATACAAACACACACTCACATGTACACACACACAGGCGCAGCTAGGCACAACTTGCATTTACATAATAATAATAATGATAATAATAATAATAATGATAATAATAATGATAATAATAATGATAATAATAATGATAATAATAATAATAATAGTACATTTATATAGCGCTTTACCTCAAATGAGCCCAAAGCGCTTTACAATCAATTATTCATCAACAAGTAGATAACAAAAATAGAATTTAAGAATGACACAAACAGCAACAACGCATATACAAAGCACTCTCTCTCTCTCTCTCTCTCTCTCTCTCTCTCTCTCTCTCTCTCTCTCTCTCTCTCTCTCTCTCTCTCTACTCTCACACACACACACACACACACACACACACACACACACACACACACACACACACACACACACACACACACACACACGCACACGCACACATTTATCGACACCGACTCATTATTCATCTTTCATTCAGTAAGCCATAGCAACTGAGTTGCACGGACTGACCACATACACAAACGTTAGAGGATACACATACAAATACACTCACACACAACGTACGCACGCAGACAGACAGACACACACACACACATGCATACAGACACACACATACACATACGTGCACATATAACCCACAAAACCAGAACACACACGCACACACGCACGCATGTACGCACACATGCATGCTCACACACATACACAACACACACCACAAAACACAACACAAACCTCTTATTCAATCTTCCCTCACGTGCACACAACGATAGACAACTGATGAAATATTTAGGGTGCAGCAGGAAAAAGATGGGTTTTAAGAGAGGTTTTGAATGAGGAGACTGAGTTGGAGTGTCGGAGAGGAGAAGGCAGAGAATTCCAAAGAGATGGTGTTTGACAGGAAAAATAATATATTATTGAGGAGCTTTCAAAGTTTGTCATCAGGTTCTCTCTCTCTCTCTCTCTCTCTCTCTCTCTCTCTCTCTCTCTCTCTCTCTCTCTCTCTCTCTCTCTCTCTCTCTCTCTCTCTCTCTCTCTCTCTCTCTCTGTGGTTTTTCTGTATGCATGTATATAGAACACATGGAACATTATGGACTTACGACAGATCCCAGTCTCACAAATGGCAGAAGCGATACAATCGTCATTCCTTTCACACGTGCCTTCACCGGCTGGGATACCTGAAAGAGCAACATAGCCATTTCATGAACAGGGCAAAATGCTTTGTTCAATTAATAAAATGCACAATATTCAGAACTGTTTACCATTTTGACAACTACTGTGGATGGAACCTAGTTTTCGTTCATAGAGACACGGAGTTCTAATAAAACTGGTTCAAACAAATGGGACATCAAACATGTAGATGAGTTGACAATTCTTTTATCCAGACTTTATTCAATAAAACTTTCAATCCTTTCAAAACTTTCAAGTGTGGATGACGAATACACCTGCAAATCATTCAATAGGGGTGGAGATTAGGATGGGGGTGAAAGTACACTAAGGGCACGTACACAGTACATCCGGATTTTCCGCGCGGAAATAATGAATAAGTAAAAGACCCCCCAAAATATACGGATTAGGTGAAATTATTATTTTTCCTTCTTTCTTTTACTTATTGATTATTTCCTCGCGGAAAATCCGGATGTACTGTGTTCGTGCCCTAAAGATAATTTTGCTACTATTGTAACTATCTGCCTTCTGCACAATACTTGTGTGAATGAGAATTGAAAATTGTAACGACATTATAACAGACTTTACAATGCTAATGCTAGTGTGTGTGTGTGTGTGTGCGTGTGCGTGTGCGTGTGCGTGTGCGTGTGCGTGTGTGTTAGAGAGAGAGAGAGTTGCTTTGCATATGCACTGTTGGTGGTTGGTGTCACTCTTGAATGTTGTTTTTTGTTATCTGTTGATGAATAATTGATTGTAAAGCGCTTTGGGCTCATCTGAGGTAAAGCGCTATATAAATGTACTGTTATTATTATTATTATTAATGTTTTCATGAATTGGGCAAACTTGTTTAGGCAATTTAAGGCCCGACTTCTAGCTAGATCTTATTTTGGGGTTGTAACTTGTGACTAAGCTATTCTGATGTAAAATGTCTATAGCCTTTTTTATATTCTGATGTTCATTTTCCCTACTCTTAGCCGTTTTTGAGATATTTGCCACCAAAGATATGTATGGGGTGTCTGTTCATTTCGCTGCAGTTTTTTTAAAAGTTGTCGAATATCAGTACTTCATTTTCGTGTTTGGTTGATAATTTCAAAACTATTAAAGATATTGACCTGACACTTCCCACAGTTGTTAAACAGATTAATGGCAGGTTCGTGAACCTCAGTTTATTGGATGGAGAAAATACAAAGGGATCTATGAATGTAAACCGTTTTTTTAATATAAAAAATAAATATTTTCTATATTTTTAGCATACAAATGTGGCAGAACATGTGTAGGGCAGACACCCAGCCTTTCGTGTAGGTTCCAGATGTGTTCTTTTTACACAGAAAGCATACACATGAAGTTCTATTTAGCTACAGTTTTGAAAATATCACCCGAAAACCGGCACACATGCTATTTTGTGTATATCGTTTTAATTTATTTTTAACTGACACTTACTTAGTTGTTTAATTTTGAAACAGTAACACTGTCAGCTTAAAATAAGGACTTTTAACAATATTATGACAGAATTAACAATTTTGGTGTAAATAACTCACCAAATACCTAGATAACAAAAGTATGATTTTGACACCCCAGTTAAGCTAGTAGTCGGGCCTTAAGCATGTCTGCGTTTCCGGGTGTTTTTATTGAAAAGGTTAAAGGAGCGTAGAAATACTTACGACAAACTCCAGCTTCACAGACAGCATTTGTAACACAATCATCATTCTTTTGGCACCCATTGTAACCGACTGGGATTCCTGTAAAAAAGAACAACGGTACATGCATGTACATGCTTCATTCCAAACACTTGTGATTAACGTCTTTCATTCCAAACACTTGTGATTAACGTCTTTCATTCCAAACACTTGTGATTAACGTCTTTCATTCCAAACACTTGTGATTAACGTCTTTCATTCCAAACACTTGTGATTAACGTCTTTCATTCCAAACACTTGTGATTAACGTCTTTCATTCCAAACACTTGTGATTAACGTCTTTCATTCCAAACACTTGTGATTAACGTCTTTCATTCCAAACACTTGTGATTAACGTCTTTCATTCCAAACACTTGTGATTAACGTCTTTCATTCCAAACACTTGTGATTAACGTCTTTCATTCCAAACGACTGTGATTAACGTCTTTCATTCCAAACGACTGTGATTAACGTCTTTCATTCCAAACGACTGTGATTAATGTCTTTCATTCCAAACGACTGTGATTAATCCCTTGACTGCCAGAGAAAATTAAAGAACAAATAATTGTACAAATCATGACATGAAAAAGACAACTGATAGAGCCAATCTGTGAAAATGGTCTCATTCCATAACTCTCTTGACTTGTCTTAGAGCAAAAAACAAAATATCAGAGTTAATCCTATTCATCAGATGACGTCGTCAGTGATGCCATCAAGTCAGTACGTGATACGTTTATGGCAGTCAAGGGGTTAACGTCTTTCATTCAAAACACTTGTGATTAACGTCTTTCATTCCAAACACTTGTGATTAACGTCTTTCATTCCAAACGACTGTGATTAACGTCTTTCATTCCAAACACTTGTGATTAACGTCTTTCATTCCAAACAGTTGTGATTAACGTCTTTCATTCCAAACGACTGTGATTAACGTCTTTCATTCCAAATGACTGTGATTAACGTCTTTTATTCCAAACACTTGTGATTAACGTCTTTCATTCCAAACGACTGTGATTAACGTCTTTCATTCCAAACGACTGTGATTAACGTCTTTCATTCCAAACGACTGTGATTAACGTCTTTCATTCCAAACGACTGTGATTAACGTCTTTCATTCCAAACACTTGTGATTAACGTCTTTCATTCCAAACGACTGTGATTAATGTCTTTCATTCCAAACGCCTGTGATTAACGTCTTTCATTCCAAACAACTGTGATAAACGTAATTAATTAATAACAGTATACATTAAGAATAAAGGATGGCACAGTGTTGAACCTTGTGGAACACCAAATGTGTTGCAGAGAAAATTAAATTGGCGAGCAGTAATGGGGACTAACTGCTGCTTGTTGTAAAGTTGAGGACGTATGAGTTTTAGAATGACAAGGAAATAACTATAGATTGTGATTTGTCAAAGCATAAGGCCTGGTACACAATGCATCCGGATTTTCCGCGCGGATATAATCAATAAGTCAAAGAAAGAAGGGAAACAATATACGGATTAGGGGAAATTCGGACACGTGCGCTTATTTTTTTGATTGTTTCTTTTACTTATTGATTATTTCCGCGCGGAAAATCCGGATGTACTGTGTACCAGGCCTTAGCTTGTAATGAAAGGCTGTCAAAGCCGTTACGGAAATCAATGGTAGGCATAATCAGGTGACACTTTAATTAAGCGTTGCTT
>CM065711.1:22972704-22975204 GCA_017654935.2 Phymorhynchus buccinoides
GCATTGGATGGGTCATCATGCATCCCACGAGGGGCGGACCGGGGGGGGGGGGGGCTTGTAAAGGGGGGGGGGGGGGGGGGGGGGGGGGGGGGGGGGCGTGAAGGAGTAGACACACCAAGGGAAGCAAGGCACCACCGGGGTGCACAAAGCACCTCGTATGATGCAGGGAAAAGTCCCAAACGTCACTGAGGATGTAGGAATTATTCCTTGGTATTCAGGCCGGCAGGAGAGATTGTTCCCAGACGCTTAATCAGCCATGATTCACGGAATTTCCGGTTGGTCATCCCCCCTTTGATTTGCCATACTGCGGCGACTTTAGCATTGTCAAGGGAATGCCCAGGGCTGTTAAAATGGGCACCGATTGGATCGTTGTATGCCAGTCGCATCGATCGCAAATGTTCAGTAAATCTGTCATTGAGTGTTCGATATGTTTCCCCGACGTACAGTTTGTGACACTTGAGGCATGATATGATATAAACCAGATTAGACGACTGGCAGGTGAAAGATGATCTGGTGGAAAATTTCCCACACGGGCCTTTGAAGATGGTGTCAGAGTCGAGGAATGGGCATGTTTTGCAGCTTTTGCTGTGTGCAGGCATGACTTCCAGGAAGGGCAGGAGAGGTTTGGGGGACTGATTGGACAGCACTCCGTACCAGCAGGTCTCGGAAGTTGGTGTCCTTGCGGAATGCAATCAGTGGTGGCTTTGGAAACGTTCCTTGAAGCTTGGGGTCATTTTGCAGAATGTGAAAATTGCTGAGAAGGACCTTGCGCACAGCCATGTTGTGTGGGTGATAGGGTAGTACTGCCAAGATTCTGTCACTTTCTTGTTGATTCGTGGCTGGACTGAGAGCAGTGGCACGTGTGGTTTTGCGTATATATACATATATATATATGTGTGTATATAATATACCTATATACATAATCCTAATCCTAACCCTTATATATATATATGTGTGTGTGTGTGTGTGTGTGTGTGTGTGTGTGTGTGTGTGTGTGTGTGTGTGTGTGTGTGTGTGTGTGTCGTGTGTGTGTGTGTGTGTGTATGCATGGGCCTAATATAGTTTGATGTGCGTGTGTGTGCGCGCGTGTGTGTGCACAAAAAACCGAACATACAAAGATGTTCATATTTGTGTTTTCTTGTATTCAAGCTTTTGTGCATGTGCATTTAGGCGTACGCTACGCGAAAAAACACACCCATTAAAGAAATTTGAAGACATTTTCGCTATCAAAAGCTATACTTTGCTTAATGCGCGTATAGCTAAAAGTCAAAAGGAACAACCTAGTAACCTGATGTTGAGGACTGCTTGTGTTTTTAATTCTAATGCAACGAAGCAAAACAGGCCATAAAGACCGTTCCTAGCCAATGATGACGAAGAAAACATTAAGTAGACCTACATGAATCTACGCACATTTCTTTCTGTTTGTCTCTGTCTCTCTTTCTTTCCATCACCCTATCTGTTTGTCTCTGTCTCTCTTTCTTTCCATCACCCTATCTATTTGTCTCTGTCTCTCTTTCTTTCCATCACCCTATCTGTTTGTCTCTGTCTCTCTTTCTTTCCATCACCCTATCTGTTTGTCTCTGTCTCTCTTTCTTTCCATCACCCTATCTGTTTGTCTCTGTCTCTCTTTCTTTCCATCACCCTATCTGTTTGTCTCTGTCTCTCTTTCTTTCCATCACCCTATCTATTTGTCTCTGTCTCTCTTTCTTTCCATCACCCTATCTGTTTGTCTCTGTCTCTCTTTCTTTCCATCTCCCTATCTGTTTGTCTCTGTCTCTCTTTCTTTCCATCACCCTATCTGTTTGTCTCTGTCTCTCTTTCTTTCCATCACCCTATCTGTTTGTCTCTGTCTCTCTTTCTTTCCATCACCCTATCTGTTTGTCTCTGTCTCTCTTTCTTTCCATCACCCTATCTGTTTGTCTCTGTCTCTCTTTCTTTCCATCACCCTATCTGTTTGTCTCTGTCTCTCTTTCTTTCCATCACCCTATCTGTTTGTCTCTGTCTCTCTTTCTTTCCATCACCCTATCTGTTTGTCTCTGTCTCTCTTTCTTTCCATCACCCTATCTGTTTGTCTCTGTCTCTCTTTCTTTCCATCACCCTATCTGTTTGTCTCTGTCTCTCTTTCTTTCCATCACCCTATCTGTTTGTCTCTGTCTCTCTTTCTTTCCATCACCCTATCTGTTTGTCTCTGTCTCTCTTTCTTTCCATCACCCTATCTGTTTGTCTCTGTCTCTCTTTCTTTCCATCACCCTATCTATTTGTCTCTGTCTCTCTTTCTTTCCATCACCCTATCTGTTTGTCTCTGTCTCTCTTTCTTTCCATCACCCTATCTATTTGTCTCTGTCTCTCTTTCTTTCCATCACCCTATCTGTTTGTCTCTGTCTCTCTTTCTTTCCATCACCCTATCTGTTTGTCTCTGTCTCTCTTTCTTTCCATCACCCTATCTATTTGTCTCTGTCTCTCTTTCTTTCCATCACCCTATCTATTTGTCTCTGTCTCT
>CM065711.1:22980204-22982704 GCA_017654935.2 Phymorhynchus buccinoides
TTACGATGCATTGGCTGATTAAAGAATCTTGAATCTTGAATCTAGGGGAGACCACGGCTGGTCAGCCCCCAATGCAGGTCCGTCATTTCGGTTTTTAAAAATTTATATATTGCTAAGTGCTTTGCCCTAGAATCATTTTAGAGCATGGCAAGACATGTGATTTTTTGCTATTTTTTGTAACAATAATTGAACTAAAAAAACCCATCAAAACGCTAAAAAAACTGAATCCATGACTTAATTTCGATGTTCATGTTTATTATATGAAGATAAATGTTGGGGTTTGTATTGAAAGGATGCTTAGTAATTGGATATTCTGTGTGATTCTGTGTTTTATTCAGCATTTGTAGGCCATAAGCATGAGGGGGAACAGTCTTGCCCCAGCCTGCAGGTGGACGTGCCCCGCCTGGGGGCAGGTATGCCTACGTAAGGGTGGGTGTACTTCAAGCAGCATGCAGAAAAAAACACTGTTATGCTTTAACTGAATGTTCTGTATGTTGTCCATGCATCTATTGGTCTGCTGTTGTTGTTGTTGTTGTTCCCTGGCTTAAAGACTCCAGGGATCATCCCAACAGCCGAAGCACTTGAACACCGTGGTATAAATGCACCAGTTAGGGATGAGAACATTACGTGTGTGACCCTTTTTGATTACCACGCCACGTGGGCAGCCACATTCCGACTCCGCGAGGAATTTGGACTGATGATGTTATGCTAGGAGCTTGACATGGCTAAAGACATTTCCAGCATAACTATACAGAAAATAGCAACATTTTGATGTAGCCTTGGTGTTCTAGCTTATGTTAATTGGTCTGACACAGCCTTATTTATTGGTCTAAAATGGAGCTTCTACTTCAGTTAGCTTGCCATTTATTACGACAAAAGCTAAAAAGTAGGCGGACCAATCCTGTTCACCCCTAGCCCACATGCTTTAGCGTGTCACAAAGAAAGAACAAGGTCATCGGTCAAGGTCAAGATCATCAAAACCATCTGCACCCAGCGCCCCGTGTCACTTTTAGTTAATCTACCAACGTACCAGTTTTGGAGGCTGTAACTTCACTGACACACCGCCACCACTGACGACAACAACAACAGCTACTCACGCTGTCTGGAACATTTCCTGGTGCTATGCCAAGCCGTAGAGACAGAGATCATCGTCGTCATCATCACCATCAGGATCATCATCGTCAGATGAACGAAGCCAGTTGATTTGACTGCCATTGCTGGTAGTGATTGTAGTTTTCTGTAAGCGGAGAGAGAGAGAGAGAGAGAGAGAGAGAGAGAGAGAGAGAGAGAGAGAGAGAGAGAGAGAGAGAGAGAGGAGAGACACAGAGAGAGAGATAAAGAGAGAGAGAGAGAGAGAGAGAGAGAGAGAGAGAGAGAGAGAGAGAGAGAGAGAGAGAGAGAGAGAGAGAGAGAGAGAGAGAGAGAGAACGAACGCTGGAATGGTTTAATGAGTAGGCCATTGCCCCATGTCATTTTGAGTGGTTACAAAAGTATAACAAAGTAGTAGCATTAACAACATTTTATTATAAACACACATAACAAACTTAGCATATACGTAGTTCAAAAACTTCATACATACATTATACATAGAATATCAGGTAAACCACAATCATCTTTACCCATTCAAGTGCATCCCCCGGATTCTAAATGCCTTTTCGAGATAAAATGCTAAACGGATAATCAGATATTTATTTTCAGTTGCAAGAAGCATGGTTACTTTGAACAGCGAAGGTTGGTTATAATATTTACTTGGAATATATCTGTCTCTCAAATCCTCATAACGAGGGCAATGAGTAATACAAATGGATTTCAGTCTCAAACTGAGAGGTACAAAAGGGACAGGACAAATCATTATCTGTGACATTTCTGTAAAAACGACGCTTGTGTACATTTAGTTGAGAAACACCTAATCTCAACCTGATCAAACAGATTCTGGCTTTAAGATGATGAACGATCTGCAAGTAAGGGGATAAAATAAGATCACTTTTAAATGTACGGTAAAGCTGAAAACGATCGCTTTGCTCCATTGCGTTAGACCATTGCATTTTATATTCACAAACTAACCTATTTCTTAATGTTTTCAAAAAGGCTTAGAGAGAGAGAGAGAGAGAGAGAGAGAGAGAGAGAGAGAGAGAGAGAGAGAGAGAGAGAGAGAGAGAGAGAGAGAGAGAGTCATCATCCTCATTATGTCAATAGGGTAGCCGACTGTATTGCAGCTATTGTCGATAATATAGATTCCACAGGAACACATAATCAAGTTATCTGCAATAAGCAGTATTTGCCAAGAATAAGAAGAATATCATCATCATCATCATCATCATCATCATCAACATCAACAACAACAACAACAACAATAACAACTAGCAGTAAAAAATGAAGAAAGCAAGACGACATTAATTTGATTCACGTAAAAACCAGTCGTCATCAAATTCGCCTGGAACCCAATCCTCTGAAAAATAAGAAGAAAAAGGAAACCAAAAGCACTACAGAAAACGTCTAT
>CM065711.1:22990204-22997704 GCA_017654935.2 Phymorhynchus buccinoides
GTATTATAGCACTTCCATGTATTATAGTCTGTATTATAGCACTTCCATGTATTAAAGTCTGTATTATAGCACTTCCATGTATTATAGTACTTCCATGTATTATAGTCTGTATTATAGCACTTCCATGTATTATAGTCTGTATTATAGCACTTCCATGTATTATAGTCTGTATTATAGCACTTCCATGTATTATAGTCTGTATTATAGCACTTCCATGTATTATAGTCTGTATTATAGCACTTCCTGTATTATAGCTGTAGTCCATGTATTATAGCACTTCCATGTATTATAGTCTGTATTATAGCTGTATCCATTCCATGTATTATAGCACTTCCATGTATTATAGTCTGTATTATAGCACTTCCATGTAGTCTGTATTATAGTCCTGTATTATAGCACTTCCATGTATTATAGTATTATAGTCTGTATTATAGCACTTCCATGTATTAAAGTCTGTATTAGTCTGTATTATAGCACTTCCATGTATTATAGTCTGTATTATAGCACTTCCATGTATTATAGTCTGTATTATAGTACTTCCATGTATATAGTCTCCATGTATTATAGCACTTCCATGTATTATAGTACTTCCATGTATTATAGTCTGTATTATAGCACTTCCATGTATTATAGCACTTCCATGTATTATAGTCTGTATTATAGCACTTCCATGTATTATAGTACTTCCATGTATTATAGTCTGTATTATAGCACTTCCATGTATTATAGTCTGTATTATAGCACTTCCATGTATTATAGTCTGTATTATAGCACTTCCATGTATTATAACTTCCATGTATTATAGTCTGTATTATAGCACTTCCATGTATGTATTATAGTCTGTATTATAGCACTTCCATGTATTATAGTCTGTATTATAGTCTTCCATATATTACTTCCATGTATTATAGTCTGTATTATAGCACTTCCATGTATTATAGTACTTCCATGTATGTATTATAGTCTGTACTAGTCTGTATTATAGCACTTCCATGTATTATAGTCTGTATTATAGCACTTCCATGTATTATAGTCTGTATTATAGCACTTCCATGTATTAGTCTGTATTATAGTCTGTATTATAGCACTTCCATGTATTATAGCACTTCCATGTATTATAGCACTTCCATGTATTATAGTCTGTATTATAGCACTTCCATGTATTATAGTCTGTATTATAGCACTTGTATTATAGCACTTCCATGTATTATAGCACTTCCATGTATTATAGTCTGTATTATAGCACTTCCATGTATTATAGTCTGTATTATAGCACTTCCATGTATTATAGTCTGTATTATAGCACTTCCATGTATTATAGTCTGTATTATAGCACTTCCATGTATTATAGTCTGTATTATTATAGCACTTCCATGTATATATACTTCCATGTATTATAGCACTTCCATGTATTATAGTCTGTATTATAGCACTTCCATGTATTATAGTCTGTATTATAGCACTTCCATGTATTATAGCACTTCCATGTATTATAGTCTGTATTATAGCACTTCCATGTATTATAGCACTTCCATGTATTATAGTCCATGTATTATAGCATGTATTATAGTACTTCCATGTATTATAGTCTGTATTATAGCACTTCCATGTATTATAACTTCCATGTATTATAGTCTGTATTATAGCACTTCCATGTATTATAGTCTGTATTATAGCACTTCCATGTATTAAAGTCTGTATTATAGTCTGTATTATAGCACTTCCAGTCTGTATTATAGTCTGTATTATAGCACTTCCATGTATTATAGTCTGTATTATAGCACTTCCATGTATTATAGTACTTCCATGTATTATAGTCTGTATTATAGCACTTCCATGTATTATATATTATTCCATGTATTATAGCACTTCCATGTATTATAGTCTGTATTATAGCACTTCCTGTCCATGTATTATAGTCTGTATTATAGCACTTCCATGTATTATAGTCTGTATTATAGCACTTCCATGTATTATAGTCTGTATTATAGCACTTCCATGTATTATAGCACTTCCATGTATTATAGTCTGTATTATAGCACTTCCATGTATTATAGTCTGTATTATAGCACTTCCATGTATTATAGTCTGTATTATAGCACTTCCATGTATTATAGTCTGTATTATAGCACTTCCATGTATTATAGCACTTCCATGTATTATAGTCTGTATTATAGCACTTCCATGTATTATAGCACTGTCCATGTATTATAGCACTTCCATGTATTATGTATAGTCTGTATTATAGCACTTCCATGTATTATAGTCCATGTATTATAGTCTTGTATTATAGCACTTCCATGTATTATAGTCTGTATTATAGCACTTCCATGTATTATAGTACTTCCATGTATTATAGTCTGTATTATAGCACTTCCATGTATTATAGTCTGTATTATAGCACTTCCATGTATTATAGTCTGTATTATAGCACTTCCATGTATTATAGTCTGTATTATAGTCTGTATTATAGCACTTCCATGTATTATAGTCTGTATTATAGCACTTCCATGTATTAAAGTCTGTATTATAGTCTGTATTATAGCACTTCCATGTATTATAGTCTGTATTATAGTACTTCCATGTATTATAGTCTGTATTATAGCACTTCCATGTATTATAGTCTGTATTATAGCACTTCCATGTATTATAGTATTATAGTCTGTATTATAGTCTGTATTATAGTACTTCCATGTATTATAGTCTGTATTATAGCACTTCCATGTATTATAGTCTGTATTATAGCACTTCCATGTATGATAGTCTGTATTATAGCACTTCCATGTATTATAGTCTGTATTATAGCACTTCCATGTAGTCTGTATAGTCTGTATTATAGCACTTCCATGTATTATAGTCTGTATTATAGCACTTCCATGTATTATAGTCTGTATTATAGTCTGTATTATAGCACTTCCATGTATGTATTATAGTCTGTATTATAGCACTTCCATGTATTATAGTCTGTATTATAGTCTGTATTATAGCACTTCCATGTATTATAGTCTGTATTATAGCACTTCCATGTATTATAGTCTGTATTATCTGCACTTCCATGTATTAAAGTCTGTATTATAGTCTGTATTATAGCACTTCCATGTATTATAGTATGTATTATTGCACTTCCATGTATTATAGTCTGTATTATAGCACTTCCATGTATTAAAGTCTGTATTATAGTCTGTATTATAGCACTTCCATGTATTATAGTCTGTATTATAGCACTTCCATGTATTAAAGTCTGTATTATAGTCTGTATTATAGTACTTCCATGTATTATAGTCTGTATTATAGCACTTCCATGTATTATAGTATTATAGCACTTCCATGTACTTCCAGTCTGTATTATAGTCTGTATGTATTATAGCACTTCCATGTATTATAGTCTGTATTATAGCACTTCCATGTATTAAAGTCTGTATTATAGTCTGTATTATAGCACTTCCATGTATTATAGTCTGTATTATAGTCTGTATTATAGCACTTCCATGTATTATAGTATGTATTATAGCACTTCCATGTATTATAGTCTGTATTATAGCACTTCCATGTATTATAGTCTGTATTATAGCACTTCCATGTATTATAGTACTTCCATGTATTATAGTCTGTATTATAGCACTTCCATGTATTATAGTACTTCCATGTATTATAGTCTGTATTATAGCACTTCCATGTATTATAGCACTTCCATGTATTATTATAGTCTGTATTATAGCACTTCCATGTATTATAGCACTTCCATGTATTATAGTCTGTATTATAGCACTTCCATGTATTATAGTACTTCCATGTATTATAGTCTGTATTATAGCACTTCCATGTATTCCACTTCCATGTATTATAGTCTGTATTATAGTCCATGTTATAGCACTTCCATGTAGTCTGTATTATAGCACTTCCATGTATTATAGTCTGTATTATAGCACTTCCATGTATTATATGTATTATAGCACTTCCATGTAGTCTGTATTATAGTCTGTATTATAGCACTTCCATGTATTAAAGTCTGTATTATAGTCTGTATTATAGCACTTCCATGTATTATAGTCTGTATTATAGTCTGTATTATAGCACTTCCATGTATTATAGTCTGTATTATAGTCTGTATTATAGCACTTCCATGTATTCTAGTCTGTATTATAGCACTTCCAGTCTGTATTATAGTCTGTATTATAGCACTTCCATGTATTAAAGTCTGTATTATAGTCTGTATTATAGCACTTCCATGTATCTGTATTATAGTCTGTATTATAGCACTTCCATGTATTATAGTACTTCCATGTATTATAGTCTGTATTATAGCACTTCCATGTATTATGTGTATTATAGCACTTCCATGTATTATACTTCCATGTATTATAGTCTGTATTATAGCACTTCCATGTATTATAGTCTGTATTATAGCACTTCCATGTATTATAGTCTGTATTATAGCACTTCCATGTATTATAGTCTGTATTATAGCACTTCCATGTATTATAGTCTGTATTATAGCACTTCCATGTATTATAGTCTGTATTATAGCACTTCCATGTATTATAGTCTGTATTATAGCACTTCCATGTATTATAGTCTGTATTATAGCACTTCCATGTATTATAGTATTATAGCACTTCCATGTAGTCTGTATTATAGCACTTCCATGTATTATAGTCTGTATTATAGCACTTCCATGTATTATAGTCTGTATTATAGCACTTCCATGTATTATAGTCTGTATTATAGCACTTCCATGTATTATAGTCTGTATTATAGCACTTCCATGTATTATAGTCTGTATTATAGCACTTCCATGTATTATAGTCTGTATTATAGCACTTCCATGTATTAGTACTTCCATGTATTATAGTCTGTATTATAGCACTTCCATGTATTATAGTCTGTATTATAGCACTTCCATGTATTATAGTCTGTATTATAGCACTTCCATGTATTATAGTACTTGCATGTATTATAGTCTGTATTATAGTACTTCCATGTATAGTACTTCCATGTATTATTATAGCACTTCCATGTATTCTAGTCTGTATTATAGCACCTCCATGTATTATAGTCTGTATTATAGTACTTTCATGTCACGTGGGTGATAACAAAAATGTCCCTAAGCAGACTGACCTTACCGACTGGGCCCTGCCCTGTCTTTACGATACACCCACACCCCCAACAAGCAGGAGACACACGGCCTGAGGGTCGCACATGAGGGGTGACTAAAGTTCTGAATTGCCGATGTATGACGTGCAGAAAAAGTTTGAATCCCCCCCCCCCCCCCCCCCCCCCCCCCCCCTTCTCGGATTTCTTGGTTAGATTCATATATGAAGACTTAAAAATGAATCTTTATAAACCAATCCATTTTAATAAACACTTTGATCGTAAATATTAATTTGGCTGATGTGTGTTAAAAAACTGTCATTAACTGATTGAAATCAAATCTTCAAAAGAATTGGCCACTCAAATATGCGTGTAAAAGGAAACCTCTTTTCCAACGCCGAAATTTGATGCAAATTAAAATTCCCTACAATATTATTGTCTCATAATTCGACGTATGCTAAACACGAAACCATAGGCTAATTAAACGTAAGAAAATGTACGAAGAAAATTGGATTTCAGAACATTCAATAGAGTCTTCGTAAGTGGACGGAGGCCTATGTTACAATACATTGGACGGTTTAAATACTATTATTTTTTCATGAAAATCTGATGATCTTTAAACAAATATTAAACTGAGCTCATTTTACTATTAAGCTGAATAAGTCATTTTGCATGCATGAGTCTCTCTCTCTCTCTCTCTCTCTCTCTCTCTCTCTCTCTCTCTCTCTCTCTCTCTCTCTCTCTCTCTCCCTCTCTCTCCCTCTGATTGGAGACGGCGGCGAAGAGGGAAGGACGTGTCAATGTGTCTCAAAAGAAGTGGAAGTTTAACAGTCTTAAATTCTGTGCATAACTTGTGCGAAGGTACGTAGATTTGAATGGTGTATCCAGTTTTGAAATCGGATCAGAAATAATGACGCAATTAACGTTCGAAAAATCAAATGACTTTAATGAAGAACTGGAAATGTGATCACTTTTTTTTGGTACCGAAATCTGCCAAAAAGCACGTGCAAAGTGTGCTCTTAGCCGCAAGAAGAAGGGGAGCAAATAAGAATTCCGTGGCCCTTCTCTTTTGTGAAAACAGTGTTCATTGCTGTAGTGCTTGTAGCAAGTCAGCAAAGAAAGTGAACCGTTGTTTAGTGGAGGCTTCAGTTGTCCATTCACTAACATATAATGCGAAGCATTCTTTAAATAAAGTCAGCACAGAAAGTGAACCTTTGTTTAGTGGAGGCTTCAGTTGTCCAATCGCTAACATATAATGCGAAGCAATGAACCTTTCTTTAAATAAAGTCAGCACAGAAAGTGAACCGTTGTTTAGTGGAGGCTTCAGTTGTCCATTCACTAACATATAATGTGAAGCAATGAACCTTTCTTTAAATAAAGTCAGCACAGAAAGTGAACCGTTGTTTAGTGGAGGCTTCAGTTGTCCATTCACTAACATATAATGCGAGGCAATCAACTTTTCTTTAAATAAAGTCAGCACAGAAAGTGAACCGTTGTTTAGTGGAGGCTTCAGTTGTCCATTCACTAACATATAATGCGAAGCAATGAACCTTTCTTTAAATAAAGTCAGCACAGAAAGTGAACCGTTGTTTAGTGGAGGCTTCAGTTGTCCATTCACTAACATATAACGCGAAGCATTCTTTAAATAAAGTCAGCACAGAAAGTGAACCGTTGTTTAGTGGAGGCTTCAGTTGTCCATTCACTAACATATAACGCGAAGCATTCTTTAAATAAAGTCAGCACAGAAAGTGAACCGTAGTTTAGTGGAGGCTTCAGTTGTCCATTCACTAACATATAATGCGAAGCAATGAACCTTTCTTTAAATAAAGTCAGCAAAGAAAGCGAACCGTTGTTTAGTGGAGGCTTCAGTTGTCAATCCACTAACATATAATGCGAAGAAATAATGCGAAGAAAGTGAACCGTTGTTTAGTGGAGGCTTCAGTTGTCCATCCACTAACATATAATGCGAAGAAATAATGCGAAGAAAGTGAACCGTTGTTTAGTGGAGGCTTCAGTTGTCCATTCACTAACATATAATGCGAAGAAATAATGCGAAGAAAGTGAACCGTTGTTTAGTGGAGGCTTCAGTTGTCCATTCACTAACATATAATGCGAAGCAATGAACCTTTCTTTAAATAAAGTCAGCACAGCCCGCTCGTCATCCACTCCCTGATTGGTCCAAACTTCATCAAAACCATGGAGGTGGAGATAGAGAGAGAATACGAATACGAACACGAATACGAATGTTTTTATTGAGGGTAAGACAGATAAGCTGGGTAGCTTTTTTACACTATTGCCCTCAAAAAGAGAGAGAGAGAGAGAGAGAGAGAGAGAGAGAGAGAGAGAGAGAGAGAGAGAGAGAGAGAGAGAGAGAATGATAGTGATGATAATGATAATGAACCTTTATTT
>CM065711.1:23005204-23022704 GCA_017654935.2 Phymorhynchus buccinoides
AACTTCGAAACTTGCTTCCTCCCGAAAAAACCCAAAGGTACTTTAGATTTTCTAGAAGCAAAGAAGAACAAGTCGGAAGAATCAGTCGAGAATATTCAAAAATGTTTGGTAGATCGGCTCTGATTTCATAGTGGCAAGCAAAACTAGGACAAACGGTCTTCGAAGACTACTTGACGCAGTTTTTAAGTAGGACAAACAGTCTTCGAAGACTACTTGACACAGTTTTTAAATAGGACAAACAGTCTTCGAAGACTACTTGACACAGTTTTTAAGGAGGACAAACAGTCTTCGAAGACTAATTGACACAGTTTTTAAGTAGGACAAACAGTCCTCGAAGACTACTTGACACAGTTTTTAAGTAGGACAAACAGTCTTCGAAGACTACTTGACACAGTTTTTAAGTAGGACAAACAGTCTTCGAAGACTACTTGACACAGTTTTTAAGTAGGACAAACAGTCTTCGAAGACTACTTGACACAGTTTTTAAGTAGGACAAACAGTCTTCGAAGACTACTTGACACAGTTTTTAAGTAGGACAAACAGTCTTCGAAGACTACTTGACACAGTTTTTAAGTAGGACAAACAGTCTTCGAAGACTACTTGACACAGTTTTTAAGTAGGACAAACAGTCTTCGAAGACTACTTGACACAGTTTTTAAGTAGGACAAACAGTCTTCGAAGACTACTTGATACAGTTTTTAAGTAGGACAAACAGTCTTCGAAGACTACTTGACAGTTTTTAAGTAGGACAAACAGTCTTCGAAGACTACTTGACACAGTTTTTAAGTAGGACAAACAGTCTTCGAAGACTACTTGACACAGTTTTTAAGTAGGACAAACAGTCTTCGAAGACTACTTGACACAGTTTTTAAGTAGGACAAACAGTCTTCGAAGACTACTTGACACAGTTTTTAAGTAGGACAAACAGTCTTCGAAGACTACTTGACACATTTTTGGGCTTTACAGTTTTATTTTTAGTGTCTTACGTGAAAGCAACTAGACCAACACATGAACGTTTATTCCAGTTGCTGAGCAAAACCAAACTGCTAGTGACTGCTTAGTAACTTAGTCAGAAGCAACAAAAAAAGTTCTGGATTGGTTGAGAGTTACCTCCTTTACCTACGAAAAAAATGCATGCAAAGCATTTAAGCGTACAGCCATAGCCCTGTTCAAAATAAAGGCAAAGAGGCTGTACGCACACAACCCCCCTTATTAAGTTAACAAAATGATTTATCAAGTTATTACTTAAGTTTTTAATTAAGTTTTTATTAAGTTCTTGTTAAGTCAACTTCAAGTCGCTAATAAGTTCTTTGTAAGTTGCGTCAAGTTATTATTAAGTTCTAACACAAAAAGTTAATAAGTTCTTATCGAGTTACTTACTTAAGTTATTGTTAAGTTTTTATCAAGTTCTAAAACAAGAATTTATTGCATTAAAAATGGATCGCTCTCAGGTTTTAAGCTTTTTAGTGTTTGGTTTTCTTGTTTGTTTGTTGCGTTCTCTGATTGTTTTGTTTGTACTTCTACTCGTGTTTTTGGCTTTGGTTGCATGTGTGTTTTATATAATTTATAAGACAAATAACCAACACCGGCAACCACACCAACAGTAAACAATACAACATCGTAATTCGTACTGCTTTGTTTGATTTCTTCTTTTTTAACTGGTATTGCGCTTATGGTTGATTCATCTTCATTCTGAAACAACAGTTTTTGTTTTGTTTGTTTATTCATTTTTTGTTGTCGATTCCACTCTGATAACCTTTTACCTGCTTCAACTCGTCCTGGGCTCTTCGTTACCTTGATCACTGTCGGACTGGGGCTTGTTTGCTGATTCTGTACTGCATTCTGCTCTGGATTCTCTGTCACGTTCATTTTTAATAGCCATAAAATCTATATGATTAAAAGTAATTAACCCCATAACAACTGGTGATAGAAGCCCACCAAACCTATAAAAAAGATCACAACTGAGAGACTCTAACGATTTAATTAAAACAGAATCTTGACTTAAATCGTACATTAAATCTTGTTGTGAATCGACAGGAAGAAATTGATTAACTAACTTAGTGTACAAGCTTAACACTGTTTGACCCAAACTTTTAACCATTTTAGATCCTAACTGCGCTTCATATCTGTTGTGATACTTTTCAATGTCAGCAGAAGACATTAGTTGAATCTGTTCTATACTAAATTCTGTTCCTAAGTATTGCTTCGTTTTTCCACACGCAGCCAGAGAGCATAGTTTTTCCTTTTATTCATAACACTTGCCGACACTTCATCAGAAATTACTGCTTCCTGCGCATTTAATAGTAGTTCGTCACAATTCATTTTTAGTTGATTTATTATTTTTATTTTATACAACAAAAATGAGTGCTGAAAAAACTGTTGTTAATCTTGTATATCAATCTGCTGTGATAGATGGACTTAGTGTAGGGTTCACGATGGTTGGTAAGAAATTATTGAAAATGAAATCAGTTGACCTTGGATAACTTAACCTAGAGGACACTGCTAAATTAATCGCTATAATTACAGCTTCAATCACAACAAAAGACTTTTTAGTTAAACAAGGAATAATTCCAGAAAATATAAATATGTAAAATAAAATGGCTTCACTCGTAATGATGATTGGTGGTGCTGTAGTAAACGCACTTGCTTTTTCAGGCAGTAATTACATGTTCAGTAAACTAGAAACAAGCGAGGAAAGAAAGAGGCACGACAAAGCAATAGAACAATTAGCAGCAGCACAAGACGCCTATGAAACGCAAAGACTCGCTCAGTTAGATTTCATTAACAACAAATTAAAACTGCAAAACCATGCAGCCTACACTTTTAAGAATGTTGACGTCGCCATTAAAGAGTATTATTTAGTGACGGGGGAAGATTTACAACAGTTACCACCACCAAAATTAAGCGACTTCTACTAACCATCTGAAAAACAAATTCAACAGGAAATAGCGTTTATTGTAATCGGTATGACTGCTGTTTATTTTATTGCAAAAAACGTATAGTATAAAAATGAGCGGCCAACTATCTAAAATTTATTATTCACCAAAAGGCTATTGGACAGGTTTAACAGCTATTCAAAAACTCAGTCAAGCTACAGGTGTCACTGAACAAACAGCAAAAGAATGGCTATCTAAACAAGCTATATGGCAAATCTATTTACCAGCACCGAAACGAATCAAAAGACCACACTTCATTAACTCAACACCGAATGATACTCATCAAATGGATCTTCTATACCTCCCTCATGACGCTATAAGAAGAAAAAGATTTAAATACGCGCTTACAGTCATCGACATTGCTTCAAGATATAAAGATGCTGAACCATTAACTGATAAAAGTGCTACTTCAGTCTCTGTGGCTTTACAAGAAATCTACAGACGCGGCCCATTAACCTATCCTCGTTTAATTCAAGTTGATGAAGGAAAAGAATTTAAAGGACAATTCAATCAGCTACTATTAATACACAAAGTCACTATAAAAAGAGGTATTCCCGGAAATCATAAATCTCAGGCCTTAGTCGAAAACTTTAACAAACAATTAGCAGAACGACTTTTCTCTTATCAATACCATAGAGAACTCCTTGATTCAACTAGAAACACTGAATGGGTTAGAAGATTAAATAGTGTTCTGCGAGTCATGAATAACGAAGAATCCACGGTTACAGGATTTAAACCAGTAAAAACAATGCAGAAGAAAACAATTGACTTGCCAATTCAACATTCAATTACAAAACAACTAATGATTTTCTGGATCAATAACTTCTAATTCTGTTTCTTTAAAAACATTGTCTAAATGTTCGCATACATCATCAAGTGTCATTGCCATGTTGAGTTTCTTTTTCTAACTCAATTTTTTTAAAATTAATTAAAAAATAATTATTCGTTAAAAATGTACTAAAAGGTTTAGGATTTAACTGAAAGCACACACAAAAAAGAAAAGAAGTAAGTGAAATAATT
Organism: Phymorhynchus buccinoides; assembly: GCA_017654935.2. Classification (NCBI taxonomy): domain Eukaryota; kingdom Metazoa; phylum Mollusca; class Gastropoda; order Neogastropoda; family Raphitomidae; genus Phymorhynchus; species Phymorhynchus buccinoides. The sequence continues at coordinate 23,009,161 of CM065711.1, forward strand.
CTTCTAAGTCTCTATTTAAAGCTCTTTTTAAATTGGAACTGTGTCTAGTGGGATTAGCTGCAGTTCTTCTTTAACGAAGGCTCTTTGTGGGGCTGGTCGTTTTGTTGTATCAGTTTCTCTTAAATAATACACGGGAGGATTCATTTGTATTATTCTTTTTATTTCATAGGGATATCAATGCTCCATATCGGGTCTGTTGCTCTTATGCGAGTGTCTCCTTCTGCTTCTCCAGGTGCATAAAGACACCTTACTTTTACTCCAAATGGCAAGAAAGTGTAAAACATGCTATTTCACAAATACCTGAAAAACTAATAATAGAACCACCAGTTAAAGTAATGTTAGCAGTTTACATAGATTATGAAACAGTTAATAAGGAGCAGCTACAAGTATGGGTCTCTACTAAACAACAAGTAATTCTTTCTTACAATGATTTTACAGAAACCTGGGCAGACGAAATGATCACCCAGATCATCAATGCATCAGAAGAGGCAAAACTGAGAGGATCTGGTTGGTCAGAAGGCGGAGTATTAGAAATCAAATTAAGGGAGAGTAAATATGCCCCCATCGTAGGAAACTCGTTTATTCCTTTACCTAAAGATTTAGTTTTAAAACGAGCAGTACTAAGCATTAAGAATAGGGATAACCAATGTTTTATGTGGTGCGTTTTAGCTAAACTTCATTATGTTAAAAAGAACGCAAAGAGAGTAATTAACTATCAACCTTACATAAATGAATTAAACTTTGATGGAATTGACTTCCCTGTAAGCCTAAACAAAATTGATCAATTTGAAGAACAGAATAAACCAATTTCAATTAACATCTACACATGGTCAATAGAAGAAAACCTTAAACCAATCCGAGTATCAAAGAACTCTCCCATGATTGGTGATCCAGCTGAAAAACATATTGATCTACTCTTAGTAACAGATGGAACAAAAACACACTACACTTTAATCCGAACAATGAGTCGATTATTAAATTATACTACAAATCACAAAGAAAAACAGGAATTCTGTCGAAGATGTTTACTGAGAATTCCAAGTATTCATGCTGCAGTTGAACACAGAAAACATTGTAATTCAACTGTTGACTGTGAAACTAAACTTACTACTCTCAAAGAAGGTAGTAAGGTGACCTTTAAAAACTGGAAGAAACTGCAATTAAATCCATATGTTGTTTACGCTGACTTCGAATCTATCATTGTTCTGTATCAAGGTCCTGATCCTAAAAATCTTCCAAAAACAGTATTATTAAACAATCATCAAATCTGTTCATATGCTTTTATTATAGTTAGATCAGATGGTAAGCAATCAGTACCATAACTTTATAGAGGACCTGATGCAGCAAAACGATTCTTACAACGTATGAAATACAAGCGAGATGAGTTGTCTAATCAACTTAATCTATTTGATTTAATCATGAAGCCAGAAGATCAATTTCAATTTGAGTCAGCTATTGAATGTTGGATTTGTAAAAAAGAATTCATGTTGGACAGTCCAGACCCTAAAGTCCGAGACCATGATCACATTAGTGGAAAATTCAGAGGAGCAGCACACAACTCCTGTAATCTACAATTAAAGTTTGAACCAAAGTCTTGGAAACTCCCTATATTCTTTCACAATCTACGTGGATATGACTCCCATTTAATTCTACAAGCAGTGACAGATTCATTTAGAACCGTCAGTTGTATAGCTTAGTCTTTAGAAAAGTACATGACATTTACATTAGGACAATTATCTTTTTATGATTCACTACAACATATGATGGGTTCGTTAGAATCTTTAGGTCAGTCACTATCCAAATGCACTATAACAGAAAAATACTTCGATCCAACACTTGTACGAAAAGGAGTATACCCTTACGAGTACATGAATAGTTGGGAGCGGTTTGACGAAGATTCTTTACCACCTAAAGGCGCATTCTACTCTAGTTTGAAAGGAAAAGATATAAGTGACTCTGACTACAACCATGCACATTCAACGTGGGAAAAGTGAGACTGCCAGACCATGGGAGACTATCATGACGTCTATTTAATGGCCGACGTTTGTTTGCTTGCGGACGTATTTGAAAATTACAGAAAAACGTGTATGAAACATTACAGTCTAGACCCTGCTCATTATATCTCTGCACCTGGAATGAGTTGGGATGCATTCTTAAGATTTACTAAAATACAGATTGACTTACTCTCCGACCTACCAACTCTCCAGATGATTGAAGATGGACTACGTGGAGGAATTAGTATGGCTTCACACAGTTATTGTAAGGCTAACAATAAATACTTAGATGACTACGATCCTACTAAGCCCCCCAACTACATCATGTATTTAGATGCAAACAATCTCTATGGTTGGGCGATGTGTCAGTCACTTCCATTACGTAACGTTAAAATGTTTACAGCTCCTTTTAATTTTAATATCAACGACTTTTTACAATGGCTGTTAACTTTACCAGATTGTTATAAAACAGGGTTCATTTTAGAAGTCGACTTAGATTATCCGGATGAACTCCATGACCTACACAACGACTACCCCTTAGCAGCAGAAAGACTTCAGGTGGGATCAGAGCTACCAAAACTTGTGCGTAATCTACATAACAAAAAAAAACCACGTCTGTCATTATAGATTACTACAATTCTATTTACGTCACGGATTAAAACTAACAGCAGTTCATAGAATCATTTCGTTTGGTCAGGAGAAGTTCATGGAGCCGTATATAATGAAAAACACTAATCTTAGAATTCAGACAACCGAACCTTCAGAGAAATACTTCTTCAAGTTAATGAATAAAAGTTGTTTTGGAAAGACGATGGAAAACCCGCACAAACGTAAAGACGTTAGATTAGTTACCCAAGAAAACTAAGCAATCAAACTAACTTCAAAACCCAATTATCAAGACTTCAGAAAGTTCCATGACAACCTTTACGGAATAATGATGAAGAAAATTAATGTAAAACTAGACAAACCAGTCTTTATTGGGTTTGTTGTTTTAGAATTATCCAAGTTATTGATGCTAGAATTTTTATACGACTACTTTAAACCATTGTATCCAGACTCTAAAGTATTGTACACAGACACGGATTCATTTATTCTAGACATTCCGACTGAAGACTTTTACAAAGATCTATTAGAAACAGAAGTAGCGAAAGGTGTAGACTCGTGGTATGACACATTTGACTACTCAAATTCTCCATTGCATTCAACTGTAAATAAAAAGGTGATCGGAAAAATGAACGATGAACTGAATGGAACTATAATCAAAGAGTACGTTGGACTGAGAGCAAAGATGTATTCAATTGCCAGTCAAACTAGTGTTATTAAAAAAGCAAAAGGAATCAGTAGACCTGTTGTTCAAATGGTGATGACACATGACAACTATAAAGAAGCACTGTTTGATAGCAAGACGTTTTATCATGATAACATAAAAATACAATCTAAGTTACACGAAATAAACACAACAATTGTAAATATAAAATCGCTTGACTCAAACAATACAAAACGTGTATATAAATCACCAGAGTTTTCGTATGCAGTTGGTCACTGGAGAACTAAGTGTCATAGTCAGTAGACTTTCTAATCTTGTAATCATATTGAATTGAATAAGCTCCCTTTAGAGTTCTTATTGTTATTTCCCTAGAACAGATTTTAATGTTTCGTCTACTTTTTTTTACATTGTTTTTTTTATCGCTTCTATGTCTTGCGGTTGTGAAAAAGTCGTTCTTGATTTTTTCTGAAGTTCAAACTTTTGCATTTTGTAGTCGTTGTAGTCTGCTTGCAATCGATTGAACTCCTCATCTGAAATTTGAGAGTCTTGCAAAGCTTTACTGATTATCAATCGAAATGAACTAAGTTTTGCCATTATTAATTGAACTATGGCTGTATGCTTTTGAAGTTTTATTTTTATTTTGTTGTTGAAAGCAGTCATTCCGATTGAAAATGCACCGAGAGTTAATGACACACACCCTAACGGCAAAGCTGCGGGCGATCCAACACCTGACGCTAACAACCCTACAGAGCTTCCTGCTGTTAAAGTACCTAGAGTTCCAAATCCAGTATTTAAGTATGTTGCAGCATTAAAGATAGAAGAGTACCTTCGTTTGGTTCTGTTATAATTAGTGAGGTCTTTTTCCAATTCTTTTTGTATTTCTGTAATAGTAGACAATCTGAACTTTCTGATTTCAGGATCATCATCACCCTCAGTCTTTTCTTTGTCATTATTTTCTTTTGGTATTTGTGGATATACTTTAACGGACATCTTTTTATATTACAACAAAAATTAACATTTAATTTGCACTTGTTATTATTTTAAGAAGATCATCAGACAAAATGTTTTCAGTGTAATAAAACCCCAAACCCCAAACCCAATGAGATCTAAATTAGTAACATTAATGAAGGTTAATTCTTTGAGATTGTTTGGATCAACACTCAATATAACTTTATCGCTGGTCGACACTGCCTTAATTTCTTCACTGCGGTTTTGAATAACGATAGTACATCTCACTGATTCAACATCCAAGTTTTGCCAAGAAATAAGAATCCCTTTCATTAGGTTGTCACTAACACCAACAGGTAGGGAATCAGGGTTGTCTGCTCTAACAGAAAGTTCAAATATCATAGTAAATTCGTCTGCTAAAATTAAATTAGGAATGAACTCTAATTGCGTGGCTGCGTCTTTTGTCACTGTCTTTTTTTCTGTGTAGCATGTACTGTCTCTTTTTATACGGTTTGATTGCTATTGCTCTTCTGCTGTTGTTTTGCGGAATAAGACTGATATGTAACGGTCCCGAGTTAAATGATTTGCGAAAGTGTTTGTCATTATCAAAGAATGTAAACAGGCTTAAAAATTCAAACTTAATTTCCCAATCAACGAATGGAACTAGATGCCATTTGTTGTCCCTTTTCTTAACAACTTTATATTCAAACTGACCAACATTGTCAGCTACTACATTACGCAGTTGCTCTAGTTTAGGTACTTTTTTTATCAGTTACTTCTGCACGTTTATAATAGCCGTTGTTTGTGTACTCAAAACCATACAGCGCTCCTATCTCTCTGTTTAGATCGAAGTCTTCTGTGTCCGCTAGGTCCTTCAATTCTAAAGTTGCGCATCTAACAGGGTCAAGCATAACCGGTTGATCTGGTCCGCGCGACATTGTTTTATACTAAATTATTTTATTTCTAATAATGCATTTAGGCTGTCGCACTGAACTTCTTTTCCTTTTTTGTCAGTTATTCTCTCTTATCTTTAGTGAATGGTGAATCCCGCAAATTAATTCTTTAAATTGTAAGTTTGGAAACGTAATAATTTCGTAATCGCAATATGCCGCTTTTGCTGACGGGAGAACTCTTAACACAGTAGACGGCTGGTTATCAAATAAGTTGTTATCCATACTCAGGATATCTAAATGAAAATATAATAAAGAATGAACAGCAAGATGCAGAGAGTTTTCTCCTTTAAAGGTGGTTTTATTTTCTGTGACCGAAAAGCTGTATATATCTCGGTTGTCGGTTCTAAACCCTAACATTTTTGCTAGTTCTGGTGCAAAGTAGTAACCTACTCTCTTTTACTCTTTGAAGATTAACGTTACTTTTAAATTTCCCTCATTAAGTTTTAAAGTAATGTCATAATCGCTTAAAATGTCTTTTAATGAACAAAAACCGTAATAACCGTCTGGTATAGTTAGTTCGCTTAGCGGTTGTCCTCTGTCATCAATTTTTTTAATCCAATTATTCCTTAAGGTTTTGCTTATGTTAATCCATTTAACTTTGTAATAAATTTCATGGAGCGCAACTTTTAGAGAACCATGATTTTCAATAGGGCGTTGTAAAAGTATTGGCTCGTCTTGATCAGTTATATAAATAAACATTTTTATTACGGATATATAAATGAATGCTTTTAAATATAACAAAGACGCTGAATATTCAGTTGGATCATATAACCCTAAAACTATAGCTGTTGACAGTTTAGTTGTTGCAGTGGGAGTTGATTCTTTTGAAGTTAAGGTCAGTAATCCATTAAACCATTATTTAAATCCTAGCATCAAACATGATAACATCGCAAAGGCATGGTTTAGTCATCCAATGCAGTTTTATCAAAATCTGTGTGGGTGAGGGTCATAAAGGCGAGCTTGGCACATTCTTGTTTAAGAATGATGCTTTGCTTGTCTCACTTTGGTTCTCACCCACGCACTGCTAGGTGGATGGTATCGTAATCAACTGTGGTGGAGGGGAGTTAATTAGAAAAAGAGAGTAATTACCCTTTGTTCAATTTCGTCATCTCCTCTCTTGGCCTCACTATTTCATTCTTTTATCAAAATCAGTTAAACTTTGCTGTGTTTTGCGCAACAACAGGGTGTGGTGTTTCTTTCACTGATCACTTAAATCATCCTGATCTCATGGTAAAAGCAGTTTATAGATTTCATTTTTATTACACATTCAGGCGTATTTTGTCTGAACTGCAGGCTCCATTACTGCATGACAAGACTTTTAATCCGTTCAACAACAGAATTAACATGAAGGCCTTTGAACGGATTTGTAATGAGTTTAACATTAACCTCCATACAGACTTTAGACAAAAGTTAGATCGTAATCATGGTCTGGGTACACTTTATTATTGGGGCGTGCACAGAAAGTATAACTATGACTGGAGTCCACCTTACACGTCTTTTTCTTCGGGTACGACCGTTCATCTGGGATCTATTCAACAAAAACATAAAAACGCGTGGACTACATTTATTCTTGATACTTCCGAAGGACTGACTAAGGTGGGAATAGAACAAGTAAATTATTCTATTCGTACTTACGTGCGGTGTTTGCTGGGTTCTCAAGCGCAAGTGAGGTCTGAGATAATGGATCCTTCTACTGGGTTTGATGCGCAAAAACAGTATTTGGCTAATTTAGAAGATGCAATCAATTCTACAGTTGACCTCCCAGCTAGCATTGAAAGGTATCAAGACGTTTTAAGATTTGCAAGATCGAAGGTAGACTTTGCTGTCGGCAGTGGATTATACATGCTGCCCTCTGATCTCAGACTTCAAATAGGAACAATTGTAAACTACAACAACGAAATCCTTATAGCCGGAAATAATCAAGCAGTTGGTAAAAACAAAGAAATGAATTCAGCATTGTCGATCATACAAAGAACACACCATCCAATCCCTGACAGTCAAAAAAAGAATATGAATTCAACGAACTTAACGAACTTAACTGACAGCCATGAAAACGAAAAGACAGCACTAGTTATTTTTGTAACTGCAGCCGGTCTAGTTTATTTTTATTTTGCTAAAGAGTAATCCTACAACTAAAACTATTAATGTCCATAAGTGTTCAGCCATAAAACCGACTACTTTGCTTGCAGTAGAAAAAAGCCAACTGACAATTCCACCTAATATACTGGGTTGTGCATCTAGAGCTTTTTCTCTTAATTTTTTTAATAGATTCGTTAAATGTTCCAGTTGTTTTTTAATCCAATTCGTATCTTTTGACGGTGAAGGTGGAGAAGGCAATTGACCACCGCCACCACCTGTTCCTGTTAAAGCAAACACTAAAGTAGAGATTGCAAACCCTAAAGCCGTCATAACGCTCGCAATCGTGACTCCTTGCTCTCTAAATAAAGTTTTTATTCGTTCCGCTAACGTCGTGTTTTCGTATAACATTATTTGGATGGTTTCTTTTATTCTGCTAAATTGTGTGTGTAATTGTTCACGGTTAGTTGACAGTACTTCTAGTCTTGCAGCTCTCTCGTGTTGAAGATCATCTAGTCTTTGCATGATTCTGTCTTTCACGTCTTGTCCTAGGTTGTTATCTGCTTCAACCAACTTTAGTTTTTCTCTGTCAATGTGAGAATCAAGTTCGCTTAACTTTGCTAGATTATTTGTTTACTCGCCTCTGGTAGATTGTAATGATTTGTTGAGCGCCATTAGTTCTCTCATAGGTAATGGTGAATCATGTAATGTTTTTAATTGGGTTTCTTCATCTTCTGAAATCATAAAATTAGTTTCCATTTCTATTATTTGGTCCGCAGTTGCGCTTAAGTCTGTAAGAGGAATCGATTGAAGTTGGGAATCAGTAGGTAGTTCTTGTAGCGTGTTTTAAAGTTTAGAAATTGAATTTGTGCTTAGGTCTGGTTCTGGTTCGATGTTAAATCGTCTTTGATCACTAACACTGAGAGAGCCTTTGACGAAGTGTACTCTTTTTTTAAAACTTTGTGGTGTTTCGTTTATCTGTAAGTTTGACCGATTGACCATCTTTATCCTTCACAAATAAATGGTTTTCTTTTAATTCGAAGTCATTAGGATCAACAACTTCAGGTGGTTCTTGTCCTATTCTTTCATAAAACGATCTTACTTTACCTTTCATTAGTTCTCGCCTTAAAGTTGATTGATGACGAGATGAAGTAGCTTCACTCATGTCATCTCCAGGATCAAAGACGTCATAATCGTGGTCTGCTTCTATTCCGGCCATGTTTTTTTATTATAATTATGTATTTATTTTATTTAAAAAAACAAAAGAGATGTCACAATCATACGGAACAATTCTTGATCCATACAGACGGTTAAAAGAACCACTCGGTGTTAAAGGAACCAGGCAGAGTATCGTTATAAGTAATAATCCTTCAACTATCGATCAAAGACAAATATTATCAGTAAGATTTCCTAGTCTAGGATCTAATGAAGTAATTGTGCCAGGTACCACACGTCTTGCTTTTAGAATACAACTGGAGTCAGAGACGGATTTGAATAGAAGTATAGTTGCTAATCTTGGTAGAGCGATCGTTAGTAAGATTACTATTAAACTTGAAGGGAGAGAGGTAATGTCTTTAGATAACGAAGATGTCTTTTCGATTTATAGTGATTTATGGCTCACAGAAAATGAAAGAAAAGATAGGATTTATCAGGGAATACAGGGGAATAATGGTCTTAGGCATAGAATAGATGCTGGAGACAAAAAAGTTGACAATCAAGATGAGTTGGTTACACAAGTTTATGGTAATCGATTTTATATACCTCTTGATTTCGAGCTGTTAAACACGCACTCCCTGTATTATCAGGGTGCTTTACAAGATAGGCTTATGTATGAATTAACTTTTAATGATTACAGCCGTGTTATCAGATCAGCAACAGATCCTGATGCAAAATATAGTATTTCAGACATCACATTAGAGTTTGATGTTGTTCGTCATCAAGAATTAGCTCGGTTGATTTCACAACAATACCAGACAAGATTAGCAATATACTACAACAGAATTTTAAATCATAGTAAAATACCTAAAAACAAATCAGACACAATTTGGAACATCGATTTGAATGTATCAGCAAGGTCATTGAAAGGGATTTTGTTGCTGTTTGAGGAGTCCAAAAAACCCTTTAACAGATTAAGCGAGAAGTTTTATAATCCTAAAATAACTAAACTAACATGCACGATTGAAGGACAACCGAATCAGTTGTTTGCAAGCGGTCTTTTACCTTATCAGCATTTTGATGAAATACGAAAGCTGTTGGGTGGGGGTGGTCGGCAAAGAGACCCGGTGGCTGATTTAATTTGTAAAGACCTCCATCTTCATGATGTCAGACTTGAAGATTATTTATCTTCGAAGTATGCTATGTGGCTCGATCTTTGAACAACAGAAGATAACAAACTACATGGGAGTGGAAGAACAGTTGGTGATGGGTCAGGAGGAATAAACATTCAAATCCATAAAGAAGCGGAAGAGAGTAAACAAATATTTATTTATGTTTATTTAGTGTGTGATGCTCAGCTGAACATTGAAGACAACAGATTAAAAGATATCGTGTATTAAAATAATGGATTTGAAGACTAATTTAAATTTTCTTACAAAAGAACCTCATTGCGGTTTATTTTGCGGAATGACAGGCTGCGAAAAAACAATATTCGCTTTAGATTTAATACAAACGGTTTATCGTAATCACTTTGAACACATAGTAATATTCTGCACGACGTTAGAATACAACAAATCTTATAAAGAAAGAAAGTTCATTTGGACAGATAACAAAATCTTGGGTTTATCAACCCAAGTGATAAACTAAGCGAATGTTTAGATAATTTTTATAAACTGTTTAAAGGAACATCAACTTTGTTTATCATTGATGATTGCTCAGCTGAAAGAAACATTGTCAAAAAAAGAAATAGTTTAGCCAAGCTAGCGTTCAGTGGTCGGCATGCTGGAATTAGCGTATGGATTTTAACACAGAAATATAATTCGGTCTTAAAGGACTTTAGAGAACAATTAAAGACGGTCGTTTTGTTTTTTACTAAAGACAAACACAGCTTTGTCATTGAATCAAAAGAAGAAAAATAAAAAATTAAACAAAGGCTAAGAAAAGAGAAATTCTGTAAACTAGTGTTAAAAACAGATTTTCCTAGTCAGTACAAATGTTTGTAAAAAAATCAGAACGTGTAGAATATTTTATGAGAATTTCCTTCTTTTTTTTCATTTTTCATTTTTTGTTTTCATTAAAAAACAATTAAATCACGCTGTTTTCGAGAGTAAAAACGACTAAATCGCACTGTTTTCTAGGATAAAAAACACGAGAAAACGACTAAATCACGCCTTTTTGAGGGTTAAAACACATTTTAAAAAAGGCGTGATTTTAGCCGTTTTTTAATAAATAGAGGAGTGAAACCAAAACCGAAACCGAAACTGAGCCAGAATCCCGTTTCTTCCGTTCTCTGACTCCCAACCTTGTATGTAACAATCAATTCATCTTTGCTTGAATTCACGAGTGAAACCGAAACCGAAACCGAAACTGAGCCAGAATCCCCTTTTACCCGTTCTCTGAGTCTGAATTATCAAATAAAAATCGTTATTCATTCTTTGCTTCTTTCAAACAATCTTTTTGTGCATCTCAATACTTATTAGATGTTAAGCAGTTTACATTGAGGAAGACTTTATCTAGAATTCGACTTGGTGTGTCAGCTTCGCACACCCACAAATATCGTTAGTCAAGAAATGTTGGTCTTGATTGCCCAATTTGCAAAGGTTCGCCTGAAACGGAAATACATTTTGTATTAATTTGCTCTAAATATTTAGCACTTAGAGAAAAGTTGATCCCTAAAAAATATTACAATCATCCTTCTGCTTTTAGGCTAGCTAACCTCCTACAAAGTGCGTGTAATGTCATTGAATCAAAAGAAGAAAAAAATAAAATTAAACAAAGGCTAAAAAAAGAGAAATTCTGTAAACTAGTGTTAAAAACAGATTTTCCTAGTCAGTACAAATGTTTGTAAAAAAAATCAGAACATGTAGAATATTTTATGAGAATTTCCTTCTTTTTTTTCTTTTTTTCCCCCATTAAAAAACAATTAAATCACGCTGTTTTCGAGAGTAAAAACGACTAAATCGCACTGTTTTCGAGGATAAAAAACATGACAAAACGATTAAATCACGCCTTTTTGAGGGTTAAAAAACATAAGAAAAAAGGCGTGATTTTAGCCGTCTTTTAATAAATAGAGGAGTGAAACCAAAACCGAAACCGAAACTGAGCCAGAATCCCCTTTCTTCCGTTCTCTGACTCCCAACCTTGTATGTAACAATCAATTAATCTTTGCTTGAATTCACGAAGAAAAATACCAATGTTTTGAACTCCTTGTTGTTCCCACACATAGCCGAATCCATATCTATACAAAGTAAAGCACATAGCAGAAACCCAGTTATTTGTGTTATTGCAATGTAAGGTTAACAGCATCTTATATGATTTTAAAGGAATACGATCATCAGACAATCTTAATATTTATAGCCAGTATTTTATACATCTGGTGTACGCATGAATGTAGAGAGGATATCTCCCACATTCACCATAAACGAGGGCATTTGGTGTCTTGACACTAACATTCAACAATATTTTTAAACCAAAAAGGTGGACTCTTTCAATGACAGCTTGGTCAGCAATCAGACCCCAGACTTCTGAACCGTACGTAGGTTAGCATAGGAAGGACCTGACTATCAAATAACTTAAAAAATATTTTAGGATTTACCTCGCCTACAAGTATACAAACAACAGCCGTCTTCGCCTTTGTTGCTCTGTCTACCATTGCATAAGAAAAAGTGAGAGATGAAGAAAAAATGATGCCAAGATACTTATATTGATTAACTACTTCTGGCTTTGTATTACCAAGAAACCATTTCTCATTTGCAGCGACATACCCACCTTTGCGAAAAACGACTATTTTAGTTTTATCTGAATGAACAGTCAACCCCATTCTCTCCGAAGCTTCATTCAAAATATTGAACTGACGTTGCAGACCATGCACCAATAACAGAAAAGGACAGCAACAGCATCATCGGCAAACATAATGATTACAATTTCAAGTAAATCAGGAGTTAGAGTTACGCCATGTTTGCCATTATGAATGATAAGCTTATCCAGAGCAAGTTCATTAATAAATATAGAAAACAAAATAGGGCTACACATTTCACCTTGTTTCAGGCCACGTGGGCAGTTAAAGGAATCAGTACACTCACTCTTTACTCTCACACTCGCTATCACACTTTCATCCATACTTCTGATAGCATTGTACATTTCACCTTGTTTCAGGCCACGAGGGCAGTTAAAGGAATCAGTACACTCACTCTTTACTCTCACACTCGCTATCACACTTTCATCCATACTTCTGATAGCATTGTACATTTCACCTTGTTTCAGGCCACGAGGGCAGTAAAGGAATCAGTACACTCACTCTTTACTCTCACACTCGCTATCACACTTTCATACATACTTCTGATAGCATTGTACATTTCACCTTGCTTCAGGCCACGAGGGCAGTTAAAGGAATCAGTACACTCACTCTTTACTCTCACACTCGCTATCACACTTTCATACATACTTCTGATAGCATTGTACATTTCACCTTGCTTCAGGCCACGAGGGCAGTTAAAGGAATCAGTACACTCACTCTTTACTCTCACACTCGCTATCACACTTTCATACATACTTCTGATAGCATTGTACATTTCGCCTTGTTTCAGGCCACGAGGGCAGTTAAAGGAATCAGTACACCCACTCTTTACTCTCACACTCGCTATCACACTTTCATACATACTTCTGATAGCATTGTACATTTCACCTTGCTTCAGGCCACGAGGGCAGTTAAAGGAATCAGTACACTCACTCTTTACTCTCACACTCGCTATCACACTTTCATACATACTTCTGATAGCATTGTACATTTCACCTTGTTTCAGGCCACGAGGGCAGTAAAGGAATCAGTACACCCACTCTTTACTCTCACACTCGCTATCACACTTTCATACATACTTCTGATAGCATTGTACATTTCGCCTTGTTTCAGGCCACGAGGGCAGTTAAAGGAATCAGTACACCCACTCTTTACTCTCACACTCGCTATCACACTTTCATACATACTTCTGATAGCATTGTACATTTCACCTTGTTTCAGGCCACGAGGGCAGTTAAAGGAATCAGTACACCCACTCTTTACTCTCACACTCGCTATCACACTTTCATACATACTTCTGATAGCATTGTACATTTCACCTTGTTTCAGGCCACGAGGGCAGTTAAAGGAATCAG
>CM065711.1:23032704-23035204 GCA_017654935.2 Phymorhynchus buccinoides
CCTTGTAGCAAATTTGCTGGGAATGTTTGTGAGCATATTTAGATTTTTTTAAAAACATTGTTGGTGAGTTGGTGAGAAATACTCATCAGACGCTAAAGTACTGAGTGGAATCCCTCAGGGGAGCATACTAGGACCTCTTTTATTTACTATTTTTATTAATGACTTGCCAGAGTGTGTGGAATCATCATGCAAAATATTTGCTGTTGACACAAAGATTTTCAATAAATCAGTTAATAGTTATTTACTTCAAAGGGATTTAACTAATCTACAAGAATGGAGTGATAAATGGAATCTGTAGGGGAAGACGGGGTAAAAAGCGCATGGGCGGGTAAGAAGCCCACCCCAATTATCTCATGAAATAAAAAACATTTCCGTCTCATTTTGCCCATGAGACGAGCGTTAATGTCTAGCATTCGTCTCATGGGCAAATTTGACTGAAATTTTCTTTATTTCATGAGATAATTGGGGTGAGCTTCTTACCCGCCCATGCGCTTTTTACCCTGTCTTCCCCTATTTTAATACTGATAAATGTAAGGTTATGCATGCTGGATAAAATAATCCCCATATTGAATATACCATGACCAAGAACAATGTATCATACTCTGTGACAACATGTGAAGATGAAAAGGACCTTGGAGTGGCTTTTGACAAAGATTTTTCTTTTGACACACACATTCAAAATTGTATTAATAAGGCTAATAAAATGATTGGTCTAATCAAAAGAACATTTATAAGTATGAACTGTGATATTTTCAATAAATTATATAAAGCATTAGTAAGGCCACATTTAGAGTATGGCAATATTATTTGGTTCCCAATATTTAAGTACCAGTCAAAATCAATAGAAAAAGTTCAACGCAGAGCTACTAAACTTGTAAAGCAGTGTAAAAATATGTCTTATGAAAATAGACTTTTGTATCTTAATTTGTTTTCATTAAAGGAAAGAAGAATTAGGGGGGATCTTATTGAAACTTACAAATTATTCAATGGCCATATTGATTTGTCATGGGATACATTTTTTGAATCACCACAGTATAATCTAACAAGAAATTCTGATGGGAAGATATTTATCAAAAGGTGTAATACTAATATTAGAAAAAATGTTTTCAGCAACAGAGTTGCTAACATGTGGAATGAATTTCCTTTTGAGTTAAAATGTGCACCAAATACTAACATCTTCAAAAATCGTCTTGATGAATTTCCAAAATTTATTAGTATATTTAGAAGCTTTGATTAATTTATTTTATAGGAAATTTTTTTAGCCGTATAAACCTTGACCTATATAATACCTGCCAAAGTTTAAAACGATGGGACTCCTAAAAAGCCTCACGGCTTGTTCTGTCCCTAACTACTACTACTACTACTACTACATTGCCGATTCCCATGGGGTACGTTTATTTATTTATTTATTTATTTATTTATTTGTTTTTATTTATTTATTATTTACTTATTTAGTTTTCTTTCTTTCTCCGTACTTGTTTTTTTTGTTCATTTATTCATTTATATATGAAATCATATCAAACGCCTGACTTTTAAATCCGATTTATCATTTTATTTTTCACTTTATGTCAATTGAACATCTTATCAAAGAACTCGTCATGAAAACTTTTTTCCCCTCAAGTTGGGTCTATTTCGAAATTTGTCTTTAGAAGAAAGGAAGACGACTGCTGGGTTCTATGAAATTCACAACAAATTAAAACAGTCGAAATTGAAACCCAAATAAAAGGTTCAATAAAACAAAACACAGAGCAAAACAAATCACGACGTTTCGGGTTCAACCCGTTGTCCAGTGCTAAAAATAGATATGACATAGTGACACACATGACATAAAGACGTAAACAACTTGTGATGCAATGACAAAAATGACGGTGGACAGTGACACCACTTTAGTAACAAGAGGCAAAGCCTTCCAGGCTCACGTCTGATTTTTATTACTATAGCAGGCATGGGAATTCCCATGACAATTCCCATGCCTGTATAGAGAGAATACTGTTATGTAGACACTTGTGCATCTGAAAACAGAATTAATTTTTATTTACTGTGTAAATTAAATTATTTCTGTGCATTAAATTACCCCTACCCCTTTCTTTAAAATGTAATTATATGTATGTTTATATATGCGCATGTAACATAGTGGAGCCCTATTTTTATTTTTGGCAAACAAGTAAAATTGAAAAGCATATTGACCAAGCTTTCAGAAAAACATAGTGACCAATTCCCCCCCCCCCCCCCCCCCCCCCCCCGCCGGGGTAAGGGGGGTCTACGGACACCTGTAGTAGGCCTATAGTCTTTGCCTCTTACTCTTAGAAAATTAATAATTGAAGTTGCGTAATTCGTAAGGCCATACTCCTGATCTGTTACTGTTTTAAACTGATTGTTCATGCGATGAAAACTTGTTCCACATCATCTACATTTCTGTAAGATATTTTATTATTAGTCCTAATATTTTATTTTCGTTTCGTTAATTCCCCCCCCCCCCCCCCCTCTGCCACAAAGCAAA
>CM065711.1:23045204-23055204 GCA_017654935.2 Phymorhynchus buccinoides
TGTGTGTGTGTGTGTGTGTGGGGGGGGGGGGGGGGGGGGGGGGGGGGGGGGGGGGGGGGGGGGCTAAAGCTAAAGTACGGTGATTTATGTCTTTTGTTTTGAGGGAGGGAATAATTTTGTTCGGCAATTAATAATTTTGTTCGATGTCCAAACAACAAACATTAACACCCCCCCCCCCCCCCCCCCCCCCGCCACACACGCCACACACACACACACACACACTTTTTCGGCCAACTTGGGTCAGAACTTCAGCATTCCACCGATGTGAAGAAAAATCTGTTTAACGTCCTCCGGTCTGAAACAGACACATAATGGGAAATTAGTAGATATTAAGATGGTGGGAACGACCCTGGAGGCAATGCCCGGAGGCAGTGCAACACCAGGAAAGTCCCGAATTTTTAACAATACAGATGTTATTGTGACCTAACAGCGATGTGTCTGACCGTACCCGTACTAGGCGTGCGTCTTCGTGAAGTCACAGTAGAGCGGGTTTTCTCATTGGTCGACATTCGATTGGAGCTGGGCCCATAGGGAGCGAGAGCTGCACGATACATGTATAGTGTCCTTGTGACCCGGAGGACGTTAAACATCAACTTTCATTGACGATACATGCATAGTGTCCTTGTGACCCGGAGGACGTTAAACATCAACTTTCATTCACGATACATGCATAGTGTCCTTGTGACCCGGAGGACGTCAAACATCAACTTTCATTGACGATACATGCATAGTGTCCTTGTGACCCGGAGGACGTTAAACATCAACTTTCATTCACGATACATGCATAGTGTCCTTGTGACCCGGAGGACGTCAAACATCAACTTTCATTGACGATACATGCATAGTGTCCTTGTGACCCGGAGGACGTTAAACATCAACTTTCATTGACGATACATGCATAGTGTCCTTGTGACCCGGAGGACGTTAAACATCAACTTTCATTCACGATACATGCATAGTGTCCTTGTGACCCGGAGGACGTCAAACATCAACTTTCATTGACGATACATGCATAGTGTCCTTGTGACCCGGAGGACGTTAAACATCAACTTTCATTGACGATACATGCATAGTGTCCTTGTGACCCGGAGGACGTTAAACATCAACTTTCATTGACGATACATGCATAGTGTCCTTGTGACCCGGAGGACGTTAAGCATCAACTTTCATTGACGATACATGCATAGTGTCCTTGTGACCCGGAGGACGTTAAACATCAACTTTCATTGACGATACATGCATAGTGTCCTTGTGACCCGGAGGACGTTAAGCATCAACTTTCATTGACGATACATGCATAGTGTCCTTGTGACCCGGAGGACGTTAAAGCATCAACTTTCATTGACGATACATGCATAGTGTCCTTGTGACCCGGAGGACGTTAAACATCAACTTTCATTGACGATACATGCATAGTGTCCTTGTGACCCGGAGGACGTTAAACATCAACTTTCATTGACGATACATGCATAGTGTCCTTGTGACCCGGAGGACGTTAAGCATCAACTTTCATTCACGATACATGCATAGTGTCCTTGTGACCCGGAGGACGTTAAACATCAACTTTCATTGACGATACATGCATAGTGTCCTTGTGACCCGGAGGACGTTAAGCATCAACTTTCATTGACGATACATGCATAGTGTCCTTGTGACCCGGAGGACGTTAAGCATCAACTTTCATTCACGATACATGCATAGTGTCCTTGTGACCCGGAGGACGTTAAACATCAACTTTCATTGACGATACATGCATAGTGTCCTTGTGACCCGGAGGACGTTAAACATCAACTTTCATTGACGATACATGCATAGTGTCCTTGTGACCCGGAGGACGTTAAGCATCAACTTTCATTCACGATACATGCATAGTGTCCTTGTGACCCGGAGGACGTTAAACATCAACTTTCATTGACGATACATGCATAGTGTCCTTGTGACCCGGAGGACGTTAAGCATCAACTTTCATTGACGATACATGCATAGTGTCCTTGTGACCCGGAGGACGTTAAACATCAACTTTCATTGACGATACATGCATAGTGTCCTTGTGACCCGGAGGACGTTAAACATCAACTTTCATTGACGATACATGCATAGTGTCCTTGTGACCCGGAGGACGTTAAACATCAACTTTCATTGACGATACATGCATAGTGTCCTTGTGACCCGGAGGACGTTAAACATCAACTTTCATTCACGATACATGCATAGTGTCCTTGTGACCCGGAGGACGTTAAACATCAACTTTCATTGACGATACATGCATAGTGTCCTTGTGACCCGGAGGACGTTAAGCATCAACTTTCATTCACGATACATGCATAGTGTCCTTGTGACCCGGAGGACGTTAAGCATCAACTTTCATTCACGATACATGCATAGTGTCCTTGTGACCCGGAGGACGTTAAGCATCAACTTTCATTGACGATACATGCATAGTGTCCTTGTGACCCGGAGGACGTTAAACATCAACTTTCATTGACGATACATGCATAGTGTCCTTGTGACCCGGAGGACGTTAAGCATCAACTTTCATTGACGATACATGATTTCATGGCAGTGGGGGACATCGCGGTACAGCCAATGAGAGAGAGAGAGAGAGAGAGAGAGAGAGAGAGAGAGAGAGAGAGAGAGAGAGAGAGAGAGAGAGAGAGAGAGAGACAGAGAGAGAGAGACAGAGAGAGAGACACACAGAGAGAGAGACAGAGACAGACAGACAGAGAGAGAGAGAGAGAGAGAGAGAGAGGGGGGGGGGGAGTGAGAGAGAGAATGAAAGAGACAGAGACAGACAGAGACAGACAACGTATATCAACGTTGATTTAAAGTACAATAGAAGACAATCCAGGAAAAGAGTTGGACATAGCTATATTGTTTTTATCACGTTTATGCTAGCAATAAATATTTTCTTGTCACATTGAATGAATCTTGAAATCTGTAGTTCTTTTTCTTCTTCGATCGCTCAGTTTCCTGTCATATGAGCGCAGATGCGCCATGCTGGAGAATGGACCAGTAAGGCAGAAAGATAGTAGATATCAGTAACGGTCTGTGTACACGTTAACATATTCACAAAATATCACTATTTCCCCATGGCAACAAAGTGAGTTGCTATGAATGGCCTAACACGGTGTTGCCATGGGGACATAGATAGTTTGTGAATATTGTTGACGTGCACACAGACCTTAAACAAACGGGGGAAAAGGCAACGGAAATCTGTAGTTTACCGGCAAACATATGCCTGTCACTTCGTTTCCGACTATGACTGCCAGATAGCAGAAGAGAGGAGGCGACTGCTCTACTGGAGGACTGGTAGAACTGGTCATAACATGGCGGAGAAGCCATGCCCAAGGCACATCCCCAGACCTGGGGTCAAGAGGACTTTAACCCCTTCACCGCCTCGTGTCTACCACGGGGCTGTTTGCACTATGCTGTACGCCCATAGCCATGTCTACCACGGGGCTGTTTGCACTATGCTGTACGCCTATAACCGTGTCTACTACGGGGCTGTTTGCACTATGCTGTACGCCTATAACCCTGTCTACTACGGGGCTGTTTGCACTATGCTGTACGCCCATAGCCATGTCTACCACGGGGCTGTTTGCACTATGCTGTACGCCCATAGCCGTGTCTACTACGGGGCTGTTTGCACTATGCTGTACGCCTATAACCGTGTCTACTACGGGGCTGTTTGCACTATGCTGTACGCCTATAACCGTGTCTACCACGGGGCTGTTTGCACTATGCTGTACGCCTATAACCGTGTCTACTACGGGGCTGTTTGCACTATGCTGTACGCCTATAACCGTGTCTACCACGGGGCTGTTTGCACTATGCTGTACGCCTATAACCGTGTCTACTACGGGGCTGTTTGCACTATGCTGTACGCCTATAACCGTGTCTACCACGGGGCTGTTTGCACTATGCTGTACGCCTATAACCGTGTCTACCACGGGGCTGTTTGCACTGTGCTGTACGCCTATAACCGTGTCTACCACGGGGCTGTTTGCACTATGCTGTACGCCTATAACCGTGTCTACTACGGGGCTGTTTGCACTATGCTGTACGCCTATAACCGTGTCTACCACGGGGCTGTTTGCACTGTGCTGTACGCCTATAACCGTGCCTACCACGGGGCTGTTTGCACTATGCTGTACGCCTATAACCGTGTCTACCACGGGGCTGTTTGCACTATGCTGTACGCCTATAACCGTGTCTACCACGGGGCTGTTTGCACTATGCTGTACGCCTATAACCGTGCCTACCACGGGGCTGTTTGCACTATGCGGTACGCCTATAACCGTGTCTACTACGGGGCTGTTTGCACTGTGCTGTACGCCTATAACCGTGCCTACCACGGGGCTGTTTGCACTGTGCTGTACGCCTATAACCGTGCCTACCACGGGGTGTCTCAGTCATCGATTTATGAGCGAGTTAAATGGCAAAAACATATATTCTTCTTTCACTTGACATCCCACGTCATCCTATTGACGGTTATGGTGAATAAAACTTACATCTAGAGTTATTTCCCTTTCTACAGTTGTTTTTAAAACTTGTGACACCAACAAATGGATGAGCAGCGGACAGATCAGTGAAGCAACCCCCCGAAGGCCAAATCTGGCTTGGCACACAGGAATACAAAAAGTCCATTATCCCTCGACAGTGAAGGCGTTAAATGAATTAAGGCTGCCCCCAAAAGCCAAGAATACCCAAGGCTGCGAGACTAAGAACAAGTGCAAATACCTTCCAGCTTGACAGTGGATGTCATTTCTCGAAACGCTTGGCTAGGGGGTGAGTGGGGGGGGGTGGGGGGGGGGGTGTGGGGTGTGGGGGGACCCACTGCATACGATTCGATCCCAATGCGATCCGATGTCTGACAGGCATGGTTCACGCGAAATACTTCCGTCTAAAAAAATAATTCTTCTATTTTCGCTCACTAACCTCACGTACAGCCACGAATCAAGTACAATGTCTCACACAACAAAAACAGCAACGGATGTTTCATCAGATTCGTGTACGGGGGGGGGGGGGGGGGGGGGGTGGGGGGCTACAAATAATAGATCTAGTGAACACAAAACGTTAGGGAACACCTTCAAAGTACACATGTTTTGCTAATTTGCTGGTAGCTTCAAAACGCTTCGCGTTTGGAACTGAAAACTTGGCAGTTACATACACAAGAGACGTGGCCTTAAAGTGAACGCAAAATGTTTTAGTGGTCGCCATTGGTTTCTATGGTAACGTGAGTTTAGAAACGCCTCAAAATCCCCCAAACTGCAACAAATTTAGTGCTTCAGCTTTTTTTTACCATAGAGTGATTTGTGCAACATGGTACTCATCACGTGTTATCAGGAAGCTTCAAGAATGAGTACAACTCTCTTCTTCTTCTTCTGCCAATAATGTTCACCTGCCGTAACCGGCAATTACTGACATGTAATGTACTGGGGTTCAAAGAATTATGCAGCGCGGGAAAAAACAAAAACAAAACTAAACCTAGACAGATAATGGTCGAGCACCCCTGGCCAGTCCGAGAACACCCAGCCACACACGGGGAAAAAAAATTCAGGTCCTTTTTTAACAGAAGCGATAGTGAAATCATGCACTTATTTACGAGAGTTGTGCAGCTAAAGTTGTGTGTTTTGGAACTTGGGAGACCCTTGGCATAGCTGCAGGAGGAGGTGGCTGTGCAGGAAGGTGGTTACCAACTTCAAGAATCAATCAAACCCTTTCACCGCCAGCCATATTTCAGCCAAACATTTCCATTAAGTTTATCTGGGTAGAGAACAAAATCTATTTGCAGTATTGGGGATTCTTCTGTGACATATATAAAATAAGGTCTACCCTTACTTCCCAAAACTAAGACAATAGGGTCTGTGGATAATAGACCCCAATTTGATGCCTTTTAGTGACATAGGTGGTAAATCACTGTGGTGCTAAAATGCGACTTTGGTGGTGAAAGGGTTAAGCTGTGACAGCGGTTCCCGCACAGCCACACCTTCCTGCAGCCTTACCAGGGTTATCCCTAGATCCAAAAGGCTCAACTGTCATTGCACCGCCATCGTGACTCGGCAATTAATTGCACTATCTCTTTTCGTTAAAAACGATCTTTTTGTGAGCTGTACTTATTTTTTAAGCTTCTTGCTAGCATGTGCTGAGTACCAGTTTACTCATTTCACTTTGTGGAATAAATGCTGATGCACTGAAATGGTCGACTTATGGCGATTATTTGACCGCGATTTTCACGCGATTTTCTTAGTTGGGCGTAGTGAGAGAGAGAGAGAGAGAGAGAGAGAGAGAGAGAGAGAGAGAGAGAGAGAGAGAGAGAGAGAGAGAGAGAGAGAGAGAGAGGGGGTGGACTCCTCCCTCTCTCTCTTTCTTTATCCCCAACTAAGAATATAG
Organism: Phymorhynchus buccinoides; assembly: GCA_017654935.2. Lineage (NCBI taxonomy): Eukaryota > Metazoa > Mollusca > Gastropoda > Neogastropoda > Raphitomidae > Phymorhynchus > Phymorhynchus buccinoides. The sequence continues at coordinate 23,051,598 of CM065711.1, forward strand.
AGAGGATTAGCCCCACTCGAGCGTTATGCCCCCTGGTGGTCAAAAGAGCCCGCTAAGTCGCTCATTGTTACATTTTTTTGATTTTGGCGCCTATTTAAAACTCACGTTACCATAGCAACCGATGACGATCGAGAACCATTTTTGCTTTCATCATAAGGCCATGTCTCTTGTGTATGTGGCTGCCGAGCATTAAGTTCTAGATACGAAGCGTTGTGAATATATTATTATGAGCAAATAACCAAAACGTGTGTGTTTTGAAAGTGTTCCCTAACGTTTTGTGAGCGGCTTAGTAGGATTTCATCAGATTCATTAAAGACCCACCAGATCACGTGTCAAAATCACGGGTTTCACGAGTTTTCCCTCTTATAGCTGGTAAGAAATCTTGTTTTGACCAGGTTTGACTACCATTCAAATGCCCCCAAATTGAAAACTAAACATCATTTTAAAGAGCAGACTCAATTTCAAGCTGGGGGCATTTGTATGTGGGTCACAGCTACCCAGAAGAAAACAAGGGAGTTAACAATAATAATAATAATAATAATAAATAACATTTATAGAGCGCCCTTTCTCTCTTGAGCTCACGGCGCTTCACAACTGTTTAAATAAATACATAAATCATAAATAAGCTACTACAATATCAACTATCACAAACATTCACACAGCCACAACACGCACGCACGCACACGCCCACACCCACATACCGCGCACACACCCACCCACCCACAATGTGGGGGACATAGTTTTAAGGCAGGAAACAGGACAAGGAAGAAATCAGAGGTATTGCCGGAAGAGGTGAGTTTTAAGAGCGGTTTTGAAAGACTGGAAAGATTTAGCAGAACGAAGTTCATATGGTAGGGTGTTCCAGACAGAAGGGGCGCTGAAAGAAAATGAACGTTCACCATATGTCTTAGTGTTAGTACGAGGAATAGAAAGGATAAGTTTGTCAGAAGAGGAACGGAGAGACCTGGAGGGTGAGTACAGGTGAACGAGATCAGAGAGGTAGGCAGGACTAGATGAATGGACAGCATTGAAACAGAGGCAAGCAATTTAATACTTTATTCTTGCCTCGACTGGAATCTTTAAAGGCAGTAGGTGGAATTTCACAAGAATCATGCCTCACAAAAAGATTTAACACCCATGCTACTCGCTGGCAAAAAGTTGGATCAGTGAGAAGGCAATCCTTAGGTGGGTTAACATTGCTACGTAAGGAAAGGGTTTATTTGCTGACCTTTCTCTCTCTCGGCACAGAAGTAGTGCACGATGAAAACAAACAAACCTAAACAAGCTTGATTCTTATTATTATGAAGGAAAATGGCTGAAGTGCTAAAGGGTTAAAACGAAGTAGGTCAACATACACACACACGCAAGGCTAGCACTTTAGCGCACGCACTTTTTTCAACGCACCACACACTCACGCACACAACACACACAACCATCACAACACACATAACCATCCACACGTAAAAACACACAACCATCCACACACGACACGCACACACACATCATCACAAGTTGCACACACACACACACACACACACACACCACACACACCACACACACACACACTCCCTCTCTCACTCTCTGGGTCTCTCTCTCTCTCTCTCTACACACACATACACACCACACACACACACACACACACATGTGAACACACACGGGTGTACAACACACAACACACACACATCTCACACACAACACCACACACACACTAAACAATGCTTCGGATTCCCAATACTGTATTTTCAGCTAACCATATTTTGCTCAGCTGTCGCTGTAATCCTGTCCCAAGCCTCGTGCTGATCTGTCAGCCAATGATAACAGTCCTTTGCGCCAAGGGCAGAGAGGACCCTGTTAACAATGTGATTGGTTTGTTTGTCTATTGTCAATGTTGCTTTCCATTGCTGTCTGTTGCTTTATTTTGCTGTCTGTTGCTTTATTTTGCTGTCTGTTGCTTTCTATTGCTGTCTGTTGCTGTCTGCTGTCTGTTACTTTCTATTGCTGTCTGTTGCTTTCTATTGCTGTCTGTTGCTTTCTATTGCTGTCTGTTGCTTTATTTTGCTGTCTGTTGTTTTCTATTGCTGTCTGTTGCTTTATTATTGCTGTCTGTTGCTTTAGATGATGCTGTCTGTTGCTTTATATTGCTGTCTGTTGCTTTCTATTGCTGTCTGTTCTCCCTGTTGATGATTAGCTGTCTGTTGCTTTATGTGTTGCTGTCTGTTGCTTTGCAGTTGCTGTCTGTTGCTTCTATTGCTGTCTGTTGCTTTACGTTGCTGTCTGTTGCTTCTATTGCTGTCTGTTGCTATGCGATGCTGTCTGTTGCTATGTGTTGCTGTCTGTTGCTTTGTGTTGCTGTCTGTTGCTATTCGATTGCTGTCTGTTGCTATGTGTTGCTGTCTGTTGCTATGTGTTGCTGTCTGTTGCTAGACGATGCTGTCTGTTGCTATGTGTTGCTGTCTGTTGCTATGTGTTGCTGTCTTTTGCTATGTGTTGCTGTCTGTTGCTATGCGATGCTGTCTGTTGCTATGTGTTGCTGTCTGTTGCTATGTGTTGCTGTCTTGTTGCTGTGTGTTGCTGTCTTTTGCTATGTGTTGCTGTCTGTTGCTATGTGTTGCTGTCTGTTGCTATGTGTTGCTGTCTTTTGCTATGTGTTGCTTCCTGCTGCTATGTGTTGCTGTCTGTTGCTATGCAACATGCTGTTTATTGTTGCATTATGCGATGTGTTGCTGTCTGTCAAATATGTGTTGCTACACTAATTGCTACAAGATAACTGTCTGTAGTGCTTGTTTGTTGAACATTGCGACTTGCTTTAATCTGTTGCTATGCGATGCTGTCTGTTGCTATACGATGCTGTCTGTCGTTATGTGTTGTTATGCGATGCTGTAATATATTGCTGCCTTTTGCTGTAGTTGTGCGTTGTTATCCGTTGTCCCGTGCTGCTCTACGTCCGTTGTACAGAGTTGCAACCGGTTGCTGTGTGAACTCTTGACTGTTGCTTTCCTTGGCTTCCACGTATGTTGTGAGTTGCAACCGGTTGCTGTGTGAACTCTTTGTTATCTGTTGCCCCATGTTGCTGTACGTCCTTGTGAGTTGCTATCGGTTGCTGTATGTATGAACTCTTGTCGCGGGGCTCCCAATCGTCCCGCAAAACAAAGGGGTCCCAGAGACTCATTTACTTACATTATAGAGGGTCTTAGAGGCGGGATAGAGTGTCCCAGTGGCATTGCTTAGTGAAGCTAAAAATATTATTTTCTAGTGCATCCCTGGCACCCCCTGCACACTCTTTTAGAGGGTCCTTTAGAATGCACTTTAGTGCTTCATAGACCCCACATTCGGGGGTCCCTGGGAGCCCTGTGTCTGTTGCTTTCCTTGACTCCATGCTGCTCCACTTTAGTTGTGAGTTGCAACCGGTTGCTGTATGAACTCTCGTCTGTTGCTTTCCATGGCTCCACGTTGCTGTGCATGGCTGTGTGTTTCTCCCCCCCCTCCCCCCCCCCCTGTCGTCTGCACTCGTGCATTGTAGGCCTATTTACGGTGTGCTGTGCAGAACTGGGTCTCCACGAGGACTGCAGTGGGACCCACAGCCGCCACTGCAAGTCTGGAACCTTCT
>CM065711.1:23062704-23077704 GCA_017654935.2 Phymorhynchus buccinoides
AATGATAATGACATTTTGTGCCCCCCCCCCACCCCCCCCCCCCCCCCCCCCCCACCCCCCCCCCCCCCCCCACCCCCCCCCCCCACCCACCACCCCCCCCCCCCCCACCCCCCCCCCCCCCCCCCCCCCCCCCCCCCCTCCCCCCCCCCCCCCCCCCCCCCCCAGTAATGTTGGTTTCTGGTGATGGTGATTGTGATGCTGATGCTGTTGTTGTTTTCTTGTGTTGTTCTTCTTGCTCTTTGTGGTTTTGGTTTGTTGTTGTTGATCGTCTTCTTCTTCTGCTTCTTCTCCTCCTCCTCCTCCTCCTCCTCCTCCTCTTCTTCTGTTTCATGACATATGCATTCATCTGTTGTTGTTTTTGCATAGCATACCAACTAATTGTAAGGGTCATGCCTTAATGATACAGACAATTATGTAGGCAGAGACATAGACACAATATTACAAAGTGTGTATGTGTGTGTATGTGTATGAGAGAGAGAGAGCGAGAGAGAGAGAGAGAGAGAGAGAGAGAGAGAGAGAGAGAGAGAGAGAGAGAGAGAGAGAGAGAGAGAGAGAGAGAGAGAGAGAGAGAGAGAGAGAGAGAGAGAGAGAGAGAGAGAGAGAACTCGAAATTGTTAATGAGGATAAACTGAGTAAGCATAAAATAGCTGCTTCTTTTCATCAGGTCCTCGAAAATAAAGCAAAAAGAAGCAAATGATCAATAAATAAATGACAAAACAAATTAGAATGGTTCAAAGGTAAATAATGTAATAATCAAATGCAACACATCCAAAGAACAAGGACAACAGGAAACATGAATCAACAGTCTCACAATTCCTTTCACACACACATGAATCATATGTACGCAAGTAATCAATTGACAAGTTAACAATATCAGATAAGAAGACATAAGCTTCAAACATGTGCACTTACTAGGAGTATAACATGCACAATAGCTATGTTTAGAAATGGGATAAAATGAGCAGTTATAACCTTTCGAATAAATATTTATGAAAGCATCTTTTAAATGACAACAATGTGCTTTCAGTTTTAATGCTCTCATGAATTTCATTCCACAACCTTCCACCTGAGTATGTCAATGATGACATAAATATGTCGGTTCTAGGTCGGGGGAGAAGTATGGTTTCTTTATTCCGCACCTGAGTTACAGGAAACCTTTTACATAGATAAGGAAGTGCGAGTCCATTTAAAATCTTATACATAAATACACCCTTATTAAATTGGCATCTGGAGTGGAAGGGAAGTATGTTAACAATTTTATAATCATAAATTTGCAGTGTTGATCATTTAAGAAGAATTAATTTAACTGCACGATTATAAATACTTTATAAATGTCTTAGACTGTTTTTGCTTGCTTGATCCCAAGAAGTTGAAACATAATCAATGTCAGGCTGAATATATGCATGAAAGGAGAGTTTTCTGGTGTGAAGATCAAGAAAAGGCTTGATTCTGTTTAGTTGAAATATGTTTTTTTAGATAACTTACGAGTGAGAATAGAGGCATGGTACGACCAAGAAAGATTGTTGTCAACCCCCAGACCAAGTATGGTATGCGAGTCCACTTCTTCTATAAACTTGTCATGTACTTTAATTTTTGGCAAATCAGACTTTCTGTTTTGTCGTTTTTGTCTTGTAGTAATTAGCATAAGCTTTGATGTTTTAGGATGAAGGGCCATGTGGTTATGTTCAGTCCATGCCACTAAGAAGAGAGAGAGAGAGAGAGAGAGAGAGAGAGAGAGAGAGAGAGAGAGAGAGAGAGAGAGAGAGAGAGAGAGAGAGAGAGAGAGAGAGAGGGGAGAGAGAGAGAGAGAGAGCGAGAGAGAGAGAGAGAGAGAGAGAGGAACAGATGAGACAGAGGTGGAGAAGCAGAGAAACAGACAGGCAGGCAAGGAGGAAAACAGAAAGACAGACAGAAAACGCATTCATGGTCTTCAACAATCTATCCCCTACAAATTATTATATTTGTGCGTGTGTTCATCCAGGAAACCAAGTGGTCTAAAACCTGCAGAGACCACCACCCCAGACAGCAAAGATACCGGAAAGGACAACAACAACAACAACAACAACAACAACAACAGAAGAAGAAGTAACAACCACCAGCACCAAAGCAACAACCCGCTAAAATTAAAACTGGACAACAACAACAGCAAATCTTCTCCAAGAATTCAAAGAAGCAAGCGTCACACCAGCTACCCTTTCCGAAACCAACGTCAAGGCAGCAGTTTGCCTCAAATAGAACTTGATCTGATTCAATATATCACCCAACAACTGATAAAAGACGATCAAGAAATGATCTCCTCGCTGAAGCAAGACATGAAGAAACTTCACCTTGAAGAGAACATGAGTGGCGAAGACTTGCAACAGCCAATCAAAATAGTCGAGAGGGGCAGCTGGAACAAACGTCAACCAATCACAACCAGCAGGAGAGGGAGTTGGAACAAACGTCAGCCAATCGAAATCGCCGAAAGAGGAAGCTGGAACAAGCGTCAACCAATGAAAATTTCCGAGAGAGGAAGTTGGAACAAACGGTTTCTTGATGATGATGACGACGTGGTTGATGGTTGGTCCAAATTTCAGCCAATCAGAATCAGCGAGAGAGGAAGCTGGAATAAACGCTTTCTTGATGATAATGATGATTGGTCCAAATTTCAGCCAATCAGAATCCAGGAGAGAGGAAGCTGGAATAAGCGGGGAAGTTGGAACTAAAGCGATAAACTCTGCAAAGCCTTTGGTATGCCATGCCGCTTAATGAGCGTGAACTAAGACCATGATATCAGTACATAATATACTGCATCATGTTGCAACCTAGCCCCAAGGACAGATCACAAAATGCATCATTTAGACATACACAATTTGAATTTACTTTGAATTGTATAGATAATAGGTGACCCAGCACCACGAAAGGTACTGTAAGTCACTGGGCTAGTTTCTCACAACAGGCTTGCAAAGTCAAAAATCTTTTTTGGGGTCAATTTTGAGTTACGGGTATTTTTGTGTTCTCTAGCATCTTATCTTTCATATTTTTAAAGGATAATCTTTAATATGGTCTCTAAATGGTATTATAAGTGTTTTAAAACGAGTAGATCAATGCATTTTCTTCAGCTAGGATAGATTGTAGACTGTGTTTTCTCAAAATGGCCGACACTCACCCCGCTAACTTTAAATGCTCATAACTCTGGAACGAAAAAAGATAGAAGAATGGGTCTTGTATCATTAGAAGGAGAATTGTTTGAAGTGTTCAGATGTATAATGTTCTCAGAATGGTCAGTTTGACACCTAATGTCCCTTTCGTGGTGCTGGGTCACATATTTATGCTTTTATTAATAAAAAGCATTTTTAATCAAATTCAGAAACAAAGTTGCAAAACCGGTTGGTTATAGAAACCTGCCAGAATCATATTAGAAGTAATTAAGAGGAAAAGAGCTTACATTGCTAGATAGCCAATTGTGAGAAACATAAAAATCATATACGTTTTTGTGATCAATATTCTTCCTTGTGCCATTGCTTAACGTTGTAATTATTGTTAACAAATGTTAATGATTTGATTATTGAGTTCCATACTTTTTTTTTAGTGTACAATAAAGTAAGCGTGACTTTTTAAAGTGTTCAGCCAAGGACATTGAACAGCGGATGACACTGACTTCTTTTCTTTTCTTTCTTTCTTTTTTTCTTGCTTTTGTCTTAAGCCAGGTTTTTTTCAGCGCCACATTCTGTACTGTCACAAAAAGACAACACTCGTTTTTTCGTTTAAAAAAAATTGTGGTTCTAGTTTCTATCAACAAGAATAAAGCTTAGTAAATTAGGGAGGTATGTGTCAACATTGAATCGCTATATTGAGTGCATAATGATTATAATGAGTGAACTGCACATCATACAACATGTAAATAACATATATTATACACACGCACAGTACTGTACTGTACTGTGTTGTGATCATTTTGATCATGGCAGTTTTGCTTTGCATTTTGGAAACAAAAGTAAGAACTTTGTTTTGAATTTGAACTTTTTAGGAAAACTATGTAATTTTATTAAGCCATAAATAAGATTACTTAATTAAGAGAATCCTTTATATAATGCAATTAGGCAAATGTGGCGATGTAATTAGATAATGTTCCAGAACAGATTTACAGTCGATTATGTTGATATTACTGTAGTTAGGTTCTGAGTCGTTCAGATTGGTATTGCATTAATTGAAACGAAGACAAATGAAAGATTAACTCGGTTCAAATGGAGGCTAGCTAATAAATACAGAAAAAGTTGCTTCCTTGCTCAGTGTGTGTGTGTGTGTGTGTGTGTGTGTGTGTGTGTGTGTGTGTGTGTGTGCCCGCAACATGGTGTGTGTATGTGTGACCGCAATAAATTATGGTGTGTGTGTCATTCATTTAACGTCACAGACACAGACACACACACCATATTGCAGGCATACATGTGTGTGTGTGAGTGTGTGTGTGTGTGTGTGTGTGTGTGTGTGTGTGTGTGTGTGTGTGTCAGTGCATGTGTGTGCGCTCATACGTATGCGTTTTTGTGTAATTGCGTGTGCGTGTACGCATGTGTGTGCGCTCACTCGTATTTGTATGTGTTTGTGAACATGTGCGCGCGTGTATGTGTACGTCTGTGTGTTTGGATGCTCGTCCGTACGTATGTGTGTATGTATAAAACCCATTGTATTGTGTTGCTCTTAATTGTTGCATATATTCAATTGTTTTAAAGTGTTCGGTGTTGCAATGTGTTGCTCTGCATTCTATCGAATTAGAGTGTATTATTTTCATGTAACTTGCGCACGTGTGTGTGTGTGTGTGTGTGTGTGTGTGCGTGCGCGTATGTATGTGTGTGTGCGTGTGTGTGTGTGTGTGCAACTCTATTTTACCCTTTCGCACGCCATTCTTTAATTTAGATTTACCGAAAAACCCATACCTCTTGCCACCTTGTTCTTTCATTCATTTTCAATGACAACTCAACCCTTTGTAAAATTAAAAAAAGATCTGTTCAACAGTTTACGTTTTATTATTATTCCCAATGACAGTTATTTTATGGTTTACTTTTCTTTGTTTCATTTATGACATTTCAATCCTGCCGTTGTCCACTTTCTCTTTCATTGTTAGAAGAGAAAACAACCCACCAAACTGGCTGATGAACGCTCTAACAGTGTTCATTACCAGCTAAATCTGACGGGTTTGGGCGTTATAATGCACTTCCGGTTCCAGACAAGCCCTTTTGCATGAAGTTATAATCTCCAGAGGTGCAGATTACTTCTTCTTTCTTTTTTTTTAGATAGAGACAAGCTTTATTTGGCTATGACGTACTGTTGGCACTGCATATAATAAAACCTGTATTGTAAGACAATGGCGTATAATTGAAGACTGCAGAGATGTCAACCGGTAGGGCCTACTTCTTGTTTTCACTTTTCATCTCTCACAATAAACACTTGACTGGGAAACCTATACATTTTTAGAAAGAAGAAAGCTTGAATTTTGCAATGAAAGCAAAGAACACGACTTTTCTTGAATATGGTGACAGCAGTAATCCAGTAAAGCACTTTCACAGTGGCTGCAAAGTGCTGTAAACAGTAACTGCAGCTCCGCCACCCCCACCCCCATCCGTCACTGCTACTCGTGACAGACATCACAAAACCACGCAGTCGAACCCTTTTCCTTCACTTTGCAACACAAATACAAGCCTAATTACCTTCCTAGTCTCCATCAGAGTAGCTATCAGCAACATACTCATCGCTGGTGTCATCCTCATCCTCACAATCACTACTCTCATAACTCATTTTCACCAAAAAGATTGCAAATCGATGGATAAAATGGCCAGATTCTGACAGCAGGAAGTCGAAGTACGAGTGCTACGAGCTTTCTGATTGGTTAACTGTATTCGCTTATTGGATTGGCCAAAGTTCAGCGCGAATTTGAGCTGAGCCAGGTTTGATCTAATTGAAGAACTTCTCATGTCAAAGAATAGAGCCTGCGCACACGCACACACACGCACACACACACACACACACAACACAGAGAGAGAGAGAGAGAGAGAGAGAGAGAGAGATACGAACACACACGCACACGCACACGCACGCACACACACACACACACACACACACACAGAGTCACAAACGCACGCGCACACACACACATATACATATCTCTCTCTCTCTCTCTCTCTCTCTCTCTCTCTCTCTCTCTCTCTCTCTCTCTCTCTCTCTCTCTCTGTGTTGTGTGTAATATTGGCAGCAATTGTCGTGTTGTTTTTTAAACTGTAATTTGTTTCGGCCTTTTCACAACCTTAAAACGAAACTGGAACCGTGTGCTTTATGTAGTAAACAACGAGAGAGACTTAAGGTCACGTGACCTTGAACTTTTCTAAATTACGTTCAAATGTGTTTCTTTTTGGAGTAATTATCTGAAGAGGTCTAGAATAAAACATTTTCCAAAGGCTGTTGTGTATTTCAACATCAATTGCTTCAAGTGTACGAAAAAAAAGAAGTGATTTTCCAATGCTACCGTCAAAGCATTCTGAGCGTCTGATCTAAATCTTCACTTGACTCGCAAATCTGTAAATTTGATGCCAATGAATTCAGTTTTAATGGTGAAGTGTATGGATAATAAATTTTGTTCTAATCTTCATCTGATTTCAAAGCCTACAAACAGGTTTTCTTTTGAAATTTCGGGTTTTCCTTTGTCTGTGGCGATCGGCGTAGATCTGCTCATCATAGCCACGGCTGGCGGCTAACGTCATGAATCATGTGATCAGTTAACTGTGTGATCCTGTGCGTTGCGGGAATTGAAAGAACAAAAAAGGTTTTGATAAAAAAAAATATATGGTAAAGGTCAAGATGTGCCACACCCCCCCCCCCCTGCATTTCTCGGTTAATTGTATTTTTCCGTGTTTGCCTTTCTTACCATACATAAAGCTGTATTTTAGGGGGGGGGGGGGGGGGGGGGGGGGGGGGGGGGGGGGGGTGGCAGAGAGAGACCTTTACCAAATATATAAATAAGATGTTTGATGCAATTTCTGTGTTATTTCAGCCGTGCACAGTTTATATTTAGGGGTCTGGTCAACACAATTTTAAAGTTTGGATGTGGTTTTATTCAGATGTTCACGATTGCAAGTGAAATACGAACGTGGACCTAATTTGACTGAAAGGTTACCACATTTCCAATGACGCGCTTCTCGCTAATTATATGAAATAAGTTTGAAAAGGACAAAAACGTAAAGACTTTCAAAAGTAAGGTATTCATTTGAGATTGTTGAAGTTTATTTGAGATGAGCCGCGAAAACAGAAGCCAAGGAAAGAAAGAAAGAAAGAAAGAATGCTCCAATGAAAGAGAACTTGGAAGAAAGTTTGTTGAACACAGTGTAGAAAGTACCCAAGTAATGAAAACCTTTTCCGATTAGTTAAAGAAGCAATACAATGCGATTTCAATTTGCTTTAACTGCAGCATATTTGAGCACCTTAACTTTAAGCTCCATTATTCAGAAAACATCAGCACAGACTTTTACCAATAGCATCTCAGCAAGTCAGAAACTTCATTTTCAACACATCTATTTTTTTTAATGAAGTTAAAGATAACCGAAATAATGCAAATTTTGTGATTTACCCCAAAAGCTCAAATTAGCATCACCTGAAGCAATATTGAGCACCAGTGTTTCTAATATGAGCAGGGGTGCTCAATATTGCTACATGCCCCGTGCTCAAATGACAAACCAAGCAAAATAAACATTAAACGTTCTGATTTAAAATACAAATAGAAGAGTAATTAAAAAATAAAGGAATCAAAAGCTTTTTCGCCAGTGTGTGTTCCCATTTAATAAGAACATTTAATTCTGCTTAGTGCTGAATGTAGACCCTTTAGCCATAAATGAACGACAACACACACAGTGCTCTACAGCCTATGATACTTTGAAACTATGAACGTTTGCCAAACTTAAAATTACAAAATCACATGGTTACACCTGTTTAGAGAATAAGAAACTAAAATTAGCATATATACGTATTTCTAGGACAAAATAGCACACGTTAATCCCAGTGGCAATGAAAAAGTTGTCATTTGGTGAAAATTCACCCCCCCCTCCCTTCCTTCCTCATCAGACACACACACAAAATCGCATGCACACAAAAAAGTGGGTGGCGCGCCTCTGGCTGCGACGCGCTCTCCAGGTGGGAGCAACCCTAATTTCACAGAGACGCCTCTGTGACGATAAAGTAACTAAATACCAGAAAATATATATATATACATAGCCTTTTGGCATTGTCTGTTCTCTATGAAATGTGCAAATCAGCTGTTTTCAGTGATGTGGACACCTGCCACCTGCCTTTACAGCTATGAAGGCCTCTAAGCCAGCCAATATGCAGTATTCTGCACTCTAGGTGGACACCTGCCACCTGCCTTTACAGCTATGAAGGCCTCTAAGCCAGCCAATATGCAGTATTCTGCACTCTAGGTGGACACCTGCCTCCTGCCTTTACATATATGAAGGCCTCTAAGCCAGCCAATCTGCAGTGTTCTGCACTCTAGGTGGACACCTGCCACCTGCCTTTACAGCTATGAAGGCCTCTAAGCCAGCCAATCTGCAGTATTCTGCACTCTAGGTGGACACCTGCCACCTGCCTTTACAGCTATGAAGGCCTCTAAGCCAGCCAATATGCAGTATTCTGCACTCTAGGTGGACACCTGCCTCCTGCCTTTACATATATGAAGGCCTCTAAGCCAGCCAATCTGCAGTGTTCTGCACTCTAGGTGGACACCTGCCACCTGCCTTTACAGCTATGAAGGCCTCTAAGCCAGCCAATCTGCAGTATTCTGCACTCTAGGTGGACACCTGCCACCTGCCTTTACAGCTATGAAGGCCTCTAAGCCAGCCAATCTGCAGTGTTCTGCACTCTAGGTGGACACCTGCCACCTGCCTTTACAGCTATGAAGCCTCTAAGCCAGCCAATCTGCAGTATTCTGCACTCTAGGTGGACACCCTTTGTCACTTGATTTTGTGGATGGGTTCGTCGGTGCCTGCGTTGACTGGTTTGCTGGTGGAGAAATTGATTCCTGGGCTGATCGTCCCGCCGTGGGGCTGTGACGTCAGGTTTTTGTTGTTGCTTTTTAAAAACCCACCTAGGTCTAGCCTTGCACTAGGACAGAAAAAGATAGAGAGAAAGAGAAGTCGAAGTCGACATTTTTAATGAATAGGCCTTTCTGCCCGTATCATGTGGGAGGATGCGGAAGGGGATTAAATGAGGCACAATGTTATTGATATTAAAACATTCCATCATTGGAAATGTAAACACAAACAAACATAGAAGGAAATGATCAACAGACAAACAAATTAATAAACAAGAAAATGAAATGTAAACAAAAAAGTGAACAAAAAAATATATCAATAAATAAATACACAAACGATCCACTATTTCACCAAATGGTTAAACAACTAAGCAACCATAATTTACGGGGTAATCATATAGAACAACAACCAACAATCAACTGCTACTGTTAGTCAACATATCAAACTATTAAGCAACGATTAATATACTTTTAAACAATTAATGAATGGTTGAAACTGTTATTGTCAAACAATCAGTCAGCCACAATTGACCACCTAAATATGAACCAACCTACTCTCCCTCATCCAACAACTATTAAACGTATGATAAACAAATAAAACTATTAAAGAATCAATCAGTTCGTACTGTCACCCCCCACCCCCCGTGGGGATACAGGGGGGTCTTTTGTATAAATAGTTCCCCCACCTTCTGGACGTTCTGTGCTTGCAACTTCCTCTAATATGTCACTCATCTTGGGCCTGCCTTTTCCCTTTGCTTACTGTCATTTAGGCTACTATATTTCTGCCTTAGCGGTCCATTCTCCTGCCTTTTTTCAAGAAACACTTTCAAAACGATTTCCTCCAAGTCGGACTTGCTGGGCCTAACTATTTCTTAGTTAGGCGCCTAACGGCAGCATGAAGCATCTGCGCTCATAATTGACAGGAAACTGTTTGAGCGATCGAAGAAGAAGAAGGAGTAGCCCACTGTTAACTAACAAATAAACCAAGGTAATAGTCAATCAGCCGCCTTTAATTATCTTATAAAGGAGCCCGTTGGGGCTCGGTTAGCGGGACCTGGCTGGCTGGGTCATTCTCTCGCTTGGCGCGGCATCATGTTTAGGGACCGATCAGCAGGACCTGGCTGGCTGGGCCAAGCTTTCTATTTTTATTTTTCTCCTGTCCACTTTCTTCTTCCTGATAATTTGTTGTCTCGCTCATTCCCGTAGATCATCCAACTGTTCACAGCAACCAACTGGTCGAATCAGTCGGCGATTCACAGACCGACTAATCAATCCAAGGCTGGACACACTTCATTGTTACGCTGTATGAAACGATGTGTAATAAGAGAGAAAGAAAGAGAGACAGAAAGAGGTAGTTGGTAAATCGGGCAACGTTGCATGTAAAGGATAGATGAAAGGTTGCTTTGTTTGGAAACAACACATGTTTGTCACAAATCACAGCATGAAAACGTGTGTCACAACAAGACTGTAGCCTGAATTATACATAAAATGTGATAACAAGTGATTAAAATCAGTCTAAAATACTTGCCGCCCAAAAAGCAGCTGGAAATTTCTGCAGAAGAGAAAGGAAAGGAAGTGCATTCCAGTGCGATGCTTTAAAACACGTGGCTCGTGATTGGCTGTCTAAAACAATGGGGTGCTCATATGTCCAACATGCTCAAATATGCTGCGCTTCCCCTAGATGACCGAAATTGGACCACATTTCCAACGACCCGCTTCTTGCTAATTAAAATGAGTTTGAAAAGGACAAAAACCGTAAAGACTTAAAAAGTAAGGTATTCATTTGAGATTGTTGACGTTTATTTGAGATCAGTCTATCAAGTTCGAAAACAGAATCAAAGGAAAGAAAGAAGAAAGAAAGAATTCGGATCTGTTATTAGAAGTTTTTACACGAGAGAGAGAGAGAGAGAGAGAGAGAGAGAGAGAGAGAGAGAGAGAGAGAGAGAGAGAGAGAGAGAGAGAGAGTTAATGAATTATCTTCTATTCTGATGAGGGTTTTTTAAAGTACACGTAGTCACGCATACACGTGCGTGCGAGTATATACACACACGCGCGCACGGGTACATGCGCGCACGCACGCACGCACGCAAACTCTCTCTCTCTCTCTCTCTCTCTCTCTCTCTCTCTCTCTCTCTCTCTCTCTCTCTCTCTCTCTCTCTCTCTCTCTTTAAAACAATTTTTGAATACATAATTATATAGATGCAAGTGATAGTGATAGGCGACGCATTGTTTCAAAGAAACTGTTCAAACAACTAAGATATTGTAATGGCCTTACATTTAAAGGGAAACCCCCACCGCGTTAATGCGAGCCTGGCCAAAGGGAACACTGTCCACATTGTAGATTAATGACTATAAATGAATATCATGTTTGGTTTGTGTGTCCATTATAACAATCGGACCTTTGATAACAGTTCTTTCAAGACTCGTCACCAACTAAATGTCTTACAACTATTGAAAATAGGCCTAACTGTATAGGGGTAGACGGGGTAAAAAGCGCATGGGCGGGTAAGAAGCCCACCCCAATTATCTCATGAAATGAAGAAAATTTCATTTTCATTTTGCCCATGAGACGAGCGTTAATGTCTAGCATTCGTCTCATGGGCAAATTTGACTGAAATTTTCTTTATTTCATGAGATAATTGGGGTGGGCGTCTTACCCGCCTATGCGCTTTTTACCCCGTCTTCCCCTAGTAATTCTCATAATATGTAGGCCTAATGTTTCTTTATTATTTGATTTTCATTCAATTCGTATCGTAGTATAGACGAAGATCGTATCAGACTTTCGACAAAGGTTCTGGGAAGACTACATATAAAACCAGTATCTACCGCTATTGAAAGTGACTGTAAAATATAACATAATATGATAATTATCAATAGAGGAAGACGGGGTAAAAAGCGCATGGGCGGGTAAGAAGCCCACCCCAATTATCTCATGAAATAAAGAAAATTGCAGTCAAATTTGCCCATGAGACGAATGCTAGACATTAACGCTCGTCTCATGGGCAAAATGAGGCTGAAATTTGCTTCATTTCATGAGATAATTGGGGTGGGCTTCTTACCCGCCCATGCGCTTTTTACCCCGTCTTCCCCTACAGATAATGCTTCTTTATTTGATTTCCAATCAGTTCACCGACGAATATAACTAGGCCTGTGTTCAGAATTTGGATAAAAACTTTTTAAAGGCTTTGATACCTAACTCAATTCCTTAAGCTTTTGAAGGTTACGTAACATTGTGCTCCCGTCTTATATATCTACGTCACTTTGTTTATCCTCACCCTAACCCTATCCCTAACCCTAAGCATAATCCAAACACCTAACTTAGCTCCTGCCCATAGTCCTAATGTTTACCGCAATCCGAGGGGACTCTCACAGAAGGGGACACATAGAGACGGGGGCACAATGAGGGGGACACATAGAGACGGGGGGCACAATGAGGGGGACACATAGAGACGGGGGCACAATGAGGGGGACACATAGAGACGGGGGGCACAATGAGGGGGACACATAGAGACGGGGGGGCACAATGAGGGGGACACATAGAGACGGGGGCACAATGAGGGGGACACATAGAGACGGGGGCACATTGAGGGGGACACATAGAGACGGGGGCACAATGAGGGGGACACATAGAGACGGGGGGCACAATGAGGGGGACACATAGAGACGGGGGCACAATGAGGGGGACACATAGAGACGGGGGCACAATGAGGGGGACACATAGAGACGGGGGGCACAATGAGGGGGACACATAGAGACGGGGGCACAATGAGGGGGACACATAGAGACGGGGGCACAATGAGGGGGACACATAGAGACGGGGGCACAATGAGGGTGACACATAGAGACGGGGGCACATTGAGGGTGACACATAGAGACGGGGGCACATTGAGGGTGACACATAGAGACGGGGGCACATTGAGGGGGACACATAGAGACGGGGGCACATTGAGGGGGACACATAGAGACGGGGGAACAATGAGGGTGCTGCATAGAGATAGGGGCACAATGAGGGTGATGCATAGAGATAGGGGCACAATCAGGGCGACACATAGAGACGGGGGAACAATGAGGGTGATGCATAGAGATAGGGGACCAATGAGGGTGATGCATAGAGATAGGGGCACAATGAGGGTGATGCATAGAGATAGGGGCACAATGAGGGTGATGCATAGAGATAGGGGAACAATGAGGGTGATGCATAGAGATAGGGGAACAATGAGGGTGATGCATAGAGATAGGGGCACATTGAGGCGGACACATAGAGACGGGGAACAATGAGGGTGACACATAGAGACGGGGGAACAATGAGGGTGATGCATAGAGACGGGGGCACATTGAGGGGGACACATAGAGACGGGGGAACAATGAGGGTGACACATAGAGACGAGGGAACAATGAGGGTGAAGCATAGAGACGGGGGAACAATGAGGGTGATGCATAGAGATAGGGGCACATTGAGGGTGACACATAGAGACGGGGGCACAATGAGGGGGACACATAGAGACGGGGGCACAATGAGGGTGATGCATAGAGATAGGGGCACATTGAGGGTGAAACATAGAGACGGGGGAACAGTGAGATTGATGCATAGAGACGGGGGAACAATGAGGGTGATGCATAGAGACGGGGGCACATTGAGGGTGACACATAGAGACGGGGGCACATTGAGGGTGACACATAGAGACGGGGGAACAATGAGGGTGATGCATAGAGACGGGGGCACATTGAGGGTGACACATAGAGACGGGGGCACAATGAGGGTGATGCATAGAGATAGTGGCACAATGAGGGGGACACATAGAGACGGTGGAACAATGAGGGAGATGCATAGAGATAGGTACACACATAGAGAGGGGGGCACAATGAGGGAGATGCATAGAGATAGGTACACACATAGAGAGGGGGGCACAATGAGGGAGATGCATAGAGATAGGTACACACATAGAGAGGGGGGCACAATGAGGGAGATGCATAGAGATAGGGACACACATAGAGACGGGGGCACAATGAGGGAGATGCATAGAGATAGGTACACACATAGAGAGGGGGGCACAATGAGGGTAACGCATAGAGACGGGGGCACAATGAGGGTAACGCATAGAGACGGGGGCACAATGAGGGAGATACATAGAGACGGGGGCACAATGAGGATGACACATAGAGACAGGAGCATACATAGAGACGGGGGAGTCTATCTAATTATACTACTGTTGAGTAGTATAATTATATAGACTGGGCACAAAGAGGGTGACACATAGAGACGGGGATAGGTGACACATAGAGACGGGGATAGGTGACACATAGAGACGGGAATAGGTGACACATAGAGACGGGGACAGGTGACACATAGAGACGGGGATAGGTGACACATAGAGACGGGGATAGGTGACACATAGAGACGGGGATAGGTGACACATAGAGACGGGGATAGGTGACACATAGAGACGGGGATAGGTGACACATAGAGACGGGGATAGGTGACACATAGAGACGGGGATAGGTGACACATAGAGACGGGGATAGGTGACACATAGAGACGGGAATAGGTGACACATAGAGACGGGAATAGGTGACACATAGAGACGGGAATAGGTGACACATAGAGACGGGAATAGGTGACACATAGAGACGGGAATAGGTGACACATAGAGACGGGAATAGGTGACACATAGAGACGGGAATTGGTGACACATAGAGACGGGAATAGGTGACACATAGAGACGGGAATAGGTGACACATAGAGGGATAGGGACACATAGAGACAGGGACACATAGAGACAGGGACACATAGAGACAGGGACACATAGAGACGGGGACACATAGAGACAGGGACACATAGAGACGGGGACATAGAGACAGGGACATAGAGACAGGGACACATAGAGACAGGGACACATAGAGACAGGGACACATAGAGACAGGGACACATAGAGACAGGGGACATAGAGATA
>CM065711.1:23082704-23108421 GCA_017654935.2 Phymorhynchus buccinoides
GAAGGAGGGTGGGGGTGGAAGAGGGAGATAAAGGGGGGGGGGGGCTTTCGCGCAAATACCTAGGCTCTTTTGTCAGTTATGTGCTTGTAATGTCCTCTAATCTTTCATGCACTCTATTTGACTCTGCCTTTTCCCTTTTCTCTTTACAAACATTTTCTTCATTAATCAACCGGGGGGGGGGGGGGGGGGGGGAAATGCAATATATTATAATGCTGACATGCTGGCGCCAAGCTACTGTATTTATTAGTTGGGCGCATGACGGCAGCATGACGCATCTGCGCTCGTGCGTGAGCGGTCGAAGAAGAAAACTAGGGGGCATTTGCGCTGATCGATGAGTTATAGTGGTACGGTCTCAGGGCTGGTTGGCCTTTGGGGACCTTCTCCAATGTCATCTTGGCCCAGGGTGGGGATGGATCGTGGGCAAGGCATCTTCATTATAAACACGTTCCTGCACAGTTGTCTGGCATATCTGCTGCCTCCTCTGTTTTCTAGATGTTACAGTCGGAAAGGAGACTGGGATACACACGTGCTGATCTTGCTTCCAGTCCATGTGTAACCCCTTGACTGCCAGAGAAAATTAAAGAAACAATCGTTGGGCAAATCATACCATGACAAAGACAGAGCCAATCTGGCAAAATGGTCTGGGGATA
Source organism: Phymorhynchus buccinoides (assembly GCA_017654935.2). Lineage (NCBI taxonomy): Eukaryota > Metazoa > Mollusca > Gastropoda > Neogastropoda > Raphitomidae > Phymorhynchus > Phymorhynchus buccinoides. Next base: position 23,083,355 of record CM065711.1, read on the forward strand.
TTACTCTCTTGACTGTGTTAGAGCAAAAGCCAGCGTATCAGGGTTATTCCTCCTCATCTGATGACGTCATCAGTGATGTTATCAGGTCAGTAGGTGATACGTTGGTGGCAGTCAAGGAGTATTGATTGAGAGAGAGAGAGAGAGAGAGAGAGAGAGAGAGAGAGAGAGAGAGAGAGAGAGAGAGAGAGAGAGAGAGAGAGAGAGAGAGAGAGAGAGAGAGAGAGAGAGAGAGAGAGAGAGAGAGAGAGAGAGAGAGAGAGAGAGAGAGAGAGAGAGAGAGAGAGAGGGAGAGAGAGAGAGAGAGAGAGAGAGAGAGAGAGAGAGAGAGAGAGAGAGAGAGAGAGAGAGAGAGAGAGAGAGAGAGAGAGAGAGAGAGAGAGAGAGAGAGAGAGAGAGAGGGAGGGGGGAGAGAGAGAGAGAGAGAGAGAGAGAGAGAGAGAGAGAGAGAGAGAGAGAGAGAGAGAGAGAGAGAGAGAGAGAGAGAGAGAGATAGATTCGTATTCTCCTACTATTCTGATTGCAGAGGAGCACACTGAAGACCATTTGTTGTCCAGCTCACCCCAGAGTTTCTCTCCCCTAAACTTGGAGAAAGTGGCTCAACCTGTGCTGTGTTATGTAACGTTTGTTTTCAAAAATTGTGAATGTGATTTCTGTTTGTGGCTCAAGCCACAAACCTATAACTCACTTTGTTTGTCTGTCGGTCTGTCTGTCGGTCTGTCGGTCCAAAATTGTCGCACATATTGACAAAATGGTCACACTTCAAATCGAGGCTGCACTTCAAATTGAGGCTGCTCTTTAAAATGATGCATTTTAAAGCGTACAAAATAATAAACATACGTAATACAGACACTACAACAGACACGACGAGTATGCGGTGCTTCTTTCGATGAGTATAAGTAGGATAAATAGTTTTAAATGTTTTCCAAAAGATATAAAAAGTTACGAAATGGTGCAGAGATAACATTCTGGTTTACAATTAAAATGATTGAAAAGCCAGGGGAGGTGACTCATGATTGCCACGTGCCACAAACTATTGCGAATTCGTGCTTGTTTTAATATTAGCAATTGTTTTAGTAGTAAATGTTTGTACATAAAGAACATTACGTGCAGACACTTTCCAAACACACATGTGCAGAGAAAGAAAGAGAAACACACACACACACTCACACATACACACACACACACACACACACACACACACACACTCACACACACACACACACACACACACACACTCTCACATACACACACACACTCTCACACACACACACACACTCACACACACACACTCTCACATACACACACACACACACACACACACTCACACACACACACATGCATAACACACTCTCACATACACACACACTCTCACATACACACACACACACACACACTCTCACACACACACATGCATAACATATACACACACACTCTCACACACACACTCTCACATACACACACACACTCTCACATACACACACTCTCACACACACACATGCATAACATATACACACACACTCTCACATACACACACACACTCTCACATACACACACACACACACATGCATAACACACACACACTCTCACACACACACACACACACACTCACATACACACACACATGCATAACACACACACACTCTCACACACACACACACACACTCTCACACACACACACACATGCATAACACACACACACTCTCACATACACACACACACACTCTCACATATACACACACACACATGCATAACACATACACACACATACGCATACGTACACACACATACCAACAACAACAGCAAATGTAAGATTGTTCCCTCTTGTTGTATGTTAATTTCAAAGTACATAACCTGTATGAAAACGCTGATTTACAATACGGAGCACCCAAAACCATACATCTGGCATAAACAGTCAAACACAATCTGATTACAAATAATTTGTACATGAGACAAATATTTGTGAGAAGAAACAAAATTGTGAAATAAGACAAAACAATCTTTTTGGTCTGAAATAATTAGAGAAAATCAATCTGTTATTAAATAGTCAGAGAAAAAAAATCAGTCTTACAAAAATGGACGTAAAGAGAAACAATAATGTTTAAAGCCTTCAACAATAAGAAAATAACGCCAAACTTGTAGCTTTTAACCCAGAAATGAAGTACATTCAGGTATCATATTCACACAAAAACTGTGAAAGCATCCCCATGTTTTTATTTCATTTTTTTTGTTTTACAAATATATGTTTGAAAAAGAACAAAAGAAACACAAAAATGAAACAACACCAATGAATCAATCAACCCCAAACAAAGGACAATCCAGGCAGTAAGCCATAAATCATACACTGTTCACAACATGTATGGACTAATGACTTTGCAATATGACCATGGCTTCAACCGTCAGGTGAACATTATAGTTCAGCCTTTCTTGGCTGTAAAATCGAAGACAAAAATCAATTTTAAAATGTCACGCGACTGCCAGAGGCGATAAACATCAGTGGGTGTGTCATTCGAAATCACAAAACACCTTCACACAGTCGACAGATTGTTGGGCCACTGTTTGCTACCAGGCATTCAAGGCAATGCTTTCTCATGCTCTGGAAGTCTCCTGAAGATTTTCTGGAGGATTAATGGGGTTTTCCCGGCGTCCCAAGATCCTCTTACGACTTTTACAATGATGCAAGCTGAAATTGAAAAAACGCCAGCGTTGGGCAGATTTTAACCTCCAAAATGACAATTTGCGTCTCCACTGAGCACATTTAGGTCAATATACCTTCACATCCATGAAACCCCAGACACTCCCACGGTCATTTTCAATCAAATTCCCCGCTATGCCTTGCAGGAAACCGTGGTCCAACACATGTTCAACTGTTTTATGACTATTTTTGTGACTTTGGGACATTGCACCCATTGATGTCCGTCTTCTCTGGCAATCACGTGTTGTTTCAACATTAATTTTAGTCTTTGACTTTATGTTCAAGGAATAACATACTTTTGTTTTCAAATTGAATAGAACTTGTAATGTCGGCATTGAACCCGTGGTGATCTGACAAAACACAGCATCCTTTACATTGTGTGAGCAGTGTATCATGAACATAGGGGGGAGGCTGGAAAATGTTTTGTTGACAAAAACACAGACAGACAAATGCACAGGCACTTGGTAAGCTGCAAAGTACTCCTGTTTTAATTTAATCTTCAGCTGGGAGTACAAAAGCTATTGACACACACGTGGTTACATTTAACTCTTCTTCTTCTTCTGCGTTCCCAGATCATATGGCCATAATGGGTGACGTACCTATTTGTCTGCTTTTCATTTTTTCACTGCCCTCCCTGTATGCAACAGCCGACACATTCTGATTTCAGAGGTCAATCAAAGGAGAAAATTATTTGTAAGATTTTTTTTACAAGCACAGAACTTCCAGAAGGTGGGGGAATTATATGTATGAAAGACCCCCCACCGGGAGAGACTTGTGGAGAGGGGGGCGAGGTCTTCCAGCTCCCCGTATGGAGGCACGAGGCATCCACCCACTGCTCCGGTACATTGAACTCAATTCATATTATAATGTCTTGATTTGCCTGTGGCAAAAGTGAAACAACCAACAACCACAACCCAGCAAAACAATCAGTCACAAAGAGAACGACTAGTCAATTTATTAGGAGTATTTGTGACAATTTAAAAACAAATTCATGTCCCTATAAAACTATGTGTTTAAAATCAATGCTATTCTCATTCATCAATATAACTGCCTACCATCATGCTTCATCGCTTTACCTCTCTCCTTCTTCTTTCTCTTTCTGCCTCTCTCTCTCCCTTTGTCTTTCTGTGTCTCCCTCTCTCTTTCTCTCCCTTCGTCTTTCTGTCTCTCCCTCTCTCTTTCTCTCCCTTTGTCTTTCTGCCTCTCCCTCTCTTTCTCTCCCTTTGTCTTTCTGCCTCTCCCTCTCTCTTTCTCTCTCCCTTTGTCTTTCTGCCTCTCCCTCTCTCTTTCTCTCCCTTTGTCTTTCTGCCTCTCCCTCTCTCTTTCTCTCCCTTCGTCTTTCTGCCTCTCCCTCTCTCTTTCTCTCCCTTTGTCTTTCTGTGTCTCCCTCTCTCTTTCTCTCCCTTCGTCTTTCTGCCTCTCCTCTCTCTTTCTCTCCCTTTGTCTTTCTGCCTCTCCCTCTCTCTTTCTCTCCCTTTGTCTTTCTGCCTCTCCCTCTCTCTTTCTCTCCCTTCGTCTTTCTGCCTCTCTCTCTCTCTCCCTTCGTCTTTCTGTGTCTCCCTCTCTCTTTCTCTCCCTTCGTCTTTCTGTGTCTCCCTCTCTCTTTCTCTCCCTTCGTCTTTCTGCCTCTCCCTCTCTCTTTCTCTCCCTTCATCTTTCTGTCTCTCCCTCTCTCTTTCTCTCCCTTCGTCTTTCTGTGTCTCCCTCTCTCTTTCTCTCCCTTCATCTTTCTGTCTCTCCCTCTCTCTTTCTCTCCCTTCATCTTTCTGTGTCTCCCTCTCTCTTTCTCTCCCTTCGTCTTTCTGCGTCTCCCTCTCTCTTTCTCTCCCTTCGTCTTTCTGTGTCTCCCTCTCTCTTTCTCTCCCTTCGTCTTTCTGCCTCTCCCTCTCTCTTTCTCTCCCTTAGTCTTTCTGCCTCTCCCTCTCTCTTTCTCTCCCTTAGTCTTTCTGTGTCTCTCTCGTTGCTTATTAGGAATTGTTGATGGCCCGCAAAACAAATGAGTGCTGTCTTACTCTCATCATTTGTACATTGGTTGTGTTTGTAGCCCAAAGTTAGGCTAGTTAGTTTCCTGATCAAAAGATCAGCAACAGGCCTCGCGGCCTATATACGCTTGCACAACTATATACTATACTATACTATTAACGGTTTGTGAATGCACTTTGATGTCATTTTGATCAGGATTATGGTCTTATAAATGCAATGCATCGCTTAGTTTTTCTTTATTTCCGATTGCTATGTTTTGTCAAATCTGGTTAAATATCACAACAGACATTTTTCTTCTTCAGATATTTAATGCTAACATCAGCATCAAAATAACAACACCAATCATCAGCTTCATCACAATCGGCATCATCATCACAAGAATCATTACTATCACCATCATCATTTACAATATTAGCATTATCAAAACACAACACTTCCTAAGCAACACTGATTGATCATGAAAACAAAACAAAACAAAACTATTACAATATTTGACAAAAACATGTTTTGACTAAACTCTTGTCAAAGAAATTTGCTTTCTCACGCAATCACGCAAATGATCAAAGGTACGTAACTTTATTAATCAGTCAGTCGTTTACACATGATAAAAAACGTTTCCACAATGTAACGAACAGATCTGCATATTGTTGTCAGAACATTCTTGAACCATTACCAGCGCTTTCATTGTTCATCAACAATTTGCACACACACACACACATGCAGTCCAGGCAGGAGACTATATAGCACCAGTCAGAAACAGAGACTTGTTAGAACGTCCAAAGAGAACCAATCCCAGAACACCATCACACAGTTCTCAAGAAACAACTCTAGCTGTTACAACATCCTGTTTAGCAACACAGAGGTCTACAGGCAACGCTTCTTTCCAAGAACTGTAAGGGAGTGGAATTGCCTCCATGAAGAGACTGTGACGGCTGAGACGGTCGAGGCATTCAACCAGCGCCTCCCGTCCAACGACCCAAGTTTCTATAAAAAAAATGTTTTGTTTTTTGTGTGAGATGATGGACATTTTCCAACATTATTTCTCATCTCACTTATATTATTATAAAGTGGAGTGCTCTTAGAAATTCAGGGAACAAAGATTGTGCGCGTTGACCATTATTTGTGTTAACCCCTTGACTGCCAGAGAAAATTCAAGGAAACAATTATTGGGCAAATCATGACATGAAAAAGACAACTTGATAGAGCCAATCTGGCAAAATGGTCTGGGGATATAACTCTCTTGACTGTGTTAGAGCAAAAGCCAGCATATCAGAATTATTCCCTTTCATCTGATGACATCATCAGTGTTGACATCAGGTCAGTACGTGATATGTTGGTGGCAGTCAAGGGGTTAAGCATTAAGTAATAATAATAAAGAGGGGTTTCGTCCTTTCGAACAGGTTTGTGTGCGCAAACCAATAGTTCATGCTGAGACCGAAAAATATGGTAAGTGATTGTAGTGGCAATGGCTAACCTAGCTCGCCAATTTCACCGCCAGGTGGCATAACGCTCCAGTGGGGATAATCCTCCCTATATTCTTAGCTGGGGATAAAGAGAGAGAGAGAGAGTGAGGGACTCCTCTCCCTCACGGCCTATTCATGCTATCCAGTTTTGAGGTAAGAGTACTCCACTGCATGTCACTCCCTTTATTCTTTTTATTTTATGCTCTCCCCTACATGTTCCGTTGTCTTTAAATGCCAGAAATGGTTGCCGCCAACCTACCGGCTACAGACAGTGACACACACACTGAACGTTGTCAGAGGGCTTGGTGAACAAAGCAACCTTCTGCTGTTTCAATGTCCATCTTTCAGTCTTCCAGCACCATGTGCTGTCTGACGTTCTTGGTGGTCCGCTGCATCTCAACCCACAAGAGGGGAGTCGCTATATTTTTGGAATGATGAGATGATGATGAGATTAGCGTCCAATCGGTCAGAGACCCTTATGGACGGTATTCCTGAAAAGAAAGAATGCCAACAGCACCTGGTGTTCCCAGGCGGTCACCCATCCAAGTACTGACCAGGCCCCACGTTGCTTAACTTCGGTGATCGGACGAGAACCGGTGTTTTCAACGTGGTATGGCCGTTGGCTTGGAGTGTGCATGCGTTGCTTCAAATCAATGGAAGAAACGGTGAGATAAGCTCTAAAAGCAGACAAACGCATGGCAGGGTGGTTGGCAGTGAATGTCTTTGCATTTGGTGGGAGTGTAGAGTGGTGTCTTGGGCGAATGTATTCACCCACGGTGCTAGAAGAGTGAAATGAAACTTTGACTTAGACTTTGCCTTCACACACACACACAGACACACACACGCCGACTTACATTAACAACAAACTGCTACAGCTGAAGCACACCCTCATATACACTAACACACATCCCCCAAAAGAAAACAAACCCAAACCACACACATATGTCTGATTGATCCACTGATGCACAATAAAGGCATGTATAATAACAAACATTTGGAAATGTATGAAGTAATACAAATGCTGTTTATCATTTCCATACAACCACACACACACACTTACACCCACCCTCACCCCCACACCCACAAGCATATTTCAAATGTAAGTCACTTTTTTTTCAACATCACACGCCGAAACTGATCCTTCTTTTTAAAAAAAAAAGGTATTAAAACTGTTTTCAAAACAATGTTCATTTTTTTTCATGATTAATGTTAAAAACAACAAAAATAATAATTTTTCTCTGAACAATCATACTAGTACTCTGTTCTTAAAACATGCCTGCCCCCCACCCTCTCTCTCTCTCTCTCTCTCTCACACAATCTTTTGGATAAGACTTAAAACTGAGGTCCCTTAAAGGGTGACGCTGCACTGGCAGCGACACTCTCTCCAGGGGGGAGCAGCCCAAATTCCACTGAGACGGTCCCTGGGACTAGACAGTAACACAGACAAACATCATCAAACTCACAGATGAATATCATAGTACAGTGGAACCTCCCTTATAAGACCTTCAAAAATCATCCAAAATGAGGTCTTATAAGGGAGGGGGGGGGTCTTGAAGAGAGGTAATCTTCTAGAGGTAAGCTTCTAGCACGCATATGTGCATGCTAGGTAGTGAAAAAGTTAAAAACCAGGGACAGACTTATTTCCAGGGGCAAACATCACTATGTCAGGCATCGGGGTCGAAACAAATGCACGTGACCTAGCAGAACTTCTGGATTTTTGCTTACCTACTTTTCTTGATGCTTTCTAGTGCCAGTGTGCTTTACCATTCACGATGCTTTGCTGATCAGTAAGCTTTGTGTAACACGACTGTTAACAAAAATGTTAACAGTGTCCGTTGTCCGTTGTTCCTATGTTCCATAGTAAATTTCGCTAACAATAAAAGGGACTGCTTTACAAACATTTTGATTCTACCATAATTTTCTGGTTATAAGGCGATATTTTGTTCTCCAATTTCGACCTATGCGCCTAACAAATGAGGGCGCCCTATAAGTGAACAAAATCGTGAGAAGAGAGGCAATGACTGCCGTGTTCAGTACAGTCTACTGTGAGTCAGACATCGAAAGTGGTCACGAGTCGCCGAATACTCACGTTAAAATGCTTCAAAATCCCTGTTATCATCCGAGATACCGTCCAACAGATGCCATAACCCTTCATTGGATGTAAAAAGCATCGTTGTAGAGCTTAAAATGCCATTTTCGCGAAGAATTGTTCAAACACAACAACAGGAAGCAGTTCAAACGGAAGTTTGGTTATTTGAAAGGGGAGCCAAATCTCGTTTATGACAGCAGTAATGGCGGTTGGTAATCGCTCACCGGACACATACGGGCTTCAAAGTTTGACTTTCTTTTGCGAGGTGCGTATCACCTTATAAACGAGGGCACCCTTTTCTTTAAATTTTTTTCAGATTTTTCTTGAAAATTGCCCTATTCACAGCAGCGCCCAATGATCCAAAAGATACAGTATTTAGTTTCTAGGGACGCCAGACAAAAAAGTGGATTCCAGGGACGGGGTACCCCTTTTTAACTGTTTCCAGGGACACATACCCCTTAGGGGGGACAGTAGGCAGCCCTGTAAAGCCCCAAAAAGAATTAAAAAACAAAATATGAAGAACCACAATGCAATGCAAATACTGAAACCAACCTTTCTGGCAAAACAATTAGAAATGATTAAAAAAACAACTTAAGCAATAAAACCCATTAAGAGATTACAAAGCATAACAATTTAAAAATATATAAAAATGTCAGATTTCACAATGAAACGAGAAAGTCAACAATTGCAACATTTGAAAACTAGATAAAAAAGATTCAATGTTGGTACATACCGAACCAAGCCAAACAGAATCAAAAACAAATTTGATTTTTAATTTCAATGCTGCTATGAAACCAAAATAAACATAACTAAATATTAAAAACTACCCAAAAAATGATTCTTCAAAATGTTAAATGAGAAACAACAAAGTCAGGACAAACGACAATTCTTTAAAAATTATAATTTTGCTGTAGTTGCATATTAATAATAATACTTTTTGAAACGGGTATATATACAGGAAAAGATAACAGCCACACAGCCAGACTTCCCACTCCACACAACTCTGTAGGACTGAAAAGTTGGTGCATTTGAAATGCCAAATTGATAAAACTTTTCTGTCTAATGTCTGAATTTGTGAACCTCAGAAACAAAACCAGTTAACGTTAACTTTATGAAATGTTCTGTGTTCTTTAACAAAAAAAAGAAGTTTTTTAAAACTTTTTTTTAACTATATATATATATATATATATAATAAAAAAGAACACAAAACAACGAGCCTTTTCGTTATGAAAATAAAGAAATTTTCGGCTTTATTTTACCAGTTAAAAACACTGAAAGCCTTCCTCAGCCACTGAGTCACCAGGTTAATAAATCAAAAGAGAATGGTTACTAGGTGTATGAAAAGTATATATATATATATATATACTGTATTTTTCGGACTATAAGGCGATACTTTTTTCTTAGACTGAGACCCCCGCGCCTTATAATGTGAGCAGGTAATATAGTAAGAAACTATAATAACAACACCTGAATTTTGTGTAAAATGTTTGGGGATGCGCCTTATAGTGGGTAAAATACTAGTCATCCTAAGTACTCCTATAAGTACTCCTATAAGTACTCCTATAAGTACTCCTATAAGTACTCCTATATAAAAATCAAGTGACAATCACAGTACACAATCGAGTGACAATTGCATCATAAATATACCATATGCTTTGGACTGTAAGGCCAAATTTTAACACAAATTCCAGATTTTGTTAGCATAGTTTCTTACTATTATTACTAGTCACATTATAAGGCGCAGGGGTCTCAGTCTGGGGAAAAGTATCGCCTTATACTCCGTAAAATAGGGTAAGCGATTGTAGCGGCAATTGCAATGCAAGATCAAGTCAAATCACACAGAAAACCCAGTACATATTAGCACCCTGTCATCGCACGAATGACTAACAACTTTCCTACAAACATTCAAACACATTACGCTAGGCTATCATTTTCATAACCCGATTTAAATTCAAAGGAACAATTATGGACCAAACTCAAAGTCAAACTGAAAATTCTCTGCCCCTGTCTCGTGCACTGAAACGCGTGCGCCACCTACATACGATTACTGTCCTTGCCTGTCACGGAGTAGTAGCATCAGGGAGGGGAATAGTCCGCCAAAAAGTAAATGTCCGCCGAAATTACATTGCTTTTCCACCGAAAAAAGAAGAAGTTTTTTTCTCTCTCTCTCTTTCTTATGTCTGTCTCTGTGACTCGGGTCTCTCTACGTCTCTCTGTCTGCTATCTGTCTTATGCCTATTTGTCTGAATGTGTCTCTCTGTCTGCTATCTGTCTTATGCCTATTTGTCTGAATGTGTCTCTCTGTCTGCTATCTGTCTTATGCCTATTTGTCTGAATGTGTCTCTCTGTCTGCTATCTGTCTTATGCCTATTTGTCTGAATGTGTCTCTCCGTCTGCTATCTGTCATGCCTATTTGTCTGAATGTGTCTGTCTCTATCTGTCTTATGCCTGTCTGAATGTGTCTCTCCGTCTGCTATCTGTATGCCTATTTGTCTGAATGTGTCTCTCCGTCTGCTATCTGTCTTATGCCTATTTGTCTGAATGTGTCTCTCCGTCTGCTATCTGTCTTATGCCTATTTGTCTGAATGTGTCTCTCTGTCTGCTATCTGTCTTATGCCTATTAGTCTGAATGTGTCTCTCTGTCTGCTATCTGTCTTATGCCTATTTGTCTGAATGTGTCTCTCTGTCTGCCTCCCCGCCTCGCCTACCCTGGGTAGACTGTTTTTGAGTCAGGGAGCTTTAGCACCTTCGAGATGAAGGAGCTGAGCGTGGGCGACTGGACTGTTTCTGATGGTAGGGAGTTCCAGTCAAGGACGGCTCACCCCCTGGACCCCAGCTGTGGGCCTTCTGTGGCCCCTGCACCCCCGCTTTCTTTCACTTTTCCAATTCCCTTCCCTGTAGCCTGTAGTATATATCCACACAAAATTCTCTGCCACTAGGTGGCGCAGTCAATTCAGTCATAAATTATCGCCCTTTCCTGTCGCCAAGCAGTAGTATAAAAAAAGCCCCATTGTCAAAAAAGGTCAAACAATCTGCGTATCGTCGGTGAAATTCACAAACCTCGTATCTTGATTTTGGGGGGTTTGAGTTAGATAGTCAGCTCTCTCATTTTTCCCGCCACGTTCCACCAAAAGCTCGTATCTCTAACGACTTTCTATCTGGGGTAAATGAAGTTGAGTAAATTTTCATGTTGATTTAGTAAAAAAAAAAAAAAAAAAGAAAGGACAATTCAGCGTCTGCGCTATTGGGTGTGCTTGTGTCCACATTGCGTAACGTAAATGAATCTTGTGTAAGATTTTTATTGGAAAATAAGCGAGAAAAGTGTTGTGTTTATGTTAAAACCGTATATGCTCAATTCTGAATGTTTATAGTTGCCATTTCTGCTTTTTATTTTTTTTAATGATTTTTAAGAAAGAATGTATTTCTGTAATGCTTTGATAGCCATACTGCAAGGGTACAGACTAGTTTATTGCTCAGGGTTTTCTTCGATTTGTGTGTGCATTTTTGTTTGTTTGTTTGCTTGGTTAATTTTAGAGTAGATAGCAAGCAGAGAGTATTGGGAAAAACCTTCATGTATTTGTGTGTTTGCATGTTTTGTTATGTTGTAATTCTTTGTGTGGTTAGAAAACCGGTGTCCAAATGATCTGCATAAAAACTAGGATATTTATTTCGGTGCAAGATGAATTTCAGTGTCATAGATTATGTATTTATTTAATCTGTCTCTGTTTGTGTGTCTCTCTCTTCTCTCTTTCTCTGTCTGTCCCTCTGTCTGACTCTCTGTGTCTCCATCTCTGTCTGTCTGTCTGTGTGTCTGTCTCTCTCTTTCTCTCTCTCTCTCGTTCTCTTTCTCGTTATAAGTGTGGGTGTAGGTGTGATTTGTTAATAGTGTGGCCTGGGCGTCTTTAAGTGTCCATCAGTGTGAGTGTTTCAAGTTGGTTGCAAAAGTGTACTGTAGATTATGTCATTCATTATTTGGGCGTGATTGAGAAATTGACTGAGGGATCAGGGAAGGGGGGTGTTGGTCAATGTTTGATGTATACTTTTTGTTCATTGTGTTTACTAATCATTTTAGTGATTTCTGTAAAGCGCTTAGAGCTTAAAGATTAGGCGCTATAAAAGTTGTCTTAATAAATAAATAAATAAGTAAATAGAAGAAAAACTGTTAAGGACAAAAATCTCGTATCTTCGTATTTTTTCGTATATCTAAAAACATTAAAAAGCAATGTCAACAAAATCCAGGACTAAACTCGCAATGTCTTGAACAACATATTCATCATAGTTGATAAATTGTGGTAAACGCGGTTAATTTTTAAAACACTTTTTTTTCTTTTTTTTCAAAACTACCTTAATCGAGATACAAGGTTTGTGAATTTCATCGACGATATGAACTCATCGCCTCAGAAATCAAATTGTGTGTGTGAATGTGATTTGCATGAGTTTAAGTGTGCTTCAGTGTGTACATGCGTGTGTGCGCATGTGAGTGTGTCTGTGTGTTTGAGCGCATGTTATGTGTCTGTGGGGGAGAAGGGGGAAGGGGCCAAGGCAGCATGTAGACTGCACCTACACATGTGTGAAAGCATTATTCATCAACCTTCAATTTCATAATTGAACTAAAGAACGCCTCACATTAACACATAAAGATGAAGATGAGAAAAATAAACGAGGTAAAAAACCCGAAATTTTTCATCTTAAAAAATACTTTTTCAAAGGCGATGAGATGCGTTTGTAAACAAAATGGCTCAGTGAATGAACGACGTGTGGACAACTTCATGACGCAACAATGGAACGTAACCCTAACCTTCAATTTTCTCAAGACTTTTATGTTCTCTTCATTGATAACCACATTTTTACAGACCCTAAGACTCATTATACTATAAGGCACAAACCCAAACATTGACACAACATTGTGATTGTCGTTGCGAGAGAGAGTCTGCATCATTTTATTAGTCATATTATAAGGCGCAGATATCTCAGCATAAAAAATAAAAGGGACAAAATATCAATTTATAGTCTGTAAAAAATAGTGTGTTTCTTTTTAATGTGCAATCCCCCCACCCACCCCTCCCTCCTCCATGGGTGGAAGAAAAACATTCTCTCAATCATGAAATGACACGTTCCAATGTTCTCTGAATCTTCCCAATCCTGAAGTGGGGACCGCATCAAAAATAATTTCCAATGTGTCTGTGTATACAACAATCAATCATAACAGACACCTAAAACTGACATGTCCCCCCCTCTTAAATTCTTGATGATTTTTCGCCGGCCCGATATCCGCAAGAAACTGAGGAATATTAGAAGTCCTGGACGAGGCCACAGACAGACGACCATGGTGGTTGTTGCATCGTTAAAACGTCGTCATGGAATCCTCGAACATCTTGGCAAAATCTTCCTCCTTGGCTTCACGAGGGGACAGCTTGATGACCCGGTGCTGCGAAATTAAAAAAATACTGAAGTTCGGTTTCTGGTCAAATGAAAAACAAACTGAAATCAGTGTGAAGCTGAAAGAGTTGCACCTACAGACCCATCACAATGTCTGAATAAAGCCAGAGAAACAAAGATTGAGAGAAAGACTGAGCGACAAAGATAGACAAAACACGAAGCAGAACGAGACATTAACCCTTTCACCACTGACGTTGCACTTTTGCACCACCATGATTTAACACCCATGTCACTAAAAGGCATCAAATCAGGGTCTGTTGCCCAAAGACCTTGTTCTCTTCATCTTGGGAGGTGGGGATAGCCTTACTTTGCACCACAATGATTTAACACCTATGTCACTAAAAGGCATCAAATCAGGGTCTGTTGTCCAAAGACCCTGTTCTCTTCATTTTGGGAGGTGGGGATAGCCTTACTTTGCACCACCATGATTTAACACCCATGTCACTAAAAGGCATCAAATCAGGGTCTGTTGCCCAAAGACCTTGTTCTCTTCATCTTGGGAGGTAAGGGGCCTCGCTTTAACCCTTTCGCACGCCAGCCATTTAACACCCATGCCAAAAAATACCATTAAACTTGTCTGGGTATCCAAAGAACAAAAATGAATCTGCAATGTATCTGTAAGCCTTATGTATCTGCAATATTGGGAATTCCTCTCTGACACATATAACAAATTAGGCCTATCCTCCACCTCCCTTGTTCAAGAAAATAGGGTCTTTGGATAACAGGCCCTGATTTGATGCCTTTTAGTGACATGGGTGTTAAACCATTGTGGTGCATCAAATCAGGACTGTTGGCGGTGAAAGGGTTAAATCATTTGAATAACTGATAGTTTCCTTTGACTTCAAAAAATGCAACAACAGGCATCAAAAAACCAACCTAGGCAGTTCTTCATTTGACCGGAAGATGGACCATCATGATCTGACCCCTGGCCTAAGGCAGGGACACAGGGCATTTGACCGGAAGATGGACATCTTCTGACCCCTGGCCTAAGGCAGGTACACATGCATTTGACTGGAAGAGGGACATCTGCTGACCCCTGGCCTAAGGCAGGTACACATGCATTTGACCAGAAGAGGGACATCTGCTGACCCCTATGCCTAAGGCAGGGACACATGCATTTGACCGGAAGTTGGACATCTGCTGACCCCTGGCCTAAGGCAGGGACACATGCATTTGACTGGAAGAGGGACATCTGCTGACCCCTGGCCTAAGGCAGGGACACATGCATTTGACCAAAGAAGCTTGGACATCTGCTGACCCCTAGCCTAAGGCAGGGACACATGCATTTGACCAGAAGAGGGACATCTGCTGACCCCTAGCCTAAGGCAGGGACACATGCATTTGACCAGAAGAGGGACATCTGCTGACCCCTGGCCTAAGGCAGGGACACATGCATTTGACCAGAAGAGGGACATCTGCTGACCCCTGGCCTAAGGCAGGTGGGACACATGCATTTGACCAGAAGAGGGACATCTGCTGACCCCTGGCCTAAGGCAGGGACACATGCATTTGATTTGGGGAAGAGGGACATCTGCTTTGACCACCTGGCCTACAGGCATGGGACACATGCATTTGATCCGGAAGAGGGACATCTGCTGAGACCCTGGCCTAAGGCGGGTACACATTAGACGCGTAAGTTCCGTATGGAAACCCATAACTAAAAGGGCATAAAGAAGGGTAACAATGTACGGATGAGGGGAAATACGGACATGTCCGCTTATCTTTGCCCTTCTTTCTTTTACTTATTTACTAGATTGCGCACGGGTCTGTTTCCAAAGCACGGAATCTCCGCATGGGTATGTGTACGTACCCTAACTCTTTCAGCCTAACAGACAGACAGACACACAAACAGACAAAAACAAACATGCAGGAAAAAATGGACAGATAGAGAAACTGATAAAACCAAACTTTGCCCAAAAGGCACAAACCAGTCATCATTTCTTTGATTTCAGCGGACATGTATCTGGACTGGGAGCCTAGGGCTTTCACTTAGCCTAACAGATGGACAGAAATAAAGACAAAAACCATGACCACAAAAGCTATCAAACCTGGGGCATAGTGCCTTTGACTAGATCGGGGATGTGTTCCGAGCCGTAGCCTAGTTCCTTGAGTCCGTTGGGACATCCGATGTCGAACATGAGGCATCGAAGATCAGGGTCGAGAATCCAAAGACCGCATTCTCTTCATTTGGGGAGGTAGGGGATAGCGTCTTTACCACAATGATTTAAACCCATGTCACTAAAAGGCTCTCAATCAGGGTCTGTAATCCAAAGACCTTGTTCTCTTCATTTGGGGAGGTGGGGATAGCCTTACTTTGCACCACAATGATTTATTACTTTTGCACTAAAAGTGCATCAATCAGGGTCTGTTTCCAAAGACCTTGTTTCTCTTCATTTATGGAGGTGCGGATAGCCTTACTTTCCGCATGGATGATATAACACCCTCATGTGTGTACAAGGCCTCAAATCAGGGTTCTGAAGTCCAAAGACCTTGTAATTCATTTGGTTACATCAGTCTAGCCTTACTTTTGCACCACCATGATTTAACACCCTGTGTCACTAAAAGGCATCAAGATCACTGTTATCCAAAGAACTTGTTCCTCGTCATCTTTGGGAGTGGGGATAGCCTTACTTTGCAGACCATGAGACACCCATGTCACTAAAAGGCATCAAATCAGGCCTGTTGATCCAAAGACCTTGTTCTCATGGCTTGGGCAGAGGGGAGACACTTTGCACCAACATGATTTAACAGCCAGGATGAATAACAGGCATGAAATCAGGGTCTGTTGTCCAAAGACCTTGTTCACTTCATTAACAGAACAGCCAGGATAGAATAACAGGGGCATGGTTTAGCATGAGGGGACACACATGTCACTTAAGGCATCAAACAGGGCCAGTTTGATGAATAACTTGGGGCATCTTGGCTTGGGCAGTGGGGAGAGCACTGGATTGCAACAGAACATTTAACACCCATGTCACTAAAAGGCATCAAATCAGGTCTGGTTGTCCAAAGACCTTGTTCTCTTCATTTGGGGAGGTGGGGATAGCCTTACTTTGCACCACCATGATTTAACACCCATTTCACTAAAAGGCATCAAATCAGGGTGCTGTTATCCGAAGACCCTATTCTCTTCATTTGGGGAGGTGGGGATAGGCCTTACTTTGCACCACAATGGCTTTTAACACCCATGTCACTAAAAAGGCATCAAATCGGGGACTGTTATCCAAAGACCCTATTCTCTTCATCGTTGGGATGCGGAAAAGGGATTGGCCTCGCTTTAACCCTAGCCGCCGCCAGCCGACACATTCATTTGACCAAAATACTATTAAACTTGTCTGGGTAGAGGGATCTGCAATGTATGCAATATATGTATCTGCAATATTGGGAATTCCTCTGGCCATTAGGCCTATCCCTACCTCCTAATCAAGCAGGGTCTTGGGATAACAGGCCCTGGAAGTGACATGGGTGTTAAACCATTCTGCAATATGCGACATTGGCTGAAGGGTTTTAAATAACGAAATAACTGGAAGTTTCCTTTGACTGTCAAAAAAGCAAAAAAAGGGACTAGGCATGTCATTTGACCGGAAGAGGGACATCTGCTGACCCCTGGCCTAAGGCAGGGACACATGCATTTGACCAGAAGAGGGACATCTGCTGACCCCTGGCCTAAGGCAGGGACACATGCATTTGACCAGAAGAGGGACATCTGCTGACCCCTAGCCTAAGGCAGGGACACATGCATTTGACCAGAAGAGGGACATCTGCTGACCCCTAGCCTAAGGCAGGGACACATGCATTTGACCGGAAGAGGGACATCTGCTGACCCCTGGCCTAAGGCAGGGACACATGCATTTGACCGGAAGAGGGACATCTGCTGACCCCTAGCCTAAGGCAGGGACACATGCATTTGACCGGAAGAGGGCTGCTGACCCCTGGCCTAAGGCAGGGACACATGCATTTGACCAGAAGAGGGACATCTGCTGACCCCTGGCCTAAGGCAGGGACACATGCATTTGACCGGAAGAGGGACATCTGCTGACCCCTGGCCTAAGGCAGGGACACATGCATTTGACCGGAAGAGGGACATCTGCTGACATCTGCTGACCCCTGGCCTAAGGCAGGGACACATGCATTTGACCGGAAGATGGACATCTGCTGACCCCTGGCCTAAGGCAGGGACACATGCATTTGACTGGAAGAGGGACATCTGCTGACCCCTGGCCTAAGGCAGGGACACATGCATTTGACCGGAAGAGGGATATCTGCTGACCCCTGGCCTAAGGCAGGGACACATGCATTTGACCAGAAGAGGGACATCTGCTGACCCCTGGCCTAAGGCAGACACATGCATTTGACTGGAAGAGGGACATCTGCTGACCCCTAGCCTAAGGCAGGGACACATGCATTTGACCGGAAGAGGGACATCTGCTGACCCCTGGCCTAAGGCAAAAGGGGAAAAAATTTGAACAGAAAGGGACACATGCATTTGACCGGAAGAGGGACATCTGCTGACCCCTGGCCTAAGGCAGGGACACATGCATTTGACCGGAAGATGGACATCTGCTGACCCCTGGCCTAAGGCAGGGACACATGCATTTGACCAGAAGAGGGACATCTGCTGACCCCTGGCCTAAGGCGGGTACACATTAGACGCGTAAGGTCCGTATGGAAAACCCATAAGTAAAATAAAGAAGGGTAACAATGTACGGAGAGGGGAAATACGGACATGTGCGCTTATCAGAACTTTGTTTCATTTATTTATGATTGCGCACGGGTTTCCGCATGGAATCTCCGATGTATGTGTACGTACACTAACTCTTTAACAGAACAGACCAGGACGAATGACAGACAAAAACAAAATGCAGGAAAAGATGGACAGGAGACACTGGAGAAAACCAAAACCCAAAAGGCACAAACCAGTCATCATTTCTTTGATTTCAGCGGACATGTATCTGGACTGGGAGCCTAGCGCTTTCACTCAGCCTAACAGATGGACAGACAGATAGACAGAAATAAAGACAAAAACCGACAAAAGCTATCAAACCTGGGGCATAGTGCCTTTGACTAGATCGGGGATGTGTTCCGAGCCGTAGCCTAGTTCCTTGAGTCCGTTGGGACATCCGATGTCGAACATGATTTCTCGAAGAACGTCGGCGATGAATCTTCCCCGCATCCTCGCGTTTGGCGTTACGCACGTCCTTACCTGAATTGGAAAAAAACAATAAAGAAATAAAGTACTAATTCAGTAATTGATCTCACATTTTGGTTGAAAGATTAACAGAACATTTATTACTTTTGCACCACACGTGCGCAAATCTTTTCCCCTTCTTTGTTTCACTTATTTATGGATTGTGCACGGGGCATGGAATATTCACTCATGTGTGTACACGTCCTTAATCGAATGAAGAAACAGTAATTATTGGTTACATCAGTCTGCTTAACACAACAGCCAGGATGAATGACAGGGGCATGGCTTAGCAGAGGGGAGACACTGGTTTAACAGAACAGCCAGGATGAATGACAGGGGCATGGCTTAGCAGAGGGGAGACACTGGTTGAACAGAACAGCCAGGATGCACCTGCATTTGACCGGAAGAGGGACATCTGCTGACCCCTGGCCTAAGGCAGGGACACATGCATTTGACCGGAAGAGGGACATCTGCTGACCCCTGGCCTAAGGCAGGGACACATGCATTTGACTGGAAGAGGGACATCTGCTGACCCCTAGCCGAATGGTTTAGCAGAGGGGAGACACTGGATTAACAGAACAGCCAGGATGAATGACAGGGGAATGGTTTAGCAGAGGGGAGACACTGGTTTAACAGAACAGCCAGGATGAATGACAGGGGAATGGCTTAGCAGAGGGGAGACACTGGTTTAACAGAACAGCCAGGATGAATGACAGGGGAATGGTTTAGCAGAGGGGAGACACTGGTTTAACAGAACAGCCAGGATGAATGAAAGGGGCATGGTTTAGCAGAGGGGAGACACTGGTTTAACAGAACAGCCAGGATGAATGAAAGGGGCATGGCTTAGCAGAGGGGAGACACTGGTTTAACAGAACAGCCAGGATGAATGAAAGGGGCATGGTTTAGCAGAGGGGAGACACTGGTTTAACAGAACAGCCAGGATGAATGAAAGGGGCATGGCTTAGCAGAGGGGAGACACTGGTTCAACAGAACAGCCAGGTGAATGAAAAGGACATGGTTTAAGAGGGGAGACACTGGTTCAACCTGATTTAGAACAGCCAGGTTGAATGAAAGGGGCATGGTTTTAGCAGAGGGGAGACACTGGTTCAACAGAACAGCCAGGTTGAGTGAAAGGGGCATGGCTTAGCAGAGGGGAGACACTGGTTCAACAGAACAGCCAGGTTGAATGAAAGGGGCATGGTTTAGCAGAGGGGAGACAGTGGTTCAACAGAACAGCCAGGTTGAGTGAAAGGGGCATGGTTTAGCAGAGGGGAGACACTGGTTCAACAGAACAGCCAGGTTGAGTGAAAGGGGCATGGCTTAGCAGAGGGGAGACACTGGTTCAACAGAACAGCCAGGATGAATGAAAGGGGAATGGTTTAGCAGAGGGGAGACACTGGTTTAACAGAACAGCCAGGATGAATGAAAGGGGCATGGTTTAGCAGAGGGGAGACACTGGTTCAACAGAACAGCCAGGTTGAATGAAAGGGGCATGGCTTAGCAGAGGGGAGACACTGGTTCAACAGAACAGCCAGGTTGAATGAAAGGGGCATGGCTTAGCAGAGGGGAGACACTGGTTCAACAGAACAGCCAGGATGAATGAAAGGGGCATGGCTTAGCAGAGGGGAGACACTGGTTCAACAGAACAGCCAGGATGAATGAAAGGGGCATGGTTTAGCAGAGGGGAGACACTGGTTCAACAGAACAGCCAGGTTGAATGAAAGGGGCATGGCTTAGCAGAGGGGAGACACTGGTTCAACAGAACAGCCAGGATGAATGAAAGGGGCATGGCTTAGCAGAGGGG
The DNA here is from genome assembly GCA_017654935.2 of Phymorhynchus buccinoides. Taxonomy (NCBI): domain Eukaryota; kingdom Metazoa; phylum Mollusca; class Gastropoda; order Neogastropoda; family Raphitomidae; genus Phymorhynchus; species Phymorhynchus buccinoides. The sequence goes on from CM065711.1 coordinate 23,104,013, forward strand.
AGACACTGGTTCAACAGAACAGCCAGGTTGAATGAAAGGGGCATGGCTTAGCAGAGGGGAGACACTGGTTCAACAGAACAGCCAGGTTGAATGAAAGGGGCATGGCTTAGCAGAGGGGAGACACTGGTTCAACAGAACAGCCAGGTTGAATGAAAGGGGCATGGCTTAGCAGAGGGGAGACACTGGTTCAACAGAAAGCCAGGTTGAAGAACAGCCAGGTTTGAATGAAAGGGGCATGGCTTAGCAGAGGGGAGACACTGGTTCAACAGAACAGCCAGGTTGAATGAAAGGGGCATGGCTTAGCAGAGGGGAGACACTGGTTCAACAGAACAGCCAGGATGAATGAAAGGGGCATGGTTTAGCAGAGGGGAGACACTGGTTTAACAGAACAGCCAGGATGAATGACAGGGGCATGGTTTAGCAGAGGGGAGACACTGGTTCAACAGAACAGCCAGGATGAATGAAAGGGGCATGGCTTAGCAGAGGGGAGACACTGGTTCAACAGAACAGCCAGGTTGAATGAAAAGGACATGGTTTAGCAGAGGGGAGACACTGGTTCAACAGAACAGCCAGGTTGAATGAAAGGGGCATGGCTTAGCAGAGGGGAGACACTGGTTCAACAGAACAGCCAGGTTGAGTGAAAGGGGCATGGTTTAGCAGAGGGGAGACAGTGGTTCAACAGAACAGCCAGGTTGAGTGAAAGGGGCATGGCTTAGCAGAGGGGAGACACTGGTTCAACAGAACAGCCAGGTTGAATGAAAGGGGCATGGTTTAGCAGAGGGGAGACACTGGTTCAACAGAACAGCCAGGTTGAATGAAAGGGGCATGGTTTAGCAGAGGGGAGACACTGGTTTAACAGAACAGCCAGGATGAATGACAGGGGCATGGTTTAGCAGAGGGGAGACACTGGTTTAACAGAACAGCCAGGATGAATGACAGGGGCATGGTTTAGCAGAGGGGAGACACTGGTTCAACAGAACAGCCAGGATGAATGAAAGGGGCATGGTTTAGCAGAGGGGAGACACTGGTTCAACAGAACAGCCAGGATGAATGAAAAGGACATGGCTTAGCAGAGGGGAGACACTGGTTCAACAGAACAGCCAGGATGAATGAAGGGGGCGGGGCTTCGGCTTCTCTGGATGAAAGAGCAGTTGTGCATGAAGGGACATGGCAATAGGAATTGTTCGTAAATAATTAAGGGGAGTAATTTCATGGTGTGTGGGAGTGATCTTGCCTAATTCAATCGGTCAAACAGGGGAAGTCACTCTACCTTCAGCTCTCGTAGCCTATCGACTCGTGTGTTTGAGCAGACATACAGCACTTTAGAACACTGTGCGTCATTCTAAAATTTATGTCATTTATATTTTTACGTCACATTTTGCAAGTTTTATCAGTTTGTAGCAACTGGTCACCCCTAATTTTCTAAAAACATGTTTGCAAGTCGCTGATTCGCATCCTGCGGTTTCAAGCTTCGACGCCATTGTTACATTGTTGCTATGGCATTTGACCGAGTAACTCGGAGGTAAACAACTCTAATTTTCACGAAGTGCTCTCCCCTTTGTTTTTTTTTACGAAAATCGTCTATTGCCCAACCTTCTTACCCAGACACTCGGCTGCCTCTAGGTGGCGCTCCGGACAGGCCGGGGCGGTGAAAGTGAAGACTGCCGGTGATGTAATGACGACTGATAGTCCGTGAGGCTGCAGGAAAAAAAGGACGAAAGGAAATAAAGGAATTATACTGTGTTTGACTCACACACTGTCTCCCTTTCTCTCTCCCACACATACATGCTGACCTTTTCTCACAGACACACCAGTTTTTTCTTTTTTTTTTTTTTTTGTTTTTTTGTTTTTTTTTTTTTTTAAGTCCCACACTCTCTCTCTCTCTCTCTCACATACAGACCACTTTCTCACACAGACACACCACTCTCCCACACTCTCTTCTCTCTCTCGTCTCTCTCTCTCTCTCTCTCTCTCTCTCCACACACATACAGACCTTTTCTCACACTTGACACAAGCCACGTCTCGCACACCTCTCTCTCTCCCCCACACACATACAGACCATTTCTCACACAGACACACCACTCTCCCACACTCTCTCTCTCACACACATACAGACCATTTCTCACACAGACACACCACTCTCCCACAATCTCTCTCTCTCACACATACAGACAATTTCTCACCCAGACACACTTCTCACACACTCCTTCAGCTCTCGCACACACATACAGACCTCTCTCCACACAAGGACACACCACTCTCCACACTCTCTCTCTCACATACATACAGACCATTTCTCACACAGACACACCACTCTCACACACACTCTCTCTCTCAACTCTCTCTCTTCTCTCTCTCTCTCTCACACACACATACAGACAATTTCTCACACAGACGACACACACTCTCACACACTCACCTTTCTCTCTCTCTCTCTTTCTCGCACACATACACACCATACACACACACACGCACGCCACACACACACCCACACACACACACGCACATGCACACGCATTTCACACACACAGACACCACACACACACAATCACACACACTCACACCACAGACACATTTCACACACACACACCACACACACACACACGACACGCACACGCACACACACACACACAGCACACAACATCACACACACACTGGTCACTACCACACGCTCACACACGACACACACACACACAGAGAACACATTCCACACGACACACACACACACACACCCACACAAGCACACTCAACACAGCGACACATAAACACTCGCACACACACAATCACTCTCACACACTCACACACACACATACACACCATTTCACACACACACACACACTCTCTCGCACTCACACTCACCCCCACACACAGAACATTTCTCACACAGACACACCACACACACACACACACACACAAACACAGACACACCATTTCACACACAGACACACACACGCACACACACAGACGCACACACACACACACACACACACACACAACACACACACACACACACACACACCACACACACACAACACACTGACACACACACACAAACACACAAACACACACAACACACACATACACAACATTTCACACACAGACACACCACACACACACAATCACACTCCATCACACATACAGTACATTTCACACACACACACACCGCTCTCACACACACACACACACAACACACACACAGCACTTTCAGACCACACCACACACAGACACACCTCACTCCCACACTCTCACACACACACATACAGACCATTACTCACACACACACACCACACACACACACACACACTTACATCACACTTGCACACACACACACACACACACACACACACACCACACAGCACGTCACACGCACACACACAGACACACACAGCACACATAGACACACACACAACACACACACACACTACACACACAACCACACTCACACACACACACACACAGACCACCACACACACACACACTCACACACACACACAACCCATTCTCACACTAACACACACACCACACACACACACACACACACAATACTCACGCAACACTGCACACCACACACACAGTACACACACACACACACTTGCTCTCTCACACACACACACAGACCTTTTCTCACACAGACACACCTCTCTCCCACACCCTCTCAATCCCCCCCCCCACACATACATACCATTTATCACACAGACACAACCTCTCTTCCACACACATACGCGGACACACACACTGTTGTCACTCCGAACGTTGCCACCACCCAAAAGACTGACCACCTGTCCGTAACAGCCTCAATGGCCGCCATGCTGGAAACTCTATTAGTAATAAGGACAGAAGAAACGAGTCCAGCTGCTAAACCTGGGTTTGACCGTTTAACTTGTATGCCAGTCAGTCGTTTCTGACCATGACTACCAGACAGACAGAGTCGGGGGGCAGTATGCCTATTCCGCTGGGCTAAGAATTTTTTCATGTGGAGATACCTTGCCTCAGGGACAACCCCCACTCCTGACGCCAAAAGGATTTGAGGACACAGCTGGCGTTGAGGAAGGTCCCAAAAGGCCAGCCCATTCCTTTGGCTGCATCTTCTAGAGGCCAGTTCCAACCCCCCCCCCCCCCCCCCCCCCCCCCCCCCAGTTGGAGAGTCCGTCTTCCACGACCAGACTAAGCTGTACCATGGTTCAGACACTATAATCTCAAGAGTGTTCAGAATGATCTATTGTACAGCCCTCAGTTTACTTTTGGCCGCTCTACGTATTATGTCACCAATGATAAAAACCAATTGGAGCAAAGGGTAGACTGTATGGCCTCGCACAACGTTCATGCATAACTCCCACGCACAATCCGTAAATACGTAAACGAAAGAAGGTAAAAATGTCGGATTATGGGAAAGACGGAACACGCCGCAC
>CM065711.1:23108921-23121421 GCA_017654935.2 Phymorhynchus buccinoides
ACGTAAAACTTACATGAAATTTTCGACATTAGGCACACTTGTCAGTCATGCCATTTTGTTTCGACCTTAGGCGCAACCGTACATTCGACGTTATTCCGGTCACCCGCTACGGTCATGTGCGTTCTGGCTGATCGTGAAGGAGGAAGCGATACTGTGTGCCATGGATAGGAAGTGTTACCTTCTGTTTCTGTGTGGTTCCTTCAGGTATCAGAGCTGGGGAAAGTGGGTGTGACACCAATGACCACTGTATCACTTCTGCCATTTGTGAGGATGGAGTTTGTCGTGAGTAAACATACGTCCAACACATAGACACACACACATGCTAACATATTCACACGGCACGCATAAATATGGAACTACACAAAGACACACACACACACAACAGACACATACACAGACGCACACACACTGACAGACGGACAGATACACACACACAAACACACACACACACTCTCTCTCTCTCCTCTCTCTCTCTCTCTCTCTCTCTCTCTCTCTCTCTCTCTCTCTCTCTCTCTCTCTCTCTCTCACACATACACACACACATCTGCAAATTATCTTGTTCTAAATAGAAAGACTGAATCGTGTACTATGAATTATGAACTGTGTGACTGTTTCAGGTATCAGAGCTGGAGAAAGTGGGTGTGACACCAACGACGATTGTATCACTTCAGCCGTCTGTGAGGATGGAATCTGTCGTGAGTTATCATATCTCTAACACACACACACACACACACACACACACACACACACACACACACACACACACACACACACACCACATATATATATACACACACGCGCGCACGCGCGCACGTGCACACACACACACACACACACACACACACACACACACACACACACACACACACACACACACACACACACACACACACACACACACACTCACACACACACACACACACACACACACACACACACACACACACACACACACACACACACACACACACACGACACACACACACACACACACACACACACACACACACACACACATACAGACACACACACACACACACACACACACACACACACACACACACTCACACACACTCACACACACACACACACACACACACACACACACACACACACACACACTCACACACACACACACACACACACACCACACACACACACACACACACACACACACACACACACACCTAAAACAAGTAAATCAAGTTCACAATAATGTTCCTTTTAAGCAAATACATATTTGCACTGCATACCATTCCATCCATCTGTGATCCGACTGTGACATTCATGAGGCATGATTCTCGTGAAATTCTACTGTCTAAATGAATCTGATGATATCCTACTAGCTATGTTCACCATAATTGTGTTCACCACCTCAACACCTTTCATCTCCATTGCCTCAGGCTCATATTGCAAGTGAAGTGGCAGGACAGAACTACCAACACAGAGGTCCTCCATGTGATTGTTGCATTGGAGTCTACGTGAATGCAGTGAAAGGAAATAGTAGAATTATTTTAGACGGAAATACTTCACTAGAATCATGGCTCAGCCCTTTAGTGAATGTCAAGCTCCTGTTTGTGTGTGATTCTTTTAGGTATCAGAGCTGGGGAAAGTGGGTGTGATACCAATGACCACTGTATCACTTCTGCCATCTGTGAGGATGGAGTTTGTCGTGAGTAAACATACGTCCAACACATAGACACACACACATGCTAACATATTCACACGGCACGCATAAATATGGAAATACACAAAAACACACACACACAGACACATACACAGACGCACACACTGACAGACGGACAGATACACACAGACAAACACACACACTCTCTCTCTCTCTCTCTCTCTCTCTCTCTCTCTCTCTCTCTCTCTCTCTCTCTCTCTCTCTCTCTCTCTCTCTCTCTCTCTCTCTCTCTCCCTCACACATACACACACACATCTGCAAATTATCTTGTTCTAAATAGAAAGACTGAATCGTGTACTATGAATTATGCACTGTGTGACTGTTTCAGGTATCAGAGCTGGAGAAAGTGGGTGTGACACCAACGACCATTGTATCATTTCAGCCATCTGTGAGGATGGAATTTGTCGTGAGTTATCATATCTCTCTAACACACACACACACACACACACACACACACACACACACACACACACACACACACACACACACACACACACACACACACACACACACACACACACACAAACACACCTAAAACAAGTAAATCAAGTTCATAATAATGTTCCTTTTAAGCAAATACATATTTGCACTGCATGTGATTCAATCCATCTGTGATCCGACTGTGACATTCATGAGGCATGATTCTCTTGCAATTCTACTGTCTAAATGAATCTGATGATACTGACTAGTTATGTTCACCATAATTGTGTTCACCGCCTCAACACCTTTCATCTCCATTGCCTCGGGCTCATACTGCAAGTGAAGTGGCAGGACAGAACTACCAACACAGAGGTCCTCCATGTGATTGTTGCATTGGAGTCTACGTGAATGCAGTGAAAAGAAATAGTAGAATTATTTTAGACGGAAATACTTCACTAGAATCATGGCTCAGTGGTTTAGTCAAGCTTCTGTTTGTGTGTGATTCTTTTAGGTATCAGAGCTGGGGAAAGTGGGTGTGACACCAATGACCACTGTATCACTTCTGCCATTTGTGAGGATGGATTTTGTCGTGAGTAAACATACGTCCAACACACAAGGACAGACATACACACAAGCACATTCACATAGCACACATACAAAGAGAAACACACACACACACATGCAAAGAGAAACACACACACACACACACACACACACACACACACACACACACACACACACACACAAACAATTATATTCTTTTCATAGACTTTGAAAAAGCCTTTGATGTAATAAACCATTCTCGTTTACTCCTGCTCCGGAAACAAATTGAACTTTACAAGCTGTCTCCAGAATGCATAGGTCTCATATTATCCTTTCTAAGCAATCGAAAGCAGTCAGTGGCTATAAACAATAATATTTCAACACCTGCTGGTCAAGTATGGAGTGCCTCGGGGCTCTGTCCTTGGACCTATCTTGTTTTCTCTTTATGCAAACGATTTACTTTGTTCTGTCCCAGGTAACTGTCAAATGTTTGCAGATAACACATCCTTTCATTCAAATGATTCTGATGCAGATAGATTACCTAGTAAATTGCAAGACAGTATATATAGACTGGTAAACTGGACAGAATTAAATCATGTCTTTAAATGCAAATAAAACAAAATGCATGTACGTAGCAACAAGGCAAAAACGACAAAAAATTAAGAACATTTTTCCGTCTTTATATTATACGCAATATCAAAATCGAAGAAGTCGACTATCATAAAATGCTATGCCTAATCAATAATAAACATCTCTCTTGGCTGACCATATTGTAGCCCTTAGAAAACATTATCTTGTTCTAAATAGAAAGACTGAATCGTGTACTATGAATTATGAACTGTGTGACTGTTTCAGGTATCAGAGCTGGAGAAAGTGGGTGTGACACCAACGACCATTGTATCACTTCAGCCATCTGTGAGGATGGAATTTGTCGTGAGTTATCATATCTCTAACACACACACACACACACACACACACACACACACACACACACACACACACACACACACACACACACATACACACACACACACACCTAAAACAAGTAAATCAAGTTCATAATAATGTTCCTTTTAAGCAAATACATATTTGCACTGCATTCTATAATTTTAAAAAATCCAATTAATTAAAATTAAGAATTTATTAGATATGAATTCACGAAAACTCTTCTTTAATGCCCACATTCTATCATTTATTGATTATGCATCAACATTATGGGACAAAAAGTAGTGATACCAATTTAAAAATAATTCATTGCATGTACAAAAAAGCTGTCAAATCGATTTTATTATAATCAAGTTCTCTGTCCAGTAATGATTATAAACAACTTGACATATTAACGCTTCACAACAGACTTTTTCATCAATAAAGCAGTGTGTAATGGAAATGCCCTTATAAAGATGACACGGAAGGCACATTGAAAAATCAACAAACATAGACATAACAATTTAATATTACTCCCCCATCCGAACAATGATCTGTACAAATGTAGTTTTCTGTATTCTACTGAAAACTTATAGAACCAGTTATCAAACAACTTAAAATATATAAAGAATAAGAATCTGTTCAAGAAAAAGCTGAAAGCATATCTCATGAATAAATAACTTTCTTTTTAAATTGTCATAAGAAAAGACAAAGGTTTGATATTTATCATCTTTTGTTGTTGTTTTTATCCTACAATGATGGATGGCTTGCATAAAGGGACCCTTCATGTAGAAACGAGTGCTAGTCCACTGTTTTGATAATTGATAGTTTCAAGTCTGCTGTTAGGACACACTGAAAGTCTCTTGGACATGCAAACATACTCATGAAGACACGCATACAAACACCCATTCACATAGACATGCATATACCCATATGCATACGCACATACACAAACATACACAGATAAATATACACGTTCACAGGCACACACACTCACTCATTTTTCATAACTACACAAATCACACACAAGATGTACACATGCTCTACATGCACACACTCACATATGTGTATATTAAAAGTTGCTAAATTGTTGACTGTACAATAGATTATTTTCTACAGTAATGGAAAATCATGGTACAGTGTAATCTTTTGTGGAAGACTATGACTTTCAAACCGGACGGCCTTGGCACTGGCTCTGGTGCTGCAGCCAAAGTGATGGGATGGTCTTTGGGGTCCTTCCTCAAGGCCACCTGTCCTCAACTCCCTTTGGCCAAGAGAGTGGTGTGTACATTGGGCAAGGCATCTCCACTGTAGACAAATTCTAGCCCAGCCCACCAGAATAGCATCTGCCCCCTCCTCTATCTGGCAGTCATGTTCAGAAACGACTGACTTATACAATTTATGGTTTGTGTATGTATGTAAAATGTACACATAAATCTGTAAAAATACACCCTAAATAAAGCTATGCACGCACCCATCAGCAAACTGTTACACTTACCGAATGTTAATCTTCTATTTGTGTGTGATTCTTTCAGGTATCAGAGCTGGGGAAAGTGGGTGTGACACCAATGACCACTGTATCACTTCTGCCATCTGTGAGGATGGATATTGTCGTGAGTAAACATACGTCCAACACATAGACACACACACATGCTAACATATTCACACGGCACGCATAAATATGGAAATACACAAAGACACACACACACACAGACACATACACAGACGCACACACTGACAGACGGACAGATACACACAGACAAACACACACACTCTCTCTCTCTCTCTCTCTCTCTCTCTCTCTCTCTCTCTCTCTCTCTCTCTCTCTCTCTCTCTCTCTCTCTCTCTCTCTCTCTCTCCCATCACACATACACACACACATCTGCAAATTATCTTGTTCTAAATAGAAAGACTGAATCGTGTACTATGAATTATGAACTGTGTGACTATTTCAGGTATCAGAGCTGGAGAAAGTGGGTGTGACACCAATGACCATTGTATCACTTCAGCCGTCTGTGAGGATGGAATCTGTCGTGAGTTATCATATCTCTAACACACACACACACACACACACACACACACACACACACACACACACACACACACACACACACACAGAGACACACACAGACACACACACACTCACACACACACCTAAAACAAGTAAATCAAGTTCATAATAATGTCCCTTTTAAGCAAATACATATTTGCACTGCATACGATTCAATCCATCTGTGATCCGACTGTGACATTCATGAGGCATGATTCTCGTGAAATTCTACTGTCTAAATGAATCTGATGATACTGACTAGTTATATTCACCATAATTGTGTTCACCGCCTCAACACCTTTCATCTCCATTGCCTCAGGCTCATACTGCAAGTGAAGTGGCAGGACAGAACTACCAACACAGAGGTCCTCCATGTGATTGTTGCATTGGAGTCTACGTGAATGCAGTGAAAGGAAATAGAACTATTTTAGACGGAAATACTTCACTAGAATCATGGCTCAGTCCTTTAGTGAATGTCAAGCTTCTGTTTGTGTGTGATTCTTTTAGGTATCAGAGCTGGGGAAAGTGGGTGTGACACCAATGACCACTGTGTCACTTCTGCCATCTGTGAGGAAGGAGTTTGTCGTGAGTAAACATACGTCCAACACACAAGGACAGACATACACACAAGCACATTCACATAGCACACATGCGAAGAGGAACACACACACACACACACACACACACACACACACACACACACACACACACACACACACACACACACACACACACACTTTATTCTTTTCATAGACTTTGAAAAAGCCTTTGATGTAATAAACCATTCTCGTTTACTCCTGCTCCGGAAACAAATTGAACTTTACAAGCTGTCTCCAGAATGCATAGGTCTCATATTATCCTTTCTAAACAATCGAAAGCAGTCAGTGGCTATAAACAATAATATTTCAACACCTGCCGGTCAAGTATGGAGTGCCTCGGGGCTCTGTCCTTGGACCTATCTTGTTTTCTCTTTATGCAAACGATTTACTTTGTTCTGTCCCAGGTAACTGTCAAATGTTTACAGATAGCACATCCTTTCATTCAAATTATTCTGATGCAGATAGATTACCTAGTAAATTGCAAGACAGTATATATAGACTGGTAAACTGGACAGAATTAAATCATGTCTTTAAATGCAAATAAAACAAAATGCATGTACGTAGCAACAAGGCAAAAACGACAAAAAATTAAGAACATTTTTCCGTCTTTATATTATACGCAATATCAAAATCGAAGAAGTAGACTATCATAAAATGCTATGCCTAATCATTAATAAACATCTCTCTTGGCTGACCATATTGTAGCCCTTAGAAAACATTATCTTGTTCTAAATAGAAAGACTGAATCGTGTACTATGAATTATGAACTGTGTGACTGTTTCAGGTATCAGAGCTGGAGAAAGTGGGTGTAACACCACCGACCATTGTATCACTTCAGCCGTCTGCGAGGATGGAATTTGTCGTGAGTTATCATATCTCTAACACACACACACACACACACACACACACACACACACACATATATATATATATACACACACACACACGCGCGCGCGCGCGCGCGCGCACACGCGCACGCACGCACGCACGCACACGCGCACACGCACGCGCACGCACACACACACACACACACACACACACACACACACACACACACACACTAAAACAAGTAAATTAAGTTCATAATAATGTTCCTTTTAAGCAAATACATATTTGCACTGCATTCTATAATATAAAATAATCCAATTATTAAAATTAAGAATTTATTAGATATGAATTCACGAAAACTCTTCTTTAATGCCCACATTCTATCATTTATTCTTTATGCATCAACATTATGGGTCAAAAAGTAGTGATACCAATTTAAAAATAATTCATTGCATGTACAAAAAAGCTGTCAAATTGATTTTATTAAAATCAAGTTCTCTGTCCAGTAATGATTATAAACAACTTGACATATTAACGCTTCACAACAGACTTTTTCTTCAATAAAGTAGTGTGTAATGGAAATGCCCTTATAAAGATGACACGGAAGGCATGTTGAAAAATCAACAAACATAGACATAACAATTTAATATTACTCCCCCATCCGAACAATGATCTGTACAAATGTAGTTTTCTGTATTCTACTGAAAACTTATAGAACCAGTTACCAAACAACTTAAAATATATAAAGAATAAGAATCTGTTCAAGAAAAAGCTGAAAGCATATCTCATGAATAAATAACTTTCTTTTTAAATTGTCATAAGAAAATACAAAGGTTTGATATTTATCATCTTTTGTTGTTGTTTTTATCCTACAATGATGGATGGCTTGCATAAAGGGACCCTTCATGTAGAAACGAGTGCTAGTCCACTGTTTTGATAATTGATAGTTTCAAGTCTGCTGAGTCTGCAGTTCATGAAAGTCTCTTGGACATGCAAACATACTCATGAAGACACGCATACAAACACCCATTCACATAGACATGCATATACCCATATGCATACGCACATACACAAACATACACAGATAAATATACACGTTCACAGGCACACACACTCACTCATTTTTCATAACTACACAAATCACACACAAGATGTACACATGCTCTACATGCACACACTCACATATGTGTATATTAAAAGTTGCTAAATTGTTGACTGTACAATAGATTATTTTCTACAGTAATGGAAAGTCGTGGTACAGTGTAATCTTTTGTGGAAGACTATGACTTTCAAACCGGAGGGCCTTGGCACTGGCTCTGGTGCTGCAGCCAAAGTGATGGGATGGTCTTTGGGGTCCTTCCTCAAGGCCACCTGTCCTCAACTCCCTTTGGCCAAGAGAGTGGTGTGTACATTGGGCAAGGCATCTCCACTGTAGACAAATTCTAGCCCAGCCCACCAGATTAGCATCTGCCCCCTCCTCTATCTGGCAGTCATGTTCAGAAACGACTGACTTATACAATTTATGGTTTGTGTATGTATGTAAAATGTACACATAAATCTGTAAAAATACACCCTAAATAAAGCTATGCACGCACCCATCAGCAAACTGTTACACTTACCGAATGTTAATCTTCTATTTGTGTGTGATTCTTTCAGGTATCAGAGCTGGGGAAAGTGGGTGTGACACCAATGACCACTGTATCACTTCTGCCATCTGTGAGGATGGATATTGTCGTGAGTAAACATACGTCCAACACATAGACACACACACATGCTAACATATTCACACGGCACGCATAAATATGGAAATACACAAAGACACACACACACAGACACATACACAGACGCACACACTGACAGACGGACAGATACACACAGACAAACACACACACTCTCTCTCTCTCTCTCTCTCTCTCTCTCTCTCTCTCTCTCTCTCTCTCTCTCTCTCTCTCTCTCTCTCTCTCTCTCTCTCTCTCTCTCTCTCTCTCTCTCTCTCTCTCTCTCTCTCTCTCTCTCTCTCTCTCTCTCTCTCTCTCTCTCTCTCTCTCTCTCTCCCTCACACATACACACACACATCTGCAAATTATCTTGTTCTAAATAGAAAGACTGAATCGTGTACTATGAATTATGAACTGTGTGACTGTTTCAGGTATCAGAGCTGGAGAAAGTGGGTGTGACACCAATGACCATTGTATCACTTCAGCCGTCTGTGAGGATGGAATCTGTCGTGAGTTATCATATCTCTAACACACACACACACACACACACACACACACACACACACACACACACACACACACACACACACACACACACACACACACACACACACACACACACACTCACACACACACCTAAAACAAGTAAATCAAGTTCATAATAATGTCCCTTTTAAGCAAATACATATTTGCACTGCATACGATTCAATCCATCTGTGATCCGACTGTGACATTCATGAGGCATGATTCTCGTGAAATTCTACTGTCTAAATGAATCTGATGATATTGACTAGTTATGTTCACCATAATTGTGTTCACCGCTTCAACACCTTTCATATCCATTGCCTCAGGCTCATACTGCAAGTGAAGTGGCAGGACAGAACTACCAACACAGAGGTCCTCCATGTGATTGTTGCATTGGAGTCTACGTGAATGCAGTGAAAGGAAATAGAACTATTTTAGACGGAAATACTTCACTAGAATCATGGCTCAGTCCTTTAGTGAATGTCAAGCTTCTGTTTGTGTGTGATTCTTTTAGGTATCAGAGCTGGGGAAAGTGGGTGTGACACCAATGACCACTGTATCACTTCTGCCATCTGTGAGGAAGGAGTTTGTCGTGAGTAAACATACGTCCAACACACAAGGACAGACATACACACAAGCACATTCACATAGCACACATGCGAAGAGGAAACACACACACACACACACACACACACACACACACACACACACACACACACACACACACACACACACACACACTGGTATTCTTTTCATAGACTTTGAAAAAGCCTTTGATGTAATAAACCATTCTCGTTTACTCCTGCTCCGGAAACAAATTGAACTTTACAAGCTGTCTCCAGAATGCATAGGTCTCATATTATCCTTTCTAAACAATCGAAAGCAGTCAGTGGCTATAAACAATAATATTTCAACACCTGCCGGTCAAGTATGGAGTGCCTCGGGGCTCTGTCCTTGGACCTATCTTGTTTTCTCTTTATGCAAACGATTTACTTTGTTCTGTCCCAGGTAACTGTCAAATGTTTACAGATAGCACATCCTTTCATTCAAATTATTCTGATGCAGATAGATTACCTAGTAAATTGCAAGACAGTATATATAGACTGGTAAACTGGACAGAATTAAATCATGTCTTTAAATGCAAATAAAACAAAATGCATGTACGTAGCAACAAGGCAAAAACGACAAAAAATTAAGAACATTTTTCCGTCTTTATATTATACGCAATATCAAAATCGAAGAAGTAGACTATCATAAAATACTATGCCTAATCATTAATAAACATCTCTCTTGGCTGACCATATTGTAGCCCTTAGAAAACATTATCTTGTTCTAAATAGAAAGACTGAATCGTGTACTATGAATTATGAACTGTGTGACTGTTTCAGGTATCAGAGCTGGAGAAAGTGGGTGTGACACCAATGACCATTGTATCACTTCAGCCGTCTGTGAGGATGGAATCTGTCGTGAGTTATCATATCTCTAACACACACACACACACACACACACACACACACACACACACACACACACACACACACACACACACACACACACACACACACACACACCTAAAACAAGTAAATCAAGTTCATAATAATGTCCCTTTTAAGCAAATACATATTTGCACTGCATATGATTCAATCCATCTGTGATCCGACTGTGACATTCATGAGGCATGATTCTCGTGAAATTCTACTGTCTAAATGAATCTGATGATACTGACTAGTTATGTTCACCATAATTGTGTTCACCGCCTCAACACCTTTCATCTCCATTGCCTCAGGCTCATACTGCAAGTGAAGTGGCAGGACAGAACTACCAACACAGAGGTCCTCCATGTGATTGTTGCATTGGAGTCTACGTGAATGCATTGAAAGGAAATAGATCTATTTTAGACGGAAATACTTCACTAGAATCATGGCTCAGTCCTTTAGTGAATGTCAAGCTTCTGTTTGTGTGTGATTCTTTTAGGTATCAGAGCTGGGGAAAGTGGGTGTGACACCAATGACCACTGTGTCACTTCTGCCATCTGTGAGGAAGGAGTTTGTCGTGAGTAAACATACGTCCAACACACAAGGACAGACATACACACAAGCACATTCACATAGCACACATGCGAAGAGGAACACACACACACACACACACACACACACACACACACACACACACACACACACACACACACACACACACACACACACACTGGTATTCTTTTCATAGACTTTGAAAAAGCCTTTGATGTAATAAACCATTCTCGTTTACTCCTGCTCCGGAAACAAATTGAACTTTACAAGCTGTCTCCAGAATGCATAGGTCTCATATTATCCTTTCTAAACAATCGAAAGCAGTCAGTGGCTATAAACAATAATATTTCAACACCTGCCGGTCAAGTATGGAGTGCCTCGGGGCTCTGTCCTTGGACCTATCTTGTTTTCTCTTTATGCAAACGATTTACTTTGTTCTGTCCCAGGTAACTGTCAAATGTTTGCAGATAGCACATCCTTTCATTCAAATGATTCTGATGCAGATAGATTACCTAGTAAATTGCAAGACAGTATATATAGACTGGTAAACTGGACAGAATTAAATCATGTCTTTAAATGCAAAGAAAACAAAATGCATGTACGTAGCAACAAGGCAAAAACGACAAAAAAATGAAGAACATTTTTCCGTCTTTATATTATACGCAATATCAAAATCGAAGAAGTAGACTCTCATAAAATGCTATGCCTAATCATTAATAAACATCTCTCTTGGGCTGACCATATTGTAGCCCTTAGAAAACGTCTTTCTATAAATAAAAAAATCCAATTAATTAAAAGTAAGAATTTATTAGATATGAATTCACGAAAACTCTTCTTTAATGCCCACATTCTATCATGTATTGATTATGCATCAACATTATGGGACAAATGTAGTGATACCAATATTAAAATAATTTATCGCATGTACAAAAAAGCTGTCAAATTGATTTTATTAAAATCAAGTTCTCTGTCCAGTAATGATTATAAACAACTTGACATATTAACGCTTCACAACAGACTTTTTCTTCAATAAAGCAGTGTGTAATGGAAATGCCCTTATAAAGATGACACGGAAGGCACGTTGAAAAATCAACAAACACAGGCATAACAATTTAATATTACTCCCCCGTCCGAACAATGATCTGTACAAATGTAGTTTTCTGTATTCTGCTGAAAACT
>CM065711.1:23131421-23136421 GCA_017654935.2 Phymorhynchus buccinoides
ATAAAAAAATGTTTTTATAATCGAACATTAGAATCAAGACCAGTTACAAGAACTTGGATTCTTGATCTATGTTCTAAAAAACCATAGAGTGCTAGTTTGGCTTTTCCTCCCTTTGTGGGGGAGGCAGACAGAGCCCAGTCCACGACAGCTGTTTCGATCCGATGAGGATCTCGTCAGGTGAACACGGCATTGGGATCTTACCCAAGTCATGTGAAATTTTCACCTCAACACCAAGGTCCTTCCACAGTGGGAAGGGTTTCCCTGTTGTATATTAGCAAAAATTCCAAAAAGCCAAACCAGCACTCAGATAAAACAATAGAAATAAGAATCTTATGTAAAAAGGTGAACATAACAATGTCACAAAGTTAAAATATGAAAAGATAAACGACACGACCAGAGAGGGCCACCAACTGAGATGGTGTCCGAAAGGATAAAAATAGATTTTGTCCAAAAGGCTAAAAATAGATTTGAAATAAAATCTCAGCATACTGCTGTGCACCGTGCCTCTGATCTAAAGGACTTGAAAGTTGTGAGCATTTGAAATGCACAACTAGTAAAATTTGATAAAACTTTTTTGTCCAAATGTCAAAAAAACCCAAAAAACAACAACAACAAAATATATATATATATATATATTATCAAAGCAAACTATTCTGCATTTCAAATGCACTAACTTTTCAGTCCTTCAGAGTAAGGGTACGGAGCTGGCTATTCACTGAGATTTTTCTTTCATACTATATGTATATATATAGGATTTAGAAACCTGACGAGAGGGAATGAACGCCCTTGAAACAGCGTTGTAGTTGTTTGACTTTATTTGTTCTATAGTATGAAAGAAAAATCTCAGTGAATAGTCAGCTCCTATATATAAAGATAACAGCCGCACAAGCCAAACTTCCCACTCCACACAACTCTGTAGGACTAAAAAGTTGCATTTGAAATGCCGAATTGATGAAACTTTTATGTATCTAATGTATGAAATTGTGAACTTCAGAAACCAGTTAACGTTATAAAATATTCTGTGTTCCTTTAAAAAAAAAAAATAAAAAAAAATTATATATATATATTATTAATAATCAAAATAATGAAATGTGCTGGGGTTTTTATTATTAATAATATATATATATATATTTTTTTTTTTTTTTTTAAAGGAACACAGAATATTTTATAACATTAACTGGTTTCTGAAGTTCACAATATCATACATTAGATACATAAAAGTTTCATCAATTCGGCATTTCAAATGCAACTTTTTAGTCCTACAGAGTTGTGTGGAGTGGGAAGTTTGGCTTGTGCGGCTGTTATCTTTTTCTGTATTATTTGATTCATCTGTCCTGCACAGCTCACCATCTGATGGTGATCGTTGGTCTATAGGATTTATTTCTTAACTATATATATATATAGTTTTTAGTCTACCACCTCCATTAGAAGGGAACACAGTGTCCCGAAATATTGGGGTTTATTTATTTATATATTAGTTTTAGTCTACCACCTTTATTAGAAGGGAACACAGTGTCCCGAAATATTGGGGTTTATTTATTTATTTATGTTTATTTATATTTATGTTTATTTCTTATTATTCTTTTGTTATGTTTTCCCTTTCTCTCTATTTTATTTTTGTCATAGTAAAGAAAAAGGAACGTTCTTTAAAAGTGTGGAACTTGTTTTTTGTTGTTGGTGGTGCAAATCCTTTGATTATTATTCTCTCTCTCTCTCTCTCTCTCTCTCTCTCTCTCTCTCTATATATATATATATATATATATATATAGCATGAAAGAAAAATCTCAGTGAATAGCCAGCTCCGTACCCCTACTCTGAAGGACTGAAAAGTTAGTGCATTTGAAATGCAGAATAGTTTGCTTTGATAAAGCTTTTTGTGTCCAATGTTTTTATTTGTGAACCTCAGAAACAAAACCAGTTAACATTAACTTTGAGTAATGTTCCGTGTTCAAAAAAAAAAAAGAAAAAAAAAAAAAGAAATTATATAAATTGTGCTGATTTACTTTTTCTCCCAATGGGGGAGGGACAGTGCCTTATGCAAAGACAGCTGTTTCGATCTTAAGAGAAGGTCTCATCAGTTTGCATGATCGGCCTGCAATTTGACTGTCCAGTGGATGCCAACCCGAGCAAAAAAAACATTCTACAAGAGAATGGTGTCCTCTTTGCATCAAATCGAAAATCCATAATAAAAGCAAACCAGCACAAAGTTAAACCAGAAATAGTAAAAATCTTATGAAAATCTTATGTAAAATGAACAAAATAATAATGTTCTGAAATTTTAATTTCAAAACCTAATAGACATGACTAGGGAGGGCTAACTACTGAGATGGTATCCAAATTAAGGATAAAAATAGCATGAAAGAAAAATGTCAGTGAATAGCCAGCTCCGTACCCCTACTCTGAAGGACTGAAAAGCTAGTGCATTTGAGATGCAGAATAGTTTGCTTTGATAAAGCTTTTCTGTGTCCAATGTCTTTATTTGTGAACCTCAGAAACAAAACCAGTTAACGTTAACTTTGAGTAATGTTCCGTGTTCCAAAAAAAAAAGAACCAAAAAAAAAAAGAGAAGAATTATATAAATTGTGCTGATTTACTTTTTCTCCCAATGGGGGAGGGACAGTGCCTTATATATATAAAATATATATAGATAGCGCATCAGTCTACCTGATCCAGGCACACCTCTCTACATTCCTCCTCACCGGGAGTATGTTGGTGTTTACTACGATTTCTATGACCTCCCTTATTGAATCCTTCACTGGATCCACCAACATGGCATCCCATCTCTTCTACTCTCTTCGAGGGATTGTAACTTTAGAACATTATTATTTTTGTTATTTTGCACAAGATTGTTACCATTTCTTTTTAATTAAGTGCTGGTTTGCTTTTATTGTGGACTTTCAATCTGGTGCAAAGAGGACAACCTTTCTCTTGTAGAAAGTCTTCTAGCTCAGTTTGAATGTTCACTGTGGACATACTTTGCAGGCCGATATGCAGACTGAAGAGTCTTTCTCAAAGACGAAACAGCTGTCTTTGCATAGGCATTGTCTATCTCCCCATTGGGAGAAAAAGTAAATCAGCACATTATTTTCTTTTCTTTTATTCTTTTCAGAACACAGAATAAATTGTAAAGTTAAAATTAAAGTTATTCAGTTTCTTTCTTAGGCTCACAAACTTAAATATTGGACACAAAACAAGTTTTTTTAAAGCAAACTATATATATAATAGGAGGAAGTTTAATGGTGTGGTTGTTTTTTCTTCTTCAATTCTTGTACATTTATATTATACTTGGAAGAAGGAAAGCGCATCAGTCTACCTGATCCAGGCACACCTCTCTACATTCCTCCTCACCGGGAGTATGTTGGTGTTTACTACGATTTCTATGACCTCCCTTATTGAATCCTTCACTGGATCCACCAACATGGCATCCCATCTCTTCTAATCTCTTCGAGGGATTGCAACTTTAGAACATTATTATTTTTTGTTATTTTACTCAAGATTGTTACCATTTCTTTTTAATTAAGTGCTGGTTTGCTTTTATTGTGGACTTTCAATCTGGTGCAAAGAGGACAACCTTTCTCTTGTAGAAAGTCTTCTAGCTCAGTTTGAATGTTCACTGTGGACATACTTTGCAGGCCGATATGCAGACTGAAGAGTCTTTCTCAAAGACGAAACAGCTGTCTTTGCATAGGCATTGTCTATCTCCCCCATTGGGAGAAAAAGTAAATCAGCACATTATTTTTTTTTTTTTTTTTTTTTTCAGAACACAGAATAAATTGTAAAGTTAAAATTAAAGTTATTCAGTTTCTTTCTTAGGCTCACAAACTTAAATATTGGACACAAAACAAGTTTTTTTCAAGCAAACTATATATATAAGGGGAAAGTTTAATGGTGTGGTTGTTTTTTCTTCTTCAATTCTTGTACGTTTATATATATATATATATATATACGATAAAAAATTGAAGAAGAAAAAACAAACACACCATTAGACTTTCCTCTTATGTATATATATATAATTTGCTTTGATAAACCTTTTTTGTATCCAATGTATGTTTTGTGAACCTAAGAAACAATCTCAATTACTTTAACTTTAACTTTACGATTTGTTTTGTGTTCTGAAAAGAATAAAAGAAAATAATGTGCTGATTTACTTTTTCTCCCAATGGGGGAGATAGACAATGCCTATGCAAAGAGCTGTTTCGTCTTGATATATATATATAAAAAATATATATAACGACCAGCCGCCGTGGTGTAGTGGTTAGCGTCGCGGACTACTGGCTGGGAGGTCTTGGGTTCGAGTCCCATCAGAGGCGAGGTTTTTTTCGGTCCTGGACTAACTCCTACCCAGAGTGAGTGGCTATGGGCTCAATGGGAAGACTGAAACCACACAGTCGAATTTCATCCGCTTAACGGATGCGATTCTGAGAGTGTTGCTCTAATTTCAAGACCAACACTGCAGGTGTCTGTAGTTCTCGGGCCTGGTTAACGCCGGGATATCATTATGAAAGGAAGCGTAGAATACAGCCCTGCCATGCAGTCTCAGACCGATACGGAACTCCATAGTTATCATCATCATCGTTATCATCGGCCTCATTTTCCATCAATCATAAAATTAAAAAATGTCTCAAATTATGTGGCTTCGCAAGCCCTGCTCTCATGGTGACCTCATTTTCGGTTTCCGATCCAGTCTATGCCTTGGTGCGTTCGGGTCAAAGTCATGGGGATCAGTGTGTTCTGGGGAGCTGTCGGTGGACGGTCGTGGTGGCGCCCCCGGAGGAGGACCTCACTCACGCTGGCTCCGCGACTAAGAGAATAGTGTCATCAGTAGGGGGCTTTATATTTGGTGGTGTCCTGAACAGGCTCCGCTGGACTCCACCGAAGTGACTCAGCAGAAGTGCAGTGTCTCCTCGGTTGGTTGCCACCTGACGGCCTGACATAGATTCGCTCCCTTGGACTGCTGATCTTGGATTCTGCGACCTAACAAACCAGGGTGTGGCTTCGAG
>CM065711.1:23141015-23158515 GCA_017654935.2 Phymorhynchus buccinoides
CACACACATGCTTGCATGTGTGTCTGCGCGCGCGTATTATGTTGTCGATTGCGTGTGTGCACGCGTCGTGTGTGGTGTATTATGAGCGCTCAACGCAGGTGATCTGTAGTGTGCGTGGTGTTGTGTGTGTGTGGGGCGCAGCCGTTGCGGTCGCGGTGGTTGTTCGTGTATGTGATGGTTCCTTAACAGTGCCGAGACTAGTGAAAAGTGACCTGGTCTCTATCTGCGCCGTGAGAGGACTTCAGAGAATCAACTGGCTTGTTGGAGGAGACATAACGAGCTGCCGCAACAGACGGCTTTTAATCACTGACTTCATACGACAGAGACGAGAACGAATGAGCGAAGAGAGTAGTAGAGAGTGAGAGAAGATATGAGAGCGAAGAAGAGAGGAGAGAGAGCAGCATCAAATAAGGTTGTATGGTGCCAGTCTGAGCATAGCGATAACTTTATGACATGTCAAATAACATAGATAATTTGTGTACGTGGCAAAATAAGAAATCAGATCTAATTTGCTTAATGAAAGAAACAATGATTACCAAAAACAAACAACTAATTAGAATAATAAAATATAAATAAATAAAATATTCAGTGAACAAATCTTATCTCGTAGCGCATCATACGCGTCGACTATAGGTCTTTTCAGCACTGCTCCTCCTTTTCGACGCTCCCATCCCCCGCTCCCTCGTCTCGTCCCACAGTACATGGATACAAAAACCTGTATCGCGTGCCACAGTTTGTTAATTTAAGCTAGAACAATAATGCAGTTCTATTATACACGTATAAGTACATAGAAAATAGCTTGACAGTGTCTTACAATATAATAAAAAGTAAGTTAGTAAATTGTATGCCTTGTGATAGTTTTAATTAGTCACAGAATCATCTTCGCAAACTGCTCTGCCATCAGCAATATAATTTTGGCAAATGAACTATCTTCTTTTGATGTTATAATAAAGGTGGCCACGGTCTCGTCCGTTGTACTGACTGTTCTTTGAGCACCATACATTTTCTACGATTTCTTCATAGCGCTGGCCAGAACAAAAATAAAATGAATCTTCATTGTTCAACGGACTGTTTGAGCCATAGAATACATATCAGCGGGACAGTAGATTTTTCATTAGCAATTGTGTCAACACCAAATGGCCTTATTAGGCGTTAAGATAACAAAGATTCCTTGTGTCGCGAAAATCGAGCTAAGGACTAGTTCTATGCCAACACGTTATTTTGAAGTGTACTGCTATTGTTAATATTGTTCAGATTTCATCAAAACTCATTTTTAGAGGAGCAAAAACCCAGTTTATTTAGTTCAATGGGAACTTCTTCTAGACTTGGCAGATGCAAGTTTTGTTTGTGGACAATAATAAACATGTCATCTGTCGTTAATTCAGAAAAGTGATACGTAGCCTCTAATATGTTCCGCACCCTTTGAGAAGCCAAACTAACACCCAAACACCATTCACATCATTCCGAAACCTTTTTAATACAGAGACGCCAGTTTACTTTGTAACCATTTTCATGTTGTATGAGGTAACTAGGCGCTTTCATACAGCCGGCGCGGTGAGATACTCTGCTTAATTGGTAATTATCACCATCCATCGAACCTAGTATCTGACCGGACTTCTCCTTGTCGTATGTATCTACAGTACGTCATCCGAGGGATATCGGTGCTCGTGTTTTCGGAAAGTCAGTCTCACCGTATGCATAACACAGTATTTTTCGTTAGAGGAACAGGCAAACGTATGGGCAGCGGACTCGATAAATCGACAGTGTATATAGCACATAACGTGTTACTCTTTCAAGGCAGAGAACGAAGCAGACAGAAGAGAGTAGAGCAGAGAGACGGAGAGCAGAGGAGAGAGTAAGAAGAGAGAGTGAGAGGAGGCAGAAGAGTGAGAGAGTTAAACAGAGAGCGAGGTAGTAGCAGAGAAGGTGTGAGACGAGAGGAGCACACAGACAGATACAGTGACAGTGCGCGAGAGTCAGAACGAGATAGAGAGAGGAGACGCTACGCACGCATCGGATAGACACCAGGTAGAAGGGGCTATGGGAGATGACTACGAGGTTTGTGGTTTGTGTTGTGTCTTAGTGAGACAAGAGAGAAGAGAGGGAGAGAGAGAGAGGAGAGAGAGTGGATGAGAGTAGAGAAGAGTAGACAGGGGGGGGGGGGGGGATATGGTTCACGAGAGAGCAGGAAGAAGATCCAGAGAGGGATAGAGAGAGAGATGTGAGAGATGAGAGTATGGAGAGAAGAGAGAGAGAGAGAGTAGAGAGAGAGCAGGCGCACGCACAGAGAGAGAGGGAGAGTGACGTGTGTGTGTGTGTGTGTGTGTGTGTGGTGTGAAGGTGGTGTTGTTATAGATAGAGAGATAGAGAGAGAGAGGGAGAGAGAAGAGAGAGGAGAGAGACGTGCACAGCCAGACTGACAACAAACACACTGCACGCAGCACGCTCAGAGAGGAGAGAGTTAGAGACGAGAGGAAGAGAGAGATAGAGATGAGAGAGGAGAGTGACGCACGCACAAGAGAGAAGATAGACAGTCCGCCGTGCGTAGTGTTCATGCGTCGCCGACTACGTGATGGCGTCTGGGAGGTCTCGGGTTCGAATCCCATCAGAACGAGGTTTTTTCGTCTGCGACCGTGACTCCTACACAGAGTGAGTGGCTTTGGGCTCATATGAGAGAAGAAACCATACAGCCGTTCGAAGCTCCAAGAACGCGGCTCAACGTGATGCAATTTATGAGAGTGTTGCTGCTAAGTTTCTAATGACCAACTACTCATGGCAGCGGGTATGTAGTTTCTCGAGGGTCGGCTGGTTATCGCCGGATAGGTCATTAATGAAAGGAAGCAGTGTATGTAGTTCCAGGCCCTTGCATGCGGTAAGTCACGACGGCTACGGCACTCCATGAGCATCAGTAACAGTCATCATAGTCAATTCTCCGATCTCAATCCATCTGTTTGTAAACAACACCCGTCTCAAGTTTCTGTGGCTTTGCACCAGCCCTGGCTCTGATGTAGACCTCAGTTTCGGTTTCCGATCCAGTCTGTGCTTGGTGCGTTCGGATCCAGTCCAGGGGGATCAGTGTGTGTCTGGGGAGCCAGTGGTGTCCGGGAATGGACGGTCGGTGTGCACCACTCCCGGAGGAGGACTAACTCACGCTGCCATCACGCGCTAAGACTAGGAACCAGTGAGGGGGCTTTCAAGGTCGGTGTCCTGACACTAGGCTCTACTGAACGCACAATCCGAAGTTGGGTGGTAGCATCGTAGCCAGCCAGTATGCAATGTCCTTCCTCGGTTTTGGGATTGCCGAGTTCTATTCGCTGCACGCCTACCACATAGGATTTCGCCACCGTCTTGGACTGCCTGGTATTCGACACGATTACTGCCGATCTGAGACCTGCGGAGCGATTGGCTAGCGAGATTGGGATTCGGAATGAGCGGGTAGGAGGCACGCCACTGTACGCCCACGTGGAAGAAGAAGAAAAATAAGCAAAAAGAAGAGAGAGAGAGAGAAGGAGAGAGAGAGAGATAGAGAAGTACAGCAGCAGAGACGAAGAGAGAGAGTAGAGACTGGACACAGACCGAAACACACCACACACACAACAACACGTAACACACAGCCACTACCACGCGCATTCGCACGCTGCACGCATATTACTACTACGTCATGCACGCCCCTTCCGGACAACAGAAGAAAAAGTAAAAACCAAAAGAGGAAAAGAGAAAGAAGAGAGAAGACGATAGAGAGAGATCGCAGGAGAGAGATAGAGTGAAGTAGAAACGTCACCAGGGCGACAGCACGGCAGCCGTCGTATCAGACAGGCCCGACACTCAAAGCCAGTTCCCGCTCCCCATTGCGTTACTCTCTTATTATTTTTGGCTCTTTTTTCGTCCCCTCCACCCTTTAATTTAAGTTTGCTTAATAGACTATTTTATATTATTAGATGTACGACAGTCGCTCGATGCTATTATGTCATTCCCTGTCATCTATCTCGTGTCGCACCGACTCGCGCAGAAATATCAACATCAATGTTTTCTCTTCGTAATCTTCATCTATGTTGAATGGCGGAACTAAACATTTCAAATCAATATTGCCTAATGTAAAATAAGTCTGTAATGAACCAGATATTGAAAATTCCCTTTAATTAATTAATGTAATAACGCGATTATCATAACTGATAAATTATGCTTTTACCACGGGGTCGCCTAATGTTAATGCGATTGTGACTGATCAAATAAGAAATTATTAATAACATTATAGTTGGGAGAGTGGTGTTATAACTAGGGCCTATCTTTATTCGTCGTGATTGTATGTTCGTGTGTGTGTATGTGGTGATTGCTCTGTCTATGTGGTGTGTTCCTAAGTGGTGTGTGTGTGTGTGTAGGTAGTGTGTGGGGTGTTGCTGTGTGTCTGTCGTGTCTGTTCTGTGTGTGTGTGTGTGGTGTGATCTTGTGTGTTGTCTTGTTGTGTTGTGTGTGGGTGTGTCCTGTCTGTCCTGTCTGTCTGTCTGGTTGCTGTCTCCTGTGTCCTGTGTTGTGTGTGTGTGGGTCTGTCTGTCATGTACTGTTCTGGTAGATGTTGCTCTTGTGTGTGTGTGTGTGATGTGTGTGTGTGGTGGTGTTGTGTGTCTGCTGTGTATTGGTTCGTTATAAGTGTTTCAGTAGCATGCCTTGATCGTGCATGTACTTTCGTTTTTTGCGTGTGTGTTTCATTTGGAATTTTGATTCCACAATAAACAAGGCAGTGACTCTCTTTTTCGTGGGCTTTCATTTTCTTTGTTTTGTTTTAAACGTGCTTTTGATTTAGTGTATACATGTTTCTGTTATTTGTTTGTTCTTTTCGTTAGGTGCTTTGTTGTTGTTTTGTTGTTGTTGTTGTATGTTGTTGTTTGTGTTAAGGTGATCATTGATTGTCATACTTTTTCTGTTACTTTTGTTCGTACTTCGTGTTAGTTGTGTGTTTTGTTAAGTGATGTATGATTGTCAGACGTTTTCTGTTTACTTGTTTCTGTTCTATTTTCGCTTGTTGTTGTTCTTTTAAGCTGAATGTTGATTTGTCATAGCGGTTTTCTGTTTTTTTTTGGTGTTTTTTCGTTGTTTGTTTGTTTGTTGTTGCTCAGTGATTTTGATTGTTCATAATCATCGCTTTTTTGCGTTTATTTTCTTGTTGCTTTTCGTTGTTGTTTTGTTAGTTTGTGTTGCTGAACGTGATTTTTTGATTGTCATATTCGTTTTTTTTGTTATTTGGTGTTTTTTTTTTGCGGGTGTTGTTGTTTGTTTGTTTTTTTCTCATAAGTTTTGGTTTTTTACTCTAGTTTTTGTCGGAAACACCAAAAACAACCGTCAATTTCATGCTTCTGTTTTATTTTGGTATTAGCCTTTTTTTTTTTTTTCCATACATTTCTTCTCGTCTCTTATTTTTAAAGATTTTCTTTTTTTATTTTTTCCACATTAGTCCAATCAAAGCAGTGGGGGACACCTCCAACGACAAGAGGGACAGCGCAAAGCAAAGCCGAAGCGCGCCGATTTTGATTGGTCAATAAAACGTTTTTTCTGTGATTTCTTGTTCTCTTCGTTGATTGTTGTTGTTCGATTTTGTTAGCTGGTGTTGATGTGTGCATAACGTTTTCATGTTAATTTGCTGTTATTATTGCGTTGATTGTTGTTGTTTGTTTAATGAGTGTGTGATTGTCATAACGTTTTTTCTGTGTATTTCGCTGTTCTTGTGTTCGGCTGGTTTCTTTTACCTTCGTTTTCATAGTTCTCCCTTACAGTTTGTTATGTTTTTCTGTGTTTTTTTCCTTCTTTTCGCACCTTCTGTTTCTTTCATTCCCTTCTTTCAGCTCTTCTCTTTCTTTTCTCAACAACAATATACCAATCATCTTTCCTACCCTCCGATCTCTCCCTCGACCTTTCCTTATTCTCTTTTATTCTGTTCTTCTGTTCTTTCTTCTTCTTCTTCTACTTGTTTTGCTTCTTCTTCATTTCTTCTTACTTCCTGTCTTTCGTGTTCGCAACCTGACGTAGATAAATGCTCAATCCTAATATGCAAGGTCTTTATTCATGCCGACACGCACGGGGCAGTGAGATAATTTTAAGGCCCGATCTGCTCGATTGCCCTGTCCTGTCTTGTGACGCGCCAGAGCGATAATTTTCTGTGGCTATATATATTACATAGTTTCTTGAGAGGCAAGGGCGATAACTCTTATCAGATAGGTAGGCGGTTCCAGCCATCTCGGTCACGTGAGACAGGGCAGAAATTGTTCGTACATAGCCCACATTGAACAACACTTGCTTTGATCCCTTAGCTCTTAATGTAATTTATTTAAAATGTCAAAAATTGTTCTGACACGGTTTACAGTCTGCCTGCTTAATTTTAAAGCTACTACCAGCGCATTCAATACAGCAAAATAAATTTCATTAGTAAAAAACAGCCCCCTAACAACACCTGACACTCCCACCCTCCCGATCCCTCATCTCATACACATAATTGGGGCATTGACCATGAAAAAGAAGGTTAAATATAACCATGACTAGAAGTATGTCAGAATCACGACTAAGGTAGCCTAGCCCTAAAAAAAGGACGAAGATGCTTTCAAAACTCCATTACGCTATCCCTTGAGGCCCAAAACCACAGCATTCTTGGCCCTAATTATGCATAATGCCGTTGCTCGTGAGCATGCAATTAGACATTGATCCAATATAAAACTGTTAAAGCAAAATAAAGATATAGAAAACAAAAGGAACGATCAACGTCCTAAGTTACCTAGTCCACGCCCTGGTTCGTAGCCGTCTGACTTACGGTATGGATGGTATATACTGTTTACACCCTAGAACCAAAGCTAAACTCTAACAATGCCCGTACAAACAATTGAACTCAAAGCCTGTACCCTTTCATCCGACTCCCCGAATATTTCAGGACCACAAAGTTGTCCATTAAATGTACCTAGGGTAAGAACAAAACTCATGCATGCAGTATTGGGGACTGGCTCTGTGATATATATAATAGGTCTGTGCCTTACTTCCCAAACTAAGACAAAGGGTCTTTGGATATAGACGCCAATTTGATGGCCTTTTGTGACCATAAGAGGTTGGTAAATCACTGTGTGTGCTAAAATTACTTTTGGCGTGAAAGGGTTAAACATCTACCATTTCACAAACCCAAAGGTCTAGATAGTGCCCCCAAAATTCATGTTTTTTTAAATACAATTTATGGATTAAGAACGACAAAATGATAGGTCAGAAAAAGCGCCACAGCTATGCCAATCCGTATTGATGAACAAACAATAACCGACAAATATCAAAAGATAGGGCACATTCAAGAGCTCGCCAGGCGAGGCCTGCTGCCCTGAAGATCTGACCTGTACCTGACCTGACTTTCGCCTCTTGGGGCCTCCCCTTTATGCTGTTAGCCATCTTGGTGTACAGGATGTGATGGTTGGTCTCCCCTAAATCACACGTCATTAAATTAAACTGTTCCCATTGTTGGCAAGACTAGCATCGTACAAAATAACCTTACTGAAAATGATTTTACACTAATTTTCAGATCCATATTTTGCCCCAACAAAAAAATAGCATTATGATCCATGATTTTTTTCGTCGAAAGCACTACTTCCAGATAAACTCGTAGACCTTTCCTATTAAAAAATGAGTTTTTTCCCACAATCATGCACGCCACAGTGGGACTGGATCTCACCAGCATATGCGACACTCACATTACATCAGTGTAGATAACAAAGAAGAAGATCCCAACCGTGTCATATACCCAAGCAGGCGTGGAAAAATGTATAAACCTTTGAAACATCTACTTACCATTATAAGACGGATCTAATCTAAATAGTATAACCGATAGGGTGTGCCTTTACTATTCCCTATGTTCAATCATTTGAAAAGCTTCAACTAAGTAAAAATATTTCCATATTCTCAGCCGAACTCTGGGCCTATTCTGGAAGACCTATCATAATATCTTAATTATTTCCACCAATCCACCATAACACATAGTAAATCTTTTTCACAATATTCACTTTCCTTTCAATTAAGCTCTACAAGGATAATAATCAAATCGCTCTGAAATTAAAAACGAAACTTAAAAAACGTATACACACACACTTAACCTGTAAAGGCATAAATTCCTGACTTTGCATGGAGTCCCGCTCGCAACTGTGGCTACGGAACGACCCTAAGCCGACTGGGGAAGCCAAAATGGCCGCACCGGTCGGTCTGGTACTAAATATGACATAAACATTGCTTATCAACAAAAGAAGCTAGAATGACTATTAAAAAACAGCAGCGTTCCAGGGTGGGTCCAAGGAATTTGGAAACTACTTGCCGAAAGCTCACATCCTTGGGATCATGTCTAGGTCAGACCTCTGAATACAACTTCTTAACCAAACACATGTTTATATCACTACACTCTATTTTCATAAATACTCAACCATCACATTACTTATGAATCATACGCAAAACGATTTCGAAAGTGTCAAACCTAATTAAAATAAACTTGTACCTTAGAGAATTGCCCAGCCTTTATTGTTTTGTTGTGTTGTTTAGACATTCTTCGTACCTTTGTTTAACGCGTTCCGCTTTGTGTTTTGTGTCGTGTCTTAATCTTTTGTGTTTCTTCCTTATATATCAAGCAAACAAACAAATTGTCCCATACAGCGCCTTCCAGGCCGAGTTAGGACTGCTAACAGCCCAATGTTTCCTTCTGTCACAAACATGTTGCACTTAAAAAAGTGTAAAGGAAAAAAAAAAAAAACGACCACCATACACATACCTGTACCCCCAGTTTCAGGCAAGAACAAAAGATTAGCAAAAAACAATGACGAAACATATTCAAATTTGAAAGACAATCGACAATTCTCAGTATACTAAAAATAGAATGTGTCGTTCTTCACCATCTAAATATTCGGATTGTCCCCCCCTGTGAGGGACAGGTAGACAAACCCAAAGCTTTGTCCAATCCTGGAGAAATTTTCGCATAATAGCCTCCGGACATCACTTTTTCGCTCTTGGTGGCTCGTCGGTTTGTGTACTTCTTTACATTAAATTGGTACATTGTTATCGTAGGATCACTACGCTCCTGTTTTTTGTTTTGTCTACGTTTTTATTTTATTTTTTACGGGTGTACTATATCTCGACTTTTGTGTGGTAAAAAGACAGTCTATTTTTTCTCCAATCGTCTATAATTTAGGTCTCCCTCGGTCGCTAACCGGCGAAATTATGTCTTTGGCTATTTGCAAACATTTCCTATTTAGGTATGTAAGTTTGAAATGAGTCCTATTATGAAAGCAAGTAGGGCTTTAGTAGTTTGCTAACATGGCTTTAGGAAACGAAGGGAGAAACGAAGGACGGGTATTTTTTAGTGATCATGATTAGGGTAAGACGGGGTAACAAGCGCATGGGCGGGTAAGAAGCCTGCACCCCCAATTATCTCGTAAATGAAGCAAAATTTCAGTCTCATTTTGTGGTCTACGATCGAGTACGAGCGTTAATGTCTAGCATCGTGTCTCTATGTTCAACTTTGGGATCTGTATATATTTTCTTTATTTCATGAGAAACATTGGGGTGGGCTTCTGTACCTCGCCATGGCGCTTTTTACCCCGTCTTCCCCTACGTATATTAAAATAACATTTCCTGCATCGTAACGGCCACACGGGGGGGGGGGGGGGGGGGGATTAACCTTAGTTCGTTAGTGCAAAAGAAATGTCTTTACGCGACACTTTTCACATTGCTGACGCTCAACTTTGCTTTAAACAAATCTTTCCCCATGTGATCTCTGGCTTTGCGGTAATCTTTGGATTTCACAAAGACTAATAAGAAGAACATGATAAAACTGTCAGATTCATCCATCTGTACTACTTATATGTGCATGTCCATTACTGTGAATTCCACACATTGGGCATGAACGTCTTGGCCCGGGTCTTGGGCAAATCCACATCTCCAGTTATTATACAAATCGGTTCAATCTTTAATGGACGCGAGTGACTTTAAAAAATAGTTTTTGTGTTCACGTAACAAACTGGTTTTTTTAAATTTTTACGCACTAGTCCCTTTCCCATTGGCTTGTATATAGTGACGCAAAGGTAAGGGATGTCCCGAGCGAAGCGTCTGAAGTAATATGTTTTTTGTTTCATCGTCGCTCCGCGCGTGCGTGCGTCCGTCAACGAAAGTGTCGCGTTGTTATTTTTCTTGAAAACTGTTCTAGTGCTATTTTAATCTGGGGGGCGTGCACCCACGTTTTTGTCACAGTTTTACAGGATGTGATACTATATCGACTGATTTGCTTTAGTTTTGTTGTCCAAGGCACAAGGTCATATATGAATTAGAAGTTCCATCCGGGCCAAACATTTTAAATCTCACTGAGATCATTCTTGTGTGTTTTCAATGTTTTGTTTGTTTCTTTTTCTGTGTCTCCACGTTTTGCTCGATATAAGGTAGCGAATGTCGAGTCATAAATCAAAATTTTTGTCTGTGCATTCGTGCGCGCGTGCGGTGCGAATCACCGGGGTGTTTACACGCCTCCCACCCCCCCCCACCACCCCCCGACCGCAAGGCTGTATCTCAAGAACTAGCTGCCATGGAATCGCTTCAATTCGTGGTGTGTGGCGGGGCATCAATGCTACACAAAACGGCCCTTACAAAACTTATACCAGCTGCCTTGACACCGGCCCGATAAGGCCTCTGACCGATGTGGACGCATCTGCATTCTATGCACCTCCTGCTTCGAAGATCCATTGAATGTTTTGATGCTGCATGTTATTGGTTTGTCAGTTTGTTTGCAGGGAGGAGAAAAAAGAAGAAAGAAAGGAAAGAAAATGAAACAAAGAGAACTGACACAAATAAAAGTCTGAGTGGAAAAAACCAGATAGCACCTGCCTTGTATTGTAGGTCAGAAGAACGAACGAAAACATTTTCCATCGTACGTCAATATTTCGCAGACTAAGTTAAGTCTTACTTTAAGGGCCCGCTACACTACATACGATTCGCGCCGAATGCGATGCGATTGTGACCACGTGAGTTCCCCCCAAATATTGCACGTGAACTCATGTATTGATATATATAGAGCGAACGTAGTAGGGAAGACGGGTAAAAAAGCCATGGGCGGGTAAGAAGCCCACCCGCAATTTAGCTCATGAAATGAAGCAAATTTCAGTCTCATTTTGCCCATGAGACGAACTTTAATGTCTAGATGTTTAGTTGCGGTTTTTTGTTGGGCGGGTTGGTGGTGGTGGTGCGGTTGGGTAGCGCAGCAAGCCATTTCGATCTCATGGGCAAATTTACCTGAAATTTTCTTTATTTCATGAGATAATGGGTGGGCTTTTCTTACCTGCCCATGCGCTTTTTACCCCGTCTTCCCCCTGAAAGTTATTTTTTAGACGGAAGTTATTTCACGTGGAATCATGATCTCGCCATCGTCGCAATCCGCCTCGGCATCATTGACAGCGAATCGTATGTAGTGTAGCGGGCCGTATTTGATCTGCATTGGAAAGATACGCAAAATGGTAGCGTTCAAACCTTCGCCAAGACACAGAACTAAGTTTTTTAATGGTGTTGTGAAGAGCCAATGTACAAACAGTACAAGTTCTGGATGAATATCTAAGCATCCGGGAAGGTAACACAACCCCCCGCACAAAACAAAAACAAACCCAAGTCTGACCAACATTAATCTTCAATGTTCGTTGTGTCTATCAATTAAAGCACTTGATTGCCGGTGCATGGCAACACTTGCCAAACGGAAAAAAACTCACGAGTTTCAATGTTTTCAGTTAGGGGAAGACGGGGTAAAAGCGCATAGGGGCGGGTAAGGAAGCCCACCCCAATTATCTCAATAAAATAGCAGAAAATGTCAGTCAAATTTGACGCCCATTGAGACGAATGCTAAGACATACGCTCGTCTCATGGGCAAATGAGACTGAAAATTGCTCATTTCATGAGTATATTGGGGGTGGGCTTCTTAACCGCCCATGCGCTTTTTTACCCCATCTTCCCTGTCCTACTGTTGCAGGCCCGGCGACAAGCAGTACACAAGGACAAGAAACAAAGCAAAGAACCAAACTATAAGTTCGGATGGTGAACATGTCCTATTGTCGACACGCACCCCCCCCCCCCACCCCCTCCACACACACACGATGGTCCAATTCAAAAAGTGTGGACCCTGCTGTGCGACCTTGACCCTTCAAAACCGAACTGTTGTTCTTTACGCTGTGTATTTAATGTCTGGCTTCACATTTTAGTGCTGTTTTGGTTTATACCATGGTGCGCAGGATGGTTTTCGGTATAAATATAATAACCGTGATGACCTTGACACTTGGAGTTTGACCTATGCAACCGAACATGTCTTTTGAGCCATATCTTTCACATAATTGGACTACAATGTTCAAATTTGAATATGGCCGTTACATTTATCTAATGGTGGATAACCAGAATATTTGAGTACTGTTCAAGGTAAATGTCAAGGTCAAGGCCGTATATATTGAGGTGTCAAATCATGTTTTCGAACTATATTTCACACTTTTTGCAATACCTGACTTCAAAGTATGGATAGGTGGTAGACTCAGGTCATGTGTCCGTAGAACATTATAACTGCACTGCAATTGTTAGACCTCGAAGTGTTGAACTTTGAAATCCGAATCACAACGTTGGACTCACGATGTTCAATACTTTGCATTGGGGTGCATTGGCTAATAGTGATTCCAGAGTATTGCCGGGGTATAATCAAGGATGCATATAGGCAGTGGAGGTTTCATCAATTTGTGTTCTTAAAACATACAACCATTTTCACGATGTGGAACACTCTTATGCAGTTATAGAGGCTTCAAAGTAATTGCAGTTTGGTTAAGAATCAGTCTAGAGGTATCCGTGTGTGGTGCCAGTATTGATTATCTTAATTATCTTTGCCTTTTTTTTTCCTTTCTTTTGTATTTAAGCAGTGGGCTATAGATTCCGGAGACATTGGGTTTGCATTCACATTAAACCATATATTCTTGATCATGCAGTACCTTAGAGGAATGCTAGTGGAATATATATTGACACCACTTGACTTGACCTTAACATCGTTGACCTTGAGGCATGTTATACAAAGAGAACCATATGGAGAGGAATAGTTCAAATTTATATGGAGGTGTATCTACCGCCGAGAGAGCCCCTTGAAGTGGTCATAGAAGCGCATGCAAAACTGTTCTCATGTTTTCATAAACCGCGAAGACTAGCGATCGCGACGGAGCTGCATATGAGCTTGGCTAAAGCAAAACCCCGTTTGCCAAGGATGCAACTCGTCCATAGCCAGGGAACCGGTAATCCTTGCCCCTGCCTGACAAACTTTGCATCTTCACTGTCACAGGAGAGTAACAGCGCAGTCTACAGGACAGTCGCCAGCGTATTCATTTCCATAGGCCTATAACCAGACCCGCTCGTCCGACATGTCCAGAGCTCGACACTTTAGCGTTCTTAGACATCCTTGGCATCCAAGTGGTAAGTACTTTGGTCTATGTCACAATGTCTTGAGAGTGGGGCTTGTGGGCCCTCACCCTGTGTCACCCCCCACTAGGCCAAGCCCCCAAAAAGGTAGGCGCTGGTACTTGCGGCGACGCACTCTCCAGGGGAGAGCAGCCACGAATTTCACAGACGATAAGTCTCTGTGCTACAGAATATCATATGGGTGAAAACGAAGTCATATAGCCATTAAAAATTCGGTATTCGAATGAATTTTGCGTAATTTGATGATAAAGTGTACAATGTCAAGACTCTATTCTTAGTATTTTTTTACTATAATTTAGATTTGTAAATGATTTATCTTTACATTAATAATTTTTTAACTGTTCTGTAGGCCGATCTAACGCCT
This sequence comes from Phymorhynchus buccinoides, assembly GCA_017654935.2. Lineage (NCBI taxonomy): Eukaryota > Metazoa > Mollusca > Gastropoda > Neogastropoda > Raphitomidae > Phymorhynchus > Phymorhynchus buccinoides. Next base: position 23,154,853 of record CM065711.1, read on the forward strand.
GTTTTACATCACTTACTAGTATTAATTGTTATTCCTAGTCACAGTTAGCCTAGTGTGTGTGGTCTATATCGAATATAAACTCAGTTATTTGAACCAGTCAGGACTGCGCACACAGACAGACAGAGGTCCTCTTTGAGTCTTTCACTGTCACAGTCACATTCGTGACTTGTAAATTAACTCTAGGGACAGACAGACAGAACAGACAAGTTATAAACCCCCATTCATCAACACAGACCAGAAAGCCCTGTATGCAGATATATACCTAATACTAGTCAATAGAATATAAACCAGCGATAGACAAGACACTACATGACAGACAGAGAATTAGAGAGAGAGACTGAGAGATACGAAGACAGACGAACAGGACTTGGTTGCACACTGACTGCACTGAGACGTGACGTGGAGACACACATGACAACCATGTTTTATCATCCATGTATGCGTGTTGCACAAACCACTCACTGCGAACGAAATAGACAGTCCCTATGCTCCCAACAATACATGGGGCCTACCACTTACAATTACACGTGCGCACTACACACTCACCAACACACACACACACACCAAACACACATTCACTGAGTCACGAAATAGACAGGCCAGTATGTCCCACACATCACATGGGTTCCACCATCACACCTTACAATTACACGTAAAAAAAATCCGCACAACCCCACACACAGACACCCACAGAACACATAACAGCACCCACACACACCACACACACACACACCACACACACACACACACACCACAAACACAGCTCACTGAGCGAAATATAGCAGTCCAGTATGCACACACATACATGGAGGCACTACACTATACAATTCACACTGACGCTACAAAACACACACACCAGAACACCACAGACCCACACACAGGAAACACACAAACACACACACACACACACCAACACACACACACAACATCCTGAGCGAAATAGACAGTCCAGTATGCACACACATACATGGCAGCCATAATACCTTACAATTACACGATGCACAAACACACACACAGACCCCACAGACACCACACAGCCCCACACACACACACACGCACACACAAACACACATCACTGAAGCGAAATAGACTTGTCCAGTATCGCACCCACATACATGGGCCTACACTCTACCAATTACACAGTGCGCCACAAACAGGTACATCACACAGACACATGACAGACTGATGACACAATGAAATGATGTTGCTGTTGACATAACTTACTAAAACAAGACTCCAGGATCAATCCCAACACCCGAAAGACAACTTGACACACAATGTACAAACTAGCATCAGCTAGAGATGAGCAACATACGTGTGTGACCGTTATTTCAGCTTACCCGCACACGCATGGGCAACCACCCAACTACTCGTCTTTAGGGGCATAATGTAAAATAAGCATCAGATACACACACGAACACACAACACACACACACACCCCACACACACCACACACACACACACCACACACAACACACACCATGTATTTATAATCTACGACACATTATATATTCATAACCAAATTTGCCATGCGCATACATTTCACACACACTATTCCTCTCAGAATCAAGACGGACAGCATAACGACAGGCAGAAAGAGAGAGAGAGAGAGAGAGATATCTTGATGTGAAATAGACAGAAAACGGAGAGCGCACAGGGAGACAAGAAAATAGAGAACAGTGACAGAATGACGTAAACAGACAGACAAACAGACAGACGGATGAAGACAGTGATCAATGTCACAAGAATGTTGAATACCAATAATTAACTATACACCCACCATTTAAAGTCAGCAGCACGTTTGCTAGTAAAGCAGTTAATTGTAAGTAATTTTTTAACAAACGGGGAATGGGTCATAACATGTGGGGTGAGTGATCATGTGCAGAAGTTTCTTTTTTCTTTTCCTGTGTGACACTACAGTTGTGTGAGTTTAGTTTCTTAATTCCAAATTGGGTTTTAGAGGTATTAACTAGTTTACTATTACCATGTAAGGCGCACCTCCCCCCAAAAAAATGTTTAACACAAAATTCCCATTTTGTTATTATATTTTAAGCTATATATAAGTACTAGCTGTGCATCCTTTGGCACATGAGACATAGCTTTAATGACTCATCGATTCGCGCTTCGATTCGTCGCGCTTTGCGCTCGGTTCGATCCCCCTTGCGCTTCAATGAGACATAGCTTTAATTACTCAGCGCTTCGAATGTCCTCAGCTCTTCGACGCTCGGTTCGACCCCATTGGGCTTCGCGCTGCGACCCCTTGGCGGAGGGTTACGAAAAGTAAGGACGCCATGACATTCCGAGGGTGCCAAGCATGCTTGATGCCAAATTTTAGTGTCGATCGGTTGAGAACTGTGGCCGTTGCAATAAGGTGAACAGAACAACACAGAACACCTACATAAAGATTTCGAAAATATAAGATATTAAGAGTTATTATATAAGGCGCAGGGGAAAAAAGTATCTGTAAAATACAGTACTGTAGGATCGTTTTTAATTGATGTTCATCACTCATGAAGATTGTAAGAAAGTGTATCTGTGTTGTGTGCATGCGCATACATGTGCGTCATGTGTGTATGCTTGTGTGTGTGTGTGTGCATGCTTGTGTGTGTGTTGTGTGTTGCAGAAAAAATTCTGTAAATTTTAACAGTTTCTCCTCCGAAAAAGTTGGAGTGTGGCTTATTCACGTGGCGGGGTAGGTAATCAAAAACCGGTCACACACGTAATGTTCTCATGTCCCTCAGTTTTGGTGCATTTTGTACCATAGTGTTCAAGTGCCTCGGCTGTTGGGATGATCCCTGGAGTCTTTTAGCCAGGGAGAACGACAACAAAAACAACAAAAACAACAACAAACAGTTTTGCCCAACGGTCATAATTTAAAAAAATTCTAGCTAGTAAACTCTTGATGCAAAGTATACAAAGCCTGTTTTTTGGGAAGGTAAATGAATATGCTTGACACTTTAACCCTTTAGCCGCCAGCCATTTTCAGCCCAAAACTACCATTAAACTGAACTGGGTAAAAAAAAAAAAAGGTCTGCAATATTATGAGATTCCTTCTGTGACATGCGTAACATTAGGCCTATCCTTACCTCCCAAAACTAAGAAAATAGGGTCTTTCCCCGGATAAACAGGCCCTGATTTGATGCATTTTAGTGACATGGGTGTTAAAACATTGTGGTGCATGAATGCGACATTGGCGGTGAAAGGGCTAAAGTCAGCCTGCACCAAGAAGTGGTACCCAGCGGGTTAATCTGCCCCAAATGTCCCATTTCTCCCCCTTTAACCCTCTCCAGTTTGGTGCACATCGGGTCTGTTTAGTCACTCCACCTGACCAACAAACCCCCCAACTAATTTGATAATGGGAGAGTCAACTACAAAAAGGATGGGGGTGGTTCACTAGCAACCCATGACCTGGCTCACCTATTGTAATTAAAGTTCAACATGTCAACCTTGTTGTGTGACAGACAATTAATCCCTTCCTTTCAGAAAATTGCTTAAGAAAGCAGGATGCAATATATTTATGCGTTCTAAGCACTGAAGAGATTAATGCACAGCAGTGAGCACACGTTTATGACCAACATTTCTGTTGCATAATTGAATTAACTATGCCATTTACCCCAACACAAACCAACACCTGTCATGCATATGCATGCACGCATGCACGCA
>CM065711.1:23163515-23171015 GCA_017654935.2 Phymorhynchus buccinoides
ACCTGTCTGAGCGATCGAAGAAGAAAAAGAAGAAGAAGAAGAAGAAGAACTGGTTAGATGTAAATAATGAAGAAAAGACCAAAAAATATGGTGGTGCCCCCTCCCTTCCGCCCACTGTGACGAGGGAATGGGTTAAAAGGCTAAGTCTCTAGGGAAGACTTTTAGTATGTTAAATTTTTAAATAGAAAATTTGCCTTTAGCCCACTTCTCTAGGGTATGGGAGATGAGCAACTTTCCCGGCCCCTTTTCATCTAATAAATTTATATTTGTGCCCGGGTTCTGGCTCGTATGATTGTAAGAAATACAAATGGTTGATTTGCTCTAAATGGCAGACAGAGAGAAGTAGGGTTTTACATGAAATTTCAAGACTTCCACTCTCATCAGTCTAACCAAAGGGTTCAGAATTATTTGACACTTGTATTTTATTTACTCACAAAATCTGCATAAGATTATGCAACAATAATAATAAAGCAGCTCAATGGCGCCAAAACAAAATATGAATGAAAAACAATGAAATCCGAAAGGATTTACAATACTTTTGTCTTTCTAGAAGGTTAGCCCCAGGCGGGAAGGGTCACTAATTATCTTCAGGGTCAGGAGGAAAGTTCAAATGATTGGCGCGGTCCTGTGGAATTAGCTGTTGTCAAGTTCCTCCGTAGGGATCGGCGAGTGCTGGGTTGACTGGGCTTGCTCGTCAGGTGAGAGTAGCTCCCAGTCGTTCCGGTTACGGCGTCGCGGGATGGCACGGTTCAGGCGTGGTCTCCTCGCGGATTCTGGGTGCGGGGCGTCTTGGCGGCGTTCCCGTCTTGGTGCTTGTGAGTCAGGGATGATCGTCCTGACCACGATGCCCTGCTGATAATCACAGGAGAAGGTGGATGTAGATCTCTATGGCTTAGAGACAAGGGGCTTCAGTCGGCAGGGAATTAGTGGATCCCAACCGGCTAGAAGGCTGCCCTTGTACAATAGCACTAGTAATAAATAAACTGAATTTCAGTTAACAAACTGAGATCAGTAAAACATAAAAGGTGTACAGGAATCAACTGATATTATTCAGTACCCGGCTAGATCAAAGTCTATGATCAAGCCAACATCACTCTCCATCCAACACCTGGAAAGGAATGTTATCATAAAGTGCAAGATTGCAACCCACAGGCTTCCTACTAAAAATATACAAAAGGGTTAGTAGGCATAAAATCCGGTTCTGTACCAAAAGATTTAAAGTCAAAAACACACACACAAATAATCAGTGCACATAATTAGAACAGAATGTTTACCACTTCTTTTCAATAACATATCTACTCCTTATTCATCATTGAACATAGGATCTAGATCAAAAATAGGATATAACCAAACAAATCTCAATCACCAGCCATCAATAATACTCACTAGTTGGGCTATTAGGACTGGCTGGGAGAGATGTTGAGTCTGCAATGTTGCTTCGCCAGGTTTTGGGAGGTATTGTGAGAGAGAATGTGTAGGCTAACTTTCCTCACTACTCAAATTTTCCCCTCCAATTTCAAACACCCGAGAGCCTGTCATTGGTTCATAGCAGTCGACAAGTCACAAGATGATGTTATAATATTATGCATAGTAGTACAGAACAATCACGAGCCGGTTACATCACTGGCACGTGTCACTCTCCTCTTTCTCGTGATCGGGAAAGGAGATACGGGGAACAAAGGGAGACCGCCAATGTGGGGGTCATCCGAGGAAAACCCCGTGATCAAACAGATATCGCTTCGGAATCGGCGATCTGTTTGATGTTGAATTGTACTTAAAGTGGCGGCCTGAATAAAGGGGGGGGGGGGGGGGGGGGGGGGGGGGGGGCGGGGGGGGGGGGGGGGGGGGGGGGGCGGTGTAGATAAAGAAAGTGGGGTCGCGCGGGACACATTGTCACACCCTCTCCTTTAAAAAAGATGATGCCCCCCCCCCCCCCCCCCCCCAAAAAAAAAGAAGAAGAAAAGTGGCGACGGGCCGACTCGAACCCGCGACCACGGACGTGTGTAGAGGTGCGTGCCGCGACATACTGATTTGCGGACGCGCCGCTTTACCTATTGAGCTATCAAGGCTTCTTAGACAGTCGATGTAAAAAAATTATTATAAGAGGAAGAAGGGAAAGCAGTCAAGTCGGACACCTGACCCAGCTTCATGAAAGCAATTGCAAGCCTCGCACAGAACAGACTTAGGTTTTGTCACTTTGAGAAAAGTAGGTGCCTAAATGTTGTGAAAAAACACACACACACACACACACACACACACACACACACACACACACACACTGTAGTAGACAGCACACACTTAATCATTGCTTGCTCGGTTTCCTGTCAATTCATGAGCGCAGATGCGTTGTTCTCCGTTATGCACCTTTCAAACAAATATGGTTAGACCAAACACCAAACTTCCAGAACGTAGAGGAACTATTTGTAAAAAAGCCCTACTCGCCTCCCTCTTCTCCTTCCTAGCCACCCCTCCCCCCCCCCCCTCTCCCTTCTTCTAACCAAAGCAACCATGGAAGTTTCTAGGTGCAGTGAGTTAGGCCTAGCCTCGGCTTTTTGTTATCACACGCACAGTCTAAAAATGAACCGTTTTTAGCAGACGACACATTCTGCTACTCAGGCTATTGCAGCATCGTGTTTGCCCCCCCTCGGTATGTACGAAGGGGCCCGATTAAGGATTAATCCACTATTGTTTTTGAAAACATTTTGGCAGTTTGAGTGTTTTTACCTGGTGATTGTTGTTGGGGGCCTCCGACATAAAGGTCATACAGGGATCACGGCTGTTCCCTCAAGCACAAAAAATAAGTTTCGCGTAAAGGATATGACGTCACGGCTATTCCACTGTCACGGCTATTCCGTGAAACTGTCTTTCTTGAAAATCACTCCCTCCGTTAAGCAAATTTTATGTGAAATCCCGGCTTTAAACGACAACTTGGCGAATTTCACTTGGAAGAATATACACACAACCACACACACGCACACACTACAGACACACACACTACACACACACACACACACACACACTACAGACAGACAGACACACACACACACTGCATTATCCCTGGACCCCGGCCTTTCAGTTTTGTTCATTTTGTGTAGTTGTGCCCGTGTAAATGCACACAATGCATTTAGTGATTTACTTGGTAGGCCAACAACAAGCAGACATAGCCTGAGGTGTTGGTGCAATGGTTTATTTAGTGGCCTTTGCAGACTTGCTAGACACGCTTTGTCTTGTTGTAGATACCTAGTACCTATTCATTGATTGTCCTTCTTTTTGTTTACAGAAAACACATTGATTGTTACAGTGGCTTCAGGACACTAATGTAGACAAACTCTAAGACATGCGCACTGGCATGCACATTTACATGCATGCTGGCAGGCATACGAACATGTACAAAGACATGCTTACTTGCATGAAGGCATGCTTGCAGGCACTCATGCTTGCACATACATACACACATGCTTGCACATAGTGACATACATACTCGCATGCTTGCACATACATACACACATGCTTGCACATACAATGATATATACACACATTCTTGCACATACATACACACATGCTTGCACATACATACACTCATGCTTGCACATATATACACACATGCTTGCACATAGACTCATGCTTGCTGAGTTGCACATACATACACACATGCTTGCACATGCATACACTCATGCTTGCACATACATACACACATGCTTGCACATACATACACACATGCTTGCACATACATACACACATGCTTGCACATACATACACACATGCTTGCACATACATACACACATGCTTGCACATACATACACTCATGCTTGCACATACATACACTCATGCTTGCACATACATACACTCATGCTTGCACATACATACACACATGCTTGCACATAGACTCATGCTTGCTGAGTTGCACATACATACACACATGCTAATTGCACATACATACACACATGCTAATTGCACATACATACACACATGCTAATTGCACATACATACACACATGCTAATTGCACATACATACACTCATGCTTGCTGAGTTGCACATACATACACACATGCTAATTGCACATACATACACTCATGCTTGCTGAGTTGCACATGCATACACACATGCTAATTGCATATGCATACACACATGCTTGCACATACATACATACATACATGCTTGCACATAGACTCATGCTTGCTGAGTTGCACATAGATACACACATGCTAATTGCACATACATACACTCATGCTTGCTGAGTTGCACATGCATACACACATGCTAATTGCACATGCATACACACATGCTTGCACATACAGACACACAGATGTGACGTAAAGACATATTTGCATTTACTAAGCACACTTATACATGGATGCACACACACACACACACACACACACACACACACACGCACACGCACACGTCGTGATATCTGCATACACACAGACACATGCTCACAATTGTACATACATGTGGTCACACACCAATGTACATGCACACAATGTCACATTCATTCCCATAGATGGTTTCATATCTGCAGATGTACATACACGCATACAAATATAAAATATTCACACATACATACGCTTCATACTCATGCTTGTAAGTTGTATCGACATGCTGGGTCATTGTTTAAATTGTATTCCTGTTTTTGTTCATGCCTGTCTGTCGTTTCTGACTGTGACAGCCACACAGCAGAGGGGGGGCAACTGCTATTCCGGTGTGCTGGGTTCAATTTGTTTGTACTGTAGTTGAGAAGCCTTGCCCCGGGTACACCCCCACTTTCTCGGCCAAAGGGATAGGAGTCTGGGAGTCGGACATATGGCGTTGGGGAAGGTCCCCAAAGGCCAACCCATCCCTTTGGCTGCAGCACCAGAGCCAGTGCCAATGCTCCATAGTTTGAGAGGCATGCATAGTCTTCCATGAGAAGGTTAAAGGCGTAACGACCGATCCCAGGGATCGGGTCCAGACTGCTAGGCTAGTCGCTGCAAAGTTCTGCCTCGCAGTGGCTCGGGCAACAGGGAAAAAAGGGCGGTTGAGCCGTCTCTGTTGCCAGCAGCGATTGAAATGATGACGCGCGCCTCGCGTGAAAGCTTGATAAAAGCTGTGCGTTTAACTTTAAGCTGTACCAGGATTTCCTAAAACTGAATAAAATGATTGATTACAATGCTCTCATTTTATTGTGGGCCCCTACTACATTATGCTTGCATATAATGACTCATGCTTGTATCTGACTAACTGTGGTTTTTGTTGTTGTTGTGTGTGTGGGGGGGTGGGGGGGGTGCGTGTGTGTGTGCATGCGTTCAGTTTCTGACCCTCTTTCTCTCCACAGCCCTAGGTATAAGCTTTCAACTGTTGGTCGGCGCTCTTTTGCTGTCTCAGGACCGACCACCTGGAACAAACTTCCGCTCTCCCTCCGTCAGCGACCGACTCTCTGCTTTCAAAGCTAACCTCAAAACCCACCTGTTCCCCCGTCATTAAAGCTCCTCTCTCTTTATCTTCTCTCTCTTGCCATTAGGTCTGTTTCTGCTATATTCCATTTATGTTATCTGTGTGTGTTCGCGTTGTATTGCGTTTGTGTTTGAATGCGCTTTGAATGCTAACGTGTGTGTGCGCTTTGATTTGATTTCTATCAAGATTCAGCGCCGTATGAATACTGTATGTTGTTGTTGTTGCGTGTGTGTTTGTTTGTGTATGTGTGGTTGTGTGTGTGTGCGTGTGCGTGTGTGTGTGTGTGTGTGTGTGTGTGTGTGTGTGTGTGTGTGTTTTCTGTTATTATAATTTATTATTTCTGACCTTATGATTCCTTGCGTGTGACAGGAGTAGATGCCTGCCCTCAAGTTCAAGTCCCTCGGGTGTTCAAAGAGGTGAGTGCTCGGTTGAATGAGTCGAGTCAATATGTCTAGAAACTATTACCGTAGTTTACGGACTATAAGGCCGAGTTCACATTAGATGCGTAAGTTCCGTACGGAAAACCCTAAATAAGTGGAAGAAAGAAGGATAAAAGTGTACGCATATAGGGGAAATTCGGACACGTGCGCAAATCTTTTCCCTTCTTTGTTTCACTTATTTATGGATTGCGCATGGGTTTCCGCATGGAATATCCGCTTATGTGTGTACACGGCCTGAGGCGCACCTGATTATAAGGCGCATCCCCAAATTTAACACAAAATTCAGATTTTGTTACTCTATTTTCTTACGATATTATTAGTCACATTATAAGGCGTAGGGGTCGGTGTCCGGGAGGAATCGCAGCTGTCAAAACAGCGATAAGAAAACCGTGACTGGTTCAAAACAGCGACAGCAACAGCATAAAATCAGCGATCTCCGAAATAGCGACAATCAAAACAGCGACGATTTTTATTCACAACAGCGACCATCAGAATAGCAACAATCCAACAAACAAAAATTGAATAACATTTTTAGGTGTGTGTGTGTGTGTGTGTGTGTGTGTGTGCTACCGTAAAATGCGGACTATAAGCTGCTACTTTTTTCCTCAACTTTGACCCATGCGGCTTATAGACTGATGCGGCTTATCTGTGGATTTTTTTCCATTCTACATTTATCAGTATGTTTAAATCTGTTTGGGGCCACATTCTTCAGCCTATTTTGTGCTTCTTTAGACTCAAAACTGGTTTTGGTAATCAATAGATTCAAATCTCATGTTTAAAGAGTGTGAGGACGTTAAATACTCATGTTCTGATAGAATTTCTGTATTTGTGTTGGTTTGTGCACATACAATTTTCTCTGCGGCTTATAAACTGGTGCGGCTTGTATGTGAATAAATACCTAATATTTTGTCAATTTAAGGGATGCGGCTTATATACAGGTGCGGCTTGTATGTGAATAAATACCTAATATTTTGTCAATTTAAGGGATGCGGCTTATATACAGGTGCGGCTTGTATGTGAATAAATACCTAATATTTTGTCAATTTAAGGGATGCGGCTTATATACAGGTGCGTCTTATAGTCCAATTTTTACGGTAGTTAGGGTTCATGTGTGCTTAGGGTTCGTGGGGGATTGCATGTGTGCGCGTGTGCGTGCGTGTGTGTGCATGCATGTGTGTGTGTGTGTGGTCTTTCTAGCTGTTTTTCATGAGCAGCATGTTTCATTAAGACTTTTTGGGGGATTTATTGAGGGTTAGGCCGTGTACACATACATGCGGAGGTTCCGTGCGGAAACCCGTGCGCAATCCGCAAATAAGTGAAAGAAAGAAGGGAAAAGATTTGAGCAAGTGTCCAAATTTCCCCTAATCCGTAAATGTTCACCCTTCTTTCTTTTACTTATTTAAGGATTGCGCATGGGATTTCCGCATGAACTGTGTACGAGGCCTTATTGTTTTTCATCTGCTATGGTTTCATTTATTATGGTACATTTTTTTAAAGTATATGATGATAAAAATTCAACTTACTGAAACCACGTTGAAGTGGCTTGCCATTTGGGTAAACTGGTGTTGTGGGCATCATTTTGGGGATATGAAGGACACATTTTCCAATTTTCGTTAAAATCGGTTC
>CM065711.1:23176015-23180542 GCA_017654935.2 Phymorhynchus buccinoides
AGACCAAAAAAATAATTGGGAGACACAGAATAAATATATGTAATGATGGTCTGTATGTATGTATGTATATGTATGTATTCCTGTCTGTAGTTTCCAACTTTGGTTGCCAAATAACAGAGGATCATGGGTGAAAGGAGTTGAGGCCTGCTCCTGAAATCAGGACTGGAAAAGCTGATAGAAAGAGTCTTCAGGATCGGCCATCTTGTCATCCGGAACCACGGTCTTATAGAATCAAACGGTTCTGCCAACATTGATGGCAGATTAAAACAAGATGATACGCGTGTAATTGTAACACTATCCCTACCCTTCCTCTATTGGCCACTGCAACGACCACCTTTTGCAAGAGTGAATGCCCTTGGTGGGTGGGGGAGGATGCTTGAGTACTGACCAAACAAGGGGAATAACTCTCGCCAATGACCCTATTTGAGGCCACTGAATGGCTGCCTGTTGCGAGAGTGAATGCCCTTTTGGATACTGACCAACAAGGTTTTAACTCTTGCCGCCAAGGGTGTTAATAACCCTAGTTGCAGTGGCCAATACACACAGTGGGAATTATTTTTAATGCGGTCACCACTTCAGGATTGGGAAGATTCAGATAACATTGACACGCATCATTTCAGATTGAGGGAATGTTTAATTTGCACCCATGGGCATTTGCAACCTTGTGGGCAGATGCTATTCCTGCAGGCTGGGCTAAAATTAGTTTATAGTGGAAATGACTTGCCCAGGGTACATCCCCACTCTCTAGACCAAAGGGATTCGAGGACAGTTTGCATCAGAGATCTCCAAAGGCCAGTGCATATGTCCACGGACCCAACCTTAATTAATATTCCGGCCATCATGATGTACTTTACGCCCCACCCACTCACATTTGTGCATTGAAATGTTCTTTGAGAAGCAATATTCCGCTGTTCTCGGGAAAGGATAGGGTTAGGATCAGCCTAGGATTGTTTTCTTAAAACAGGAAGAAGCAGACTATGTCTATGAGATTGAGGGTCGTAAACATGTGGGGGATGTCTAAGGTACAAGATTGCAGGTATTTAATTTACCCACCCCTACCCCCACTAATATCAGACTTTGTTATTATATTTCCTTATTATATTATTACCGTAATTTTTGGACTATCAGGCGATATTTTTTTCTCCAATTTCGACCTATGTGCCTAATAAATGAGGGCGCCCTATTAGTGAACAAAATCGTGAGAAGAGAGGCAACGATTGCCGTACTCAGTACAGTCTACTGTGAGTCACAACATCGAAAGTGGTAACGAGTCGCTGATACGACGAATACTCACGTTAAAATGCTTCAAAATCCCTATTATCGTCCGATATACCGTCCAACAGATGCCATAACCCTTCATTGGATGTAAAAAGCATCGTTATAGAGCTTAAAATGCCATAATTCTACCAGTTTTCGCGAAGAAAAGTCCAAACACAACAACCGGAAGTCGCAAAAACGGAAGTTCGATTATTTGAGAAGGGAGCCAACTCTCGTTTATGACAGCAGTAATGGCGGTCGGTAAGTGTTTACAGGACATGTACAGGCTTCAAAGTTTGACTTTCTTTTGCTTGAGGTGCCTTATAAACGAGGGCGCCTTTTACTTTAATTTTTTTCAGATTTTTCTTGAAAATGGCCCTATTTGCCTTATACTAATGGAACCTCCCTTATAAAACCTCTCATTATAAGACTCCCTCCCATATAAGACCTACTTCTCTGAGACATCGCCCTTTGTAAGTATTAAAATTACTTCTTTATAAGACCTCATTTTTTTTTTTTGGATGATTTTTGAAGGTCTAGGAGGAGCTTCCCCTGTACCCAGCAGTGCCTAGTGATCCCAAATATACGGTAGTCATATTCTAAGGCGCAGGGGTCAGGATCTGTGGAAACAGTATCGCCTTATAGTCAGAAAAATATGGTATAATCTCATAAATTGATAAATTACAGTGCTATGGTTATTATGATTTTCTTTTCAGTTTCAAGGAAGCCATCAAATTCGCCAAAGACGGAAACTTTGACGTCTTCGTTGCCGTAGGAGGGGGGTCAGTCATGGACACGTGCAAAGCCGCCAATCTTTACGCCTCAAATCCCTCCGCCGATTTTCTCGATTACGTCAACGCGCCTATCGGGAAAGGGAAGCCTGTCTTGCATACCGTGAAGCCTTTGATTGCAGGTAAGCGTGTCTGAGAGAGAGAGAGAGAGAGAGGAGAGAGACAGAGAGAGAGAGATAACAGTTGTTGAAAGAAGCAAAACGAAGAAGAAAGAAAGAAAATGCAGTTTTAAAAAAATGATGGAAAAGCAAAAAGTATATATAGAGCAGACCTGTCTACCCATACGATTTTGCCGTATTTTATATGCGTACTTGATGACAAAATACGATGAATACGGTACCTGCACAAAAAAATCCCGGCGAAAAAAAAAAATCCGACTATCACTTCTGTTTACTGCATATAATATCGAGAACGGGCGTATTGTTTTAGCGCAGTGCGTTATACTCTCTTTCTCGAGCACTTTTGTGTGACAGTAGTTTTAAGTTTTTCGATGGAGTACTACAATTGGAAAAAAAATACTCTTATTGGATTTGGAATACTCCAAACTGAATTTTGGGGTAGACAGGTTGATAGAGGGAAGGGGAGAAGGGGGTGTGGGGGGCAGGGAAGTGGGTAGTGTTGGTTTGCATGTGGTGTTGTTTCGTATATGCTATTCACTTTTATTGATGATTTCGTAGAGGGTATTATGGTGATAATATGCGAGCTAGTAGTTTGGAAATGTTTCAAATGTGATCTTGTTGGATAGTATGAATGGTGAGGGAAAGAGGCTTGAGTGCTTAGCAAGATTAGTGCCTATGTAATATATTCATATATGATATTATATTTATGTGAACATACCATCACGGTTTCCTGTTCGGACTAGTGACGACCACTGCAGGTACTGGAAGTGAGACGACCGGTACTGCTGTGTTTGATTCGTGGAACTGGGCTCAAAAGGGTACGCTAGTTATGGGGATTTTTTATTTTTGATTTTTATTATTCTTTTTTGTGTTTGTTTGTTTGTGTGTGCGTTGTTTTTGGATTTGTCAAAGATACGTTTGTCGAGGAATACTGAGGCTTAATCCATTGCTGTCCTTGAGGGTTTTTTCAAGGGTTTGTGAAGAAAGAACCAAACCAGCATGAACATTGGAATGGTGTACAGAAACGCCTAAATCACAGAGTTCCTCTTTGTCCTGACCATAAGTACATTGGGTTAAGAGACGCTACATCACAACGGGAGGGGGGGTTGTCCCTGTCATGACAATAAGAAATTGGTGTACAGAGACGCCTACATCACAGAGTGCACTCTTGTCCTGACAATAAGAACATTGGTGACAGAAACGCCTACCACACCGAGTGTCCCTTTGTCCCTGGAAATAAGAAACATGGGTACAGAGTACGCCTACCGTCACGAGTGTCCCTCTTCGTCCTGACACTCAAAGAAATTGGTGTAAAGAGACGCCTACGCACAGCGTGTCCCTCTTGTTCCTCTGACAATAGAACATTGGTGATACAAGAGACGCTACTGTCACAGAGTGTCCTCTTGTCCCTGACAATAAGAACATGGTGTACAGAGGACGCCTACCCATAACAGAGTGTCTTTGTCCGACAAAGAACATGGTGTACAGAGGACGCCTACCACACAGCGGTCCCTCTTTGTCCCTGACAATAAGAACATTGGTTTGTACAGAGACGCCTACCATCACAGAGTGTCCTCTTTGTCCTGACATAAGAACATGGTGTACAGAGACGCCACCGCACGAGTGTCCCTCTTGTCCCTGACACTACGAACATGGGGACAGAGACGCTACCATCACAGTAGTGTCCTCTTTGTCCCTGACAATAAGAACATGGGTACAGAGGACGCCTACCATCACAGAGTGTCCCTCTTTGTCCTGACCATAAGAACATGGGTGTACAGAGACGCTACATCACAGAGGGTCCCTCTTTTTCCATGACAAAAGAACATTGGTTACAGAGACGCCTACCATCACAGAGGTGTCCCTCTTGTCCCTGGACAATAAGAAATTGTTTACAGAGAGACTACCGTCCAGAGTGTCCCTCTTGTCCTGACAATAAGAACATTGGTGTACAGAGACGCTCCTACCGTCACAGAATGTCCCTCTTGGTCCTGACAATAAGAACATTGGGGTACAGAGCGCCTACCGTCACAGAGGTCCCTCTTTGTCCTGGCCCTATACGAAACATTGGTTGTACAGAGAGCCTACCATCACAGAGGTCCCTTTGTCCCTGACAATAAGAACAGGTGTACAGAGACGCCTCGTCACGGAAGTGTCCCTCTTGTCCCGACAATAAGAACATGGTGTACAGAGACTCTACCGTCACAGCTTGTTTCTTTTTCCCTGACAATAAGAACATTGGTGACAGAGACGTCTACCATCACGTCTGTCCCCTTGTCCCGCCAATCATGCATCACTTTTGGTTCATCTTTCAGTCCAGCTTCTCTTCCTGTTCATAAACCGCCTTCTTATGCTGAGTG
>CM065711.1:23183542-23233542 GCA_017654935.2 Phymorhynchus buccinoides
TTTAACTTAATTTTTATGTGATTGCTATATGTTAATTATAGAGACATTGGGAAAGAGATTTCACACACACACACACACACACACACACACACACACATTTGAATCTGCACACACACGCACACGCACACACACACACAGAACCAATATGTTAATATAATTATATCTTTTTTGTCTCTGCCAAAAATATTCCCAGTTTTTGGGACAATTATTGGAACACGTTTTCCTGTCTTGATCTTTAAGTCTCAGTAAAAAATTTTATTTTAAGCGTTTGTATCGAGCAGTACTGTTTTAGCTTATAATGTGTATATTATTACAGTGGAACCTCCTGTATAAGACCTTCACAAATCGTCCAAAATGAGGTCTTAAATAGGAGGAAGTTGTAATAGGGAGGTAATTTTAATACAGTGGAACCTCCCTTATAAGACTTTCAAAAATCATCCAAAATGAGGTCTTAAAAGGGAGGGGTCTTATAAGGGATTTACTTTTTATACTAACAAAGAAGGGTGTCTCAGAGAAGTAGGTCTTATGTGGGAGGGAGTCTTATAATGGGAGGTCTTATATTGGAGGTTCCACTGTACTTACAAAGAAGGACATTGTCTGAGAGAAGTAGGTCTTAAGTGGGAGGGAGTCTTATAATGGGAGGTCTTATAAGGGAGGTTCCACTGTACTTACAAAGAAGGACATTGTCTGAGAGAAGTAGGTCTTAAGTGGGAGGGAGTCTTATAATGGGAGGTCTTTATAGGGAGGTTCCACTGTAGACTAGTATGAATGTGTTTTAGGGGTATTCTTTTTTTTTTTAAAGATGTTTGACATCAAAATCAAGTTTCTTGCTGTATGTATTGATGTGTTTTATACTAGAGTATCTAATAATTACACTTTGACTGTAACGTTTCGCCATAGGAGACATGAATGAATGTTTGACATCAAAATCAAGTTTCTTGCTGTATGTATTAATGTGTTTTATACTAGAGTATCTAATAATTACACTTTGACTGTAACGTTTCGCCATAGGAGACATGAATGAATGTTTGACATCAAAATCAAGTTTCTTGCTGTATGTATTAATGTGTTTTATACTAGAGTATCTAATAATTACACTTTGACTGTAACGTTTCGCCATAGGAGACATGAATGAATGTTTGACATCAAAATCAAGTTTCTTGCTGTATGTATTGATGTGTTTTATACTAGAGTATCTAATAATTACACTTTGACGGTAACGTTTCGCCATAGGAGACATGAATGAATGTTTGACATCAAAATCAAGTTTCTTGCTGTATGTATTAATGTGTTTTATACTCGAGTATCTAATAATTACACTTTGACGGTAACGTTTCGCCATAGGAGACATGAATGAATGTTTGACATCAAAATCAAGTTTCTTGCTGTATGTATTAATGTGTTTTATACTCGAGTATCTAATAATTACACTTTGACTGTAACGTTTCGCCATAGGAGATCCAATATACATGCATTGTGATTGTGATGTTATAAAGTATGGTTGCTAAGAGGTGAACATTTCTATGTTCACCTTTCAATGTTATTGTGTGAATATATGAACAGAAATGGTGTCAAATTTGAAGCCTTTTCATATGAAGATCTTTAATCTGTTTGGTGTTATTTCATTCATAATTGTTTAGATCTATTTTTTGTTAGTGAAAAATGTGTGCGCGTGTGTGTGTGCGTGTGTGATATAATATAAATCTGTTTGAAAGTGCCATTTGCTCAGTTAAGAAAATTGTGCAATAAATAATTTCATGTTACTTTTATCGTAATCACCATTGTCGTCATCGTCATTGTAATTATCATCTCCATCTTCCTTTTCCTCCCCTTTCTCATTCATTTTCTTCTTCTTTTTTCTTCTTTCCCACGCCTATCTTTATCATTTACTATCATCGACTTTGTTATCATCATCATCGTCAGCATCATCACTATCTTTTCTTCCTTTTCATCATAATCAACATCATTACACGTATCACCTTCATTGTCATCATTTATTATCTTTCAATATCTTGGTCTCTTTCTTCCTCTTCTGCCTCTTTTTTGTATCATCACCAACAACATCAAGATCTTCATCATCATCATCATCATCATCATCATCATTATCATCATCATTATATCATCATTATTATCATCATTTTCATCATGATCATATCGTCACCCTCCTCATTATCATCCTCATCCTCATATCATCATCTTCATTATCATCATATCATCCTCATTATCATCATCATATCATCATCATCATCATATCATCATCATCTTCATTATCATCATATCATCCTCATTATCATCATCATATCATCCTCATCTTCATCCTCATTATCATCATCATCATCATCGTCGTCATGAGTTGACGTTAATCTAGTTCCTTGTCTGTCTTTATTCCCAGTCACGGAATGTCCTACCCCATCTCTGGCCTGGTCAACAACTACTTCTCCCCGGACTACGATAAAGACCACGCCATGGTGGTAAGTGTCTGTCTCTCCTTCCCCAGTCACGGTATGTCCTACCCCATCTCTGGCCTGGTGAACAACTACTTCTCCCCGGACTACGATAAAGACCACGCCATGGTGGTAAGTGTCTGTCTCTCCTTCCCCAGTCACGGAATGTCCTACCCCATCTCTGGCCTGGTCAACAACTACTTCTCCCCGGACTACGATAAAGACCACGCCATGGTGGTAAGTGTCTGTCTCTCCTTCCCCAGTCACGGAATGTCCTACCCCATCTCTGGCCTGGTCAACAACTACTTCTCCCCGGACTACGATAAAGACCACGCCATGGTGGTAAGTGTCTGTCTCTCCTTCCCCAGTCACGGTATGTCCTACCCCATCTCTGGCCTGGTCAACAACTACTTCTCCCCGGACTACGATAAAGACCACGCCATGGTGGTAAGTGTCTGTCTCTCCTTCCCCAGTCACGGTATGTCCTACCCCATCTCTGGCCTGGTGAACAACTACTTCTCCCCGGACTACGATAAAGACCACGCCATGGTGGTAAGTGTCTGTCTCTCCTTCCCCAGTCACGGAATGTCCTACCCCATCTCTGGCCTGGTCAACAACTACTTCTCCCCGGACTACGATAAAGACCACGCCATGGTGGTAAGTGTCTGTCTCTCCTTCCCCAGTCACGGTATGTCCTACCCCATCTCTGGCCTGGTGAACAACTACTTCTCCCCGGACTACGATAAAGACCACGCCATGGTGGTAAGTGGATGCCGCTGCAATGTCTTACATTAATTACTTTGTATTTGCTTTATCTTTTACTCTTTAACCCTTTCATCGCCACTGTCGCCTCTTGGCACCACTGTGATTTAACACCCATGTCACTGAAAGGCATCAAATGAGGGTCTGATATCCAGTGACCTTATTTTCTTAATTTTGGGAGGTAAGGACAGGTCCTTGTTTTATGCACGTCACAGAGGAATCCCCAATATTGCAGACAGAATCTTTTCTCTACCCGGGTAAGCAGGCATGGGAATTGTCCGCGAAATCGCAGATTTCCGCGATTTTTTTTTTGAAATTGTTACTAAATACTTCGTTTTTGTTACTAAATACTTCAATTGGGGGGCTTTTCAGAGTTTTTTGTCTCTGACAATTCCCATGCCTGGTAAGTTTAATGGAAAGTTTTGGGTGAAAAATGGCTGGCGTTGAAAGGGTTAAGGGTGCGTACACATACATGCGGAGATTCCGTGCTGAAACACGCGCGCAATCCATAAATAAGTAAAGGAAAGAAGGGAAAAGATTTGCGCGCGTGTCCGTATTTCCCCTAATCCGTACATTTTTACCCTTCTTTCTTTTACTTATTTACGGATTGTGCGTGGGATTTCTGCATGAACTGTGTGCGAGGCCATACAGTCTTACCCTTTGCTCAATTGGCTTTTATCATTGGTTGACATAATACTGTAGATGGGGCCAACAGTAAACTGAGGGCTGTACAATAGATCATTCTGAACACTCTTGAGATTATAGTGTCTGATACCATGGTACAGCTTAGTCTGTCGTGGAAGATGACTCTCCAACTGGGGGGGTGGGGCGGGGGGGGGGGGGGGGGGGGGGGGGGGGGGGGGGGGGGGGGGGGGGGGGGGGGGTTGGCACTGGCTCTAGAGCTGCAGCCAAAGGGAATGGGGCTGGCCTTTTGGGACCTTTCCTCAACGCCAGCTGTGTCCTCAAATCCTTTTGGTCGAGAGAGTGGGGATGTACCCTGGGCAAGGCATCTCCACTATAAACAAATTCTAGCCCAGCTCGCCGGAATAGCATCTGCCCCCTGTGCTATCTGGTAGTCATTGTCAGAAACGACTGACTGGCATACAAGTTTAAACGGTCAAACCCAGGTTTAGCAGCTTGACTCCGTTTCTTCTGTCCTTATTACTAATAGAGTTTCCAGCATGGCGGCCATTGGGCTGTTACGGACAGGTTGGTCAGTCTTTTGGGTGGTGGCAACGTTCGGGTTTGACACAGTGTGTGTGTCCGCGTATGTGTGTGGGAGAGAGGTGTGTCTGTGTGAGATAATGGTCTGTATGTGTGGGGAGAGGGAGAGAGGGTGTGGGAGAGTGGTGTGTCTGTGTGAGAAATGGTCTGTATGTGTGTGTGTGAGAGAGCAAGAGAGTGGGAGAGTGGTGTGTCTGTGTGAGAAATGGTCTGTATGTGTGTGGGGAGAGAGAGTGTGGGAGAGTGGTTTGTCTGTGTGAGAAATGGTCTGTATGTGTGGGGGAGAGAGGGTGTGGGAGAGTGGTGTGTCTGTGTGAGAAATGGTCTGTATGTGTGAGAGAGAGAGTGTGGGAGAGTGGTGTGTCTGTGTGAGAAATGGTCTGTATGTGTGGGGGGGGAGAGAGGGTGTGGGAGAGTGGTGTGTCTGTGTGAGAAATGGTCTGTATGTGTGAGAGAGAGTGTGGGAGAGTGGTGTGTCTGTGTGAGAAATGGTCTGTATGTGTGAGAGAGAGAGTGTGTGGGAGAGAGGTGTGTCTGTGTGAGAAATGGTCTGTATGTGTGAGAGAGAGAGTGTGGGAGAGAGGTGTGTCTGTGTGAGAAATGGTCTGTATGTGTGTGAGAGAGAGTGTGGGAGAGAGGTGTGTCTGTATGAGAAATGGTCTGTATGTGTGAGAGAGAGAGTGTGGGAGAGAGGTGTGTCTGTGTGAGAAATGGTCTGTATGTGTGAGAGAGAGAGAGAGAGAGAGAGTGTGGGAGAGAGGTGTGTCTGTATGAGAAATGGTCTGTATGTGTGAGAGAGAGAGTGTGGGAGAGTGGTGTGTCTGTGTGAGAAATGGTCTGTATGTGAGAGAGAGAGAGAGTGGGAGAGTGGTGTGTCTGTGTGAGAAATGGTCTGTATGTGTGTGTGTGAGAGAGAGAGAGAGAGAGAGAGAGAGATAGAGAGAGAGAGAGAGAGAGAGAGAGAGAGAGTGTGGGAGAGTGGTGTGTCTGTGTGAGAAATGGTCTGTATGTATGTGAGAGAGAGAGTGTGGGAGAGTGGTGTGTCTGTGTGAGAAATGGTCTGTATGTGTGTGAGAGAGCGAGAGAGTGTGTGAGAGTGGTGTGTCTGTGTGAGAAATGGTCTGTATGTGTGAGAGAGAGAGATTGTGGGAGAGTGGTGTGTCTGTGTGAGAAATGGTCTGTATGTGTGAGAGAGAGTGTGGGAGAGTGGTGTGTCTGTGTGAGAAATGGTCTGTATGTGAGAGAGAGAGAGAGAGAGACAGAGAGTGGGGAGAGTGGTGTGTGTCTGTGTGAGAAATGGTCTGTATGTGTGTGGTGAGAGAGAGAGAGAGAGACGAGATGAGAGAGATGAGAGAGAGAGTGTGGGAGAGTGGTGTGTCTGTGTGAGAAATGGTCTGTATGTATGTGAGAGAGAGAGTGTGGGAGAGTGGTGTGTCTGTGTGAGAAATGGTCTGTATGTGTGTGTGAGAGAGCGAGAGAGTGTGTGAGAGTGTGTCTGTGTGAGAAATGGTCTGTATGTGTGAGAGAGAGAGATTGTGGGAGAGTGGTGTGTCTGTGTGAGAAATGGTCTGTATGTGTGTGAGAGAGAGATTGTGGGAGAGTGGTGTGTCTGTGTGAGAAATGGTCTGTATGTGTGAGAGAGAGAGAGAGAGACAGAGAGTGTGGGAGAGTGGTGTGTCTGTGTGAGAAATGGTCTGTATGTGTGTGTGAGAGAGAGAGAGAGAGAGAGAGAGAGAGAGAGAGAGAGAGAGAGAGTGTGGGAGAGTGGTGTGTCTGTGTGAGAAATGGTCTGTATGTGTGTGGGGGAGAGAGAGAGTGTGTGAGAGTGGTGTGTCTGTGAGAAAAGGTCAGCATGTATGTGTGGGAGAGAGAAAGGGAGACAGTGTGTGAGTCAAACACAGTATAATTCCTTTATTTCCTTTCGTCCTTTTTTTCCTGCAGCCTCACGGACTATCAGTCGTTATTACGTCACCGGCAGTCTTCACTTTCACCGCCCCGGCCTGTCCGGAGCGCCACCTAGAGGCAGCCGAGTGTCTGGGTAAGAAGGTTGGGCAATAGACGATTTTCGTAAAAACAAAACAAGGGGAGAGCACTTCGTGAAAACATTAGATTAGAGTTGCTTACCTCCATTACTCGGTCAAATGCCATAGCAACAATGTAACAATGGCGTCGAAGGTTGAACCCGCAGGATGCGAATCAGCGACTTGCAAACATTTTTTTAGAAAAATTAGGGGTTGCTACAAACTGATAAAACTTGCAAAATGTGACGTAAAAATATAAATGACATAACTTTTTAGAATGACGCACGGTGTTCTAAGTGCTGTATGTCTGCTCAAACACACGAGTTGATAGGCTATGAGAGCTGAAGGTAGAGTGACTTCCCCTGTTTGACCGATTGAATTAGGCAAGATCACTCACACACACCATGAAATTACTCCCCTTAATTATTTACGAACAATTCCTATTGCCATGTCCCTTCATGCACAACTGCTCTTTCATCCAGAGAAGCCTGAAGCCCCGCCCCTTTCATTCAACCTGGCTGTTCTGTTGAACCAGTGTCTCCCCTCTGCTAAGCCATGCCCCTTTCATTCAACCTGGCTGTTCTGTTGAACCAGTGTCTCCCCTCTGCTAAGCCATGCCCCTTTCATTCATCCTGGCTGTTCTGTTGAACCAGTGTCTCCCCTCTGCTAAGCCATGCCCCTTTCATTCAACCTGGCTGTTCTGTTGAACCAGTGTCTCCCCTCTGCTAAGCCATGCCCCTTTCATTCAACCTGGCTGTTCTGTTGAACCAGTGTCTCCCCTCTGCTAAGCCATGCCCCTTTCATTCAACCTGGCTGTTCTGTTGAACCAGTGTCTCCCCTCTGCTAAGCCCCGCCCCTTTCATTCAACCTGGCTGTTCTGTTGAACCAGTGTCTCCCCTCTGCTAAGCCATGCCCCTTTCATTCATCCTGGCTGTTCTGTTGAACCAGTGTCTCCCCTCTGCTAAGCCATGCCCCTTTCATTCAACCTGGCTGTTCTGTTGAACCAGTGTCTCCCCTCTGCTAAGCCATGCCCCTTTCATTCAACCTGGCTGTTCTGTTGAACCAGTGTCTCCCCTCTGCTAAGCCCCGCCCCTTTCATTCAACCTGGCTGTTCTGTTGAACCAGTGTCTCCCCTCTGCTAAGCCATGCCCCTTTCATTCATCCTGGCTGTTCTTTTAACCAGTGTCTCCCCTCTGCTAAGCCATGCCCCTGTCATTCATCCTGGCTGTTCTGTTAATCCAGTGTCTCCCCTCTGCTAAGCCATGCCCCTGTCATTCATCCTGGCTGTTCTGTTAAACCAGTGTCTCCCCTCTGCTAAGCCATGCCCCTTTCATTCAACCTGGCTGTTCTGTTGAACCAGTGTCTCCCCTCTGCTAAGCCATGCCCCTTTCATTCAACCTGGCTGTTCTGTTGAACCAGTGTCTCCCCTCTGCTAAGCCATGCCCCTTTCATTCATCCTGGCTGTTCTGTTGAACCAGTGTCTCCCCTCTGCTAAGCCATGCCCCTTTCATTCAACCTGGCTGTTCTGTTGAACCAGTGTCTCCCCTCTGCTAAGCCATTCCCCTGTCATTCATCCTGGCTGTTCTGTTGAACCAGTGTCTCCCCTCTGCTAAGCCATGCCCCTTTCATTCAACCTGGCTGTTCTGTTGAACCAGTGTCTCCCCTCTGCTAAGCCATGCCCCTTTCATTCATCCTGGCTGTTCTGTTGAACCAGTGTCTCCCCTCTGCTAAGCCATGCCCCTTTCATTCAACCTGGCTGTTCTGTTGAACCAGTGTCTCCCCTCTGCTAAGCCATGCCCCTTTCATTCATCCTGGCTGTTCTGTTGAACCAGTGTCTCCCCTCTGCTAAGCCATGTCCTTTTCATTCATCCTGGCTGTTCTGTTGAACCAGTGTCTCCCCTCTGCTAAACCATGCCCCTTTCATTCATCCTGGCTGTTCTGTTAAACCAGTGTCTCCCCTCTGCTAAGCCATGCCCCTGTCATTCATCCTGGCTGTTCTGTTAAACCAGTGTCTCCCCTCTGCTAAGCCATGCCCCTGTCATTCATCCTGGCTGTTCTGTTAAACCAGTGTCTCCCCTCTGCTAAGCCATGCCCCTGTCATTCATCCTGGCTGTTCTGTTAAACCAGTGTCTCCCCTCTGCTAAACCATTCCCCTGTTCATTCATCCTGGCTGTTCTGTTAAACCAGTGTCTCCCCTCTGCTAAACCATTCCCCTTTCATTCAACCTGGCTGTTCTGTTGAACCAGTGTCTCCCCTCTGCTAAACCATGCCCCTTTCATTCATCCTGGCTGTTCTGTTGAACCAGTGTCTCCCCTCTGCTAAGCCCCGCCCCTTTCATTCAACCTGGCTGTTCTATTAACCAGTGTCTCCCCTCTGCTAAGCCATGCCCCTTTCACTCAACCTGGCTGTTCTGTTGAACCAGTGTCTCCCCTCTGCTAAGCCATGCCCCTTTCATTCATCCTGGCTGTTCTGTTGAACCAGTGTCTCCCCTCTGCTAAGCCATGCCCCTGTTATTCATCCTGGCTGTTCTGTTGAACCAGTGTCTCCCCTCTGCTAAGCCATGCCCCTTTCATTCATCCTGGCTGTTCTGTTGAACCAGTGTCTCCCCTCTGCTAAGCCATGCCCCTTTCATTCAACCTGGCTGTTCTGTTGAACCAGTGTCTCCCCTCTGCTAAGCCATGCCCCTTTCATTCATCCTGGCTGTTCTGTTGAACCAGTGTCTCCCCTCTGCTAAGCCATGCCCCTTTCATTCATCCTGGCTGTTCTGTTGAACCAGTGTCTCCCCTCTGCTAAGCCATGCCCCTTTCATTCATCCTGGCTGTTCTGTTTAACCAGTGTCTCCCCTCTGCTAAGCCATGCCCCTTTCATTCATCCTGGCTGTTCTGTTGAACCAGTGTCTCCCCTCTGCTAAGCCATGCCCCTGTTATTCATCCTGGCTGTTCTGTTAATCCAGTGTCTCCCCTCTGCTAAGCCATGCCCCTGTTATTCATCCTGGCTGTTCTGTTAATCCAGTGTCTCCCCTCTGCTAAGCCATGCCCCTTTCATTCATCCTGGCTGTTCTGTTGAACCAGTGTCTCCCCTCTGCTAAGCCATGCCCCTTTCATTCATCCTGGCTGTTCTGTTGAACCAGTGTCTCCCCTCTGCTAAGCCATGCCCCTTTCATTCAACCTGGCTGTTCTGTTGAACCAGTGTCTCCCCTCTGCTAAGCCATGCCCCTTTCATTCATCCTGGCTGTTCTGTTGAACCAGTGTCTCCCCTCTGCTAAGCCATGCCCCTTTCATTCAACCTGGCTGTTCTGTTGAACCAGTGTCTCCCCTCTGCTAAACCATGCCCCTTTCATTCATCCTGGCTGTTCTGTTGAACCAGTGTCTCCCCTCTGCTAAGCCATGCCCCTTTCATTCAACCTGGCTGTTCTGTTGAACCAGTGTCTCCCCTCTGCTAAGCCATGCCCCTGTTATTCATCCTGGCTGTTCTGTTGATCCAGTGTCTCCCCTCTGCTAAGCCATGCCCCTGTCATTCATCCTGGCTGTTCTGTTAAACCAGTGTCTCCCCTCTGCTAAGCCATGCCCCTGTCATTCATCCTGGCTGTTCTGTTAAACCAGTGTCTCCCCTCTGCTAAGCCATGCCCCTGTCATTCATCCTGGCTGTTCTGTTAAACCAGTGTCTCCCCTCTGCTAAGCCATGCCCCTTTCATTCAACCTGGCTGTTCTGTTGAACCAGTGTCTCCCCTCTGCTAAGCCATGCCCCTGTCATTCATCCTGGCTGTTCTGTTAAACCAGTGTCTCCCCTCTGCTAAGCCATGCCCCTTTCATTCAACCTGGCTGTTCTGTTGAACCAGTGTCTCCCCTCTGCTAAGCCATGCCCCTTTCATTCAACCTGGCTGTTCTGTTGAACCAGTGTCTCCCCTCTGCTAAACCATGCCCCTTTCATTCATCCTGGCTGTTCTGTTGAACCAGTGTCTCCCCTCTGCTAAGCCATGCCCCTTTCACTCAACCTGGCTGTTCTGTTGAACCAGTGTCTCCCCTCTGCTAAGCCATGCCCCTTTCATTCATCCTGGCTGTTCTGTTGAACCAGTGTCTCCCCTCTGCTAAGCCATGCCCCTGTTATTCATCCTGGCTGTTCTGTTAATCCAGTGTCTCCCCTCTGCTAAGCCATGCCCCTGTTATTCATCCTGGCTGTTCTGTTAATCCAGTGTCTCCCCTCTGCTAAGCCATGCCCTTGTTATTCATCCTGGCTGTTCTGTTAATCCAGTGTCTCCCCTCTGCTAAGCCATGCCCCTGTCATTCATCCTGGCTGTTCTGTTAAACCAGTGTCTCCCCTCTGCTAAACCATGCCCCTTTCATTCATCCTGGCTGTTCTTTTAACCAGTGTCTCCCCTCTGCTAAGCCATGCCCCTTTCATTCATCCTGGCTGTTCTGTTAAACCAGTGTCTCCCCTCTGCTAAGCCATGCCCCTGTCATTCATCCTGGCTGTTCTGTTAAACCAGTGTCTCCCCTCTGCTAAGCCATACCCCTGTCATTCATCCTGGCTGTTCTGTTAAACCAGTGTCTCCCCTCTGCTAAGCCATTCCCCTGTCATTCATCCTGGCTGTTCTGTTAATCCAGTGTCTCCCCTCTGCTAAGCCATGCCCCTGTTATTCATCCTGGCTGTTCTGTTAAACCAGTGTCTCCCCTCTGCTAAGCCATTCCCCTGTCATTCATCCTGGCTGTTCTGTTAATCCAGTGTCTCCCCTCTGCTAAGCCATGCCCCTTTCATTCATCCTGGCTGTTCTGTTTAACCAGTGTCTCCCCTCTGCTAAGCCATTCCCCTGTCATTCATCCTGGCTGTTCTGTTAAACCAGTGTCTCCCCTCTGCTAAGCCATACCCCTGTCATTCATCCTGGCTGTTCTGTTAAACCAGTGTCTCCCCTCTGCTAAGCCATTCCCCTGTCATTCATCCTGGCTGTTCTGTTAATCCAGTGTCTCCCCTCTGCTAAGCCATACCCCTGTCATTCATCCTGGCTGTTCTGTTAAACCAGTGTCTCCCCTCTGCTAAACCATTCCCCTGTCATTCATCCTGGCTGTTCTGTTAAACCAGTGTCTCCCCTCTGCTAAACCATTCCCCTGTCATTCATCCTGGCTGTTCTGTTAAACCAGTGTCTCCCCTCTGCTAAACCATTCGGCTAGGGGTCA
Organism: Phymorhynchus buccinoides; assembly: GCA_017654935.2. Classification (NCBI taxonomy): domain Eukaryota; kingdom Metazoa; phylum Mollusca; class Gastropoda; order Neogastropoda; family Raphitomidae; genus Phymorhynchus; species Phymorhynchus buccinoides. Next base: position 23,195,165 of record CM065711.1, read on the forward strand.
GCAGATGTCCCTCTTCCGGTCAAATGCATGTGTCCCTGCCTTAGGCTAGGGGTCAGCAGATGTCCCTCTTCCGGTCAAATGCATGTGTCCCTGCCTTAGGCCAGGGGTCAGCAGGTATCCCTCTTCCGGTCAAATGCATGTGTCCCTGCCTTAGGCTAGGGGTCAGCAGATGTCCCTCTTCTGGTCAAATGCATGTGTCCCTGCCTTAGGCTAGGGGTCAGCAGATGTCCCTCTTCCAGTCAAATGCATGTGTCCCTGCCTTAGGCCAGGGGTCAGCAGATGTCCCTCTTCCGGTCAAATGCATGTGTCCCTGCCTTAGGCCAGGGGTCAGCAGATGTCCATCTTCCGGTCAAATGCATGTGTCCCTGCCTTAGGCCAGGGGTCAGCAGATGTCCCTCTTCTGGTCAAATGCATGTGTCCCTGCCTTAGGCTAGGGGTCAGCAGATGTCCCTCTTCTGGTCAAATGCATGTGTCCCTGCCTTAGGCTAGGGGTCAGCAGATGTCCCTCTTCTGGTCAAATGCATGTGTCCCTGCCTTAGGCTAGGGGTCAGCAGATGTCCCTCTTCTGGTCAAATGCATGTGTCCCTGCCTTAGGCTAGGGGTCAGCAGATGTCCCTCTTCCAGTCAAATGCATGTGTCCCTGCCTTAGGCCAGGGGTCAGCAGATGTCCCTCTTCCGGTCAAATGCATGTGTCCCTGCCTTAGGCCAGGGGTCAGCAGATGTCCATCTTCCGGTCAAATGCATGTGTCCCTGCCTTAGGCCAGAGGTCAGCAGATGTCCCTCTTCACCGGTCAATGTCATTCATCCTGGCTGTTCTGTTAATCCAGTGTCTCCCCTCTGCTAAACCATGCCCCTGTTATTCATCCTGGCTGTTCTGTTAATCCAGTGTCTCCCCTCTGCTAAACCATGCCCCTGTTATTCATCCTGGCTGTTCTGTTAATCCAGTGTCTCCCCTCTGCTAAGCCATGCCCCTGTTGATTCATCCTGGCTGTTCTGTTAATCCAGTGTCTCCCCTCTGCTAAGCCATGGTCCCCTGTTATTCATCCTGGCTGTTCTGTTAATCCAGTGTCTCCCCTCTGCTAAGCCATGCCCCTGTTATTCATCCTGGCTGTTCTGTTAAACCAGTGTCTCCCCTCTGCTAAGCCATGCCCCTGTCATTCATCCTGGCTGTTCTGTTAAACCAGTGTCTCCCCTCTGCTGAACCAGGAAGTTGTGTTAAGCAGACTGATGTAACCAATAATTACTCTTTCTTCATTCGATTAAGGCCGTGTACACACATGAGTGAATATTCCATGCGGAAACCCGTGCGCAAATCCATAAATAAGTGAAACATAGAAGGGGATAAAAAAAAAAAAAAAATTAAAAGATTTGCGCACGTGGTTGCAAAAGTAATAATAAAGAATGGGAATATCTTTCAACCAAAATGTGAGATCAATTACTGAATTAGTACTTTATTTCTTTATTGTTTTTTTCCAATTCAGGTAAGGACGTGCGTAACGCCAAACGCGAGGATGCGGGGAAGATTCTCGCCGACGTTCTTCGAGAAATCATGTTCGACATCGGATGTCCCAACGGACTCAAGGAACTAGGCTACGGCTCGGAACACATCCCCGATCTAGTCAAAGGCACTATGCCCCAGGTTTGATAGCTTTTGTCGGTTTTTGTCTTTATTTCTGTCTATCTGTCTGTCCATCTGTTAGGCTGAGTGAAAGCGCTAGGCTCCCAGTCCAGATACATGTCCGCTGAAATCAAAGAAATGATGACTGGTTTGTGCCTTTTGGGGTTTGGTTTTATCAGTTTCTCTATCTGTCCATTTTTTCCTGCATGTTTGTTTTTGTCTGTTTGTGTGTCTGTCTGTCTGTTAGGTCTGCTGAAAGAGTTAGGGTACACGTACACATACTAGGGCATGCGGAGTTATTCCGTGCGGAAAACCGTGCGCAATCTAATAAATAAGTAAAGAAAGAAGGGGAAAGATTGGGGGGGTAGATAGCGACACATGTCGCGTATTTCCCCCTCATTCCGTACATTGTTACCCTTTCTTTTTTTACTTATGGGTTTTCCTACGGAACTTACGCGTCTAATGTGTACCCGCCTTAGGCCAGGGGTCAGCAGATGTCCCTCTTCCGGTCAAATGCATGTGTCCCTGCCTTAGGCCAGTAGGGTCAGCAGATGTCCCTCTTCCAGTCAAATGCATGTGTCCCTGCCTTAGGCTAGGGGTCAGCAGATGTCCCTCTTCTGGTCAAATGCATGTGTCCCTGCCTTAGGCCAGGGGTCAGCAGATGTCCCTCTTCTGGTCAAATGCATGTGTCCCTGCCTTAGGCTAGGGGTCAGCAGATGTCCCTCTTCTGGTCAAATGCATGTGTCCCTGCCTTAGGCTAGGGGTCAGCAGATGTCCCTCTTCTGGTCAAATGCATGTGTCCCTGCCTTAGGCTAGGGGTCAGCAGATGTCCCTCTTCTGGTCAAATGCATGTGTCCCTGCCTTAGGCCAGGGGTCAGCAGATGTCCCTCTTCCAGTCAAATGCATGTGTCCCTGCCTTAGGCCAGGGGTCAGCAGATGTCCCGTCTTCCGGTCAAATGCATGTGTCCCTGCCTTAGGCTAGGGGTCAGCAGATGTCCCTCTTCTGGTCAAATGCATGTGTACCTGCCTTAGGCCAGGGGTCAGCAGATGTCCCTCTTCCAGTCAAATGCATGTGTACCTGCCTTAGGCCAGGGGTCAGCAGATGTCCATCTTCCGGTCAAATGCATGTGTCCCTGCCTTAGGCCAGGGGTCAGAAGATGTCCATCTTCCGGTCAAATGAACACTGCCTAGGTTGGTTTTTTGCTGTTGTTGCTTTTTTGAAGTCAAAGGAAACTTCAGTTATTCGTTATTATTTAACCCATTTCACCGCCATGTCGCATTTATGCACCACAATGGTTTAACACGGCCATGTCACTAAAAGGCATCTAATCAGAGGGCCTGTTATCCTAAAGACCCTATTTTTTGTATTGATTTTGGGAGGTAAGGATAGGAGCTAATATGTTATATGTGTCAGAGAGGAATTTCCCGCAATATTGCAGATACATATATTACAGATACATTGCAGATTCATTTTTGTTCTGTACCCAGACAAAGTTTAATGGTATTTTTTGGCCGAAAAAATGGCTGCTAAAGCACGGCGAAAGGGTTAAAGCGAGGCCTATCCTTACCTCCCAAGATGAAGAGAACAAGGTCTTTGGCGACAACAGACCCTGATTTGAATGCCTTTTAGTGACATTGGTGTTAAATCATGGTGGTGCAAAGTAAGGCTATCCCCACCTCCCAAGATGAAGAGAATAGGGTCTTTGGACAACAGACGCCTGATTTGATGCCTTTTAGTGACATAGGTGTTAAATCATTGTGGTGGGCAAAGTTAGGCTAGATCCCCACCTCCCAAGATGAAGAGAACAAGGTCTTTGGGCAACAGACCCTGATTTGTATATGCCTTAGTGACATGGGTGTTAAATCATGGTGGTGCAAAAGTGCAACGTCAGTGGTGAAAGGGTTAATGTCTCGTTCTGCTTCGTGTTTTGTCTATCTTTGTCGCTCAGTCTTTCTCTCAATCTTTGTTTCTCTGGCTTTATTCAGACATTGTGATGGGTCTGTAGGTGCAACTCTTTCAGCTTCACACTGATTTCAGTTTGTTTTTCATTTGTACCCGTATAAACCTGAACTTCAGTATTTTTTTAATTCGCAGCACCGGGTCATCAAGCTGTCCCCACCTCGTGAAGCCAGGAGGAAGATTTTTGCCAAGATTTTCGAGGATTCGCCATGACTTGCACGTTTTTAACGATGCAACAACCACCATGGTGCGTCTGTCTGTGGCCCTCGTCCAGGACTTCTAGATATTTCCTCAGTTTCTTGCGGATATCGGGCCGAGAGGCGGAAAATCATCATACAAGAATTTAAGAGGGGGGGGACATGTCAGTTTTTAGGTGTCTGTTATTGATTGATTGTTGTAGCTTACACAGACACATTGGAAATTATTTTTGATGCGGTCCCCACTTCAGGATTGGGAAGATTCAGAAGGAAAGTTGAAACGTGTCATTTCATGATTGAGATGTAATTTTTTTGCTCATTATCACCCATGGAGGAGGGGGGGGTGGGTGGGGGGATTGCACATTAAAAAGAAACACACTATTTTTTACAGACTATAAATTGATATTTTGTCCCTTTTATTTTTTTTGCTGAGATATCTGCGCCTTATAAATATGACTAATCAAATGATGCAGAAACTCTCTTCTCTCTCTCGCAACGACAATCACAATGTTGTGTCAATGTTTGGGTTTGTGCCTTATAGTATAATGAGTCTTAGGGTCTGTAAAAATGTGGTTATCAATGAAGAGAACATAAAAGTCTTGAGAAAATTGAAGGTTAGAGGTTACGTTCCATTGTTGCGTCATGAAGTTGTCCACACGTCGTTCATTCACTGAGCCATTTTGTTTACAAACGCATCTCATCGCCTTTGAAAAAGTATTTTTTAAGATGAAAAATTTCGGGTTTTTTACCTCGTTTATTTTTCTCATCTTCATCTTTATGTGTTAATGTGAGGCGTTCTTTAGTTCAATTATGAAATTGAAGGTTGATGAATAATGCTTTCACACATGTGTAGGTGCAGTCTACATGCTGCCTTGGCCCCTTCCCCCTTCTCCCCCACAGACACATAACATGCGCTCAAACACACAGACACACTCACATGCGCACACACGCATGTACACACTGAAGCACACTTAAACTCATGCAAATCACATTCACACACACAAATTTGATTTCTGAGGGCGAATGAGTTCATATCGTCGGTGAAATTCACAAACCTTGTATCTCGATTATTGTAGTTTTGAAAAAAAAGAAATAAAAAAAGTGTTTTAAAAATTAACCGCGTTTACCACAATTTTTCAACTATGATGAATATGTTGTTCTATAGACATTGCGAGTTTATTCCTGGATTTTGTTGACATTGCTTTTTAATGTTTTTAGATATACGAAAAAATACGAAGATACGAGATTTTTGTCCTTAACAGTTTTTCTTCTATTTACTTATTTATTTATATTATTAAGACAACCTTTTATAGCGCCTAATCTTTAAGTCTCTAAGCGCTTTACAGAAATCACTAAAATGAATAGTAAACACAATGAACAAAAAGTATACATCAAACATTGACCAACACCCCCCTTCCCTGATCCCTCAGTCAATTTCTCAATCACGCCCAAATAATGAATAACATAATCTACAGTACACTTTCGCAACGGGGCAACTTGAAACACTCACACTGATGGACACTTAAAGACGGGCCAGGCCACAGGAGCCACACCTAGTAGCGCGATAAAATCATTTACCTACACCCACACATTATAACGAGAGAAGAGAACGAGAGGAGAGAGAGAAAGAGAGCAGAGACACACATACAGAAACAGAGCTAGAGATGGATACACAGAGAGTTCAGACAGAGGGCTCAGACAGAGAAAGAGAGAAGAGAGAGACAACAAACAAACAGATTAAGACCAGAACAATAAATACATAATCTATGACACTGAAATTCATCTTGCAGCCGAAAATAAATATCCTAGTTTTTATGCAGATCATTTGGACACCGGTTTTCTAACCACACAAAGAATTACAACATAACAAAACATGCAAACACACAAATACATGAAGGTTTTTCCCAATACTCTCTGCTTGCTATCTACTCTAAAATTAACCAACCAAACAAACAAACAAAAATGCACACTCAAATCGAAGAAAACCCTGAGCAATAAACTAGTCTGTACCCTTGCAGTATGGCTATCAAAGCATTACAGAAATACATTCTTTCTTAAAAATCATTAAAAAAAATAAAAAGCAGAAATGGCAACTATAAACATTCAGAATTGAGCATATACGGTTTTAACATAAACACAACACTTTTCTCGCTTATTTTCCAATAAAAATCTTACACAAGATTCATTTACGTTACGCAATGTGGGACACAAGCACACCCAATAGCGCAGACGCTGAATTGTCGGCTTTCTTTTTTTTTTTTTTTTTTTAGCTAAATCAACATGAAAATTTACTCAACCTTCTTTTACCCCAGATAGAAAGTCGTTAGAGATTACGAGCTTTTGGTGGTACGTGGCGGGAAAAATGAGAGAGCTGACTATCTAACTCAAACCCCCCAAAATCAAGATACGAGGTTTTTAAATTTCACCGACGATAACGGCAGATTGTTTGACCTTTTTTGACAATGGGGCTTTTTTTATACTACTGCTTGGCGACAGGAAAGGGCGATAATTTATGACTGAATTGACTGCGCCACCTAGTGGCAGAGAATTTTGTGTGGATATATACTACAGGCTACAGGGAAGGGAATTGGAAAAGTGAAAGAAAGCGGGGGGTGCAGGGGCCACAGAAGGCCCACAGCTGGGGTCCAGGGGGTGAGCCGTCCTTGACTGGAACTCCCTACCATCAGAAACAGTACGAGTTCTGCCCACGCTCAGCTCCTTCATCTCGAAGGTGCTAAAGCTCCCTGACTCAAAAACAGTGCTACCCAGGGTAGGCGAGGCGGGGAGGCAGACAGAGAGACACATTCAGACAAATAGGCATAAAGACAGATAGCAGACAGAGGAGAGACACATTCAGACTAATAGGCATAAGTAGTGACAGATAGCAGACGAGAGAGACACATTCAGACAATAGGCATACAGACAGATAGGGCAGGACGGAGAGACACATTCAGACAAATAGGCATAAGACAGATAGCAACCGGAGAGACGACATTCAGACAGAATCTGTGGGTAGGCATAAGACAGTTATAGGAGACTAGAGAGACACATTCAGATAACAAATAGGCATAGAGCATGATAGCAGACAGAGAGACACATTCAGACGAAATAGGCATAATGACTAGTATAGCAGACAGAGAGAGGACACATTCAGACACAATAGGCATAAGACAGATAGGCAGACAGAGAGACACATTCAGTACAAATCGGCATAAGACAGATAGCATACAGAGCGACACATTCAGGTACACAAATAGGCATAAGACAGATAGCACTGACAGAGAGACAGCACTTCAGAACAAATATGCGATAGACAGATAGTACAGTTTCACAGAGTTGAGACTTGTAGAGAGTACGGCGCGAGTCACAGTAGATCAAGACGATAAGAAAGAGAGAGAGAGAAAAAAACTTCTTCTGAGTTTTTCGGTGGAAAAGCAATGTAATATTTCGGCGGACATTTACTTTTTGGCGGGACTATTGCGCCCTCCGCTGATGGCTACTACTCCGTGACAGGCAAGGACAGTAATCGTATGTAGGTGGCGCACGCGTTTCAGTGCACTGAGACAGGGGCAGAGAATTTTCAGGGGGGGGTGTGACTTTGAGTTTTGGTCCATAATTGTTCCTTTGAATTTAAATCGGGTTATGAAAATGATAGCCTAGCGTAATGTGTTTGAATGTTTGTAGGAAAGTTGTTAGTCATTCGTGCGATGACAGGGTGCTAATATGTACTGGGTTTTCTGTGTGATTTGACTTGATCTTGCATTGCAATTGCCGCTACAATCGCTACGGCTGCCATATTTACGGAGTATAAGGCGATACTTTTTCCCGCAGACTGAGACCCCTGCGCCTTATAATATGACTCAGTAAAATATTATAAAAACTATGCAACAAAATCTGGATATTTGTGTTAAAATTTGGCCTTACAGTCAAAGCATATGGTATATTTATGATGTCGTAATTGTCAACTCGATTGTGTACTGTGATTGTCACTTGATTTTTATATAGGAGTACTTATAGGAGTACTTATAGTAAAGAGTACTGTACTATAGGAGTACTTATAGGAGTACTTAGGATGACTAGTATTTTACCCACTATAAGGCGCATCCCCAAACATTTTACACAAAATTCAGGTGTTGTTATTATAGTTTCTTACTATATTAACTGCTCACATTATAAGGCGCAGGGGGTCTATCAGTCTAAGAAAAAAGTATCGCCTTATTTATAGTCCGAAAAAATACAGTATATATATATATATATATACTTTTCATACACCTAGTAACCATTCTCTTTTGATTTATTAACCTGGTGACTCAGTGGCTGAGGAAGGCTTTCAGTGTTTTTTAACTGTAAAAAAATAAAGCCGAAAATTTCTTTATTTTCATAACGAAACGGCTCGTTGTTTTGGTGTTCTTTTTTATTATAATATATATATTATATATATTTTCAAAAAAAGTTTTAAAAAAACTCTTCTTTTTTTTTGTTAAGAACACAGGAACATTTCATAAAGTATAACGTTAACTGGTGTTTTGTTTCTGAGGTTTCACAAATTCAGATACAGACAGAAAAGTTTTATCAATTTGGCATTTCAAATGCTAACTTTTTTCAGTCCTACAGAGTTGTGTGGAGTGGGAAGTCTGGCTGTGTGGCTGTTATCTTTTCCTGTATATATACCCGTTTCAAAAAGTATTATTATTAATATGCAACTACAGCAAAATTATAATTTTTAAAGAATTGTCGTTTGTCCTGACTTTGTTGTTTCTCATTTAACATTTTGAAGAATAATTTTTTGGGTAGTTTTTAATATTTAGTTATGTTTATTTTGGTTTCATAGCAGCATTGAAATTAAAAATCAAATTTGTTTTTGATTCTGTTTGGCTTGGTTCGGTATGTACCAACATTGAATCTTTTTTATCTAGTTTTCAAATGTTGCGATTGTTGACTTTCTCGTTTCATTGTGAAATCTGACATTTTTATATATTTTTAAATTGTTATGCTTTGTAATCTCTTAATGGGTTTTATTGCTTAAGTTGTTTTTTTAATCATTTCTAATTGTTTTGCCAGAAAGGTTGGTTTCAGTATTTGCATTGCATTGTGGTTCTTCATATTTTGTTTTTTAATTCTTTTTGGGGCTTTACAGGGCTGCCTACTGTCCCCCCTAAGGGGTAATGTTGTGCGCCCTGGAAACAGTTAAAAAGGGGTACCCCGTCCCTGGAATCCACTTTTTTTGTCTGGCGTCCCTATGAAACTAAATATCTGTATCTTTTGGATCATTTGGGCGCTGCTGTGAATAGGGCAATTTTCAAGAAAAATCTGAAAAAATTTAAAGAGAAAGGGTGCCCTCGTTTATAAGTGTGTATACGCCCACCCACCCTCGCGAAAAGAAAGTCATCAACTTTGAAGCCCGTATAGTGTCCGGTGAGGTGGGAGCGATTAGCCTGAGACCGCCATTACTGCTGTCATAAAGCGAGATTTGGCTCCGCCTTTTCAAATAACCTAACTTCCGTTTGAACTGCTTCCTGTTGTTGTGTTTGAACAATTCTTCGCGAAAACTGGGCATTTTAAGGCATTCTTAGCTCTACAACGATCTTTTTACATCCAATGAAGGGTTATGGCATCTGTTGGACGGTATCTCGACGATAACAGGGATTTTGAAGCATTTTAACGTGAGTATTCGGCGCCAAAACCCCCCCCCACCCCCCCCTTGGCCCACCACCCAAGACCGAGTCGTGACCACTTTCGATGTTGTGACTCACAGTAGACTGTACTGAGTACGGCAATTGTTGCCTTTCTTCTCACGATTTTGTTCACTTATAGGGCGCCTGACCTCTATTTTGTTAGGCGCATAGGCTCGAAATTGGAGAAAAAAATATATCGCCTTATAGTCCTGAAAATTATGGTTTAGAATCAAAATGTTTGTAAAGCAGTCCCTTTTATTGTTAGCGAAATTTACTATGGAACATAGGAACAACGGACAACGGACACTGTTAACATTTTTGTTAACAGTCGTGTTACACAAAGCTTACTGATCAGCAAAGCATCGTGAATGGTAAAGCACCAGTGGTCTGGGCACTAGTAAAGTCATTCAGAAAAGTAGGTTAAGCAAATAATAACTCAGAAAGTTCTGCTAGGATCATCGGGTGCATTTGTATTCGAATCGCCGCGCTGATGCCTGACGTAGTGATGTTGGCCCGCTGGAAATAAGTCTGTCGCGTGGTTTTTAACTTGTTCACGTAAAGTCAAATCCCTAAGGCATGTCACCTATACGGTGCTATATAGACTTCGTTCGTTCAGATTATTACGCAGGCAGTGCGCTATATGTGTGGTGGTGAACTTTGAGTCGTTTGGAACAGTGGGCACTTACTAAGGTATGGTCTAGTAGGATAAAAATACTTCTTTAATGCCTTATTGCACGCGACCCGCGCATTTTTCATGGGCAAAACTAATTCGCTATAAAGCTTACATGGGTATTAAGGTAGTAAAAAAAATGCTGTGCTGTACATGATTGGGGATTATCCTCTGTGACTATAATTTAAATAAGGGCTATCCGTCGCTTACCTTCCAAAAAGTAAGAGAATAGGGTCTTTGGATAACAGACCCTGATTTGATGCCTTTTAGTGACATGGTTAAATCATTGTGGTGCAAAAATTGACGTTGGCGGTGAAAGGGTTAACTATATTCAACAATCTGTTGTCTGTCTTCTGAGTGCTTTCCCTTGAGCAGAACTGGTCTAAATTGGTCACAAGCAGCTTTTGAAGAAGAAAAAAATGAAAGCGCGGCCAATAGTAGCAAAGAGGCAAAAAAACACTATCGGAACAAGATGGGTACACTTGTATTCCTGCATTTCTGGTATGAACATGGCAAAGAAACTTGATGTAGTTATAGCTAGAGACTCGTTCTGTCCAACAATCCCAAACACTCACACTTGGTATGCAGCAAACAAAGTAAGCAAAAGTCCAGACGAAAATTTGCCGATTTGACTAAGTCTGTGGTGAAAAGCGACTGGGAATATATACACAAAGAAGAAAGTTAAGCACCCCACCACTTTTTTGCTGTAGATGAGATGAATTGAGTTCTAAGAGATTTATTGCAAATAATCAATAAAGAATGAAACAACATTGATTGGTAAATGAAAGTTTGACTATCTGACTATAAGAAAACGCATAATTTAATGTATGGTTTTACAAATGCATTCTGATATTCTGAAACAAAAAGGGTTGTCATGTTTAATTTTTAAAAAATACCATGTTTAATTATCAATGTAACAATTTCATATGGCTATCTGAAAAGTTAATTATTGTGGGAAAACGTCATGAGGAGTGTCCAAAACTCATTTGGCAAAAATCAAAGTTCAGTAGCGTGTGTTTCCTCCCTGTGCCTGGATGACTGCTTCAACCCTGCTTATAACGGATTAATGGTAGCCGTGTAATAGCTAAGGGGTGCTTAACTTTTTTCTTTGTGTATAGTACGGGGTGAAAGTAGTTGATTCATATTTGTCCCTGGAGACTGCTTAACCCAAGGGGTTTCCTTTGGCTATCCTCTGGCTTCATTTATAGGCAAGTTGTAAATAAGGTACCTCCTTTATAAGACTGCCTCTTCCCATAAAAATAAGACGCTACTTCTCTGAAACATTGCCATTCTTTGTAAGTATTCAAATTACCTCGCTGTGTGGACCAGCCCCTCGGAGACTATCTCCCATTTGAGACGACTATTTTGGATGAGTTTTTGAAGTCTTATAAGTGCTGGGTGGGAGGTTCCAGCAATTATACTCATGAAATTCATTTTGCTGTGAGTTTGATGATGTTTGTCTGGTGTTACTGTGCTAGTCCGTCAGGGACCGTCTCAGTGGAATTTGAGGGGCTGCTCCCGACTTCTCTGGAGAGAGTGTCAATGTCTTTCTTAAACAGTGCAAGCGTCAATGCCCTTTAAGGGACCAATTTCAGTTTTATTTCATCTTATCGCAAAAGATTTGTGTTGTGTGTGAGAGAGAGAGAGATAGGAGGAGAGAGAGAGTCAGAGAGGGGTGGGGGAGCAGGGCTATGTTTTAATTAAGTTAAAGTACTGGTATGATTGTTCGGAGAAAAATTATTATTTTTGTTGTTTTTAACAGATTAATCATGAAAAAATAATTAACATTGTTTTGAAAACAGTTTTAATACCCTTTTTTTTTTAAAGAAGGATCAGTTTCGGCGTGTGATGTTGAAAAAAAAAGTGACTTACATTTGAAATATGCTTGTGGGTGTGGGGGTGAGGGTGGGTGTAAGTGTGTGTGTGTGGTTGTTTGGAAATGATAAACAGCATTTGTATTACTTCATACATTTCCAAATGTTTGTTATTATACATGCCTTTATTGTGCATCAGTGGATCAATCAGACATATGTGTGTGGTTTGGGTTTGTTTTCTTTTGGGGGATGTGTGTTAGTGTATATGAGGGTGTGCTTCAGCTGTAGCAGTTTGTTGTTAATGTAAGTCGGCATGTATTTGTCTGTGTGTGTCTTTGAAGTGCAAAGTCTAAGTCAAGTTGTCATTTAACTCTTCTAGTTCTCCCGTGGGTGACTAATACATTCGCGCCTATAGAGAGCATCACTTCTACATCTCCTCCACCAAATGCAAAGACATTATCAGCGTGCCCAATTAATAAGCCCTGGGGTCCATGTGGAAGTTGTGTTCTGCCTTTTAGAGGCTTAGTGTCTGAAAATTTGTTGAGTTTTTTTTTTGTTAGTGAAAAGGTGTGTTTTTATTTTTGTTGTTTTGTATTTATTTAATTTTAGTCTTCCTTTTTTTTTTAGTGTAGTTTTTTTTTCTAGTGTTGATGGGTATTTGTTTTTGGTTCCTTTTTTTTTTTGTGTTTTTTTTTGGTTTTTTTTTTTTTTCAATTTTTTGTTTCTCTTTCCATTGAAGCAGCGCTATGCAGACTCTTCAAGCCTAGACGGCCTATGCGCTATACAACGTTGAAAACACCGGTTCTCGTCCGATCACCGAAGTTAAGCAACGTCGGGCCTGGTCAGCACTTGGATTGGTGACCGCCTGGGAACACCAGGTGCTGTCCGCGTTCTTTCTTTTCAGGAATAACGGGGGTATCTTAGGGTCTAGACCGAGTTGAGTTAGCGCTAATCTCATGCTGCCGCGCTATCATCTCATCATTCCAAAAATATAGTGACAATCCTCCTCTTGTGGGTTGAGATGGCAAACAGACAACGGCAATGAACTGAGTCAGACTGAGGCTACATGGTGCTGGAAGAGCTGGCTAAGATGGATCATTGAACAGGCAGAAGAGTTGCTTTGTTCAGCCAGCCTCTGACAAACAGTTCAGTGGTGTGTAGTCACTGTCTGTAGGCCCGGCTATGGCTGGCGAGGCAACTCATATCTGGGCATTTAAAGACATACGGAACATGTAGGGGAGGAGCATAAAATAAAAAGAATAAAGGAGAGTGACATGCAGTGTGAGTACCTCTTGACCGAGTAGACTAAAGCATGGATAGGGGCATGAATAGGCTTGCGTGGAGGGAAAAGGGAGGAGTCCCTCACTCTCTTCTCTCTCTCTTTAGTCCCCCAGCTAAGTATATATAGGGAGATTATCGGATCTAAGGACAGCTCGCTGACTGAGTTGTTATGCCTGACCGTGCTCGGTGAAAATTGGCGAGCTTGTAGTTTAATTTGAGTGTTGGGCTCGACTACTAATCTCGAGCTTAGCGGCATGATATTTTCGGTCTTCGCGCATGAACTAATTGGGTTTAGGTGGCGCACGTAACAAACCTGTTCGAATGGAGACGAAGCACTGGCCCTGCTTTATTATTATTATCTTAATGCTTGAAGCTACCCTTGACTGCCACCAACATATGTCACGTTTAGCATGACCTCGATGTCATCAAAACTGGTGATAACGTCAATCAGATGAAAAGGGTAATATATTCCTGATGGATCGCTGGCTTTGTAACTCTATACAGCAGTCAAGGAGAGTTGAATACCGCTCAGACCATTTGCTTAGATTGGTCATCTATCAGTTGTCTTTTTCATGTCATGATTATTTTGTACAATACATGTTTTATCCCTTAATATTTCTCTGGCTTAGTGACTGAAAGGTAGGGTTACACACAAATAATGGGCAAAAGACGGCGGCACACATCTTTGTGTCCCTGCATTCTATATGACTACTAGTCCACTTTATTGAGATAATATAAGTGAGATGAAGTAATATATTGGACAAATGGCCATCATCATAAGGATCACAAATATAATCGAAAACATTTTTTTGTAAAGAGAAGCTTGGGGTGCGTTGGGAGCTTGAAGGCGTTGCTGGTTGAATGCCTCGACCGTGTAGCTCGTCCGTCACAGTCTCTTCATGGAGGCGAGATTACAGTGATTCCTCCTTGAGGCGTTCTTGGAAGTTTAAGCGTTGCTCTGTAGACCCTCCGTGTTGCTAAACAGGATGTTGTAACAGCTTGAGTTGTTTCTTGAGAACTGTGTGATGGTGTTCTGGGATTGGTTCTCTTTGTTTCTGACTGGTGCTATATAGTCTCCTGCCTGGACTGCATGTGTGTGTGTGTGTGCAAATTGTTGATGAACAATGAAAGCGCTGGTAATGGTTCAAGAATGTTCTGACAACAATATGCAGATCTGTTCGTTAGATTGTGGAAACGTTTTTTATCATGTGTAAACGACTGACTGATTAATAAAGTTACGTACCTTTGATCATTTGCGTGATTGCGTGAGAAAGCAAATTTCTTTGATAAGAGTTTAGTCAAAACATGTTTTTGTCAAATATTGTAATAGTTTTGTTTTGTTTTGTTTTCATGATCAATCAGTGTTGCTTAGGAAGTGTTGTGTTTTGATAATGCTAATATTGTAAATGATGATGGTGATAGTAATGATTCTTGTGATGATGATAACGATTGTGATGAAGCTGATGATTGGTGTTGTTATTTTGACGCTGATGTTAGCATTAAAGATCTGAAGAAGAAAAATGTCTATTGTGATATTTAACCAGATTTGACAAAACATAGCAATCGGAAATAAAGAAAAACTAAGCGATGCATTGCATTTATAAGACCATAATCCTGATCAAAATGACATCAAAGTGCATTTACAAAATGACATCAAAGTGCATTCACAAACCGTTAATAGTATAGTATAGTATATAGTTGTGCAAGCTATATAGCCGTGCGAGGCCTGTTGCTGTCTTTTGATCAGAAACTAACTAGCCTAACTTTGGCTACAAACACAACCAATGTACAAATGATGAGAGTAAGACAGCACTCATTTGTTTTGCGGGCCATCAACAATTCTAATAAGCAACAAGAGAGACACAGAAAGAGTCCGGGAGAGAAAGAGAGAGGTGAGAGGCAGAAATCTAGGGGAGAAAGAGAGAGGGAGAGGAGAAAGACAAGGGGAAGAAAGAGAGAGGGAACACAGAAAGACGACGGAGATGAAAGAGAGAGGAGACCAGAAGACGAAGGGAGAGAAAGAGAGAGGGAGACCAGAAGCTGAAGGGAGAGAATGAGAGGGAGAGACAGAAAGATGAAGGTAGTAGAAAGAAGAGAGGGAGACACAGAAGAACGAAGGAAGAAGAGATAGGGAGAGACCAGAAAGATGAAGGGAGAGAAAGAGAGAGGGAGATGAAAAGACGAAGAGATAAAGAGAAGGGAGACACAGAAATACGAAGGGAGAGAAAGATAGAGGGAGACACCGCAAGACGAAGGGAGATAGAGGGAGAGAAAAAGACGAAGGGAGGAAAGATAGAGGAGAGGCCGACAGACAAAGGGAGAGAAGAGAGGAGGGGGAGAGGCAGAAGACAAAGGAGAGAAAGAGATGGGAGGCAGAAGACGCGGAGAGAAAGAGAAGGGAGACACAGAAGACAAGGGAGAGAGGGGAGAGGCAGAAAGACAAGGGAGAGATAAGAGAGCGGGAGAGGCAGAAAGACAAGGGAGAGAAGAGAGGAGGGAGAGGCCAGAAAGACAAAGGGAGAGAAAGAGAGGGGAGAGGCAGAAAAAAGACAAAAGGGATAGAAAGAGTGAGAGGCAGAAAGCAAAGGGAGAGAAAGAGAGGGAGAGGCAAAAGACGAAGGGAGATAAAGAGAAGGAAGACACAGAAAGACAAAGGGAGAGAGAGAGGCAGAATAGAAAGAAGAAGGAGAGAGGGAAAGCCGATGAAGCATGTGGTAGGCAGTTATATTGATGAATGAGAATAGCATTGATTTTAAACACATAGTTTTATAGGGACATGAATTTGTTTTTAAATTGTCCACAAATACTCCTAATAAATTGCAGTCGTTCTCTTGTGACTGATTGTTTTTTGCTGGGTTGTGGTTGTTTGTTGTTTTCACTTTTGCCACAGGCAAATCAAGACATTATAATATGAATTGAGTTCAATGTATCCTGGAGCCGTGGTGGATCCTCGTGCCTCCATACGGGGAGCTGGAAAACATCGCCCCCCCCTCCACAAGTCTCTCTTCCCGGTGGGGGTCTTTCCATACATATAATTCCCCCCCCGGATGAGACACTTTTGTGAGGGGGGCGATGTCTTGCCAGTCCCCGTTATGGAGGCCCAGGCGATCCACCCACTGCTCCGGTACATTGAACTCAATTCATATTATAATGTCTTGATTTGCCTGTGGCAAAAGTGAAACAACCAACAACCACAACCCAGCAAAACAATCAGTCACAAAGAGAACGACTAGTCAATTTATTAGGAGTATTTGTGACAATTTAAAAACAAATTCATGTCCCTATAAAACTATGTGTTTAAAATCAATGCTATTCTCATTCATCAATATAACTGCCTACCGTCATGCTTCATCGCTTTACCTCTCTCCTTCTTCTTTCTCTTTCTGCCTCTCTCTCTCCCTTTGTCTTTCTGTGTCTCCCTCTCTCTTTCTCTCCCTTCGTCTTTCTGCCTCTCCCTCTCTCTTTCTCTCCCTTTGTCTTTCTGCCTCTCCCTCTCTCTTTCTCTCCCTTAGTCTTTCTGCCTCTCCCTCTCTCTTTCTCTCCCTTCGTCTTTCTGTGTCTCCCTCTCTCTTTCTCTCCCTTCGTCTTTCTGTGTCTCCCTCTCTCTTTCTCTCCCTTCTGTCCCTGTCTGTCTCTTCCTCTTATTTTTCTCCCTTTGTCTTTCTGTGTCTCACTCTCTCTTTCTCTCTCTCCACTCTCGTCTTTCTGTCTCTCCCTCTCTCTTTTCTAGACCCTTCGTATTTCTCTCCTGTCTCCCTCTCTCTTTCTCTCCCTTCGTCTTTCTGTGTCTCCCTCTCTCTTTCTCTCCCTTCGTACTTTTCTGAGCCTCTCCCTCTCTCTCCCTTTCGTCTTTCTGTGTCTCCCTCTCTCTTTCTCTCCACTTTGTCTGTCTGTCTCTCTCTCTCTTTCTCCTCCCTTCGCTTCTCTCATGCCTCTCCTCTCTCTCCTCTTTCTATCCCTTCATCTTTCTGGTTCTCTCCCTCTTCTGACTTCTCAGTCCCTTCCTTCTTTCTGTTGTCTCCCTTGTTCTCTTTGCTTCTCCCTTCATCTTTCCTGTCTCTCCCTCTCATCTTTTCTCCTCCTTCATCTTTCTTGTTGTCTCCCTCTCCATGCTTTCTACTCCCTTCGTCTTTCTGCGTCTCCCCTCGACTCTTTCTCTGCCTTCGTCTTTCTGTGTTCTCCCTCTCTCTTTCTCTCTCCCTTCGTCTTTCTTCTGCCTTCTCCCTCTCTCTTTCTCTCCCTTTGTCTTTCTGCCTCTCCCTCTCTCTTTCTCTCTCCTTAGTCTTTCTGTGTCTCTCTTCGTTTGCTTATTAGGAATTGTTGATGGCCCGCAAAACAAATGAGTGCTGTCTTACTCTCATCATTTGTACATTGGTTGTTGTTTGTAGCCCAAAGTTAGGCTAGTTAGTTTCCTGATCAAAAGATCAGCAACAGGCCTCGCGGCCTATATACGCTTGCACAACTATATACTATACTATACTATTAACGGTTTGTGAATGCACTTTGATGTCATTTTGATCAGGATTATGGTCTTATAAATGCAATGCATCGCTTAGTTTTTCTTTATTTCCGATTGCTATGTTTTGTCAAATCTGGTTAAATATCACAACAGACATTTTTCTTCTTCAGATATTTAATGCTAACATCAGCATCAAAATAACAACACCAATCATCAGCTTCATCACAATCGGCATCATCATCACAAGAATCATTACTATCACCATCATCATTTACAATATTAGCATTATCAAAACACAACACTTCCTAAGCAACACTGATTGATCATGAAAACAAAACAAAACAAAACTATTACAATATTTGACAAAAACATGTTTTGACTAAACTCTTGTCAAAGAAATTTGCTTTCTCACGCAATCACGCAAATGATCAAAGGTACGTAACTTTATTAATCAGTCAGTCGTTTACACATGATAAAAAACGTTTCCACAATGTAACGAACAGATCTGCATATTGTTGTCAGAACATTCTTGAACCATTACCAGCGCTTTCATTGTTCATCAACAATTTGCACACACACACACACATGCAGTCCAGGCAGGAGACTATATAGCACCAGTCAGAAACAAGAGACTTGTTAGAACGTCCAAAGAGAACCAATCCCAGAACACCATCACACAGTTCTCAAGAAACAACTCTAGCTGTTACAACATCCTGTTTAGCAACACAGAGGTCTACAGGCAACGCCTCTTTCCAAGAACTGTAAGGGAGTGGAATTGCCTTAACGAAGAGACTGTGAAGGCTGAGACGGTCGAGGCATTCAAACAGCGCCTCCCGTCCAACGACCCAAGTTTCTATAAAAAAAATGTTTTGTTTTTTGTGTGAGATGATGGACATTTTCCAACATTATTTCTCATCTCACTTATATTATTATAAAGTGGAGTGCTCTTAGCGCGAAATTCAGGGAACAAAGATTTTTGTGCGCGTTGACCATTATTTGTGTTAACCCCTTGACTGCCAGAGAAAATTCAAGGAAACAATTATTGGGCAAATCATGACATGAAAAAGACAACTTGATAGAGCCAATCCGGCAAAATGGTCTGGGGATATAACTCTCTTGACTGTGTTAGAGCAAAAAGCCAGCATATCAGAGTTATTCCTCTTCATCTGATGACATCATCAGTGTTGACATCAGGTCAGTACGTGATATGTTGGTGGCAGTCAAGGGGTTAAGCATTAAGTAATAATAATAAAGAGGGGTTTCGTCCTTTCGAACAGGTTTGTGTGCGCAAACCAATAGTTCATGCTGAGACCGAAAAATATGGTAAGTGATTGTAGTGGCAATGGCTAACCTAGCTCGCCAATTTCACCGCCAGGTGGCATAACGCTCCAGTGGGGATAATCCTCCCTATATTCTTAGCTGGGGATAAAGAGAGAGAGAGAGAGTGAGGGACTCCTCTCCCTCACGGCCTATTCATGCTATCCAGTTTTTGAGGTTAAGAGTACTCCACTGCATGTCACTCCCTTTATTCTTTTTATTTTATGCTCTCCCCTACATGTTCCGTTGTCTTTAAATGCCAGAAATGGTTGCCGCCAACCTACCGGCTACAGACAGTGACACACACACTGAACGTTGTCAGAGGGCTTGGTGAACAAAGCAACCTTCTGCTGTTTCAATGTCCATCTTTCAGTCTTCCAGCACCATGTGCTGTCTGACGTTCTTGGTGGTCCGCTGCATCTCAACCCACAAGAGGGGAGTCGCTATATTTTTGAATGATGATGATGATGATGAGATTAGCGTCCAATCGGTCAGAGACCCTTATGGACGGTATTCCTGAAAAGAAAGAATGCCAACAGCACCTGGTGTTCCCAGGCGGTCACCCATCCAAGTACTGACCAGGCCCCACGTTGCTTAACTTCGGTGATCGGACGAGAACCTGTGTTTTCAACGTGGTATGGCCGTTGGCTTGGAGTGTGCATGCGTTGCTTCAAATCAATGGAAGAAACGGTGAGATAAGCTCTAAAAGCAGACAAACGCATGGCAGGGTGCTTGGCAGTGACTGTCTTTGCATTTGGTGGGAGTGTAGAGTGATGTCTTGGGCGCATGTATTCTCCCATGGTGCTAGAAGAGTGAAATGAAACTTTGACTTAGACTTTGCCTTCACACACACACACAGACACACACACGCCGACTTACATTAACAACAAACTGCTACAGCTGAAGCACACCCTCATATACACTAACACACATCCCCCAAAAGAAAACAAACCCAAACCACACACATATGTCTGATTGATCCACTGATGCACAATAAAGGCATGTATAATAACAAACATTTGGAAATGTATGAAGTAATACAAATGCTGTTTATCATTTCCATACAACCACACACACACACTTACACCCACCCTCACCCCCACACCCACAAGCATATTTCAAATGTAAGTCACTTTTTTTTCAACATCACACGCCGAAACTGATCCTTCTTTTTAAAAAAAAAAGGTATTAAAACTGTTTTCAAAACAATGTTCATTTTTTTTCATGATTAATGTTAAAAACAACAAAAATAATAATTTTTCTCTGAACAATCATACTAGTACTCTGTTCTTAAAACATGCCTGCCCCCCACCCTCTCTCTCTCTCTCTCTCTCACACAATCTTTTGGATAAGACTTAAAACTGAGGTCCCTTAAAGGGTGACGCTGCACTGGCAGCGACACTCTCTCCAGGGGGGAGCAGCCCAAATTCCACTGAGACGGTCCCTGGGACTAGACAGTAACACAGACAAACATCATCAAACTCACAGATGAATATCATAGTACAGTGGAACCTCCCTTTATAAGACCTTCAAAAATCATCCAAAATGAGGTCTTATAAGGGAGGGGGGGGGTCTTGAAGAGAGGTAATCTTCTAGAGGTAAGCTTCTAGCACGCATATGTGCATGCTAGGTAGTGAAAAAGTTAAAAACCAGGGACAGACTTATTTCCAGGGGCAAACATCACTATGTCAGGCATCGGGGTCGAAACAAATGCACGTGACCTAGCAGAACTTCTGGATTTTTGCTTACCTACTTTTCTTGATGCTTTCTAGTGCCAGTGTGCTTTACCATTCACGATGCTTTGCTGATCAGTAAGCTTTGTGTAACACGACTGTTAACAAAAATGTTAACAGTGTCCGTTGTCCGTTGTTCCTATGTTCCATAGTAAATTTCGCTAACAATAAAAGGGACTGCTTTACAAACATTTTGATTCTACCATAATTTTCTGGTTATAAGGCGATATTTTGTTCTCCAATTTCGACCTATGCGCCTAACAAATGAGGGGCGCCCTATAAGTGAACAAAATCGTGAGAAGAGAGGCAATGACTGCCGTGTTCAGTACAGTCTACTGTGAGTCAGACATCGAAAGTGGTCACGAGTCGCCGATACGACGAATACTCACGTTAAAATGCTTCAAAATCCCTGTTATCATCCGAGATACCGTCCAACAGATGCCATAACCCTTCATTGGATGTAAAAAGCATCGTTGTAGAGCTTAAAAATGCCATTTTCGCGAAGAATTGTTCAAACACAACAACAGGAAGCAGTTCAAACGGAAGTTTGGTTATTTGAAAGGGGAGCCAAATCTCGTTTATGACAGCAGTAATGGCGGTTGGTAATCGCTCACCGGACACATACGGGCTTCAAAGTTTGACTTTCTTTTGCGAGGTGCGTATCACCTTATAAACGAGGGCACCCTTTTCTTTAAATTTTTTTCAGATTTTTTCTTGAAAATTGCCCTATTCACAGCAGCGCCCAATGATCCAAAAGATACAGTATTTAGTTTCTAGGGACGCCAGACAAAAAAGTGGATTCCAGGGACGGGGTACCCCTTTTTAACTGTTTCCAGGGACACATACCCCTTAGGGGGGACAGTAGGCAGCCCTGTAAAGCCCCAAAAAGAATTAAAAAACAAAATATGAAGAACCACAATGCAATGCAAATACTGAAACCAACCTTTCTGGCAAAACAATTAGAAATGATTAAAAAAACAACTTAAGCAATAAAACCCATTAAGAGATTACAAAGCATAACAATTTAAAAATATATAAAAATGTCAGATTTCACAATGAAACGAGAAAGTCAACAATTGCAACATTTGAAAACTAGATAAAAAAGATTCAATGTTGGTACATACCGAACCAAGCCAAACAGAATCAAAAACAAATTTGATTTTTAATTTCAATGCTGCTATGAAACCAAAATAAACATAACTAAATATTAAAAACTACCCAAAAAATGATTCTTCAAAATGTTAAATGAGAAACAACAAAGTCAGGACAAACGACAATTCTTTAAAAATTATAATTTTGCTGTAGTTGCATATTAATAATAATACTTTTTGAAACGGGTATATATACAGGAAAAGATAACAGCCGCACAGCCAGACTTCCCACTCCACACAACTCTGTAGGACTGAAAAAATTGGTGCATTTGAAATGCCAAATTGATAAAACTTTTCTGTCTGTCTGAATTTGTGAACCTCAGAAACAAAACCAGTTAACGTTAACTTTATGAAATGTTCTGTGTTCTTTAACAAAAAAAAGAAGTTTTTTAAAACTTTTTTTTAACTATATATATATATATATAATAAAAAAGAACACAAAACAACGAGCCTTTTCGTTATGAAAATAAAGAAATTTTCGGCTTTATTTTACCAGTTAAAAACACTGAAAGCCTTCCTCAGCCACTGAGTCACCAGGTTAATAAATCAAAAGAGAATGGTTACTAGGTGTATGAAAAGTATATATATATATATATATACTGTATTTTTCGGACTATAAGGCGATACTTTTTTCTTAGACTGAGACCCCCGCGCCTTATAATGTGAGCAGGTAATATAGTAAGAAACTATAATAACAACACCTGAATTTGGTGTAAAATGTTTGGGGATGCGCCTTATAGTGGGTAAAATACTAGTCATCCTAAGTACTCCTATAAGTACTCCTATAAGTACTCCTATAAGTACTCCTATAAGTACTCCTATATAAAAATCAAGTGACAATCACAGTACACAATCGAGTGACAATTGCATCATAAATATACCATATGCTTTGGACTGTAAGGCCAAATTTTAACACAAATTCCAGATTTTGTTAGCATAGTTTCTTACTATTTTACTAGTCACATTATAAGGCGCAGGGGTCTCAGTCTGGGGAAAAGTATCGCCTTATACTCCGTAAAATAGGGTAAGCGATTGTAGCGGCAATTGCAATGCAAGATCAAGTCAAATCACACAGAAAACCCAGTACATATTAGCACCCTGTCATCGCACGAATGACTAACAACTTTCCTACAAACATTCAAACACATTACGCTAGGCTATCATTTTCATAACCCGATTTAAATTCAAAGGAACAATTATGGACCAAACTCAAAGTCAAACTGAAAATTCTCTGCCCCTGTCTCGTGCACTGAAACGCGTGCGCCACCTACATACGATTACTGTCCTTGCCCGTCACGGAGTAGTAGCATCAGGGAGGGGAATAGTCCGCCAAAAAGTAAATGTCCGCCGAAATTACATTGCTTTTCCACCGAAAAAAGAAGAAGTTTTTTTCTCTCTCTCTCTTTCTTATGTCTGTCTCTGTGACTCGGGTCTCTCTACGTCTCTCTGTCTGCTATCTGTCTTATGCCTATTTGTCTGAATGTGTCTCTCTGTCTGCTATCTGTCTTATGCCTATTTGTCTGAATGTGTCTCTCTGTCTGCTATCTGTCTTATGCCTATTTGTCTGAATGTGTCTCTCTGTCTGCTATCTGTCTTATGCCTATTTGTCTGAATGTGTCTCTCCGTCTGCTATCTGTCATGCCTATTTGTCTGAATGTGTCTCTCTGTCTCCTATCTGTCTTATGCCTATTTGTCTGAATGTGTCTCTCCGTCTGCTATCTGTCTTATGCCTATTTGTCTGAATGTGTCTCTCCGTCTGCTATCTGTCTTATGCCTATTTGTCTGAATGTGTCTCTCTGTCTCCTATCTGTCTTATGCCTATTTGTCTGAATGTGTCTCTCTGTCTGCTATCTGTCTTATGCCTATTAGTCTGAATGTGTCTCTCTGTCTGCTATCTGTCTTATGCCTATTTGTCTGAATGTGTCTCTCTGTCTGCCTCCCCGCCTCGCCTACCCTGGGTAGACTGTTTTTGAGTCAGGGAGCTTTAGCACCTTCGAGATGAAGGAGCTGAGCGTGGGCGACTCGTACTGTTTCTGATGGTAGGGAGTTCCAGTCAAGGACGGCTCACCCCCTGGACCCCAGCTGTGGGCCTTCTGTGGCCCCTGCACCCCCGCTTTCTTTCACTTTTCCAATTCCCTTCCCTGTAGCCTGTAGTATATATCCACACAAAATTCTCTGCCACTAGGTGGCGCAGTCAATTCAGTCATAAATTATCGCCCTTTCCTGTCGCCAAGCAGTAGTATAAAAAAAGCCCCATTGTCAAAAAAGGTCAAACAATCTGCGTATCGTCGGTGAAATTCACAAACCTCGTATCTCGATTTTGGGGGGTTTGAGTTAGATAGTCAGCTCTCTCATTTTTCCCGCCACGTACCACCCAAAGCTCGTATCTCTAACGACTTTCTATCTGGGGTAAATGAAGTTGAGTAAATTTTCATGTTGATTTAGTAAAAAAAAAAAAAAAAAAGAAAGGACAATTCAGCGTCTGCGCTATTGGGTGTGCTTGTGTCCACATTGCGTAACGTAAATGAATCTTGTGTAAGATTTTTATTGGAAAATAAGCGAGAAAAGTGTTGTGTTTATGTTAAAACCGTATATGCTCAATTCTGAATGTTTATAGTTGCCATTTCTGCTTTTTATTTTTTTTAATGATTTTTAAGAAAGAATGTATTTCTGTAATGCTTTGATAGCCATACTGCAAGGGTACAGACTAGTTTATTGCTCAGGGTTTTCTTCGATTTGTGTGTGCATTTTTGTTTGTTTGTTTGCTTGGTTAATTTTAGAGTAGATAGCAAGCAGAGAGTATTGGGAAAAACCTTCATGTATTTGTGTGTTTGCATGTTTTGTTATGTTGTAATTCTTTGTGTGATTAGAAAACCGGTGTCCAAATGATCTGCATAAAAACTAGGATATTTATTTCGGTGCAAGATGAATTTCAGTGTCATAGATTATGTATTTATTTAATCTGTCTCTGTTTGTGTGTCTCTCTCTTCTCTCTTTCTCTGTCTGTCCCTCTGTCTGACTCTCTGTGTCTCCATCTCTGTCTGTCTGTCTGTGTGTCTGTCTCTTTCTCTCTCTCTCTCGTTCTCTTTCTCGTTATAAGTGTGGGTGTAGGTGTGATTTGTTAATAGTGTGGCCTGGGCGTCTTTAAGTGTCCATCAGTGTGAGTGTTTCAAGTTGGTTGCAAAAGTGTACTGTAGATTATGTCATTCATTATTTGGGCGTGATTGAGAAATTGACTGAGGGATCAGGGAAGGGGGGTGTTGGTCAATGTTTGATGTATACTTTTTGTTCATTGTGTTTACTATTCATTTTAGTGATTTCTGTAAAGCGCTTAGAGCTTAAAGATTAGGCGCTATAAAAGTTGTCTTAATAAATAAATAAATAAGTAAATAGAAGAAAAACTGTTAAGGACAAAAATCTCGTATCTTCGTATTTTTTCGTATATCTAAAAACATTAAAAAGCAATGTCAACAAAATCCAGGACTAAACTCGCAATGTCTTGAACAACATATTCATCATAGTTGATAAATTGTGGTAAACGCGGTTAATTTTTAAAACACTTTTTTTTTTTTTTTTTTCTCAAAACTACCTTAATCGAGATACAAGGTTTGTGAATTTCATCGACGATATGAACTCATCGCCTCAGAAATCAAATTGTGTGTGTGAATGTGATTTGCATGAGTTTAAGTGTGCTTCAGTGTGTACATGCGTGTGTGCGCATGTGAGTGTGTCTGTGTGTTTGAGCGCATGTTATGTGTCTGTGGGGGAGAAGGGGGAAGGGGCCAAGGCAGCATGTAGACTGCACCTACACATGTGTGAAAGCATTATTCATCAACCTTCAATTTCATAATTGAACTAAAGAACGCCTCACATTAACACATAAAGATGAAGATGAGAAAAAGAAACGAGGTAAAAAACCCGAAATTTTTCATCTTAAAAAATACTTTTTCAAAGGCGATGAGATGCGTTTGTAAACAAAATGGCTCAGTGAATGAACGACGTGTGGACAACTTCATGACGCAACAATGGAACGTAACCCTAACCTTCAATTTTCTCAAGACTTTTATGTTCTCTTCATTGATAACCACATTTTTACAGACCCTAAGACTCATTATACTATAAGGCACAAACCCAAACATTGACACAACATTGTGATTGTCGTTGCGAGAGAGAGTCTGCATAATTTTATTAGTCATATTATAAGGCGCAGATATCTCAGTATAAAAAATAAAAGGGAAAAATATCAATTTATAGTCTGTAAAAAATAGTGGTTTTTTTAAATGTGCAATCCCCCCACCCACCCCTCCCTCCTCCATGGGTGGAAGAAAAACATTCTCTCAATCATGAAATGACACTTTCCAATGTTCTCTGAATCTTCCCAATCCTGAAGTGGTGACTGCATCAAAAATAATTTCCAATGTGTGTGTCTGTGTATACAACAACAATCAATCATAACAGACACCTAAAACTGACATGTCCCCCCCTCTTAAATTCTTGATGATTTTTCGCCGGCCCGATATCCGCAAGAAACTGAGGAATATTAGAAGTCCTGGACGAGGCCACAGACAGACGACCATGGTTGTTGTTGCATCGTTAAAACGTTGTCATGGAATCCTCAAACATCTTGGCAAAATCTTCCTCCTTGGCTTCACGAGGGGACAGCTTGATGACCCGGTGCTGCGAAATTAAAAAAATACTGAAGTTCGGTTTCTGGTCAAATGAAAAACAAACTGAAATCAGTGTGAAGCTGAAAGAGTTGCACCTACAGACCCATCACAATGTCTGAATAAAGCCAGAGAAACAAAGATTGAGAGAAAGACTGAGCGACAAAGATAGACAAAACACGAAGCAGAACGAGACATTAACCCTTTCACCACTGACGTTGCACTTTTGCACCACCATGATTTAACACCCATGTCACTAAAAGGCATCAAATCAGGGTCTGTTGTCCAAAGACCTTGTTCTCTTCATTTGGGGAGGTGGGGATAGCCTTACTTTGCACCACCATGATTTAACACCCATGTCACTAAAAGGCATCAAATCAGGGTCTGTTGTCCAAAGACCTTGTTCTCTTCATTTGGGGAGGTGGGGATAGCCTTACTTTGCACCACCATGATTTAACACCCATGTCACTAAAAGGCATCAAATCAGGGTCTGTTGTCCAAAGACCTTGTTCTCTTCATTTGGGGAGGTGGGGATAGCCTTACTTTGCACCACCATGATTTAACACCCATGTCACTAAAAGGCATCAAATCAGGGTCTGTTGTCCAAAGACCTTGTTCTCTTCATTTGGGGAGGTGGGGATAGCCTTACTTTGCACCACCATGATTTAACACCCATGTCACTAAAAGGCATCAAATCAGGGTCTGTTGTCCAAAGACCTTGTTCTCTTCATTTGGGGAGGTGGGGATAGCCTTACTTTGCACCACCATGATTTAACACCCATGGCACTAAAAGGCATCAAATCAGGGTCTGTTGTCCAAAGACCTTGTTCTCTTCATTTGGGGAGGTGGGGATAGCCTTACTTTGCACCACCATGATTTAACACCCATGTCACTAAAAGGCATCAAATCAGGGTCTGTTGTCCAAAGACCTTGTTCTCTTCATTTTGGGAGGTGGGGATAGCCTTACTTTGCACCACCATGATTTAACACCCATGTCACTAAAAGGCATCAAATCAGGGTCTGTTGTCCAAAGACCCTTGTTCTCTTCATTTGGGGAGGTGGGGATAGCCTTACTTTGCACCACCATGATTTAACACCCATGTCACTAAAAGGCATCAAATCAGGGTCTGTTGTCCAAAGACCTTGTTCTCTTCATTTGGGGAGGTGGGGATAGCCTTACTTTGCACCACCATGATTTAACACCCATGTCACTAAAAGGCATCAAATCAGGGTCTGTTGTCCAAAGACCTTGTTCTCTTCATTTGGGGAGGTGGGGATAGCCTTACTTTGCACCACCATGATTTAACACCCATGGCACTAAAAGGCATCAAATCAGGGTCTGTTGTCCAAAGACCTTGTTCTCTTCATTTGGGGAGGTGGGGATAGCCTTACTTTGCACCACCATGATTTAACACCCATGGCACTAAAAGGCATCAAATCAGGGTCTGTTGTCCAAAGACCTTGTTCTCTTCATTTGGGGAGGTGGGGATAGCCTTACTTTGCACCACAATGATTTAACACCCATGGCACTAAAAGGCATCAAATCAGGGTTTTGTTGTCCAAAGACCTTGTTCTCTTCATTTGGGGAGGTGGGGATAGCCTTACTTTGCACCACCATGATTTAACACCCATGTCACTAAAAGGCATCAAATCAGGGTCTGTTGTCCAAAGACCTTGTTCTCTTCATTTTGGGAGGTGGGGATAGCCTTACTTTGCACCACCATGATTTAACACCCATGTCACTAAAAGGCATCAAATCAGGGTCTGTTGTCCAAAGACCTTGTTCTCTTCATTTGGGGAGGTGGGGATAGCCTTACTTTGCACCACCATGATTTAACACCCATGGCACTAAAAGGCATCAAATCAGGGTCTGTTGTCCAAAGACCTTGTTCTCTTCATTTGGGGAGGTGGGGATAGCCTTACTTTGCACCACAATGATTTAACACCCATGGCACTAAAAGGCATCAAATCAGGGTCTGTTGTCCAAAGACCTTGTTCTCTTCATTTGGGGAGGTGGGGATAGCCTTACTTTGCACCACCATGATTTAACACCCATGGCACTAAAAGGCATCAAATCAGGGTCTGTTGTCCAAAGACCTTGTTCTCTTCATTTGGGGAGGTGGGGATAGCCTTACTTTGCACCACCATGATTTAACACCCATGTCACTAAAAGGCATCAAATCAGGGTCTGTTGTCCAAAGACCTTGTTCTCTTCATTTGGGGAGGTGGGGATAGCCTTACTTTGCACCACCATGATTTAACACCCATGTCACTAAAAGGCATCAAATCAGGGTCTGTTGTCCAAAGACCTTGTTCTCTTCATTTGGGGAGGTGGGGATAGCCTTACTTTGCACCACCATGATTTAACACCCATGTCACTAAAAGGCATCAAATCAGGGTCTGTTGTCCAAAGACCTTGTTCTCTTCATTTGGGGAGGTGGGGATAGCCTTACTTTGCACCACCATGATTTAACACCCATGTCACTAAAAGGCATCAAATCAGGGTCTGTTGTCCAAAGACCCTGTTCTCTTCATTTGGGGAGGTGGGGATAGCCTTACTTTGCACCACCATGATTTAACACCCCATGGCACTAAAAGGCATCAAATCAGGGTCTGTTGTCCAAAGACCTTGTTCTCTTCATTTGGGGAGGTGGGGATAGCCTTACTTTGCACCACCATGATTTAACACCCATGTCACTAAAAGGCATCAAATCAGGGTCTGTTGTCCAAAGACCTTGTTCTCTTCATTTGGGGAGGTGGGGATAGCCTTACTTTGCACCACCATGATTTAACACCCATGTCACTAAAAGGCATCAAATCAGGGTCTGTTGCCCAAAGACCTTGTTCTCTTCATCTTGGGAGGTGGGGATAGCCTTACTTTGCACCACCATGATTTAACACCCATGTCACTAAAAGGCATCAAATCAGGGTCTGTTATCCAAAGACCTTGTTCTCTTCATTTGGGGAGGTGGGGATAGCCTTACTTTGCACCACCATGATTTAACACCCATGTCACTAAAAGGCATCAAATCAGGGTCTGTTGTCCAAAGACCTTGTTCTCTTCATTTGGGGAGGTGGGGATAGCCTTACTTTGCACCACCATGATTTAACACCCATGTCACTAAAAGGCATCAAATCAGGGTCTGTTGTCCAAAGACCTTGTTCTCTTCATTTGGGGAGGTGGGGATAGCCTTACTTTGCACCACCATGATTTAACACCCATGTCACTAAAAGGCATCAAATCAGGGTCTGTTGTCCAAAGACCTTGTTCTCTTCATTTGGGGAGGTGGGGATAGCCTTACTTTGCACCACCATGATTTAACACCCATGTCACTAAAAGGCATCAAATCAGGGTCTGTTGTCCAAAGACCTTGTTCTCTTCATTTGGGGAGGTGGGGATAGCCTTACTTTGCACCACCATGATTTGACACCCATGTCACTAAAAGGCATCAAATCAGGGTCTGTTGTCCAAAGACCTTGTTCTCTTCATCTTGGGAGGCAAGGATTGGCCTCGCTTTAACCCTTTCGCCGCCAGCCATTTTTCGGCCAAAAAATACCATTAAACTTGTCTGGGTAGAGAACAAAAATGAATCTGCAATGTATCTGCAATATATGTATCTGCAATATTGGGAATTCCTCTCTGACACATATAACATATTAGTCCTATCCTTACCTCCCAAAATCAAGAAAATAGGGTCTTTGGATAACAGGCCCTGATTAGATGCCTTTTTAGTGACATGGGTGTTAAACCATTGTGGTGCATAAATGCGACATTGGCGGTGAAAGGGTTAAATAACGAATAACTGAAGTTTCCTTTGACTTCAAAAAAGCAACAACAGCAAAAAAACAACCTAGGCAGTGTTCATTTGACCGGAAGATGGACATCTGCTGACCCCTGGCCTAAGGCAGGGACACATGCATTTGACCGGAAGAGGGACATCTGCTGACCCCTGGCCTAAGGCAGGGACACATGCATTTGACCAGAAGAGGGACATCTGCTGACCCCTGGCCTAAGGCAGGGACACATGCATTTGACCAGAAGAGGGACATCTGCTGACCCCTGGCCTAAGGCAGGGACACATGCATTTGACCAGAAGAGGGACATCTGCTGACCCCTGGCCTAAGGCAGGGACACATGCATTTGACCAGAAGAGGGACATCTGCTGACCCCTGGCCTAAGGCAGGGACACATGCATTTGACCGGAAGAGGGATACCTGCTGACCCCTGGCCTAAGGCAGGGACACATGCATTTGACCAGAAGAGGGACATCTGCTGACCCCTGGCCTAAGGCAGGGACACATGCATTTGACCGGAAGATGGACATCTGCTGACCCCTGGCCTAAGGCAGGGACACATGCATTTGACCGGAAGATGGACATCTGCTGACCCCTGGCCTAAGGCAGGGACACATGCATTTGACCAGAAGAGGGACATCTGCTGACCCCTGGCCTAAGGCAGGGACACATGCATTTGACCGGAAGATGGACATCTGCTGACCCCTGGCCTAAGGCAGGGACACATGCATTTGACCAGAAGAGGGACATCTGCTGACCCCTAGCCTAAGGCAGGGACACATGCATTTGACCGGAAGAGGGACATCTGCTGACCCCTGGCCTAAGGCAGGGACACATGCATTTGACCAGAAGAGGGACATCTGCTGACCCCTGGCCTAAGGCAGGGACACATGCATTTGACCGGAAGAGGGACATCTGCTGACCCCTAGCCTAAGGCAGGGACACATGCATTTGACCAGAAGAGGGACATCTGCTGACCCCTGGCCTAAGGCAGGGACACATGCATTTGACCAGAAGAGGGACATCTGCTGACCCCTGGCCTAAGGCAGGGACACATGCATTTGACCGGAAGAGGGACATCTGCTGACCCCTGGCCTAAGGCAGGGACACATGCATTTGACCAGAAGAGGGACATCTGCTGACCCCTGGCCTAAGGCGGGTACACATTAGACGCGTAAGTTCCGTATGGAAACCCATAAGTAAAATAAAGAAGGGTAACAATGTACGGATGAGGGGAAATACGGACATGTGCGCTTATCTTTCCCCTTCTTTCTTTTACTTATTTACGGATTGCGCACGGGTTTCCGCACGGAATCTCCGCATGTATGTGTACGTACCCTAACTCTTTCAGCCTAACAGACAGACAGACAGACAGACAGACAGACAAAAACAAACATGCAGGAAAAAATGGACAGATAGAGAAACTGATAAAACCAAAACCCAAAAGGCACAAACCAGTCATCATTTCTTTGATTTCAGCGGACATGTATCTGGACTGGGAGCCTAGCGCTTTCACTCAGCCTAACAGATGGACAGACAGATAGACAGAAATAAAGACAAAAACCGACAAAAGCTATCAAACCTGGGGCATAGTGCCTTTGACTAGATCGGGGATGTGTTCCGAGCCGTAGCCTAGTTCCTTGAGTCCGTTGGGACATCCGATGTCGAACATGATTTCTCGAAGAACGTCGGCGAGAATCTTCCCCGCATCCTCGCGTTTGGCGTTACGCACGTCCTTACCTGAATTGGAAAAAAACAATAAAGAAATAAAGTACTAATTCAGTAATTGATCTCACATTTTGGTTGAAAGATATTCCCATTCTTTATTACTTTTGCAACCACGTGCGCAAATCTTTTCCCTTCTTTGTTTCACTTATTTATGGATTGCGCACGGGTTTCCGCATGGAATATTCGCTCATGTGTGTACACGTCCTTAATCGAATGAAGAAACAGTAATTATTGGTTACATCAGTCTGCTTAACACAACTTCCTGGTTCAGCAGAGGGGAGACACTGGTTCAACAGAACAGCCAGGATGAATGACAGGGGCATGGCTTAGCAGAGGGGAGACACTGGTTGAACAGAACAGCCAGGATGCACATGCATTTGACCGGAAGAGGGACATCTGCTGACCCCTGGCCTAAGGCAGGGACACATGCATTTGACCGGAAGAGGGACATCTGCTGACCCCTGGCCTAAGGCAGGGACACATGCATTTGACTGGAAGAGGGACATCTGCTGACCCCTAGCCTAAGGCGGGTACACATGGTTTAGCAGAGGGGAGACACTGGTTTAACAGAACAGCCAGGATGAATGACAGGGGCATGGTTTAGCAGAGGGGAGACACTGGTTTAACAGAACAGCCAGGATGAATGACAGGGGCATGGCTTAGCAGAGGGGAGACACTGGTTTAACAGAACAGCCAGGATGAATGACAGGGGCATGGCTTAGCAGAGGGGAGACACTGGTTTAACAGAACAGCCAGGATGAATGACAGGGGAATGGTTTAGCAGAGGGGAGACACTGGTTTAACAGAACAGCCAGGATGAATGAAAGGGGCATGGTTTAGCAGAGGGGAGACACTGGTTCAACAGAACAGCCAGGTTGAGTGAAAGGGGCATGGCTTAGCAGAGGGGAGACACTGGTTTAACAGAACAGCCAGGTTGAATGAAAAGGACATGGTTTAGCAGAGGGGAGACACTGGTTCAACAGAACAGCCAGGTTGAATGAAAGGGGCATGGTTTAGCAGAGGGGAGACACTGGTTCAACAGAACAGCCAGGTTGAATGAAAGGGGCATGGTTTAGCAGAGGGGAGACAGTGGTTCAACAGAACAGCCAGGTTGAGTGAAAGGGGCATGGCTTAGCAGAGGGGAGACACTGGTTCAACAGAACAGCCAGGTTGAATGAAAGGGGCATGGTTTAGCAGAGGGGAGACACTGGTTCAACAGAACAGCCAGGTTGAGTGAAAGGGGCATGGTTTAGCAGAGGGGAGACACTGGTTCAACAGAACAGCCAGGTTGAGTGAAAGGGGCATGGCTTAGCAGAGGGGAGACACTGGTTCAACAGAACAGCCAGGTTGAATGAAAGGGGCATGGTTTAGCAGAGGGGAGACACTGGTTCAACAGAACAGCCAGGATGAATGAAAGGGACATGGTTTAGCAGAGGGGAGACACTGGTTCAACAGAACAGCCAGGTTGAATGAAAGGGGCATGGTTTAGCAGAGGGGAGACAGTGGTTCAACAGAACAGCCAGGTTGAGTGAAAGGGGCATGGTTTAGCAGAGGGGAGACACTGGTTCAACAGAACAGCCAGGTTGAGTGAAAGGGGCATGGCTTAGCAGAGGGGAGACACTGGTTCAACAGAACAGCCAGGTTGAATGAAAGGGGCATGGTTTAGCAGAGGGGAGACACTGGTTCAACAGAACAGCCAGGTTGAGTGAAATGGGCATGGCTTAGCAGAGGGGAGACAGTGGTTCAACAGAACAGCCAGGTTGAGTGAAAGGGGCATGGCTTAGCAGAGGGGAGACAGTGGTTCAACAGAACAGCCAGGTTGAGTGAAAGGGGCATGGTTTAGCAGAGGGGAGACACTGGTTCAACAGAACAGCCAGGTTGAGTGAAAGGGGCATGGCTTAGCAGAGGGGAGACACTGGTTCAACAGAACAGCCAGGTTGAATGAAAGGGGCATGGCTTAGCAGAGGGGAGACACTGGTTCAACAGAACAGCCAGGTTGAATGAAAGGGGCATGGTTTAGCAGAGGGGAGACAGTGGTTCAACAGAACAGCCAGGTTGAGTGAAAGGGGCATGGCTTAGCAGAGGGGAGACACTGGTTCAACAGAACAGCCAGGTTGAATGAAAGGGGCATGGCTTAGCAGAGGGGAGACACTGGTTCAACAGAACAGCCAGGTTGAATGAAAGGGGCATGGTTTAGCAGAGGGGAGACAGTGGTTCAACAGAACAGCCAGGTTGAGTGAAAGGGGCATGGTTTAGCAGAGGGGAGACACTGGTTCAACAGAACAGCCAGGATGAATGAAAGGGGCATGGCTTAGCAGAGGGGAGACACTGGTTCAACAGAACAGCCAGGTTGAATGAAAAGGACATGGTTTAGCAGAGGGGAGACACTGGTTCAACAGAACAGCCAGGTTGAATGAAAAGGACATGGTTTAGCAGAGGGGAGACACTGGTTCAACAGAACAGCCAGGTTGAATGAAAGGGGCATGGTTTAGCAGAGGGGAGACAGTGGTTCAACAGAACAGCCAGGTTGAGTGAAAGGGGCATGGCTTAGCAGAGGGGAGACACTGGTTCAACAGAACAGCCAGGATGAATGAAAGGGGCATGGCTTAGCAGAGGGGAGACACTGGTTCAACAGAACAGCCAGGTTGAATGAAAAGGACATGGTTTAGCAGAGGGGAGACACTGGTTCAACAGAACAGCCAGGATGAATGAAAGGGGCATGGCTTAGCAGAGGGGAGACACTGGTTCAACAGAACAGCCAGGTTGAATGAAAGGGGCATGGTTTAGCAGAGGGGAGACACTGGTTCAACAGAACAGCCAGGATGAATGAAAGGGGCATGGTTTAGCAGAGGGGAGACACTGGTTCAACAGAACAGCCAGGATGAATGAAAAGGACATGGCTTAGCAGAGGGGAGACACTGGTTCAACAGAACAGCCAGGATGAATGAAGGGGGCGGGGCTTCGGCTTCTCTGGATGAAAGAGCAGTTGTGCATGAAGGGACATGGCAATAGGAATTGTTCGTAAATAATTAAGGGGAGTAATTTCATGGTGTGTGTGAGTGATCTTGTTTAATTCAATCGGTCAAACAAGGGAAGTCACTCTACCTTCAGCTCTCGTAGCCTATCGACTCGTGTGTTTGAGCAGACAGACATCACTTTGAACACTGCGTCATTCTAAAAAGTTATATCATTTATATTTTTACGTCACATTTTGCAAGTTTTATCAGTTTGTAGCAACTGGTCACCCCTAATTTTTTTCTAAAAAAATGTTTGCAAGTCGCTGATTCGCATCCTGCGGGTTCAACCTTCGACGCCATTGTTACATTGTTGCTTTGGCATTTGACCGAGTAATGGAGGTAAGCAACTCTAATTTTCACGAAGTGCTCTCCCCTTGTTTTGTTTTTACGAAAATCGTCTATTGCCCAACCTTCTTACCCAGACACTCGGCTGCCTCTAGGTGGCGCTCCGGACAGGCCGGGGCGGTGAAAGTGAAGACTGCCGGTGATGTAATGACGACTGATAGTCCGTGAGGCTGCAGGAAAAAAAGGACGAAAGGAAATAAAGGAATTATACTGTGTTTGACTCACACACTGTCTCCCTTTCTCTCTCCCACACATACATGCTGACCTTTTCTCACAGACACACCACTCTCACACACTCTCTCTCTCCCCCACACACATACAGACCATTTCTCACACAGACACACCACTCTCCCACACTCTCTCTCTCTCTTATCGTAGTCCGGGGAGAAGTAGTTGTTCACCAGGCCAGAGATGGGGTAGGACATACCGTGACTGGGGAAGGAGAGACAGACACTTACCACCATGGCGTGGTCTTTATCGTAGTCCGGGGAGAAGTAGTTGTTCACCAGGCCAGAGATGGGGTAGGACATTCCGTGACTGGGGAAGGAGAGACAGACACTTACCACCATGGCGTGGTCTTTATCGTAGTCCGGGGAGAAGTAGTTGTTCACCAGGCCAGAGATGGGGTAGGACATTCCGTGACTGGGGAAGGAGAGACAGACACTTACCACCATGGCGTGGTCTTTATCGTAGTCCGGGGAGAAGTAGTTGTTCACCAGGCCAGAGATGGGGTAGGACATACCGTGACTGGGGAAGGAGAGACAGACACTTACCACCATGGCGTGGTCTTCATCGTAGTCCGGGGAGAAGTAGTTGTTCACCAGGCCAGAGATGGGGTAGGACATTCCGTGACTGGGGAAGGAGAGACAGACACTTACCACCATGGCGTGGTCTTTATCGTAGTCCGGGGAGAAGTAGTTGTTCACCAGGCCAGAGATGGGGTAGGACATTCCGTGACTGGGGAAGGAGAGACAGACACTTACCACCATGGCGTGGTCTTTATCGTAGTCCGGGGAGAAGTAGTTGTTCACCAGGCCAGAGATGGGGTAGGACATTCCGTGACTGGGGAAGGAGAGACAGACACTTACCACCATGGCGTGGTCTTCATCGTAGTCCGGGGAGAAGTAGTTGTTCACCAGGCCAGAGATGGGGTAGGACATTCCGTGACTGGGGAAGGAGAGACAGACACTTACCACCATGGCGTGGTCTTTATCGTAGTCCGGGGAGAAGTAGTTGTTCACCAGGCCAGAGATGGGGTAGGACATACCGTGACTGGGGAAGGAGAGACAGACACTTACCACCATGGCGTGGTCTTCATCGTAGTCCGGGGAGAAGTAGTTGTTCACCAGGCCAGAGATGGGGTAGGACATTCCGTGACTGGGGAAGGAGAGACAGACACTTACCACCATGGCGTGGTCTTTATCGTAGTCCGGGGAGAAGTAGTTGTTGACCAGGCCAGAGATGGGGTAGGACATTCCGTGACTGGGGAAGGAGAGACAGACACTTACCACCATGGCGTGGTCTTTATCGTAGTCCGGGGAGAAGTAGTTGTTCACCAGGCCAGAGATGGGGTAGGACATTCCGTGACTGGGAATAAAGACAGACAAGGAACTAGATTAACGTCAACTCATGACGACGATGATGATGATGATGATAATGAGGATGAAGATGATGATATGATGATGATAATGAGGATGATATGATGATAATGATGATATGATGATGAGGATGATGAGAATGATATGATGATGATAATGAGGAGGGTGACGATATGATCATGATGAAAATGATGATGATAATAATGATATAATGATGATGATAATGATGATGATGATGATGATGATAATGATGATGAAGATCTTGATGCTGTTGGTGATGATACAAAAAAGAGGCAGAAGAGGAAGAAAGAGACCAAGATATTGAAAGATAATAAATGATGACAATGAAGGTGATAATGATGTTGATTACGATGAAAAGGAAGAAGAGAAGATAGTGATGATGCTGATGATGATGATAACAAAGTCGATGATAGTAAGTGATAAAGATAGGCGTGGGAAAGAAGAAAAAAGAAGAAGAAAACGAATGAGAAGAGGGAAGAAAAGGAAGATGGAGATGATAATTACAATGACGATGACGACAATGTCAATGGTGATTACGATAAAAGTAACATGAAATTATTTATTGAACAATTTTCTTAACTGAGCAAATGGCACTTTCAAACAGATTTATATTATATCACACACGCACACACACACACACGCACTTTTCACTAACAAAAAATAGATCTAAACAATTATG
The DNA here is from genome assembly GCA_017654935.2 of Phymorhynchus buccinoides. Taxonomy (NCBI): domain Eukaryota; kingdom Metazoa; phylum Mollusca; class Gastropoda; order Neogastropoda; family Raphitomidae; genus Phymorhynchus; species Phymorhynchus buccinoides. The sequence continues at coordinate 23,232,887 of CM065711.1, forward strand.
AATGAAACAACACCAAACAGATTAAAGATCTTCATATGAAAAGGCTTCAAATTTGACACAATTTCTGTTCATATATTCACATAACAACATTTAAAGGTGAACATAGAAATGTTCACCTCTTAACAACCATACATTATAACATCACAATCACAATGCATGTATATTGGATCTCCTATGGCGAAACGTTACAGTCAAAGTGTAATTATTAGATACTCGAGTATAAAACACATTAATACATACAGCAAGAAACTTGATTTTGATGTCAAACATTCATTCATGTCTCCTATGGCGAAACGTTACCGTCAAAGTGTAATTATTAGATACTCTAGTATAAAACACATCAATACATACAGCAAGAAACTTGATTTTGATGTCAAACATTCATTCATGTCTCCTATGGCGAAACGTTACCGTCAAAGTGTAATTATTAGATACTCTAGTATAAAACACATCAATACATACAGCAAGAAACTTGATTTTGATGTCAAACATTCATTCATGTCTCCTATGGCGAAACGTTACAGTCAAAGTGTAATTATTAGATACTCTAGTATAAAACACATTAATACATACAGCAAGAAACTTGATTTTGATGTCAAACATTCATTCATGTCTCCTATGGCGAAACGTTACAGTCAAAGTGTAATTATTAGATA
>CM065711.1:23238542-23253542 GCA_017654935.2 Phymorhynchus buccinoides
TTGGTGTTGTTGCTTCTTGTTTTAAGAAAACATACGATTCCACCTCCATCTCTCTCTCTCTCTCTCTCTCTCTCTCTCTCTCTCTCACACACACACACACAATTTCCTAAGCTGTGTTTTCATAATGTCTAGAAATTTTGATTGATTAATTTCAAATAAGAGTGAAACAAATGAAAAGCAAAGAACCAACACTAGTCTACTGTGCCTGCCATCTTCTTTTTGTTGTTGACACCTTCAACTTCAAGGTAAAATATATATATAGAGAGAGAGAAAGCTCATTTCCTTTACCAAGAATAACATTAGTCATGAATTTACATCAAACTGAAACTTTAATGAAAACTTTAAAAACACCATAAAGGGATTGAAATGAAAAGTTCAACAATTTGAACACAAATGAACATTACACCATTTTGTTTACATAGGACTTTTTAGGAGGCGTCTTCCACCCAAAAAAAAAATCTTCACTGCCTTTTTGTTCAGTCGATACCAACCACCCCGACAGTTTTCTTTTTTTTTTTTAAAAGAGACACACTCACGGCAAGTGACACCCGGCATTGCCGAAACCAATACCCGCGAAACAGCTCGCGAGCAACATTTCCGAGCGCGCCTCCATATCATCCGCATTGTAGATCGCTCTGGAAATGGGTGAGTCAATCCTCTTGTTAGCACACATGTAACAACGCATTAGACGGGACGCTGCCACAAGGACTCCTCCTCCCCTGTGTTGCACCTGACAAGTCGCCAAATCGACAGCGGCCAGGTATCCTGCATGATTAATGGAGGATTGCATGCCTGCAATCCCTTTGTAACAGGATTCCAGGGCTGGTGTAGGCCTGCTCTTGCGTTGGTAGGGCAGGCGGGGTCTGGGCATCTCTGAATCCCATCAGCATCTCTGGGACCTTTCGTGCACAGTGGGAGAGACCTGCACAATTAGTGAGGCGGCAAAGGGACGTTTTGGGTCCAAATATTAGTAAGGCTTATAACGGCCAAAAAGAATTGGGGGGATTTCTTGTTGTTGCCGGTGGGTATTTCCCGTTGCCGGTGACTTACCATAGATGGACACCGGCGTTGCCAAAGCCGATGCCGGCAAAACAGCTGGCGAGCAGCATCTCCGATCTGGCTTCGTCGTCGTCTGGATTGTATGTGGCTCTGAGACATTAAGGATGTAAATTTTTGTTGAACGTTCAACAAAACAAAACAGACTTTACAATAGCACATGCACAAGCGCTTGCATACACAAGCACATATATACACACTCGCCCACACACACAAACATTCCCAGAGCACACACAGAAATAAAACTACATGTAATTTCTTCAAATCATGATGGCGACACGGAGGACAATAACAAACACATTGCTGCGCACAGCACAGAGCGAAAAATGAAGGAAATAAAGAAAAAAAGACAAGAACGACAGATACAAAGAAAAAAGAATTCTGATCTAAATTGGGTTGTTAACAGATCAAAACAAAGCATGCATCAAGTAACCGTGCCCGTGTTTCCTTACTTCCCTCCCTTTCAGAATCCAACCAATAATAAATAACAAAAGCTACAATGTAAACATCCTGAACATCATTCATCAATCAGTACGCAGCTTACCCTGTTTTTCGGATCATAAGGTGCACCTTCTGAATTTGACAAAATAATAATTTTGTTATTCTATATATTTTTCATAAATTATGGGGGTCTTAATCGGGGGAAAAAAACCTATCGCCTTGAACTATATAGTTAGAAAAATACGGCAGCAGTTCATGTGATATTGCGACAGACAAAAATCCAAGGTCAAAGTCATCAAGGTCACTGAGGTCAACAATACTTAGCATTCCATATGATCTTAAGCTAACTCTACCTACTGGCCAAATTTGGAAACTGTATCTGCCATAATGTAAAAGATATAGCCCAAACAAATAATTGATGATGTTCAAGGTCACAGGTCAAGATGAAGGTAAATACGGTCAATCACCTTAAGCTAATACACCAACATGCCAAATTTGGGGACTGTAACAGTACACATGTGAAAGGTATGGCCAAGACAAACAGTGCATGTTTCTGGATGAGATCACGGCTTGCCTTCATGGATATTACTGTTTGATACAGCTTCATGCAGCCGAGCCCTGTCAATGTGTGTTGGCATCCTTGGTCCATCCCCTCTTTCTTCACATCTGTGGTGTGATGCATAATTTTCATGGTAGAAGAAGAAACATTCACTCAACAGCTTCGAAAACATCCAAATCATCCTTTAAAATGACACAGAGGAAGTAGCTGAACACATGAAAATGGTGCATTGCCATTGGACGTAACTGGCCAACCACAGAGAAGCTTATGAAATTCAGTTGAAGGGAATGTACTCGAGCTACAAACTTCTTTCGTTTTCACCGTATACGATTATGATACAATACAATACAGTACAATACAGTACAGTACAATACAATACAGTACAATACAATACAGTACAGTACAATACAATACAGTACAATACAGTACAGTACAATACATTACAGTACAATACATTACAATACAATACAATACAAAACAATACAGTACAGCACAATACAGTACAGCACAATACAATACAGTACAGTACAATACAGTACAATACAATACAGTACAAGTACAATACAATACAGTACAATACAGTACAATACAATACAGTACAATACAATACAGTACAATACAGTACAATACAGTACAATACAATACAATACAATACAATATAATACAATACAATACAATACAATACAATACAATACAATACAATACAATACAATACAATACAATACAATACAATACAATACAATACAATACAATACAATACAATACAATACAATACAGTACAGTACAATACAATACAGTACAGTACAATACAATACAATACAATACAATACAATACAATACAATACAGTACAATACAATACAATACAATACAATACAATACAATACAATACAATACAATACAATACAATACAATACAATACAATACAATACAGTACAATACAATACAGTACAATACAATACAATACAATACAATACAGTACATACAATACAATACAATACAATACAGTACAATACAATACAGTACAATACAATACAATACAGTACAATACAATACAATACAATACAATACAGTACAATACAATACAATACAGTACAATACAATACAATACAATACAATACAGTATAATAATACAATACAGTACAATACAATACAGTACAGTACAATACAGTACAGTATAATACAATACAATACAGTACAATACAATACAGTACAATACAATACAATACAATACAATACAATACAATACAATACAATACAGTACAATACAATACAGTACAATATACAATACAAGTACAATACAGTACAATACAATACAGTACAATACAGTACAATACAGTACAATACAATACAATACAGTACAGTATAATACAATATAATACAATACAGTATAATACAATACAGTACAATACAATTACAGTACAATATAATACAATACAATACAATACAATACAATACAATACAATACAATACAGTACAATACAATACAATACAATACAATACAGTACAATACATTAAAGTACAATATAATACAATATAATACAGTACAATACAATACAATACAATACAATAAGTACAGTACAGTACAATACAGTACAATACAATAAGTACAATACAATACAATACAATACAATACAATACAATACACTACAGTACAATACAATACAGTACAGTACAATACAGTACAATACAATACAGTACAATACAATACAGTACAATATAATACAATACAATACAGTACAATACAATACAATACAATACAGTACAATATAATACAGTACAATACAATACAATACAACACAGTACAATACAATACAACACAGTACAATACAATACAGTACAACACAGTACAGTACAGTACAATACAGTATAATACAATACAGTACAATACAATACAGTACAATCCAATACAGTACAATACAGTACAATACAATACAATACAGTACAATACAATACAGTATAACACAGTACAGTACAATACAGTATAATACAATACAGTACAATACAATACAGTATAATACAATACAGTACAATACAATACAGTATAATACAACACAGTACAATACAACACAGTACAATACATCACAATACAATACAATACAGTATAACACAGTACAGTACAATACATTACAATACAATACAATACAGTACAACACAGTACAGTATAATACAGTACAATACAATACAGCACAATACAATACAATACAATACAATACAATACAATACAATACAATACAATACAATACAATACAATACAATACAATACAATACAGTACAGTACAATACAATACAATACAATACAGTACAATACAATACAATACAATACAATACAGTACAATACAATACAATACAATACAATACAATACAATACAATACAATACAATACAATACATCACAATACAATACAGTACAATACAATACAATACAATACAATACAATACAATACAATACAATACAATACAATACAATACAATACAATACAATACAATACAGTACAATACAATACAGTACAGTACAATACAATACAATACAATACAATACAATACAACACAGTATAATACAGTACATCACAATACAATACAGTACAATACAATACAGTACAATACAATACAATACAATACATCACAATACAATACAGTACAGTACAATACAATACACAATACAATACAATACAATACAATACAATACAATACAACACAGTATAATACAGTACATCACAATACAATACAGTACAATACAATACAGTACAATACAATACATCACAATACAATACAATACAACACAGTATAATACAGTACATCACAATACAATACAGTACAATACAATACAGTACAATACAATACAGTACAATACAATACATCACAATACAATACAATACAATACAATACAACACAGTATAATACAGTACATCACAATACAATACAGTACAATACAATACAGTACAATACAGTACAATACAATACAATACAATACAATACAATAATACAGTACAATACAATACAATACAACACAATACAATACAATACAATACATCACAATACAATACAATACAATACAATACAATACAATACAATACAGTACAATACAGTACAATACAATACAGTACAATACAGTACAATACAATACAATACAATACAATACAATACAATGCAATACAGTACAATACAGTATAATACAATACAATACAATACAATACAGTACAATACAATACAGTACAATACAGCACAATACAATACAGTACAATACAATACAATACAATACAGTACAATACAATACAGTACAATATAATACAGTACAATATAATACAGTACAATACAATACAATACAGTACAATACAATACAGTACAATACAATACAGTACAGTACAATACAATACAGTACAATACAATACAGTACAATACAATACAATACAATACAATACAATACAATACAGTACAGTACAATACAATACAATACAATACAATACAATACAATACAATACAATACAATACAATACAATACAGTACAATACAATACAATACAATACAATACAATACAATACAATACAATACAATACAATACAGTACAACACAATACAGTACAATACAGTACAATACAGTACAATACAATACAGTACAATACAGTACAATACAGTACAGTACAATACAGTACAATACAATACAGTACAATACAGTACAGTACAATACAATACAGTACAATACAATACAATACAGTACAGTACAATACAGTACAATACAGTACAATACAGTACAGTACAATACAGTACAATACAATACAGTACAATACAGTACAATACAATACAATACAGTACAATACAATACAATACAATACAATACAATACAGTACAGTACAATACAATACAGTACAATACAATACAACACAGTACAGTACAATACAGTACAATACAGTACAATACAATACAATACAATACAGTACAATACAATACAGTACAATACAATACAGTACAATACAGTACAGTACAATACAATACAATACAGTACAATACAATACAGTACAGTACAATACAGTACAATACAATACAATACAGTACAATACAATACAATACAATACAATACAATACAATACAATACAATACAATACAATACAATACAATACAATACAGTACAATACAGTACAATACAATACAGTACAATACAGTACACATACAATACAATACAATACAATACAATACAATACAATACAATACAGTACAGTACAATACAGTACAATACAACACAGTACAGTACAATACAGTACAATACAATACAATACAGTACAATACAGTACAATACAATACAGTACAATACAATACAGTACAATACAATACAATACAATACAATACAGTATACAATACAATACAGTACAATACAATACAATACAATACAAGTACAGTACAATACAATACAGTACAATACAATACAATACAATACAATACAATACAATACAATACAATACAATACAATACAATACAATACAGTACAATACAATACAATACAAGTACAATACAATACAATACAATACAATACAATACAATACAATACAATACAATACAATACAATACAATACAATACAATACAGTACAATACAATACAATACAATACAATACAATACAATACAATACAATACAATACAATACAATACAGTACAATACAATACAATACAATACAATACAATACAATACAATACAATACAATACAATACAATACAGTACAATACAGTACAATACAATACAGTACAATACAATACAATACAATACAATACAATACAGTACAATACAATACAGTACAATACAATACAATACAATACAGTACAATACAATACAGTACAATACAATACAATACAATACAATACAATACAATACAGTATAATACAATACAGTACAATACAATACAATACAGTACAATACAATACAATACAATACAATACAGTACAATACAATACAATACAATACAATACAATACAGTACAATACAATACAGTACAATACAATACAATACAATACAATACAGTACAATACAATACAATACAATACAATACAATACAATACAATACAATACAGTACAATACAATACAATACAATACAGTACAATACAATACAATACAATACAGTACAATACAGTACAATACAATACAGTACAATACAGTACAATACAATACAGTACAATACAGTACAATACAATACAGTACAATACAATACAGTACAATACAATACAGTACAAATAATTCATATTATCTTGATAATTCAAAACATCGGGACTTTCTTGGTATTGCAGTACCTCCAGGATCGTCCTACTATCTTGACTCAGAGGGCGTGTTGGGACCAAACGTCACTGATCCTTTTTCCCTTGGCATGATTATACATGATACAATACAATACAACACAATGTGTACCTATTGATGAATTTAGTGGTGACTTGCAGAGCGTGCTTGGACCACACGTCACTGATCGGGTTGTTGCCTTGGTACGATGACATGATACAATACAATACAATACAATACAATACAATACAACACAATGTGTACCTATTGATGTATTTAGTGGTGACTTGCAGAGCGTGCTTGGACCACACGTCACTGATCGGGTTGTTGCCTTGGTACGATGACATGATACAATACAATACAATACAATACAATACAACACAATACAACACAATGTGTACCTATTGATGTATTTAGCGGTGACTTGCAGAGCGTGCTTGGACCACACGTCACTGATCGGGTTGTTGCCTTGGTACGATGACATGATACAATACAATACAATACAATACAATACAACACAATACAACACAATGTGTACCTATTGATGTATTTAGCGGTGACTCGCAGAGCGTGCTTGGACCACACGTCACTGATGGGGTTGTTGCCTTGGTACGATGACATAATACAACACAATACAACACAATGTGTACCTATTGATGTATTTAGCGGTGACTCGCAGAGCGTGCTTGGACCACATGTCACTGATCGGGTTGTTGCCTTGGTACGATGACATAATACAATACAATACAACATAATACAATACAATACAATATAACACAATGTGTACCTTTTGATGTATTTAGCGGTGACTCGCAGAGCATGCTTGGGTTGTTGCCTTGGTACGATGACATAATACAATACAATACAATACAACACAATGTGTACCTTTTGATGTATTTAGCGGTGACTTTCAGAGCGTGCTTGGACCACACGTCACTGATGGGGTTGTTGCCTTGGTAGGCCGGCCGCTGGTTCGGGTTCTCCGGTCGGGGAGAGCGCTCGTAATAGGGCATGGCTGTGAAGGACTCGATCGCGTGGCTGGAAAGAAAAGAAAAAGGAAAGAAAGAAAGAAAGAAGGAATTTGCTTCAGTTCAGTTCTCTCCCTGTGTTTGGCTAAAGTTCAAGGGTCAAAGGCGTGCGCTCGGAATAGGGCAAGGTTGTGAAAGACTCGATTGCATGACTAGAAACAAAATAAAATAAAATAAAGAACATTAAAAAATATTTTCGTTCAATTCAAAAACACACACAACAAACTTGAATTTTTTTTTTTAATTAAACAAAAAAGGCGAATAAAAATAAATTTAAAAAACACCAATATTCCTTGTTCCTTGCTGAAGAACTTTTTCAAACCCCTTTGCGCATGCAAAAGCACTCACAGACACATACGCACACACAGAGACACACACACACACTCAAACTCACAGAGACATCAGACCTGTTTACCCAAAATCTTCACTGTCAGTAATCCCAAGCTCTGAAATCAGTAATTTCAGGCATATGTCTGTAATTTTGATGGCCGAGAAATCCTCCCACCACAATTTTTCACTGCTGTCAAACCTTTTGTTGAGGGTGGGATCCAAACCCAACTTTATATATATCTCTCTCTCTCTCTCTCTCATTAACTGCCGAAATTTTGGTTGCGTCGAGGCAGGAGGGGGGACCTCACTTTTTTCTTTGGCGTCTGATCAGGATCAGTCGGAATCATCCGCTTGCAAGTAGCTTTTTTTCGGCATGCCTTCAGATTGCACTTCGTACCTAGAAAAATGGCGGCATGGAGAAATAAACTGGAAGTATTCATTCAAGGGACATCACTCGAAGTGATACCTTTGATAGCAGACGACACAGTAGCGAGTACGGCTCAAACGCCATGCCTTCTTTTGATTTCTTCTTCTTCTTTTTTCGCACTTGTTCAGCGGAAATGCAGATTTTTTTGTTGCTGACTGTAATAGCGTAATCGGAGGTCTCAAAACGTAATAATTACGGACAAATCCGTAGGGAAAACAGGTCTGAGACATGCACATAATAGAGACAGAAACACATGCAGACAGACAGACAGACAGACAGGCACACGCATACTGGACTGGAACCAATGTATTGTTAGATTAACTGAAGAGGTTTACTGACATTGAACAAAAATGAATAAAATCAATAAAAATCAAAACCCGCAGAAATTGCACAATGAAATTTTAAACTGAAAACAAAAGCAACATTCTCTCTTTCTCCCTGACCCTCTCCCCCTCTCTCTTACACACACACACACACACACACACACACACATGTGTGCGAGTGTGTGTGTATGTGTGCGAGTGTGTGTGTATGTGTGTGCGTGCAGATTCAAATGTGCGTGCGTGCGTGCGTGCGTGCGCGCGCGCGCGCGCGCGTGTGTGTGTGTGTGTGTGTGTGTGTGTGTGTGTTGTGTGTGTGTGTGTGTGTGTGTGTGTGTGCGTGTTGTGTGTGTGTGGAACAGATTGTGTTCAGTCTGTCGTGTGATCGAAGATGAACTACACTTATTAGATCATTGTGTTCTATATAATGATATAAGATGCCATTTAATGAAAGATATACCTAGAATATTTCCAACGTGGTCAACTTTACAACCGAGTGATTTACTTCATAAAGATACACTCCAAGACCATGTTGGAAGATGCGTCTTTATCCGTTTCCAGTGTCGGAGTTAACTATGAACACCCATGTCTGTTCTACATTGCATGTAGAATATATTGCATAATCCTCATCGTGTCAATAACCTTGTAAGGTTCCAAGACAATAAAATGCTGTTCTTGTTCACACGCTCACCATAAGACATCGATGCCGGTGTAGAATATATTGCATAATCCTCATCGTGTCAATAACCTTGTAAGGTTCCAAGACAATAAAATGTTGTTGTTGTTCACACGCTCACCATAAGACGTCGATGCCGGTGTAGAATATATTGCATAATCCTCATCGTGTCAATAACCATGTAAGGTTCCAAGACAATAAAATGCTGTTGTTGTTCACACGCTCACCATAAGACGTCGATGCCGGTGTAGAATATATTGCATAATCCTCATCGTGTCAATAACCATGTAAGGTTCCAAGACAATAAAATGCTGTTCTTGTTGTTGTTCACACGCTCACCATAAGACGTCGATGCCGGTGTAGAATATATTGCATAATCCTCATCGTGTCAATAACCTTGTAAGGTTCCAAGACAATAAAATGCTGTTGTTGTTGACACGCTCACCATAAGACGTCGATGCCGGTGTAGAATATATTGCATAATCCTCATCGTGTCAATAACCTTGTAAGGTTCCAAGACAATAAAATGCTGTTGTTGTTCACACACTCACCATAAGACGTCGATGCCGGTGTAGGCGGTCACCCTCTCCGGCGCGGTGCGAAGATGGAGAGGATCCAGAATGCCGAGCGTGGGCCGGAGAGCACGGTTGGAGATGCCTACAACGACACCCATCAACGATGAAATGAAACTTTATCGTTTCCTTCACAATTGTTATTTCATAAAATTCATTACTACATGGATTTGTTTTTCTTTGCTGATACCTTAAAAATGCAAAAACAGACTAGATTAGATTAGATGATCGCCTTGGCTTAATCAAGGCTAGCTGTGTCAGACCAGTTGACATTGGCCAGAACACAGAGTGTGTGTGTGAGCTGTCATGGCTGCCGGATCAACAACCTTGTGTGTGCTGCGGGAGTTTTTCTTGTTATTCGGACATTTGTGGACATTCTGTTGTGAATGTTTGTTGTGAAGATCTGCCTAACATCTGTGCTTCATTTGGAGTATGGAGTGTGCAATTATTTTTCGGGTTTAGTGTATAATTTGTTATGAAAATCGACAGATTATGAAGAAAGTGGGACAGTTTTTTTCTTCTTTTCTTTATTTTGCTGCATCGTTGTGTGTGTAGACGTTTATTTCAATATATGCGTGCAACACGTCAAGTTCCGGTGCATTCGTGACCTACTGTGCTAGTTTCAGCTATTTACGTATGCTATCATGAAAACGTCGAATCATGTTGAATAGAACTGGACCTGCAAGTTTTGGACGCTTGGCTATGTAGGTCAACAGTGTTTACATCCATTGTTCCTATCGTGCTTATCATCGTCATCTATCGATAGACATTTATCCTTTCAATGTGTTTGATTGTTTGATCATGCCAGAGGCATGTCTGCTAAACGTGTTGCCCAGTCTCCTCCCTTTTAGATAGCCAAGAGAAAAGACTGAAGGAGGGAAACTTAGAAGAGGATTTGGATGCTACAATAATCAGCGAGGAATTCCTGTCAAGTACTGTCATAGATAGCCAAGAGAATAGTGCAGTTTCTGATTTTCAGACAATGGCAGGTAGTGAAGTCAATCAAGACTTGCAAAAAGAACTGAGAGCATTGCTGACTGACCCCGACATCATGGAAGTGATATCGAAAGTAGCTGCTGCGCATTTCAACGAGCGCATAAAGAGATCGATGAGTGACATGAAAGAGCAGATTGTAGCGCAGAATCGGGAGATTGCGACCTAGAATAGGGAAATTGCCTCGCTCAAGGAAAAGGTCGATGACCTCAAGCAGTATGGCCGTCGGAACTCGTTCCGTTTGAGTGGCATCCCGGAGAACCCTGACGAGAGTACGGATGATGTCGTGAAGACAGTGGTGAAGTCAATTGGAGTTGACATCAGTGAGGAGACGATCAATCGGTCTCATCGGGTGGGACTGGTGGCAGTGGCACGTGACCGATCCTTGTCAAGATGTGTTCATACCACATAAAGAAGGCTGTTATGACCAGGAAGAGGAAGCTGGCTGAAGCTGACCCCCAAAAGATGATGCCTTATTGTCAGGGACAAAGAGGGACACTCCGTGACGGTAGGCGTCTCTGTACACCAATGTTCTTATTGTCAGGGACAAAGAGGGACACTCTGTGATGGTAGGCGTCTCTGTACACCAATGTTCTTATTGTCAGGGACAAAGAGGGACACTCCGTGACGGTAGGCGTCTCTGTACACCAATGTTCTTATTGTCAGGGACAAAGAGGGACACTCTGTGATGGTAGGCGTCTCTGTACACCAATGTTCTTATTGTCAGGGACAAAGAGGGACACTCTGTGACGGTAGGCGTCTCTGTACACCAATGTTCTTATTGTCAGGGACAAAGAGGGACACTCTGTGACGGTAGGCGTCTCTGTACACCAATGTTCTTATTGTCAGGGACAAAGAGGGACACTCTGTGATGGTAGGCGTCTCTGTACACCAATGTTCTTATTGTCAGGGACAAAGAGGGACACTCTGTGATGGTAGGCGTCTCTGTACACCAATGTTCTTATTGTCAGGGACAAAGAGGGACACTCTGTGATGGTAGGCGTCTCTGTACACCAATGTTCTTATTGTCAGGGACAAAGAGGGACACTCTGTGACGGTAGGCGTCTCTGTACACCAATGTTCTTATTGTCAGGGACAAAGAGGGACACTCTGTGATGGTAGGCGTCTCTGTACACCAATGTTCTTATTGTCAGGGACAAAGAGGGACACTCTGTGACGGTAGGCGTCTCTGTACACCAATGTTCTTATTGTCAGGGACAAAGAGGGACACTCCGTGATGGTAGGCGTCTCTGTACACCAATGTTCTTATTGTCAGGGACAAAGAGGGACACCCCGTGATGGTAGGCGTCTCTGTACACCAATGTTCTTATTGTCAGGGACAAAGAGGGACACCCCGTGATGGTAGGCGTCTCTGTACACCAATGTTCTTATTGTCAGGGACAAAGAGGGACACAATGTTCCGTGATGGTAGGCGTCTCTGTACACCAATGTTCTTATTGTCAGGGACAAAGAGGGACACTCTGTGACGGTAGGCGTCTCTGTACACCATTCCAATGTTCATGCAATGGTTTGGTTCTTTCTTCACAAACCCTTGGAAAAAAACCTCAAGGAGACAGCAATGTGATAAGCCTCAGATTCATCGACAAACTTATCTTTGACAAATCAAAAAACAAAACGCACACACACAAAAAAAATAATAAAAAATAAAAATAACTGCTTCTAATCTGTCAAAAAAAAGAAAAAAAGACCATAAACTAACGTACCCGTTTTGGAGCTCAGTTCCACGAAATCAAACACAGCAGTACCGGTCGTCTCACTTCCAGTACCGGCAGTGGTCGTCACTGGCAGAAACCAGGAAACCGTCATGTTATGTTCCATAAATAATAATAATAATCATAATGAATAATGCTTACATAGCACATAATCTTGCTAAGCAACTCAATGCCCTTTCACTCACCATTCATACTATCAGCAACAAGATACACATTATAGAAACATTTCAAAACGACTAGCTCGCATATTATCACCATACACCTCTACGAAATCAATCAATAAAAGAATGAATAGCATTATTATCGAAAACACACCGCATGCAAACACAACACAACCCACTGTCCCCTGCCCCCCCACTCTCCCATTCCCCTCCCCTCCCCTCCCCTCCCCTCTATCAGACCTGTCTACCCCAAAATTCAGTTTGGAGTATTCCAAATCCAAAATAAGAGTATTTTTTCCAAAATTGGAGTACTCCAGCGGAAAAACTTTAAAACTAGCTGTCAACACAAAAAGGCGCGAGAAAGAGAGTATACGCACAGCAGCTAAAACAATACGCCCGTTCTCGATATTATATGCAGTAAACAGAAGTGATAGTCAGATTTTTTTTTCGCCGTATTTTTTGTGCAGGTACCGTATTCATCGTATTTTGGTCAAGTACGCATATAAAATACGGCAAAATCGTATGGGTAGACAGGTCTGCTCTATATATACTTTTTGCTTTTCCATCATTTTTTTTAAACTGCATTTTCTTTCTTTCTTCTTCGTTTTGCTTCTTTCAACAACTGTTATCTCTCTCTCTCTGTCTCTCTCTCTCTCTCTCTCTCTCTCTCTCACACGCTTACCCGCAATCAAAGGCTTCACGGTATGCAAGACAGGCTTCCCTTTCCCGATAGGCGCGTTGACGTAATCGAGAAAATCGGCGGAGGGATTTGAGGCGTAAAGATTGGCGGCTTTGCACGTGTCCATGACTGACCCCCCTCCTACGGCAACGAAGACGTCAAAGTTTCCGTCTTTGGCGAATTTGATGGCTTCCTTGAAACTGAAAAGAAAATCATAATAACCATAGCACTGTAATTTATCAATTTATGAGATTATACCCTATTTTTCTGACTATAAGGCGATACTGTTTCCACAGATCCTGACCCCTGCGCCTTAGAATATGACTACCGTATATTTGGGATCACTAGGCACTGCTGGGTACAGGGGAAGCTCCTTTAGACCTTCAAAAATCATCCAAAATGAGGTCTTATAAAGAAAGTAATTTTAATACTTACAAAGGGCGATGTCTCAGAGAAGTAGGTCTTATATGGGAGGGAGTCTTATAATGAGAGGTTTTATAAGGGAGGTTCCATAGTATAAGGCAAATAGGGCAATTTTCAAGAAAAATCTGAAAAAAATTAAAGTAAAAGGTGCCCTCATTTATAAGGCGATACACACCTTGCAAAAGAAAGTCGAAGTTTGAAGCCCGTACACGTCCTGTAAACGCTTGCCGACCGCCATTACTGCTGTCATAAACGAGTTGGCTCCCTTCTCAAATAATCGAACTTCCGTTTTTGCGACTTCCGGTTGTTGTGTTTGGACTTTTCTTCGCGAAAACTGGTAGAATTA
>CM065711.1:23258542-23268542 GCA_017654935.2 Phymorhynchus buccinoides
TTCAGCTTTGGTTGTAGAGGGGGGTCAAAGATCGGAATGTGAAATTTTCCTTCTTTCTATGTGTTAGCTGTTTTCGTCAATAGGAGACAAACGACGAAGGTAAGGAATCTGATATTTTACGATCGTTTAGTGCATGGTGTTGCTATTCTGTTCTGAAAATATTGATGCCTAACTCTTCATAACTTGGTTTTGGTGATTATTTTACGAACCTAGTCAAATGCCCAGTCCCCACAGAACAAGGGGAAATAATTTGGCCAGTCCCGAGTGAGTTAACAGAGGATCACAGATCATCTTTGATATATCTTAACAAAGTTTGAATTTTTAGACTTTCTCCGTTCATCAGTCAGCACTTTCAGCATTACCTAACCCTTTGTGCTCTGCCCAATGGCCCTGTGGGCTGCACCCCCAGCCTGCAGGTTCTGATAGAGAGGCGCTAGTTTTATTACAAAACATACAGTTACGTTCATTCCGAC
The DNA here is from genome assembly GCA_017654935.2 of Phymorhynchus buccinoides. Taxonomy (NCBI): domain Eukaryota; kingdom Metazoa; phylum Mollusca; class Gastropoda; order Neogastropoda; family Raphitomidae; genus Phymorhynchus; species Phymorhynchus buccinoides. The sequence continues at coordinate 23,259,016 of CM065711.1, forward strand.
GCAAATAGCTTCAGAATAAATGTATTTTAGTCATCACCATATTTTACAAACACTAGCGAACAAAAGTTAAGGCCCACAAAGACAATCATCTCCCAAAACTCGTTCTGATCATTGATTTTTTGGAATGAACTTAATGTTAAAAGAATAAATTCAGTTTTGCTATGAGCTGGGTGCGTTTTATTGAGTTCGTGAGTTCCCAAAAAATCAATAATCAGAACGAGTTTTCGGAGATGATTGTCTTTCTGGGCCTTAACTTTTGGTCGCTAATTGATTCTGAGTGTGACTTTTCAAGAGGAGGGGGAAGTTGTTGAAAGGGGCATTTTATGGACTGAACTCGTTCTGATTAATGATTTTTTCGAATGAACTTAATGTTAAAAGAAAAAAATCAGTTTTGTTATGAGCTGGGTGCGTTTTATTGAGTTTGAGTTGTCTTTCTGGGCCTTAACTTTTGGTCGCTAGTGTATAAGGCGATAGCTTTTTCCCAGACTAAGTACCCTGCGGTGCGGGGGCGGAATAGCGAGTCTCAAAACAGCGACAATCAAAAGAACGACCTCAAAAAAGCGACTCTATCATAACAGTGACCGTCATAACAGCGGCATAAAAATAGCGACTGCATTGAAACAGCGACTGCCAAAAATCGCGATTCGGGAGAAAGAAAGTTGTTTGTACTGCCTAAATACTGAACCGATTTTAACGAAAATTGGAAAATGTGTCCTTCATATCCCCAAAATGATGCCCACAACACCAGTTTACCCAAATGGCAAGCCACTTCAACGTGGTTTCAGTAAGTTGAATTTTTATCATCATATACTTTAAAAAAATGTACCATAATAAATGAAACCATAGCAGATGAAAAACAATAAGGCCTCGTACACAGTTCATGCGGAAATCCCATGCGCAATCCTTAAATAAGTAAAAGAAAGAAGGGTAAACATTTACGGATTAGGGGAAATTTGGACACGTGCTCAAATCTTTTCCCTTCTTTCTTTCACTTATTTGCGGATTGCGCACGGGTTTCCGCACGGAACCTCCGCATGTATGTGTACACGGCCTAACCCTCAATAAATCCCCCAAAAAGTCTTAATGAAACATGCTGCTCATGAAAAACAGCTAGAAAGACACACACACACACACATGCATGCACACACACGCACGCACACGCGCACACACAATCCCACGCACGCAGCACACGCGCACACATGCAATCCCCCACGAACCCTAAGCACACATGAACCCTAACTACCGTAAAAATTGGACTATAAGACGCACCTGTATATAAGCCGCATCCCTTAAATTGACAAAATATTAGGTATTTATTCACATATAAGCCGCACCAGTTTATAAGCCGCAGAGAAAATTGTATGTGCACAAACCAACACAAATATAGAAATTCTATCAGAACATGAGTATTTAATGTCCTCAGACTCTTTAAACATGAGATTTGAATCTATTGATTACCAAAACCAGTTTTGAGTCTAAAGAAGCTCAAAATAGGCTGAAGAATGTGGCCCCAAACAGATTTAAACATACTGATAAATGTAGAATGGAAAAAAATCCACAGATAAGCCGCATCAGTCTATAAGCCGCATGGGTCAAAGTTGAGGAAAAAAGTAGCAGCTTATAGTCCGCATTTTACGGTAGCACACACACACACACACACACACACACACACACACCTAAAAATGTTATTCAATTTTTGTTTGTTGGATTGTTGCTATTCTGATGGTCGCTGTTGTGAATAAAAATCGTCGCTGTTTTGATTGTCGCTATTTCGGAGATCGCTGATTTTATGCTGTTGCTGTCGCTGTTTTGAACCAGTCACGGTTTTCTTATCGCTGTTTTGACAGCTGCGATTCCTCCCGGACACCGACCCCTACGCCTTATAATGTGACTAATAATATCGTAAGAAAATAGAGTAACATCTGAATTTTGTGTTAAATTTGGGGATGCGCCTTATAATCAGGTGCGCCTCAGGCCGTGTACACACATAAGCGGATATTCCATGCGGAAACCCATGCGCAATCCATAAATAAGTGAAACAAAGAAGGGAAAAGATTTGCGCACGTGTCCGAATTTCCCCTATATGCGTACACTTTTATCCTTCTTTCTTCCACTTATTTAGGGTTTTCCGTACGGAACTTACGCATCTAATGTGAACTCGGCCTTATAGTCCGTAAACTACGGTAATAGTTTCTAGACATATTGACTCGACTCATTCAACCGAGCACTCACCTCTTTGAACACCCGAGGGACTTGAACTTGAGGGCAGGCATCTACTCCTGTCACACGCAAGGAATCATAAGGTCAGAAATAATAAATTATAATAACAGAAAACACACACACACACACACACACACACACACACACACACACACAACACAAACACGCACGCACACACACACAACCACACATACACAAACACACACACAACAACAACAACATACAGTATTCATACGGCGCTGAATCTTGATAGAAATCAAATCAAAGCGCACACACACGTTAGCATTCAAAGCGCATTCAAACACAATACAACGCGAACACACACAGATAACATAAATGGAATATAGCAGAAACAGACCTAATGGCAAGAGAGAGAAGATAAAGAGAGAGGAGCTTTAATGACGGGGGAACAGGTGGGTTTTGAGGTTAGCTTTGAAAGCAGAGAGTCGGTCGCTGACGGAGGGAGAGCGGAAGTTTGTTCCAGGAGGTCGGTCCTGAGACAGCAAAAGAGCGCCGACCAACAGTTGAAAGCTTATACCTAGGGCTGTGGAGAGAAAGAGGGTCAGAAACTGAATGCATGCACACACACACGCACCCCCCCCCCCCCCACACACACACAACAACAACAAAAACCACAGTTAGTCAGATACAAGCATGAGTCATTATATGCAAGCATAATGTAGTAGGGGCCCACAATAAAATGAGAGCATTGTAATCAATCATTTTATTCAGTTTTAGGAAATCCTGGTACAGCTTAAAGTTAAACGCACAGCTTTTATCAAGCTTTCACGCGAGGCGCGCGTCATCATTTCAATCGCTGCTGGCAACAGAGACGGTTCAACCGCTCTTTTTTCCCTGTTGCCCGAGCCACTGCGAGGCAGAACTTTGCAGCGACTAGCCTAGCAGTCTGGACCCGATCCCTGGGATCGGTCGTTACGCCTTTAACCTTCTCATGGAAGACTATGCATGCCTCTCAAACTATGGAGCATTGGCACTGGCTCTGGTGCTGCAGCCAAAGGGATGGGTTGGCCTTTGGGGACCTTCCCCAACGCCATATGTCCGACTCCCAGACTCCTATCCCTTTGGCCGAGAAAGTGGGGGTGTACCCGGGGCAAGGCTTCTCAACTACAGTACAAACAAATTTAACCCAGCACACCGGAATAGCAGTTGCCCCCCCCTCTGCTGTGTGGCTGTCACAGTCAGAAACGACAGACAGGCATGAACAAAAACAGGAATACAATTTAAACAATGACCCAGCATGTCGATACAACTTACAAGCATGAGTATGAAGCGTATGTATGTGTGAATATTTTATATTTGTATGCGTGTATGTACATCTGCAGATATGAAACCATCTATGGGAATGAATGTGACATTGTGTGCATGTACATTGGTGTGTGACCACATGTATGTACAATTGTGAGCATGTGTCTGTGTGTATGCAGATATCACGACATGTGTGTGTGTGTGTGTGTGTGTGTGTGTGCATCCATGTATAAGTGTGCTTAGTAAATGCAAATATGTCTTTACGTCACATCTGTGTGTCTGTATGTGCAAGCATGTGTGTATGCATGTGCAATTAGCATGTGTGTATGCATGTGCAACTCAGCAAGCATGAGTGTATGTATGTGCAATTAGCATGTGTGTATCTATGTGCAACTCAGCAAGCATGAGTCTATGTGCAAGCATGTATGTATGTATGTGCAAGCATGTGTGTATGCATGTGCAATTAGCATGTGTGTATGCATGTGCAACTCAGCAAGCATGAGTGTATGTATGTGCAATTAGCATGTGTGTATGTATGTGCAACTCAGCAAGCATGAGTGTATGTATGTGCAATTAGCATGTGTGTATGTATGTGCAACTCAGCAAGCATGAGTGTATGTATGTGCAATTAGCATGTGTGTATGTATGTGCAATTAGCATGTGTGTATGTATGTGCAATTAGCATGTGTGTATGTATGTGCAATTAGCATGTGTGTATGTATGTGCAACTCAGCAAGCATGAGTCTATGTGCAAGCATGTGTGTATGTATGTGCAAGCATGAGTGTATGTATGTGCAAGCATGAGTGTATGTATGTGCAAGCATGAGTGTATGTATGTGCAAGCATGAGTGTATGTATGTGCAAGCATGTGTGTATGCATGTGCAAGCATGTGTGTATGCATGTGCAAGCATGTGTGTATGTATGTGCAAGCATGAGTGTATGCATGTGCAAGCATGTGTGTATGTATGTGCAACTCAGCAAGCATGAGTCTATGTGCAAGCATGTGTGTATATATGTGCAAGCATGAGTGTATGTATGTGCAAGCATGTGTGTATGTATGTGCAAGAATGTGTGTATATATCATTGTATGTGCAAGCATGTGTGTATGTATGTGCAAGCATGCGAGTATGTATGTCACTATGTGCAAGCATGTGTGTATGTATGTGCAAGCATGAGTGCCTGCAAGCATGCCTTCATGCAAGTAAGCATGTCTTTGTACATGTTCGTATGCCTGCCAGCATGCATGTAAATGTGCATGCCAGTGCGCATGTCTTAGAGTTTGTCTACATTAGTGTCCTGAAGCCACTGTAACAATCAATGTGTTTTCTGTAAACAAAAAGAAGGACAATCAATGAATAGGTACTAGGTATCTACAACAAGACAAAGCGTGTCTAGCAAGTCTGCAAAGGCCACTAAATAAACCATTGCACCAACACCTCAGGCTATGTCTGCTTGTTGTTGGCCTACCAAGTAAATCACTAAATGCATTGTGTGCATTTACACGGGCGCAACTACACAAAATGAACAAAACTGAAAGGCCGGGGTCCAGGGATAATGCAGTGTGTGTGTGTGTCTGTCTGTCTGTAGTGTGTGTGTGTGTGTGTGTGTAGTGTGTGTGTCTGTAGTGTGTGCGTGTGTGTGGTTGTGTGTATATTCTTCCAAGTGAAATTCGCCAAGTTGTCGTTTAAAGCCGGGATTTCACATAAAAGTTGCTTAACGGAGGGAGTGATTTTCAAGAAAGACAGTTTCACGGAATAACCGTGACAGTGGAATAGCCGTGACGTCATATCCTTTACGCGAAACTTATTTTTGTGCTTGAGGGAACAGCCGTGATCCCTGTATGACCTTTATGTCGGAGGCCCCCAACAACAATCACCAGGTAAAAACACTCAAACTTCCAAAATGTTTTCATAAACAATAGTGGATTAATCCTTAATCGGGCCCCTTCATACATACAGAGGGGGGGCAAACACGATGCTGCAATAGCCTGAGTAGCAGAATGTGTCGTCTGCTAAAAACGGTTCATTTTTAGACTGTGCGTGTGATAACAAAAAGCCGAGGCTAGGCCTAACTCACTGCACCTAGAAACTTCCATGGTTGCTTTGGTTAGAAGAAGGGGAGGGGGGGAGGGGGAGGGGTGGCTAGGAAGGAGAAGAGGGAGGCGAGTAGGGCTTTTTTACAAATAGTTCCTCTACGTTCTGGAAGTTTGGTGTTTGGTCTAACCATATTTGTTTTGAAAGGTGCATAACGGAGAACAACACATCTGCGCTCATGAATTGACAGGAAACCGAGCAAGCAATGATTAAGTGTGTGCTGTCTACTACAGTGTGTGTGTGTGTGTGTGTGTGTGTGTGTGTGTGTGTGTGTGTGTGTGTGTTTTCACAACATTTAGGCACCTACTTTTCTCAAAGTGACAAAACCTAAGTCTGTTCTGTGCGAGGCTTGCAATTGCTTTCATGAAGCTGGGTCAGGTGTCCGACTTGACTGCTTTCCCTTCTTCCTCTTATAATAATTTTTTTACATCGACTGTCTAAGAAGCCTTGATAGCTCAATAGGTAAAGCGGCGCGTCCGCAAATCAGTAGGTCGCGGCACGCACCTCTACACACGTCCGTGGTCGCGGGTTCGAGTCGGCCCGTCGCCACTTTTCTTCTTCTTTTTTTTTTGGGGGGGGGGGGCATCATCTTTTTTAAAGGAGAGGGTGTGACAATGTGTCCCGTGCGACCCCACTTTCTTTATCTACACCCCCCCCCCCCCCCCCCCCCCTTCTTTATTCAGGCCGCCACTTTAAGTACAATTCAACATCAAACAGATCGCCGATTCCGAAGCGATATCTGTTTGATCACGGGGTTTTCCTCGGATGACCCCCACATTGGCGGTCTCCCTTTGTTCCCCGTATCTCCTTTCCCGATCACGAGAAAGAGGAGAGTGACACGTGCCAGTGATGTAACCGGCTCGTGATTGTTCTGTACTACTATGCATAATATTATAACATCATCTTGTGACTTGTCGACTGCTATGAACCAATGACAGGCTCTCGGGTGTTTGAAATTGGAGGGGAAAATTTGAGTAGTGAGGAAAGTTAGCCTACACATTCTCTCTCACAATACCTCCCAAAACCTGGCGAAGCAACATTGCAGACTCAACCTCTCTCCCAGCCAGTCCTAATAGCCCAACTAGTGAGTATTATTGATGGCTGGTGATTGAGATTTGTTTTGTTATATCCTATTTTTGATCTAGATCCTATGTTCAATGATGAATAAGGAGTAGATATGTTATTGAAAAGAAGTGGTAAACATTCTGTTCTAATTATGTGCACTGATTATTTGTGTGTGTGTTTTTGACTTTAAATACCAGAACCGGATATTATGCCTACTAACCCTTTTGTATATTTTTAGTAGGAAGCCTGTGGGTTGCAATCTTGCACTTTATGATAACATTCCTTTCCAGGTGTTGGATGGAGAGTGATGTTGGCTTGATCATAGACTTTGATCTAGCCGGGTACTGAATAATATCAGTTGATTCCTGTACACTTTTTATGTTTTACTGATCTCAGTTTGTTAACTGAAATTCAGTTTATTTATTACTAGTGCTATTGTACAAGGGCAGCCTTCTAGCCGGTTGGGATCCACTAATTCCCTGCCGACTGAAGCCCCTTGTCTCTAAGCTATAGAGATCTACATCCACCTTCTCCTGTGATTATCAGCAGGGCATCGTGGTCAGGACGATCATCCCTGACTCACAAGCACCAAGACGGGAACGCCGCCAAGACGCCCCGCACCCAGAATCCGCGAGGAGACCACGCCTGAACCGTGCCATCCCGCGACGCCGTAACCGGAACGACTGGGAGCTACTCTCACCTGACGAGCAAGCCCAGTCAACCCAGCACTCGCCGATCCCTACGGAGGAACTTGACAACAGCTAAGTCCACAGGACCGCGCCAATCATTTGAACTTTCCTCCTGACACTGAAGATAATTAGTGACCCTTCCCGCTTGGGGCTAACCTTCTAGAAAGACAAAAGTCTTGTAAATCCTTTCGGATTTCATTGTTTTTCATTCATATTTTGTTTTGGCGCCATTGAGCTGCTTTATTATTATTGTTGCATAATCTTATGCAGATTTTGTGAGTAAATAAAATACAAGTGTCAAATAATTCTGAACCCTTTGGTCAGACTGATGAGAGTGGAAGTCTTGAAATTTCATGTAAAACCCTACTTCTCTCTGTCTGCCATTTAGAGCAAATCAACCACTTGTATTTCTTACAATCATACGAGCCAGAACCCGGGCACAAATATAAATTTATTAGATGAAAAGGGGCCGGGAAAGTTGCTCATCTCCCATACCCTAGAGAAGTGGGCTAAAGGCAAATTTTCTATTTGAAAATTTAACATACTAAAAGTCTTCCCTAGAGACTTAGCCTTTTAACCCATTCCCTCGTCACAGTGGGCGGAAGGGAGGGGGCACCACCATATTTTTTGGTCTTTTCTTCATTATTTACATCTAACCAGTTCTTCTTCTTCTTCTTCTTCTTTTTCTTCTTCGATCGCTCAGACAGGTTCCTATCAATTATGAACGCAGATGCTTCATGCTGCTGTGCGGAGCACAGGTTTATCTAGTAAATCTATAAACTATGATAGTATGAAAGAGAGAGGGGAGTGGGAATGGGGGATCCCCGGACAGTCGGATGAGTCACAGAGAGAGAGGGGACGGGAGAGAGACAGTGTTGACATGGACATTTTCCATACCAGCGACAATGCTCCACCGGTGTTTTCAAGATGTGCCACCCCCCCTACATTTCTCGGTTAATTGTATTTTTCCGTTATTGCCTTTCTTACCATACATAAAGCTGTATTTTAGGAACATTTTCACCAAATTATCTTTTTGGAATACTAACCCTAACCCTAACCCTAGCCCTAAGCCTAACCCTACCCCCCCACCCTATAAGACGGAAAAACTCAACGAACCACAACTGTGACAAATCACGGTGTACTGCAGTACATAGTGGGAGGTGGGGTTAGGTTTAGGGCTAGGCTTAGGAATAGGGTTAGTATTCCAAAAAGGTTATTAACTAAAAATGTTCCTAAAATACAGCTTTATGTATGGTAAGAAAGGCAAAAACGGAAAAATACAATTAATTGAGAAATGTAGGGGGGGGGGGGGGGGGGGGGGGGTGGTGCACATCTTGACCTTTACCGAATGATTTAATTGCATACAGGCCTTACCCCATTACAACATACTATAAACTTTACCATATCAATGAGCCTTAAATAATTATTTTTAAAAACCCATTAAAAAAACAATAAATGAAAATAATCAATTAGAATATATAGATAGAGAGAGAGAGAGAGAGAGAGGGGGGGGGGGGGGAGGGAGAGGAGAGAGAGAGAGAGAGAGAGAGAGAGAGAGAGAGAGAGGGGGGGGGTCTCATGTACACAGTTTGTGACCCACTAATGACTAACTTAGAAAACAACATTAATGCTAAAATTTAATCTTTTTAATTTTTACTATAAATTCCTCTTCTTCTTTTTTCCCCTATAATTTATTCCTTAGCTGTCCTTGCCCGTTAATCAAAGCTGACCCAGTTTACCCTCGGACATTTTGCTTAAGACTTCGTAAGTTCTTATCTCAAAGTCAAATTCATATAACTTATGTCTTCTTTTTGACCTTATACTCATAACCCTAACCATACCCCCCACCCCCCTTCTCTCTCTCTCTCTCTCTCTCTCTCTCTCTCTCTCTCTCTCTCTCTCTGTCCCCCCCCCCCCCCACCCCCCCCCCCCCCCCCCCCCCCCCCCCCCCCCCCTGAGATAGGATTAGGTTTGATTTTGTCACATATGTGTTTCTTTCTAAATGTGTGCACGTTAAAGATGAGTATGTAGAATAGGATTTGGTGGGTTTTCTGTCATGTGTATGTGTTTATGCTTTGATTTGTGCATGCTAAATATGAGTATTGACAGTGGTTTTAGGCTGGATTTTATCATGTGTATTTGTTTAAATTTAAATTGTACATGTTAAATATGAGTATGTAAAGTAGGTTTAGG
>CM065711.1:23271042-23281042 GCA_017654935.2 Phymorhynchus buccinoides
GCATATAATCATAACACAACACACTAACACCCATCCCTGTTTAGCTGTGCGCGCCAGCGACAGACAGAGAAAGAGTTTTGTGATGCTAAGAGCGGACTTGGGAAACCTAGTTATCAATTTGGTCATACCAGGCAGCAGGAGTCCCCATCCGAAGGACTGGACGTTCAGTTCGGTTTTCCTGTCGAACCAGAAAGAAAGGGCGAGGCCAGGTTTCGAACCGGGTCACTCACGCATTTACATTGTCCGGCGAACATCTTAACCACTCAGCTACCTTCCTTCCACCTTCCTGTCAAGGGCCAAGGATGATAACTCCAACTACAGTCCATCTTACAATCATCGAAACACATCAATTATCTCCCTTGAGCCACGAAGCCAATGATGAGTACATTCCCCTTTATACTCGTGTGAAATTTACCATGAACAACTTATGAGTTGATTGAGCTACACTTTATTTTCTAATAATAGAAACATCAATTACTTCCCTTGGTTACATTGTAAGCCAATGATGAGTTACATCCCTTTCCACTTTGTTTTGCAATCTGTGTTAGCTCAGATGAATGACTGTTTTGTGAACAGGGAACACTGGACCTGCCAATATCTGGAGCAATTATCTGAACAATAATTGGTCCATTTATTTTATTGGAAAAGGAACATGTGTGTGTGTGTGTGTGTGTGTGTGTGTGTGTGCGTGTGCGTGTGTGCGTGCGTGTGTGTGTGTGTGTACGTGTGTGCGTGCATGTGTGTGTGTGTGTGTGTGTATGCATATGTGTGTGTGCATGTGTGTGTATGTATGTGTGTGTGTGTGTGTGTGTGTGTGTGTGCGTGTGTGTGTGTGTGTGTATGTGTGTGTGTGTGTGTGCGCATGTGTGTGTGTGTGTGTGAGTGTGTGTGTGTGTGTGTGTGTGTGTGTGCGCGTGCGTGCATGCGTGCATGCATATGCATGACAGGTGTTGGTTTGTGTTGGGGTAAATGGCATAGTTAATTCAATTATGCAACAGAAATGTTGGTCATAAACGTGTGCTCACTGCTGTGCATTAATCTCTTCAGTGCTTAGAACGCATAAATATATTGCATCCTGCTTTCTTAAGCAATTTTCTGAAAGGAAGGGATTAATTGTCTGTCACACAACAAGGTTGACATGTTGAACTTTAATTACAATAGGTGAGCCAGGTCATGGGTTGCTAGTGAACCACCCCCATCCTTTTTGTAGTTGACTCTCCCATTACCAAATTAGTTGGGGGGTTTGTTGGTCAGGTGGAGTGACTAAACAGACCCGATGTGCACCAAACTGGAGAGGGTTAAAGGGGGAGAAATGGGACATTTGGGGCAGATTAACCCGCTGGGTACCACTTCTTGGTGCAGGCTGACTTTAACCCTTTCACCGCCAATGTCGCATTTATGCACCACAATGCCCATGTCACTAAAATGCATCAAATCAGGGCCTGTTATCCGAAGACCCTGTTTTCTTAGTTTTGGGAGGTAAGGATAGGCCTAATGTTACGCATGTCACAGAGTAATTCATAATATTGCAGACATTTTTTTTTTTTACCCAATTCAGTTTAATGGTAGTTTTGGGCTGAAAATGGCTGGCGGCTAGCGGGTTGAAGTGTCAAGCATATTCATTTACCTTAAAAAAAAACAGGCTTTGTATACTTTGCATCAAGAGTTTACTAGCTAGAATTTTTTTAAATTATGACCGTTGGCAAAACTGTTTGTTGTTGTTTGTTGTTGTTGTTGTCGTTCCCTGGCTAAAAGACTCCAGGGATCATCCCAACAGCCGAAGCAATTGAACACTATGGTATAAATGCACCAACTAGGGACATGAGAACATTACGTGTGTGACCGGTTTTTGATTACCCCGCCACGTGAAAAGCCACACTCCGAGAGGAGAAACTGTTAAATTTAGAATTTTTCTGCAAACACACACACACACAAGCATGCACACACACACACAAGCATACACACATGACGCACATGTATGCGCATGCACACAACACAGATACACTTTCTTACAATCTTCATGAGTGATGAACATCAATTAAAAACGATCCTACAGTACTGTATTTTACAGATACTTTTTTCCCCTGCACCTTATATAATGACTAGTAATATCTTATATTTTCGAAATCTGTATGTGTGTCTGTGTGTCTGTTCACTTATGCACGGCCAGTTCTCAACCGATCAACACCAAATTTGGTATCAAGCATCCTTGGCACCCTCGGAAGGTCATGGCGTCCTTACTTTTCGGAAACCTCCGCCAAGGGGTCGAAGCGCGAAGCACAAGGGGGTCGAACCGAGCGCGAAGAGCAAGGACTTGAAGCGCTGCGTAATTAAAGCTATGTCTCATTGAAGCGCAAGGGGATCGAACCGAGCGCGAAGCGCGAGGACTCGAACGCGAAGCGCTGAGTAATGAAAGCTATGTCTCATGTGCCAAGGGATGCACAGCTAGTACTTTATATAGCTTAAAATATAATAACAAAATGTGAATTTTGTGTGTAACATTTTTTTGGGGGGAGGTGCGCCTTACATGGTAATAGTAAACTAGTTAATACCTCTAAAACCCAATTTGGAATTAAGAAACTAAACTCACACAACTGTAGTGTCACACAGGAAAAGAAAAAAGAAACTTCTGCACATGATCACTCACCCCACATGTTATGACCCATTCCCCGTTTGTTAAAAAATTACTTACAATTAACTGCTTTACTAGCAAACGTGCTGCTGACTTTAAATGGTGGGTGTATAGTTAATTATTGGTATTCAACATTCTTGTGACATTGATCACTGTCTTCATCCGTCTGTCTGTTTGTCTGTCTGTTTACGTCATTCTGTCACTGTCTCTCATTTTCTGTCTCCCTGTCTCTCTCCGTTTCTGTCTATTTCAATTCAAGATATCTCTCTCTCTCTCTCTCTCTCTCTTGCCTGTCTGTATTCCTGTCCGTCTGAGAGTGAAAGTGTGTGAATGTGCGCATGCAAATTTTGTTATATATATATATGTGTCCGTAGTTATAAATACATGTGTGTGTGTGTGTGTGTGTGTGTGTGTGTGTGTGTGTGTGTGTGTGTGTGTGTGTGTGTGTTTGTGTGTGTGTGTGTACATGCTTATTTCATTTTCCCCCAAAGACGGAGTGTGGTTGCCCACGTGGCGGGGTAATCAAAAACGGTCACACACGTAATGTTCTCATCTCTAGCTGATGCATTTGTACCATTGTGTTCAAGTGCTTCGGGTGTTGGGATGATCCCTGGAGTCTTGTTTTAGTCAAGTTATGTCAACAGCAACATCATTTCATTTTGTGTCATCATCTGTCATGTGTCTGTGTGAGTATGTTTGTGCGCACGTGTAATTGTAAGTGTAGGCCCCATGTATGTGTGTGCATACTGGACTGTCTATTTCGCTCAGTGAGTGTGTTTGTGTGTGTGTGTGTGTGTGTGTGTGTGTGTGTGTGTGTCTGTGTGTGTCTGTGTGTGTGTTTGTGCGCACGTGTAATTGTAAGTGTAGGCCCCATGTATGTGTGTGCATACTGGACTGTCTATTTCGCTCAGTGAGTGTGTTTGTGTGTGTGTGTGTGTGTGTGTGTGTGTGTGTGTGTGTGTGTGTGTGTGTGTGTGTGTGTGTGTGTCTGTGTGAGTGTGTTTGTGCGCACGTGTAATTGTAAGTGTAGGCCCCATGTATGTGTGTGCATACTGGACTGTCTATTTCGCTCTGTGAGTGTGTTTGTGTGTGTGTGTGTGTGTGTGTGTGTGTGTGTGTGTGTGTGTGTGTGTGTGTGTGTGTGTCTGTGTGTGTCTGTGTGTGTGTTTGTGCGCACGTGTAATTGTAAGTGTAGGCCCCATGTATGTGTGTGCATACTGGACTGTCTATTTCGCTCAGTGAGTGTGTTTGTGTGTGTGTGTGTGTGTCGTGAGTATGTGTGTGCGCACGTGTAATTGTAAGTGTAGGCCCCATGTATGTGTGTGCATACTGGACTGTCTATTTCGCTCAGTGAGTGTGTTTGTGCACACGCATACATGTGCATAAAAACATGTGGTCATGTGTGTCTCCGTCACTGTCTCAGTCAGTCAGTGTGCCACCAAGTCCGTTCGTCTGTCTGTATCTCTCAGTCTCTCTCTCTAATTCTCTGTCTCTCATTATGTGTCTTGTCTATCTGTATTAATTCTATTACTAGTATTAGTATATATCTGCCTACAGGTCTGGTCTGTTTGATGAATGTGTTTATAACTGTCTGTCTGTCTGTCTGCCCATATTAATTTACAATGTCACGAATGTGACTGTGACAGTGAAAGACTCAAAGAGGACCTCTGTCTGTCTGTGTGCGCAGTCCTGACTGGTTCAAATAACTGAGTTTATATTCGATATAGACCACACACACTAGGCTAACTGTGACTAGGAATAACATTAACAGTAAGTGAGTAACACAGGGTTAGCATCGGCCACAGAACAGTTAAAAAATTATTAATGTAAATAAATCATACAAATCTAAATTATTAGTAAATAAATACTAAAATAGTCTTGACATTACACTTCTATCAATCCAAATACCAAAATTCATTCGAATACCGAAATTTTTAATGGCCTAATTCTGACTTCGTTTTCACCCATATTGATATTCTAGTCACAGAGACTTATCTCTGTGAAATTCGGGCTGCTCTCCCCTGGAGAGTGCGTCGCCGCAAGTACAGCGCCTACCTTTTGGGGGGGGGCACAGGGTGAGGGCACAGCCCACTCTCATAGACATTGTGACATAGACCAAAGTACTTACCATTTGGATGCCAGGGATCTAAGAACGCAAAGTGTCGAGCTAGACATGATGGTGACGATCGGGTCTGGTTAGGCCTAGAAACTGAACGCTGTCGACTGTCTGTAGCTGAGCTGTCTACTCTCCTGACAGTGAAGATGCAAAGTTTTGTAAGGCAGGGGCAAAGGTTACCGGTTCCCTGGGACGAGTTCATTCTTTGGCAAAGGGGGTTTTGCTTTTAGCCAAGCTACTAGCAGCTCCGCCCGCTCGCTATGCTTCGCGGTTTAGAAACTATGAGTACCAGTTTTGCATCGCATGACCACTTCAAAGGGTCTCTCGGGGTGATACACCTCCATATAAATTTTGAACTATTTCCTTCCAATGGTTCTCTTTGTATAACAGCCTCAAGGTCAAATGTTAAGGTCAAGGTCAAGTGGCTTCAAATATATCCCACTGCATTCCTTAGGTCATGCTGATCAAGAATATATGGTTATGTGAATGCAAACCCAATGGTCTCCGAACTATAGCCACTGCTAAATAAAAAGAAAGAAAAAAAAGGCAAGATAATTAAGATAATCAATATTTTGCACCACACACGGACCTTAGACCAGTCTACCAAACTGCCAATTACTTTGAAGCCTATAACTGCAAAAGTGTGAAAGGTATGTTAAAACACAAATTGGAAACCTCCACTGCCTATATGCATCCTTGATTATAACCCCGGCAATACTTGGAATCACTATTAGCCAATGCACCCCAATGCCAAGTTTGAACATTGTGAGTCCAACGTTGTGATTTCGATTTTCAAGTTCAAACTTCGAGGTCAAGGTCAGTGCAGTTATAATTGTTCTACGGGACACATGACCTTGAGTCTACCACCTACCAACTTTGAAGTCTGTAATTGCAAAAATGTGAAATATATGTCCGAAACACTGATTTGACACCTTCAATATCTACGTCCTTGACCTTGACATTTACCTTGAACAGTACTCAATATTTGGTATCACCATTAGCTAATGAACGTCCATATTAAATTTGAACATTGTAAGTCCAATTATGTGAAAGATATGGCCTCAAAATGAATGTTCGGGTTTCAAGGTCAAACTCCAAGGTCAAGGTCATCACGGTTATTATATTTCTACGAAACCATCCCTGCACCATGGTACACCAAACACACTAAAAATGTGAAGCCAGACATTAAATACACAGCGTAAAGAACAACAGTTCGGTTTTGAAGGTCAAGGTCAGCAGGGTCACACTTTTTATATGGGACCATCTGTGTGTGTGGAGGGGTGGGGGGGGTGGGGTGTCGACCAATAAGGATGTTCTACCCGAACTGGGCCCCATGCATTGTTTGGTTTTGCTTTGTTTCTTGTCCCTTTGTCTGCTTGTTTGCCTGCAAACAGTAGGGGAAGATGGGGTAAAAAGCGCATGGGCGGGTAAGAAGCCCACCCCAATATCTCATGAAATGAAGCAAATTTCAGTCTCATTTTGCCCATGAGACGAGCGTTAATGTCTAGCATTCGTCTCATGGGCAAATTTGACTGACATTTTCTTTATTTTATGAGATAATTGGGGTGGGCTTCTTACCCGCCCATGCGCTTTTTACCCCGTCTTCCCCTAACTGAAAACATTGAAAACTCGTGAGTTTTTTTTTCCGTGTTTTGCCTGCACGGCATAAGTGCTTTAATTTGATAGACACAAAGAACATTGAGATTAATGTTGTTGTTGGGTTTGTTTTTGTTTTGTGGTGGGTTTGTGTTACCTTACCTGGAGCTCTATATATTCATCCAGAACTTGTACTGTTTGTTACATTGGCTCTTCACAACACATTCAAACTTAGTTCTGTGTCTGGGCGAAAGTTTGAACCGTACCATTGCGTTCTTTCCAATGCAGATAAACGGCCCGCTACACTACATACGATTCGCTGTCAATGATGCGATGCGATTGTGACGATGCGAGTCATGATTCACGTGAAATACTTCCGTCTAAAAATAATTTTAGGGGAAGACGGGGTAAAAAGCGCATGGGCAGGTAAGAAGCCCACCCCAATTATCTCATGAAATAAAGAAAATTTCAGTCAAATTTGCCCATGAGACGAATGCTAGACATTAACGTTCGTCTCATGGGCAAAATGAGACTGAAATTTGCTTCATTTCATGAGATAATTGGGGTGGGCTTCTTACCCGCCCATGCGCTTTTTACCCCGTCTTCCCCTACTACTTTCGCTCTATATATACTCAATACATGAGTTTCACGTGAATCATGACTCACGTCGTCACAATCGCATCGCATTGACAGCGAATCGTATGTAGTGTAGCAGGCCCTTTAAAGTAAGACTAACTAGCTGCGAATATTATTGACGAACGATGGAAATGTTTCGTTCGTTCTTCTGACCTACAATACAAGCAGGTTCTATCTGTTTTTTTCCACTCACGACTTTTATTTGTGTCAGTTCTCTTTGTTTCATTTCTTTCTTTCTTTCTTTCTTTTTTTTCCCCCTCCCATGCAAACAAACTGACAAACAAATAAAAGGTCAAACTTCAAGGTCAAGGTCAGGAGGTGATGAGATTAGCGTCCAATCGGTCAGAGGCCCTTATGGGCGGTGTCAAGGTCAGCATGGTTATAAGTTTTGTAAGGGACCTTTTGTGTAGCATGATGCACCGCCACACTGAATTTGAAGCGATTCCATGCAGCAGTTCTTGAGATACAGCCTTGGGGGGGTGGGGGGGGGGGGGGGGGGGGGGTTGAACCCCGTGATTCGCACGCACGCGCGCACGAATGCACAGACAAATTTATGATTATACTGCCATAGCCCTTATATCAGAAAACGTGGAAGAACAACAACATTGAAAACAATGATCTCAGGGATTAAATGTTTTGGGGTTTGAACTTCTTAATCACCATGACCTTGGCCTTGAAAACAAAACTAAAGCAATCAGTCGATATAGGTATCATCCTGTAAAACTTGTACACTAAAAGTGATTAAAATAGACTGAACAAGTTTTCAAGAAAACGCGGCCTTTCGGACGGACGCACGCACGCGCGGACGGATGAAACAAAAACAATACTTCCAGAAGCTTCGCTCGGGAACTTCCCTGGACTATAAAGCAATGGAAAGGGACATGTGCGTAAAAAAAAAAAAATGTTTGTGTGTGAACAAAAAAATCTTTTTTCAGTCACCGCGCCTAAATTATTGAACCGATTTTGATAAAACTTGGGAGAATGGTTGCCCCAAGACCCGTGCAGACGTTCATGCCCAATGTGTGGAATTCACAGAATGGCAATGCACATAAACGTAATCAGAGTGAATATGACAGTTTATTCTTTTATTTTAAAAAAAAATTCCAACGATACCGCATATAGCCAGAAGATACAGTGGAAAGATTTAACCATTTCACCGCCAAAGTCGCATTATAGCACCACAGTGATATGACACCTATGTCAATAAAAGGCATCAAATTGGGGTCTATTATCCAAAGACCCTATTGTCTTAGTTTTGGGAAGTAAGGATAGACCTTATTTTATATATTTCACTGAAGACTCCACAATACTGCACATGGATTTTGCTCTCTACCCAGGTAAATTTAATGGAAATGTTTGGCTGAAATATGGCTGGCGGTGAAAGGGTTAAATTAAAGTTGGTCTCATGTGCAAAAGGTGTCGCATGAAGACATTTCTTTTGCATAACGAACTAAGGTAATCGGTGTGGCCGTTACGATGCAGGAAATGTTTAATAACGTGAATCATGATCACTAAAAAATACCCTTCCTTCGTTTTTTCCCTTCGTTTTCCTAAAGTCACCCCCAGATCTTACTTGCTTTTCAATAAGTAGGCCTTCATTTCCAACTTACATTACCTAAATAGGAAATGTTTGCAAATAGCCAAAGGACATAATTTCGCGGTTTGCGCGAGTGACCTTTCATTAATAGACGATTTTCGGAAAAATAGAATGTCTTTTTACCACAAAGTCGGATTGTCACCCGTAAAATTAAAAAAAAGTAGGACAAACACAAAACACAAGGCGTGTGTCCTACGTACCATTTCCTTTAATGAAAGGTCACTCGCGCAAACCGCGAAAGTGTGTCCCTTGGCTATTTGCGAACATTTCCTCCAGGTTGGACAAATGCTTTGTGTTTGTCCTACCTGTTCACGGGGGACAATCCGATTTTGTGGTAAAAAGACACATTCTATTTTTCTGAGAATTGCGATGTCTTTCAATTATGATATTTTCGTCATTGTTTTTTGCTCATCCTTTTGTTCTTTGCCTTGAACTGGGGGTACAGGTTGTATGGCTGTGCCAACTGGTTTATCAGGAAGGAAACATTGGGCTTTGCGTCCTCTCGGCCTGGGAAGGCGCATGTATGGGACATTTGCCTAGGGGAAGACGGGGTAAAAAGCGCATGGGCGGGTAAGAAGCCCACCCCAATTATCTCATGAAATAAAGAAAATTTCAGTCACATTTGCCCATGAGACGAATGCTAGACATTAACGCTCGTCTCATGGGTAAAATGAGACTGAAATTTGCTTCATTTCTTGAGATAATTGGGGTGGGCTTCTTACCCGCCCATGCGCTTTTTACCCCGTCTTCCCCTAAGGAAGAAACAAAAGATAAAACAAACACAAAGCGAACGTAAACAAAGGTACGAAGATGCAAACAACACACAAACAATAAAGGCGGGCATTCTCTAATGTACAAGTTATTTAATAGGTTTTCATTGAAATCGTTTTGCTATGATTCATAATTAATGTGATGGTTGATGATTTATGAAATAGGTGTAGTGATATAAAATGTGTTTGTTAAGAAGTTTGTATTTAGAGGTCTGACCTAGATTCATGATCCCAGGAGTGAGCTTTGGCATAGAGTTCCAATTCCTTGGCCCACCCCTGGAACGCTGCTGTTTTTAATAGTGATTTAGCTTCTTTTGTTGATAAGCCAATGTTTATGCATGTACCAGACCGACCGGTGGCGGCCATTTTGGCTTCCCGTTCGGCCTGGTCGTTGCCCGTAAGGCCACAGTGCGAGGGGATCCATGCAAGTAGGACATTTATGCCTTTAAGGTTAAGTTGGTGTATTACATTTTTAATTTGATTTTTAATTTCAGAGCGGTTTTGATTATATCCTTGTAGAGCTTAATTGAAGAAAGTGAATCTGAAAAGATTACTATGTGGTATGGTGGATTGGTGAAATAATTAAGATATGATAGGGCTTCCAGAATAGCCCAGAGTTCGGCTGAGAATATGGAAATATTTTTACTTAGTTG
>CM065711.1:23291042-23293542 GCA_017654935.2 Phymorhynchus buccinoides
AGACATACAGACAGACTGGACAAACAGACAGACTGACAAACAGACAGAGAGACAGACAGACAGACAAACAGACATACAGACCGACCGACAGACAGACAGACAGAGAGACAGACAGATAGACAGACCCAGTGGTGGTCAAAGCTGTTGGAAGAGACAGACGGACAGACCCAGTGGTGGTCAAAGCTGTTGGAAGAGACAGACGGACAGACCCAGTGGTGGTCAAAGCTGTAGCCTGTTGGAAGCCACAGCGGAGCCCAGAGATCGTGACAGACAGACAGACAGACCCAGTGGTGGTGAAAGCTGTAGCCTGTTGGAAGCCACAGCGGAGCCCAGAGATCGTGACAGACAGACAGACAGACCCAGTGGTGGTGAAAGCTGTTGGAAGCCACAGCGGAGCCCAGAGATCGTGACAGACAGACGGACAGACAGAGAGACAGATAGAGCGACAGACAGACAGAGAGACAGACGGACAGACAGATAGAGCGACAGACAGACAGAGCGACAGACAGACAGAGAGACAGAGAGACAGACAGACAGACAGACAGACAGACAGACAGACCCAGTGGTGATCAAAGCTGTTGGAAGCCACAGCGGAGCCCAGAGATCGTGACAGAAAGACGGACAGACAGAGCGACCAGACAGACAGATAGACAGACAGACAGACAGACAGACAGACAGACAAAGAGACAGACCCAGTGGTGGTCAAAGCTGTTGGAAGCCACAGCGGAGCCCAGAGATCGTGACAGAAAGACGGACAGACAGAGCGACAGAGAGACAGACAGATAGACAGACAGACAGAGAGACAGACAGACAGACAAAGAGACAGACCCAGTGGTGGTCAAAGCTGTTGGAAGCCACAGCGGAGCCCAGAGATCGTGATAGAGAGACAGACAGACAGACAGACATATAGACAGACAGACAGAGAGACAGACAGACAGACCGACCGACAGAACTCGAACTCGAACTCGAAATTTTTAATGAGGATAAACTGAGTAAGCAAAAATAGCTTATTTTCATCAGGTCCTCTAAAATAATGACATATGAAGTGAATAAATAAATAAATTACAAAGCAAACTCAAATGGTTCAAAAGTAAACAATGTAACAATCAAATGTAACAAATCCCCAAAACAAGGACAACATGACATATAAATCAACATTCTCAGAATTCCTTTCACACACATAACTCATAGTTAGACAAGTAATCAATTGACAATTTTGCAATATCAGGTAGTAGGAGCATAGCTACAGACATGCGCATTTACTAAAATTATAACATGCACAATAGATAAGTTTAGAAAAGGGGAATGAACTGTTATAACCTTTCGAATAAATATTTATTAAAGCATCTTTTAAATGACAGCAATGTGCTTTTAGTTTTTATGCACTCAGGGATTTCATTCCACAACCTTCCACCTGAGTATGTTAACGATGACATAAATAAGTCTGTTCTAGGTCGGGGGAGGAGTATGGTTTCTTTATTCCGCACCTGAGTTTACAGGAAACCTTTTGCATAAATAAGGAGGTGCGAATCCATTAAAAATTTTATACATAAATATACCCTTATTAAATTGGCATTTTGAGTGGAAGGGAAGTATGTTAACAATTTTATAATCATAAATTTGTAGTGTTGATGATTTAAGAAGAATTAGTTTAATTATGTTTATAAATACTTTCTAAATGTCTTAGACAGTTTTTGCTTGCTTGATCCCAAGAAGTTGAAACATAATCAATGTCAGGCTGAATATATGCATGAAAGAAGAGTTTTCTGGTGTGAATATCAAGAAAGTGCTTGATTCTGTTTAGTTGAAATATTTTTTTAGATAACTTACGAGTGAGAATAGAGGCATGGTCGACCAAGAAAGATTGTTGTCAATCCCCAGACCAAGTATAGTATGCGAGTCCACTTCTTCTATAAACTTGTCATGTACTTTAATTATTGGTAAATCAGACTTTATGTTCTGTCGCTTTTGTCTTGTGGTAATTAGCATAAGCTTTGATTTTTTAGGATGAAGGGCCATGTGGTTATATTAAGTCCATGTCACTAAGTTGTTCACGTCATTTTGTAGGTTGGTAAGTACTAAGTCAGCAGTCTTGTTCTTGTCGTGTAAAGTAGTATCATCGGCAAAAAGTTCACAGGGACAGGAGAAGTGTAAAGGTAAATCATTTATATAAATAGTAAAAAGAATGGGACCCAAGACTGAGCCCTGAGGCACACCATACTTTACTGATATTAATGAGGATGATTTACAGTCCCGATGGACCAATTGCCGCCTGTTGGATAGAAAAGATTATATGAGGCTAACCGATTCTGTTGACAGACCATATAGAGTTAGCTTTCTTTGGAGAAGGTTATGATCAATGGTGTCAAATGCTTTTGCAAAATCTACAAATATAGCCCCTGTGATAAGATCGTTATTTATGTTCATATGACATTGTTCAATGAGGTTAGTAAGTGCTGTGTGGCAGGAATGATTCTTTCTGAAGCCATTTTGATTAGGG
>CM065711.1:23296042-23301042 GCA_017654935.2 Phymorhynchus buccinoides
GGTCATTCGGCGCGCCATATCTTTCGTTCCTTCGTTCCCACCTCCATCGACATCTCTTCCTTCCCTTTTCTTCCTTCCTTTCATCTTTGTTGTCCCTTCTTTCCTCCTTTTAATCCTACCCTTCCTGTCTTCCTTTATTTCACTTTTTCCTTCCGTCTTTTCTTCCCTTCTTTCTTCTTTCTACCCAATAACAATTAAAGTTAATTCCCTTTAGATTCACCCTCCCTCCCCCCCCTCTCTCTCTCTCTCTCTCTCTCTTCTCCTTATCTTCCATTCTAGTCCTTTCTTCCTCCTTTGTCTCCTTTCTTCCTCTCTTCCTTCCTTCCTTCCAATCTCATTCTTCAACATCACAACATTCAAGCCAACCAGAATCAAAGAAGGACTTTTGTCTTAGTTGCATTGGGTCTTATTTCTTTCTTCTGCACACATTTCTTACCCCCCAAGCAAAAACAAAAACAAACAAAAACAACAAACTCTCTAGCTCTCTGTCTGTTAGTCTGTCTGTCTGTTCTGCCCCCCCCCCCTCTCTCTCTGTGTCCCCCCCTCTCTCTTTCCCCACCCAACCCTCTCTTTCTCAATATCTCTCTCTCTCTCTCTCTCTCTCTCTTCTCTCTCTCTCTCTCTCTCTCTCTCTCTCTCTCTCTCTCTCTCTCTCTCTCTCTCTCTCTCTCATTCACCCTCTTTACACCCTCACTGCCTTGGATGAAAACAAGGTTTATCTTCTCTCTCTCCTTGATCTTTCTGCAGCGTTTGATACTATTGACCACTCGATCCTCATTTCTAGACTTCATACCTCCTTTGGTCTATCTGGGGCTGTTCTTTCCTGGTTTTCTTCCTACCTCTCTGATCGCACACAGACAGTTGTTGTCAATGGTTCTTCATCTCTTCCAAAAGGTCTTCAGTTCGGTGTGCCCCAAGGTTCAGTCTTAGGCCCTATTCTTTTTGTTCTTTATACCCATCCTCTCTCTGCCATCATCAACCAGCATTCTCTTCTACATCATAGCTTTTCTGATGACAATCAGCTGTACATTTCTGCCCACCTGAGTCAGTTAGATCAAATGATTTCTTCTTCTAAGTTGTGCATCTCTGCTGTTAAAACATGGATGTTTTGCAACAAACTACAGCTAAATGCTGAAAAGACAGAGATGACTCTTGTAGCCTCTAACCACACAATTAAAACTCAGGTTCTCCCAGGTTCTGTCGACATTGATGGCACTGAGATCAAGCTGTCAGCATCTGTCCGCAATCTAGGTGTTCTTTTGGACCAAACCCTCTCTTTCAAACAGCATGTTTCCAATGGTCGCAAGTCTGGCTATCTAGAAATTCGAAGAATTAGTTCAATCCGCCGTTTCCTCTCTCAAGATGCCCTGAAGACTCTAGTATGTGCTTTTGTTCTGTCTCGCCATGACTACTGTAACTCACTTCTTGCTGGCTGTCCATCAACTCTCATCTCTAAGCTCCAACGGGTCCAGAATAATACTGCTCGTCTCATTTCTCGCTCCCCTAGGTACGATCATATTACTCCGGTTCTTCGTTCTCTACATTGGCTCCCAGTTCAATCACGTATTGACTACAAAATTCTCCTTCTTGCCTTCAAGTCACTGAATGATCAAGCTCCATTATATCTCTCTGATCTCCTTCATCTCTATGTCCCAGCTCGCCAACTACGTTCGTCTTCTGATTCTCGTCTCCTCTCCCCTCCCTCCATCCGTCTCAAATCTGCTGGCCAACGTTCTTTTTCCTGTCAAGCACCATCTCTTTGGAATTCTCTGCCTTCTCCTCTCCGACACTCCAACTCAATCTCCTCATTCAAAACCTCTCTTAAAACCCATCTTTTTTGCCTGCTGCACCCTAAATATTTGATCAGTTGTCTATCGTTGTGTGCACGTGAGGGAAGATTGAATAAGAGGTTTGTGCTGTGGTGTGTGTGTGTGTGTGTGTGTGTGTGTGTGTGTGTGTGTGTGTGTGTGTGTGTGTGTGTGTGTGTGTGTGTGTGTGTTGTGTGTGTGTGTGTGAGCATGCATGTGTGCATACATGTGTGCTTGTGTGTGTTTTGGTTCTGTGGGTTGTGTGTGCACGCATGTGTGTGTGTGTGTCTGTGTGTTTGTCTGTCTGCGTGCGTACGTTGTGTGTGAGGGTGTTTATGTATGTGTTGGTGTATGTGGTCAGTCCGTGCGGCTCAGTTGATGTGTGCTTACTGAATAGGGGATGAACGAGTCGGTGTTGTTAAATGTGTGTGTGTGTGTGTGAGAAAGAGAGAGAGAGAGAGAGAGAGAGAGAGAGAGAGAGAGAGAGAGAGAGAGAGAGAGAGAGAGAGAGAGAGAGAGAGTTGCTTTGTATGTATGCGTTGTTGCTGGTTGGTGTCATTCTTGAATGCTGTTTTTGTTGTCTATTTGTTGATGAAAAATTGATTGTAAAGCGCTTTGGGCTCATCTGAGGTAAAGCGCTATGTAAATGTACAATTATTATTATTATTATTATTATTATTATTATTTACAGAGAGAGAGGGGGAGAAACACAGAGAGAGAGAGAGAGAGAGAGAGAGAGAGAGAGAGAGAGAGAGAGAGAGAGAGAGAGAGAGATTCCTCTTACCCCACTCCCTCTCTCTCACCTCTCCCTCCCTCCCTTCCCCTTCCCCTCTCTCTCCCCCCCCCTCCCCCTCCCTCTCTCTCCCTCCCCCCCTCTCTCTCTCTCTCCCTCCCCCCTCCCTTTTCCCCCCCTCTCTCTCTCTCTTTCTCTCTCTCATCACCCCGCCAGGTGACACAGCGTGACAGTCAGTCCGATGAGCAGGGAGGGCGGGGCCAGAGCTGGACGGTGGGGGTCAGTGGTGGCCAGAATGACGATGACCAGCACGAAGGTCAGCAGTAATTCCACGCCAAGCCCCTGACCAGCGGTCAGCTCAGGGTTGATGCTGGTCACTGCCAGGTTGCCGTGCAGGGAGGAGGGAGTCACGCTGTGCGGCGAGAGAGAATACGAATAAGAATATGAATATGAATGTTTATTGAGGGTTATAGGTGAACATACGCTTTTATAACACTATGCCTTCGTAAAAACGAATGAACGAGAGAGAGAAGAGAGAGAGAGAGAGAGAGAGAGAGAGAGAGAGAGAGAGAGAGAGAGAGAGAGAGAGAGAGAGAGAGAGAGAGAGAGAGAGAGAGAGAGAGGGGGGGGTCAGAGAGAGAGACAGAGAAACAGAAACAGAGAGAGACAGGGGCAGGGACAGAGAGAGACAGAGACATGGACAGAGAGAGCGATTAATAGAGAGAGTGAGGGAGAGAGAGAGAGACAGGGACACAGAGAGAGATGGAGACAGACAGAGAGATATACAGAGAGAGAGAGCGACAGTGACAGAGAGACAGGGAGAAAGAGAGAGAGAGAGAGAGAGAGAGAGAGGGGAGGGAGAGAGAGAGAGAGAGAGAGAGAGAGAGAGAGAGAGAGAGAGAGAGAGAGAGAGAGAGAGAGAGATACGGTCATACAGGGAGGAGGGAGGCCATCTGGGGGAAAGGGTGCGTTGGGTGAGGCCAGGGTATGTAAGTAATTAACATGATAGTTTTAGGGATTAGAGATATAAGAGATTTTAGGCATTAGATATAAAGATGAAAGATCTCATAGCATATTGGTCGCAGTGTCAATTAATGAATCACCCCTCTCTCTCTCTCTCTCTCTCTCTCTCTCTCTCTCTCTCTCTCTCTCTCTCTCTCTCTCTCTCTGAGTTCCGGTCCGGGTGTAAAAACAGTTTCAAGCTGATCCTTTTTACCCCCAATTAAAACAAATCGTATTGGTTCAAACAAACAATTAGGGGAAGACGGGGTAAAAAGCGCATGGGCGGGTAAGAAGCCCACCCCAATTATCTCATGAAATAAAGAAAATTTCAGTCAAATTTGCCCATGAGACGAATGCTAGACATTAACGCTCGTCTCATGGGCAAAATGAGACTGAAATTTGCTTCATTTCATGAGATAATTGGGGTGGGCTTCTTACCCGCCCATGCGCTTTTTACCCCGTCTTCCCCTAATCCAAGAGTAGAACAAGCTAAAGCTTATAATTCGCATTTGCGTTCGTATTCGTATTCGTATTTTCTATTTCTCTCACCCTTTCAGAATCAGTCCGCCGAATATTGCCCCAAGGATGTGAGCGAGGATGTAGAGTGCAGCTTTGGGCAGAGAGATGTGCAGGGAGATCGCCATGGCAACCGTCACAGCCGGGTTAATATGGCCGCCGCTCACGTGACCGATCATTTGAATGAGCGCCATGATGGCTAAGCCGAAGGCGAAGGCGATCTGGAGAAAGCATTGGTAAGAATTATTGAAATATTCAAGAATGATTGAATAAATTGGTAATAATACGATCCTATGAATGTATTATCATGTATTCCAGTCTGTAGCCTCTGACTTAGGGCGTGTACACAAAAATATGCGCAGAAACCCTTCCGCAATCCGCACACAGTAAAAGAAAGTAAGAAACACGTGATTAAAGTATGATGTGTGAAGGTAATGTTGGTGTTAGTTTGTTATAGTAAAGTATGATGTGTGAAGGTAATGTTGGTGTTAGTTTGTTATAGTAAAGTATGATGTGTGAAGGTAATGTTGGTGTTAGTTTGTTATAGTAAAGTATGATGTGTGAAGGTAATGTTGGTGTTAGTTTGTTATAGTAAAGTATGATGTGTGAAGGTAATGTTGGTGTTAGTTTGTTATAGTAAAGTATGATGTGTGAAGGTAATGTTGGTGTTAGTTTGTTATAGTAAAGTATGATGTGTGAAGGTAATGTTGGTGTTAGTTTGTTATAGTAAAGTATGATGTGTGAAGGTAATGTTGGTGTTAGTTTGTTATAGTAAAGTATGATGTGTGAAGGTAATGTTGGTGTTAGTTTGTTATAGTAAAGTATGATGTGTGAAGGTAATGTTGGTGTTAGTTTGTTATAGTAAAGTATGATGTGTGAAGGTAATGTTGGTGTTAGTTTGTTATAGTAAAGTATGATGTGTGAAGGTAATGTTGGTGTTA
>CM065711.1:23303542-23311042 GCA_017654935.2 Phymorhynchus buccinoides
CCTTCAATAAAGATGATTTTGACTTGACTTGACTTGACTTGACATATCCTCCCCTTCCATTTATTAAAGGGACATAAATTTAGTCAGGGGAACAATCGACACTGATTCAAAAGGTTATTTCCCTTAGCAATCGAGACTGTCGCCCAATACGATGAAAGTGTCACATTTATACGAGCTGACATCGTCACATGGTTTGTGAAACCTACGACTTAACTTATCAACCGCAGCTGTGCGTCAGTTTCCGATTAATTGAAAAACCGAAATGGCTTTCATCATTGACTGACGTCAGCCTGCAGCATGCATAATTAGTGGTCCAACAGTAAAGTGAGACCTTTGGAATTGAGGATTCTCTGCAGTGATTTGGGGAAATTATAGTACAGCTTCGATTTCTTTGGTAGGGAAAGAGCTTCAAACTAGGGGCCATTAATTTGCACTGGCTCCTTGTGATGCAGCTGATGGGATTGGTTGGCCTTTGGGGAGCTTCCCCAACACTAGAGAGCTGTCCTCAAATCGTTTTGGTCGAGAGAGTGGGGGTGTACCTTGTGCAAGGCAACTCCACTACAGCCAAGTGTAGTCCAACCCGCTGGAACAGTACCTTCAGCCAGGGTACGACAACAACAAGTACCCTTCCCCAAACTCCCCTCCCCTCTCTCCCCCCTTCCCCTCCACCTCCCCCCCCCCCTGATATTTCGTAGTCATAGTCGGGAAACAACCCGGGGTAAAAAGTGCCGGGTAAGAAGCCCACCCCAATTATCTCATGAAATAAAGAAAATTTCAGTCATTTGCCCATGAGACGAATGCTAGACATTAAGTCTCATGGGCAAAATGAGACTGAAAATTTCATGAGATAACAGCCCATGCGCATACATGTAACACATATTGAAAATGTAGTCTAAAATTATTAGGATTCTCCCCTGTAGGGAGAATACTATTGCATTTGTAAAAACTCTTCTTTTTACTTTTCCTCCTCACCCCCTCACCCCCTCACCCCCTTGTTTTGGTGGAATAAATCCGATTTGGATGAAACTTTCAGTTTGAGAAAAGTTGCAAAGCACCAAGGGAGTGCTAAATTTGCAACACAAAACGATTTATTTTCGGCGAAATATGGCCGAAAAACAGCGAAATGGGCCAGATTTAATCTTGAATTACTCGAAAACGACAAAATGGAATTCCTTCATATTTTCAGGATGTACGTAAAAGTTAGTTTTCAACATTTTGGGGTATATTAAACCGAATGGGAAGTATTAACTGAACTGCTCCAGATAAGAATATGCAGTTTACATTTGGCTCGCAGAATAGCCGAAAACGGAAGTGACGTCACAAAACTAACTTTTGGATCTTATAGGGGAAGACGGGGTAAAAAGCGCATGGGCGGGTAAGAAGCCCACCCCAATTATCTCATGAAATGAAGCAAATTTCAGTCTCATTTTGCCCATGAGACGAGCGTTAATGTCTAGCATTCGTCTCATGGGCAAATTTGACTGACATTTTCTTTATTTCATGAGATAATTGGGGTGGGCTTCTTACCCAACCATGCGCTTTTTACCCCGTCTTCCCCAAGCCTTTACTCCGGCCCAGGTCTAGAAAGGAGTTTGGTAAGGATTTAAGTCAAATAGTTTGGAAGTTATTCAAGTTTATATAAATTGGGTTGTGTCACATTCACTCATTGCCACTTTTCGGATTACGATTTCGCTGAAATTTGCATGAAAGTTGAAGAACACTGTTGCTATGCCAAATTTGCACTATCAACCGATTGGCCAATGTTTGGCCGAAGTAAGACCAAATTTGGCCAAATTTAAATCTGGAATTACTTTTCTTTGAAAAAGGCTGCGTAGAATGTGTTCATATTTTCAGTATTTATTAAGGGGCAACTTTGCGACACTTCCAGTATAAACCCGAACTGGGTGTGGGCAGGGAAAGGCGCTCTCTCTCTCTCTCTCTCTCTCTCTCTCTCTCTCTCTCTCTCTCTCTCTCTCTCTCTCTCTCTCAAGTGTAAGTTTTCAAGTTTTCTCTCTCTCTCTCAAGTTTAAGTTTTCAAGTTCTCTCTCTCTCTCTCTCTCTCTCTCTCTCTCTCTCTCTCTCTCTCTCTCTCTCTCTCTCTCTCTCTCAAGTGTAAGTTTTCAAGTTCTCTCTCTCTCTCTCTCTCTCTCTCTCTCTCTCTCTCTCTCTCTCTCTCTCAAGTTTAAGTTCTCAAGTTCTCTCTCTCTCAAGTTTAAGTTTTCAAGTTCTCTCTCTCTCTCTCTCTCTCAAGTTTAAGTTTTCAAGTTCTCTCTCTCTCTCTCTCTCTCTCAAGTATAAGTTTTCGAGTTCTCTCTCTCTCTCTCTCTCTCTCTCTCTCTCTCTCTCTCTCTCTCTCTCTCTCTCTCTCTCTCTCTCTCTCTCTGTGTCGGGCCCTAATTAACAAGGTAATCACGATGTGTGTATCGCGTTACAAGTAATTAGTTTTAGAGACAAGCCAGCACAATGACTATATTCTACTATAGACTCGGACAAGTGTTGACATCAAGAACTCAACTAACATGAGCAATTAACACGTTTCTTTTCGGGTACCTCAGCCGAGGAGGTAACATTTATTTTCAAAATGTTTTTTATTCAGGTATTGGTTGACCTATTTCCATATTGCAAGGTTTTTTTTCTGATTTATAATTCTGGACATTTTTGTTAGAATCAAGTTAATGTTTCACGAGGGTGATGAAGTGTCTGGGTTTCTTCATGACTTAGCGTGAGTGTGGAATGCTTGTCGTACTACAGCGTGCGATTGTGAATGCAGTTTTCAACTATATGTTATGGAACTCATTTGAAAGTATACATCTAAACATTTAAAATGAAGAAACAAAGCATGCACTTCCTTGCGCGTGTACACTATTATGCATTTATATACATTTGCCAATACGATATACAGTTATACTTGTACGCGCAAGCACATATAGGCCTAAAACACAAAGCAACATACCCATATGCATGCGCACACAGACGCATACACTGCCACAGACAAACAGACAGACAGACATACACACACACACTCACACACACACACACACACACACACACACACACACACACACACACACACACACACACACACACACACACACACGGTACACACACATGCGTGCAAACATGCACATGTGCAAACACATGTTAACACACACACACATACACGTTAACACATGCGCACACACACATACACATATGCACACACACACACACACAACAACAACGCACGCGCACACACACGCACACACACACACACACACACACACACACACACACACACACACACGCAATCGCACACACGCATGCACGCAGACACGCACACGCAGATGCACACACACACACATACACAATGCTCTATACAATAGAAGAACAGATAAAATAAAAATGACAAGTATACTTATTTACGATTCCTGCTATCGCACCTTCAACCAGGGACGGTATTCACGTTGAGATAGCATGAGACTTACATGATGCTAACTTAGAAAAATGTCAAGTATATAGGACTTTTGGAAGAGCTTCTAAGTTAGCATCATGCTAAGTCTCATGCTATCTCGACATGAATACCGTCCCAGGCTTTGCTATGTCCATTTTATGTTAAGCGGTTCACCCAAATAATACTGCTTAGCAATCAACCACCTGAATGATTTAATTCTACATAAACAGAAAACAAGAACTATGCACGAAAGAGGAAAGCAAGCAAATAAGCAAAGAATCAAAATGTACCGCACAAAAGTGAGGTCGTTTTGAGTCGCCCACCACACGCCATCATGTGTGTGCTTCATAGCTGTCACCATTAGGTATGTAGGTTGCACTTGAATAGCAGAGGAATAAATAACATTAATTATATTCCACCAAGTTCTTTAGTTAATCTCGCAATTAATCTAACTGCATTCTCGCAATTATTTAAGACTCTTGCAAAATCAATCCAAAGAGTCTGCACAATCCCAAAATAAGTATTCAATTGTTTCTTTGACTGTCTCACAGAAAGTACATTCAACGATTTTCATTTTCTGTAAGATGGTATTGGTTGCAATAATCATATGGAATAACCTTATCTGGAACCACTTAAGTTTAATTTCCTTGATTTTATGGATTTTTTTTCAAGAGGATGCAATATTTTTTTTCCATTTGTTTTAAACCCTTTCAACGCCAGCCATTTTTCAGCTAAAACTTTCCATTAAACTTACCTGGGTAGAGAAAAGATTCTGTCTGGAATACTGAGGATTCATCTGTGACACGCATAACATAGGGCCTATCCTTACCTACCAAAATTAAAAACATACGGTAATTGGCTAGCAGACCCTCATGTGATGCCTTTCAGTGACGTGGGTGTTCAATCATTGTGGTGCCAAGAGACGACAGTGGCGATGAAAGGGTTTTAAAGAATTACATTTTGTGTTTCGTTGTTCTCTATCTGTCAGTCTGTCTCTGTCAATCACTCCGGGTTTTTTTTTTTTAATGAATAAGTACTTTTCGCTCTGGCTCTCTGTGTTTGTCTCTGTCTTTCTGCCTCGGCCTCTTTGTCCTTATTTCTTTGTTTTTCTTTCCCCTTTATCTCTCTGTGCGTGTGTCTCTCTCTGTCTTTCTGTCTCTCTGTCTCTGTCAGTCTGTCTGTCTGTCTCTTTCTCTCCTCCCCCCCTCTCTCTCTCTCTCTCTCTCTCTCTCTCTCTCTCTCTCTCTCTCTCTCTCTATCTATCTATCTATCTATGCCTGTCTCTGTCTCTTTTCCCCCTCTCCCTCCTCTCTCTCCCTATCTTTATCTGTCAGTGTAGTAATCTTAGCGTTGTCACCAGCAACAAACATCACAGAGGATGCTCCCATGGATCCAAACAACATACCGGTACCTCTCTCTCTCTCTCTCTCTCTCTCTCTCTCTCTCTCTCTCTCTCTCTCTCTCTCTCTCTCTCTCTCTCACCTTAATAATCTTGGCATTGTCGTCAGCAGCAAACATGGCAGACGAGCCTCCCAGGTAGACAAACAGCATCATGGCCAAACCCTCGGCTCCAACCGCTCTCCAAAAAGCCACTGTCGTGAGCTCTTTAACGTCCGCAACACGGTACGGCTTCTGCCCATCTTCCCCCGACTCATCTTCTCTTTCCCCCCGACGTACAGCATCTACTTTGTTGGCCGTGTAGACGAACAAGGCTTCCATTGTGTGCTGTATGTAGTCTTGTGATTTCCCCTCAGGTGTTTAGCTATAAAGAATCTGTGAGGCTTTAAATGTAACGTCTTGCAATTTTCAGTTCTTAAGTCTTTGAAATTTCAGTTTTAAAAAATCTTAATAGGTCTCTGAGTTTTCAATCAATAAGAATTCAAGTTTTCACTTAATAAGGCTTTGAATTTTTAACTGTAAGGTTTTCAGATACAAAGCCTTAGAATTTTCGGTTACAAATTCGTGAATGTTCACCTATAAAGTTTTTGAGGTTTTTCAGTCTTTAGTTTTCAGTTATAAAGTCTTTGAGTTTTCAGTTACAGTCTTTGAGTTTTCAGTTACAGTCTTTGAGGTTTCAGTTACAGTCTTTGAGGTTTCAGCTATAAAGTCTGAGGTATCAGTTTTCAGTTTTCACAAAGTCTTTGAGTTTTCAGTTACAGTCTTTGAAGTCTTTGAGTATAAAGTCTGAGTTTTCAGTTACAAAGTCTGAGTTTTCAGTTACAAAGTCTGAGGTTTTTCAGTTAGTTTTCAGTTATAAGTCTTTGAGTTTTCAGTTTAAAGTCTTTGAGTTTTCAGTTATAAAGTCTTTGAGTTTTCAGTTATAAAGTCTATGAGGTTTCAGTTTAAAGTCTGAGTTTTCAGTTACAAAGTCTGAGTTTTCAGTCATAAAGTCTGAGTTTTCAGTTATAAAGTCTTTGAGTTTTCAGTTATAAAGTCTGAGTTTTCAGTTACAAAGTCTTTGAGTTCTCAGCTGAAAGTCTTTCAAGTTTTAGCGACGAAGTCTTTGAGATTTCAATAACGCTGTCTTTGACTTTTCAGTTATAAATTCTGTGAATTAGGCATTATTTATTAGGTATTAGGTACTTTATAGTTACAGAGGCGTCTCTGTGAAATTCGGGTTGCTCCCACCTGGAGAGTGCGTCGCAACCAGAGGCGCGCTACCCAATTTTTTGGCATGCGATTTTTGTGTGACTGATGAGGAAGGAAGGGGGGGTGGGTAAATTTTGACCAAATGACAATTTTTTTCGTTGCCACCCGGGTTTAACGTGTGCTAAGTGCATGGGCACACGGGACCTCGGTTTATCGTCTCATCCCAAAGACTCCACGTTCAGACCGTAAGGCCTAGTGCAAAATGAGAGGAAGAATCCCCTGTACCCAGGTTCGAACTCAGGTTTACTTGACACGAGGCGAACGCGATACCACTGTACAATAATTTATTTTATTTTAGTTACAAAGGTCTTGAGTTTTTAATGAAACATTTTTCGAAGTCTACGAGAAAGTTTCAGAATTTTCATAAACAAATATCTGTGAGTTTTCAACTATTAAGCCTTTGTGTTTTCAGGTAAAAGAATTCGAGTTTTCAGCTGTAAATTCTTTGAGTTTTCAACTACCAAATCTTTGAATTTCCATCAATAAAGGTTTTTTTAGTGTTCATAGTGTTCAGTTAGAAAGCCTTTGAGGTTTCAGAAATGATGTCTTGGACTTTTCGCCTTCAAAGTCTTTCAATTATTTGCATGAAAGTCTTTGAGCTTTCAGCTATAATGACGTTGAGTTTTCATCAAAAAAGTTTGTGAGTTTTCAGCTGTAAAAGATTTGGGTTTTTAGCTATAAAGTTTTTCAGTTTTCAATACATTGTCTTTGAGTTTTCTGCTAAACATCAATAACATTTTCATCTATAAACTCTTTCTATCTTTCTTTTTTTCGTTGATAAAATGAGATTCACGTTGTTTCATACACAATTCATAATAAAATAGATAAAAATTTGATGTTTTTTGTTATATCTACTTTTTTGATAACACCAAAAGTATCTGTAGTCAATACGTAAAATATATATTATATAAATTATTAAAATATCTGTATTTTTTGTTAGTACGTAAAGTGCCTCTGTCCTTTTGATTGGATAAAATATCGGTAATGTTTGTTGTACGTACGTAAATCCGGCCCGGTAAACCCTCTCTACTATTTCAATACAATTTGGCTACAAATAAATCCTTTCATTTTAAAATTATATCCACTTTCACATTTGTTCAAACCTTTTGAAAACAACTACGAAATCCGCTCTCGAGCAGCTATGCAAAAAGACAGTGCTCTTAGTTCACGACATATATTGTTGTGTGTTTGTTGTTAGCTGTAGAAACAGCGAAAATGTGTCTGCCTAAAAGGTTTTAATACAAGTTGTTTTACAAAGACATCACTGGTTTCGTTGTTATTCCTTTTATATATCTTATCTTACCTCGAAACTAGTCTGCAAGGTGTGGTGCCAAACTTTAAGATATATATATATATACGTTATGTCTTCAAAGGCAATCACAAATAACACTTTTGAAATCACTCAAACATTGGCAGTTTAT
>CM065711.1:23316042-23321042 GCA_017654935.2 Phymorhynchus buccinoides
GCTGCTCTGAGAGTGATGCGCTCTCCCAAGTACTGGTAACGCGTAAATTTGAAGCGATTCTCTTCAAATTTGCTGCCAGGCTTTGCCCCGGTCACACAGCTGAAGCCTGACAGCGATTCAGTTAAGAAACGGCGGAGTTATTTGTGAAAAGGTTAAGCGGCGTATATCGCGCGCGTTTATTAATCGATTCGCTTTCGGTTTGGCACATCGATAGTCAACGTCCCCGGTCATCTACCTTCCAAATTCGAAGGCAATCCGTCTAGACATACCGGAGATACGGGCGCCTAAAGGCCGGCGGATACGCGTTTCGCGCATTTGCCAAACCGCGCAAATGACACGGCCGCCTCGGTTGCCGTTGCCATCGCCCCATTAGGGCTCACAGCAAATTAAGAAGCGATTCGGTCGAAATACGGCGGAGTTATAAGGCCCGTTTTGTGTTTCAGACACACACATGGACAGACACTTGGCTTTTAATATAAAGACTAGCGTACCGGTAACGCCTAGTACAGGTAACGCCAAGTACCGGTAACGCTGAGTACCAGTTTCGCCGGGTCCGCAAAATATTATATTTTTACTTTTGTGGCTGAAAACCCAATTTTTAGACCCCTACCACTTTCAAGGCCTACCGATCTCCATGCCCTTGACCTTGACCTTGATCAGTATGCAATGATCAGAACAAACATATGCCAAAGTACCTACATGCCAAGATTGAAGTCCCTAAGACCAACGGTGTGGACGTTACAGCCCCTTAAAGATTTTCGGTTGTCAAGGTCATACGCCAAGGGGAAGGTCACGACGGCGATAATTTATGCGCGGATGCCTTCCTCTCATGGTGACACGCCACCACACAAAATTGGAAACGATTTGGTGAAGCGGTTCGGAAGATATGCGTGTGGCAGAAAAACCCAATTATTAGACCCATACCACTTGCAAGGCATACCGATCTCCCTGACCTTCATGTTGACCTTCATCGGTACACCATCATCAGAACGGCCATAAGCGAAAGTACCTCCATGCCAAGTTTCATGACTCCTGGACCTGCGGTGTGGAAGTTATGGCCCCTTAACGATTTTGGGTTTTCAAGGTCATACGCCAAGGTGAAGGTCACGAGCGGTGAAAATGTTTTGTGCGGATGCCTTCCTCTCATAGGGACACACCACCACACAAAATTTGAAGTGATTCGGTCAAGCGGTTCGGGAGATCCTTAGGACAGACAGAAAAGAACAACAAACAAACAAAAAAAAGGAAACAAACCTGAACGAAAACTTACTCCTTTGCAATCGTAGATTGGCAAAGGACAAAAACAGAGAAAACGAACTGAAAGCCAACTTAGTTCTGCCTTTCGGCATGTGGGGCATTTGTAAATACAAAGATTGTGGGAACAATACTGGAGGCAATGCCCAGAGGCAGTGCTAAACCAGTAAAGTCCCGATTTTTTAATAATACAGATTTTTTAATAATACAGATAGGTGTAGTGTCATCCCCTTGTAATCTCCACTGCCCCCCCCCCCCCCACCATCCCTCCGCCCACCCACCCCCTACCCCACCCATAACCAGCTCCGCTGACCTACTCATCACCCCAGCACGTGTGAACCACGGTCTCATGCACACAGCAGTCCCCCCCCCCCCCCCCCCCCCACCTTTATTAACAGCACCTTTGCACAGATCCCGTTTGGCCTAGTGAGTGAAACTGTAAATTGGTGCATATTGGCGCGTTTATGAACGGATGCTGTTAAAATTTGCTGCCATGCTTTGCCCCGGCCATAGCAAGCCTGACAGCAAATTGGAAGCGATTCGGTTAAGAAACGACGGAGTTATTCGTGAAAAGGTGAAGCGGCGTATAGCGCGCGCGTTTCTAAACCGATTCGCTTCTGGTTTGGCACACCGATAGTCACCATCCCCGGTCATCTACCTGCCAAATTGGAAGGCAATCGGCCCAGAAACGCCAGAGATACAGGCGTCGTGAGGCCGGCAGATGCGCGTTTCACGCATTTGCGAAACCGCGCAAATGATACGACCACCTCGGTTGCCGTTGCCATCGCCCCGTTAGGGCTCACAGCAAATTTGAAGCGATTCGGTCGATAAACGGCGGAGTTATAAGGCCCGTTTTGTGTTTCACACACACACACACACACACACACACACACACGGACACTTGCTAAATTACTATATGAATGATGATAATATACTGGGACACATAGATACGGGGACACGGCGACACGGCGACACATGACATAGACACAGTGACACATAGACACGGGGACACATAGACACAGGGACACAAAGACACGGGGACACACAGACACGGGGACACACAGACACAGGGACACATAGACACAGGGACACATAGACACAGGGATACATAGACACAGGGACACATAGACACAGGGGCACATAGACACAGGGGCACATAGACACAGGGACACATGGACACATAGACACAGGGACACATAGACACAGGGACACATAGACACAGGGACACATAGACACAGGGATACATAGACACAGGGACACATAGACACAGGGGCACATAGACACAGGGGCACATAGACACAGGGACACATGGACACATAGACACAGGGACACATAGACACGGGGACACATAGACACAGGGACACATAGACACGGGGGCGTATCATTGCTACATGAATGTTCAGCCCAGTCAAAAGTAGATTAGGCGACATGTTAATTTTTTGGGGGGCGTAAACATTTCACGGAGTTTTCCTGTCTGTCTGTCTGTGTGACTGTTTGTCTGTCTGTCTGTCTGTCTGTCTGTCTGTCTGTCTGTCCTGTTTGTTTGTCCATCCATCCGTACATCCTTCTCTCCCTCCCTCTCTCTCTCTCTCTCTCTCTGTCTCTCTCTCTCTCTCTCTCTCTCTCTCTCTCTCTCTCTCTCTCTCTCTCTCTCTCTCTCTCCCCAAGGATCTGTCTTAGGGCCTCTTCTATTCTGCCTATTCATTAATGATTTAAGAGAACGTATGAATACCAAGTCTGGCTCAGTATCGGTTTCGGTTTTGGTTTCACTCCTCTTTTTTAACCTAAAAAAAGGCGTGATTTAAGCCGTTTTCTCGTGTTTTTTATCTTAAAAAACAGTGCGATTTAGTCGTTTTTACTCTCAAAAACAGCGTGATTTAATTGTTTTTAAATGAAAAAAAATAAAAAAAAAGAAGGAAATTCTCATAAAATATTCTACACGTTCTGATTTTTTTACAAACATTTGTACTGACTAGGAAAATCTGTTTTTAATACTAGTTTACAGAATTTTTCTTTTTTTAGCCTTTGTTTTATTTTATTTTTTTCTTCTTTTGCTTCGACAACATCATTTTCATCAAGGCACTCATCAAAGCTGTTTTTATCTTTAGTAAAAAACAAAACAACCGTCTTTAGCTGTTCTCTAAAGTCTTTTAAAACCGAATTATACTTCTGCGTTAAAATCCATACGCTAATTCCTGCATGCCGACCACTGAATGCTAGTTTTGCTAAACTATTTCTTTTTTTGACAATGTCTCTTTGAGCCGAACAGTCATCAATAATAAATAAAGTTGATGTTCCTTTAAACAGTTTATAAAAATACTCTAAACATTCGCTTAGTTTATCACTTGGGTTGACTAAATAGATTTCGTCATCTGCCCAAATGAACTTTCTTTCTTTATAAGATTTGTTGTATTCTAAAGTCGTGCAGAATATTACTATGTGTTCAAAGTGATTACGATAAACTGTTTGTATTAAATCTAAAGCGAACACACTTTTTCCGCAGCCTGTCATTCCACAAAATAAACCACAATGAGGTTCTTTTGTAAGGAAATTTAAATTAGTCTTCAAATCCATTATTTTAATACACGATATCTTTTAATCTGTTGTCTTCAATGTTCAGCTGAGCATCACATACTAAATAAACATAAATAAATATTTGCTTACTCTCTTCCGCTTCTTTATGGATTTGAATGTTTATTCCTCCTGACCCATCACCAACTGTTCTTCCACTGCCATGTAGTTTGTTATCTTCTGTTGTTCTAAGATCGAGCCACATAGCATACTTCGAGGATAAATAATCTTCAAGTCTGACATCATGAAGATGGAGGTCTTTGCAAATTAAATCAGCCGCCAGGTCTCTTTGCTGACCACCTCCACCCAAGAGTTTTCGTATTTCATCAAAATGCTGATAAGGTAAAAGACCGCTTGCAAACAACTGATTCGGTTGTCCTTCAATCGTACATGTTAGTTTAGTTATTTTAGGATTATAAAACTTCTCGCTTAATCTGTTAAAGGGTTTTTTAGACTCTTCAAACAGCAACAAAATCCCTTTTAATGACCTTGCAGATGTATTCAAATCGATGTTCCAAATTGTGTCTGTTTTGTTTTTAGGTATTTTACTGTGATTTAAAATTCTGTTGTAGTATATTGCTAATCTTGTCTGGTATTGTTGTGAAATCAACCGAGCTAATTCTTGATGACGAACAACATCAAACTGTAATGTGATGTCTGAAATACTATATTTTGCATCAGGATCTGCCGCTGATCTGATAACACGACTGTAATCATTAAAAGTTAATTCATACATAAGCCTATCTTGTAAAGCACCCTGATAATATGGGGAGTGCGTGTTTAACAGCTCGAAATCAAGAGGTATATAAAATCGATTACCATAAACTTTTGTAACTAACTCATCTTGATTGTCAACTTGTTTGTCTCCAGCATCTATTCTATGCCTAAGACCATTATCCCCCTGTATTCCCTGATAAATCCTATCTTTTCTTTCATTTTCTGTGAGCCATAAATCACTATAAATCAAAAAGACATCTGCGTTATCTAAAGACATTACCTCTCTCCCTTCAAGTTTAATAGTAATCTTACTAACGATCGATCTACCAAGATTACCAACTATACTTCTATTCAAATCCGTCTCAGACTCCAGTTGTATTCTAAAAGCAAGACGTGCGGTACCTGGCACAATTACTTCATTAGATCCCAAACTAGGAAATCTTACTGATAATAATTGT
>CM065711.1:23326042-23328542 GCA_017654935.2 Phymorhynchus buccinoides
AGACCAAAAGGTTCTATTTTCAAAGCCGATTATAATCATGATTATTCAAAATCATCGCGACTTTCCTGGTATTGCAGTAACCCCAGGATCGTCCCACTATTTTCATAGTTATTAGTGTCCAACATGTACCCGTTTCAGGTCGGAGGACGTTAAACGAAATTGCATTGATTCAAAACCGGTGCGTCTATTAAGTGTAGGAAGAAGTCTCTCCATCAGTCAATTCCAATAATTGTGTGTTGACGTAATTTTGTAAAAGACTAATTCCTATATATATACCCCCAAAAATTGTGTATTTAAACGAAAAGTAAAAGAACTCTTCATTTGCACGAAGTTCGGAGGGGCTATGTTTGTAACTCCAACCAAAGTGAGCCACGGCATCAATTCGCCTTACTCTGTGCAAGCTAAAAGACGCACAAAGAACCAAATCCAGATACGCCTTCAAATTTTTTTAAAAAAAGGGAAAGAAAAGAAAAGGAAGAAAGAAAGGAGACAGAAAAAACAACAACAGGACGTTGACCTTTTTGCAATCGTAGGGGAAGACGGGGTAAAAAGCGCATGGGCGGGTAAGAAGCCCACCCCAATTATCTCATGAAATAAAGAAAATTTCAGTCAAATTTGCCCATGAGACGAATGCTAGACATTAACGCTCGTCTCATGGGCAAAATGAGACTGAAATTTGCTTCATTTCATGAGATAATTGGGGTGGGCTTCTTACCCGCCCATGCGCTTTAATTTTACCCCGTCTTCCCCTATTAGAAAAAAGGGAAAGGAAAGAAAAGATAAAGAAAGAAAGGAGAAGTCAAAGCAAGATTAGAAAGTTCAAACGGAAAAGAAAAGAGAAGAAAGAAAGACAAAACAAAAAGGATTATTATTTAGCTTATCTTACAAAGTGTGACTGACTTCCATTCATTGTAAAGTGTGATGCAGCCTGTTGCTAGTACGATGTCTATGTGTTGAGTACTTTTATAAGCCTCGGATTGTTGTACTCTTGTCTACATATATATTGTGTTGTTGCAAAAGTGTGTCAATAAAACATTTGTTTAATTAAACCAAAACAAAAAAGGACAGTGAATGTTCCCATCATGGAAGCTCTATTCGTCCACACGGCTAACAAAGTAGAGGCCATCCGGAAAGGAGAGAGGGAAGGAGAAGGAGGAGGCGAAGGAGAGAATGGGCAGAAGCCGTACCGTGTTGCGGACGTTAAAGAGCTCACGACAGTGGCTTTTTGGAGAGCGGTTGGAGCCGAGGGTTTGGCCATGATGCTGTTTGTCTACCTGGGGGGGTCGTCTGCCATGTTTGCTGCCGACGACAATGCCAAGATTATTAAGGTGAGAGAGAGAGAGAGAGAGAGAGAGAGAGAGAGAGAGAGAGAGAGAGAGAGAGAGAGAGAGAGAGGGGGGGGGGAGGGGAGAGAGAGAGAGAGATGAGAGAGAGAGCGAGAGAGAGAGAGAGAGAGAGAGAGAGAGAGAGAGAGAGGCAAAGAGAGGGGAGTGGCGAAAGAGGAGAAAAAGGCTGTGTTTACGCGCGCGCATGTGTGTGTGCGTGCGCGTGTCACAGTGTGTGTGTGTATGAGTGTGAACGAGTGTGTATAGTCAAGTGTGTGTGTGTGCGCGCGTGTGTGCGTGTGCGAGTGTGTGAATTTGAGCGTGTGTTCGCGTACACGTGCACGTTCGTGTGTGCGCGCGTGTGTGTGTGTGTGTGTGTGTGTGTGTGTGTGTGAGAGAGAGAGAGAGAGAGAGAGAGAGAGAGAGAGAGAGAGAGAGTGTGTATGTGTGTGAGTGTGTGTGTGTGTGTGTGAGAGAGAGAGAGAGAGAGAGAGAGAGAGAGAGAGAGAGAGAGAGAGTGTGTGTGTGTGAATATGTGTGACATGTATGTGTGTGTGTGTGTGCGTGTGTGTGTGTGGTGTGTGTGTGTGTGTGTGTGTGTGTGTGTGTGTGTGTGTGTGTGTGTGTGTGTGTGTGTGTGTGTGTTGTATCAAACACATTTTATGAGTAAGAAAATACTTTTTGTGTTGTACTTGATATTCTCTCCTTTTATACAATCAGTATTGTGTCAATATTTCATTTGCACATCTCATCTCTCTCTCTCTCTCTCTCTCTCTCTCTCTCTCTCTCTCTCTCTCTCTCTCTCTCTCTCTCTCTCTCTCTCTCTCTCTCTCTCTCTCTCTCTCTCTCTCTCTGGCAACTAATCAATTTCTAAGGGTTTGTTGTCTTCAGGAAAGGAATATTATGTTTTGTTACTATGTTTACCAATTTCAATGTATGAATTATGTTGTCATAATCATTCTTCCTTGTAATCACCTGTTTTCTCGAGTAGCCACATTTTACAGTATCCTTTATCAAAATCCCCATTCCCCATCTCCTCTTACTCTTGCTGGTTATGTATATATATGTAAATAATGTTCTTGTTAATTTTTTTAATGATTGTTGCTTTTCATAGTTTGCTTCTTTTTTCTTCTTCTCCTTTTTGTTCTTAATGTTATTTGTTTGTTGCTTTCTTG
>CM065711.1:23333542-23344426 GCA_017654935.2 Phymorhynchus buccinoides
GAGGGAGAGAGACACAGAGAGAGAGAGAGAGAGAGAGAGAGAGAGAGAGAGAGAGAGAGAGGAGAGAGAGAGAGAGAGAGAGAGAGAGAGAGAGAGAGAGAGAGAGAGAGAGAGAGAGAGAGAGAGAGAGAGAGAGAGAGAGAGAGATTAGAAAGAGAGAGAGAGATGGGGGGAGACAGAGAGAGAGAGAGATGGAGAGAGAGAGAGAGAGAGAGAGAGAGAAAGAGAGAGAGAGATGGGGGAGAGACAGAGAGAGAGAGAGAGAGAGAGAGAGAGAGAGAGAGAGAAGAGAGAGTAGAGAGATGGGGGAGACAGAGAGAGAGAGAGAGAGAGAGAGAGAGAGAGAGAGAGAGAGAGAGAGAGATTGGGGGAGACACAGAGAGAGAGAGAGAGAGAGAGAGAGAGAGAGAGAGAGAGAGAGAGAGAGAGAGAGAGAGGGGGAGGGAGACAGAGAGAGAGAGAGAGAGAGAGAGAGAGAGAGAGAGAGAGAGAGAGAGAGAGAGAAGAGAGAGATATGCAAGTGCATTCACCCCTCTTAATACTCATTAATACTCATCTTTGTTGTAAAAACGAACCCAAGGTAATTATATTCATTAACCAATTCTAGTTGTTGTCCATCAAGATTCCAATTTTCAATTTCCCCCAGAAACCAACCTTTACGGAAAACCAAAACTTTCGTCTTTGTCGGTGAGAGAGAGAGAGAGAGAGAGAGAGAGAGAGAGAGAGAGAGAGAGAGAGAGTAGAGAGAGAGAGAGAGAGAGAGAGAGAGGAGAGAGAGAGAAGACGAGAGAGAGAGAGAGAGGAGAGAGAGAGAGAGAGAGAGAGTATTATTTTAATTGCACAGCGTGACTCCCTCCTCCCTGCACGGCAACCTGGCAGTGACCAGTATCAACCCTGAGCTGACCACTGGTCAGGGGCTTGGCGTGGAATTACTGCTGACCTTCGTGCTGGTCATCGTCATTCTGGCCACCACTGACCCCCACCGTCCAGCCCTGGCCCCGCCCTCCCTGCTCATCGGACTGACCGTCACTGCATGCCATCTGGCGGGGGTGAGTTGAAAGAGAAAGGAGAAATCCTGTCATTTTGTCAGCCAATAAAATTATAACAAAAACAAGTGCAACGCCGTGCGGCTGCTAAGTCCCCTCGCAGCATCGCCGAGCTACTCCGAAATCGGAATGTGTCGGCTGTGCACACAGCGGGGAGACCGAAGCGGCAGATATCAAAAGAAAACGTACTTACATAAAAACGCATCAAAAACAGCACGTAACTGAATAGCCTTGGGGTTCGGACCCCTGATTTGAGCGCGCGCGATCATGCGCACACGAGCGCACAGAAAAATTCATGACAACTGTGTTATAGACCATTCATCAAGAAATGTGCATTGAAATACATGCAAAACTTCGCGAGATATTAGCGATTATGTGTTTTGGGGTTTGAACCCCGTAACTGTCTCCCTAATGGGGCGATGGCAATGGCAACCGAGGCGGCTGTGTTATTTGCGCGGTTTGGCAAATGCGCGAAACGCGTATCCGCCGGCCTCTCGGCGCCCGTATCTCCGGTATTTCTGGACGGATTGCCTTCGCATTTGGAAGGTAGATGGCCGGGGACGGTGACTATCTGTGTGCCAAACCGGAAGCGAATCGATTCATAAACGCGC
Organism: Phymorhynchus buccinoides; assembly: GCA_017654935.2. Classification (NCBI taxonomy): domain Eukaryota; kingdom Metazoa; phylum Mollusca; class Gastropoda; order Neogastropoda; family Raphitomidae; genus Phymorhynchus; species Phymorhynchus buccinoides. The sequence continues at coordinate 23,335,200 of CM065711.1, forward strand.
GCGATATACGCCGCTTCACCTTTTCACAAATAACTCCGTCGTTTCTTAACCGAATCGCTTCAAATTTGCTGTACTCAGCGTTACCAGTACTTGGCGTTACCGTTGCTAGGCGTTACCGTTACTATGGAGAGCGCATCACTCTCAGACCAGCGCCAACGGGAAACGGGGCCTTATAACTCCGCCGTTTCTTAACCGAATCTCTTCAAATTTGCTGTACTCAGCGTTACCAGTACTTGGCATTACCGTTACTAGGCGTTACCGTTTACTAGGGAGAGTGCGTCACTCTCAGAGCAGCGCCAACGGGAAACGGGGCCTTATAACTCCGCCGTTTCTTAACCGAATCGCTTCAAATTTGCTGTACTCAGCGTTACCAGTACGTTTGGCGTTACTGTTACTAGGCGTTACCGGTACTCGCGTTGCGCTAGTAATAATAATAATTGGAATTTATATAGCGCTCTTTCTCACATGAGCTCAGTGCGCTTTACATTGATAACAAGAACGTTAAAGGCAAACAAATAATGAATCATTAGAAAGTAAAATAAACACGATGATTGCCCGCAACGTTCTCTTACTTCCTCACACACACACCACACACACACACACACACCACACACAGACACACACACATACATACACAAACATACACACACAACACACACACACAACACACACACACACACACACACACACACACACACACACACACACACACGGCACACACACACGCGTATGCGCGCGCGCACACACATACACACGCATCTACTCACGTACGCACACCTGCAAATAGTTCCCCCACCTTCTGGAAGTTATGTGCCTTGTAACTTCCGCTAATCTGTCGCTCTCTTTGACTCTGCCTTTTCCCTTTGCTTACTGTTTTCTACTATCTTTCTGCCTTCATGGCCCATTCTCCTGCATTTTTTTTTGTTTTTTTTTTTTGTTTTTTTTTTCTGAAGCCGAAGACGGACATGCTCGGCCTAACTATTTGTTAGTTAGGCGTATGGCGGCAGCACGACGCATCTGTGTCTTTAGGACCTCGTTTGTCCTGAAATTTTTTGTTTAAAACATCAGTCGCGCAAACCGCGAGTTGCCAGTTTCCGAAAGTGGTCTATTTTTCTTGAAATACTTCTTATCAAAACAATTCAGTTAATTGACCAACAGCTAATCAGTTACTCCCCTGTTGGTTGCAGGTATTTAATCAGTTACTCCCCCTGGTGGTTGCAGGTGTTTAAGCAGTTACTCCCCCTGTTGGTTGCAGGTGTTTAATCAGTTACTCCCCCTGTTGGTTGCAGGTTTTTAAACAGTTACTCCCCCTGTTGGTTGCAGGTGTTTAAACAGTTACTCCCCCTGTTGGTTGCAGGTGTTTAAACAGTTACTCCCCCTGTTGGTTGCAGGTGTTTAAACAGTTACTCCCCCTGTTGGTTGCAGGTGTTTAAACAGTTACTCCCCCTGTTGGTTGCAGGTGTTTAATCAGTTACTCCCCCTGTTGGTTGCAGGTGTTTAAACAGTTACTCCCCCTGTTGGTTGCAGGTATTTAAACAGTTACTCCCCCTGTTGGTTGCACGTATTTAAACAGTTACTCCCCCTGTTGGTTGCAGGTATTTCAACAGTTACTCCCCCTGTTGGTTGCAGGTATTTACAGTTACTCCCCCTGTTGGTTGCAGGTGTTTAAACAGTTACTCCCCCTGTTGGTTGCAGGTATTTCAACAGTTACTCCCCCTGTTGGTTGCAGGTATTTAAACAGTTACTCCCCCTGTTGGTTGCAGGTATTTCAACAGTTACTCCCCCTGTTGGTTGCAGGTGTTTAAACAGTTACTCCCCCTGTTGGTTGCAGGTATTTAAACAGTTACTCCCCCTGTTGGTTGCAGGTATTTCAACAGTTACTCCCCCTGTTGGTTGCAGGTATTTCAACAGTTACTCCCCCTGTTGGTTGCAGGTGTTTAAACAGTTACTCCCCCTGTTGGTTGCACGTATTTAAACAGTTACTCCCCCTGTTGGTTGCAGGTATTTCAACAGTTACTCCCCCTGTTGGTTGCAGGTATTTCAACAGTTACTCCCCCTGTTGGTTGCAGGTATTTAATCAGTTACTCCCCCTGTTGGTTGCAGGTATTTCAACAGTTACTCCCCCTGTTGGTTGCAGGTATTTAAACAGTTACTCCCCCTGTTGGTTGCAGGTATTTCAACAGTTACTCCCCCTGTTGGTTGCAGGTATTTAAACAGTTACTCCCCCTGTTGGTTGCAGGTATTTCAACAGTTACTCCCCCTGTTGGTTGCAGGTGTTTAAACAGTTACTCCCCCTGTTGGTTGCAGGTGTTTAAACAGTTACTCCCCCTGTTGGTTGCAGGTGTTTAATCAGTTACTCCCCCTGTTGGTTGCAGGTGTTTAAACAGTTACTCCCCCTGTTGGTTGCAGGTATTTAAACAGTTACTCCCCCTGTTGGTTGCAGGTGTTTAAACAGTTACTCCCCCTGTTGGTTGCAGGTATTTAATCAGTTACTCCCCCTGTTGGTTGCAGGTATTTAAACAGTTACTCCCCCTGTTGGTTGCAGGTATTTAATCAGTTACTCCCCCTGTTGGTTGCAGGTATTTAATCAGTTACTCCCCCTGTTGGTTGCAGGTGTTTAAACAGTTACTCCCCCTGTTGGTTGCAGGTATTTAAACAGTTACTCCCCCTGTTGGTTGCAGGTATTTAAACAGTTACTCCCCCTGTTGGTTGCAGGTGTTTAATCAGTTACTCCCCCTGTTGGTTGCAGGTATTTAAACAGTTACTCCCCCTGTTGGTTGCAGGTGTTTAATCAGTTACTCCCCCTGTTGGTTGCAGGTATTTAATCAGTTACTCCCCCTGTTGGTTGCAGGTGTTTAATCAGTTACTCCCCCTGTTGGTTGCAGGTGTTTAATCAGTTACTCCCCCTGTTGGTTGCAGGTGTTTAATCAGTTACTCCCCCTGTTGGTTGCAGGTGTTTAATCAGTTACTCCCCCTGTTGGTTGCAGGTGTTTAATCAGTTACTCCCCCTGTTGGTTGCAGGTTTTTAAACAGTTACTCCCCCTGTTGGTTGCAGGTGTTTAAACAGTTACTCCCCCTGTTGGTTGCAGGTGTTTAAACAGTTACTCCCCCTGTTGGTTGCAGGTGTTTAACTCCCCCTGTTGGTTCAGTTACTCCCCCTGTTGGTTGCAGGTGTTTAAACAGTTACTCCCCCTGTTGGTTGCAGGTATTTAATCAGTTACTCCCCCTGTTGGTTGCAGGTGTTTAAACAGTTACTCCCCCTGTTGGTTGCAGGTATTTAATCAGTTACTCCCCCTGTTGGTTGCAGGTGTTTAAACAGTTACTCCCCCTGTTGGTTGCAGGTGTTTAATCAGTTACTCCCCCTGTTGGTTGCAGGTGTTTAATCAGTTACTCCCCCTGTTGGTTGCAGGTGTTTAATCAGTTACTCCCCCTGTTGGTTGCAGGTGTTTAATCAGTTACTCCCCCTGTTGGTTGCAGGTATTTAATCAGTTACTCCCCCTGTTGGTTGCAGGTGTTTAAACAGTTACTCCCCCTGTTGGTTGCAGGTGTTTAAACAGTTACTCCCCCTGGTGGTTGCAGGTGTTTAAACAGTTACTCCCCCTGTTGGTTGCAGGTATTTAAACAGTTACTCCCCCTGTTGGTTGCAGGTGTTTAATCAGTTACTCCCCCTGTTGGTTGCAGGTGTTTAATCAGTTACTCCCCCTGTTGGTTGCAGGTGTTTAAACAGTTACTCCCCCTGTTGGTTGCAGGTGTTTAAACAGTTACTCCCCCTGGTGGTTGCAGGTGTTTAAACAGTTACTCCCCCTGTTGGTTGCAGGTGTTTAAACAGTTACTCCCCCTGCTGGTTGCAGGTATTTACAGTTACTCCCCCTGTTGGTTGCAGGTATTTAAACAGTTACTCCCCCTGCTGGTTGCAGGTATTTAAACAGTTACTCCCCCTGCTGGTTGCAGGTATTTAAACAGTTACTCCCCCTGTTGGTTGCAGGTGTTTAAACAGTTACTCCCCCTGTTGGTTGCAGGTATTTAATCACTTACTCCCCCTGCTGGTTGCAGGTGTTTAAACAGTTACTCCCCCTGTTGGTTGCAGGTGTTTAATCAGTTACTCCCCCTGTTGGTTGCAGGTGTTTAATCAGTTACTCCCCCTGTTGGTTGCAGGTATTTAATCAGTTACTCCCCCTGTTGGTTGCAGGTGTTTAAACAGTTACTCCCCCTGTTGGTTGCAGGTGTTTAAGCAGTTACTCTCCCTGTTGGTTGCAGGTGTTTAGCCAGTTACTGCACCTGTTGGTTGCAGGTGTTTAATCAGTTACTGCCCCTGTTGGTTGCAGGTGTTTAATCAGTTACTCCCGCTGTTGGTTGCAGGTGTTTAATCAGTTACTCCCACAGTTGGTTGCAGGTGTTTAATCAGTTACTCCCCCTGTTGGTTGCAGGTATTTAATCAGTTACTCCCCCTGGTGGTTGCAGGTGTTTAAACAGTCACTGCCCCTGTTGGTTGCAGGTGTTTAAACAGTTACTACTTTACTTACTACTTCCCCCCTCTTCGTTTGCAGGTGTTTAAGGAGCAGTTACTCTCACTGTTTGTTTGCAGGTGTTGCCAGTTACCTGCCACCTGTTGGGTTTGCAGGTGTTTAAAAAGCTGTTACTTTTGTCCCCTGTTGGTTGCAGGTGTTTTAAACAGTTACTACCCAGCTGGTGGTTGCAGTGTCGTTCACAAAGGGGCCAACACATGAACCTTCAACGATCTCTGGCTCTGGGCATCCGCTGTGGCTTCCCCAGTTCTGACCCCCACTGTGGGTCTGTCTCTTGTCTGTCTGTCTATCTCTCGGTGTCCTGTATGTCTGTCTGTCTGTCTTTCCTGACTCTGTCTATCAACTAATCTCTGGGCTTTTCTCCCTGTGGCTTACAACATCTTTCTTTTTTTTGACCACCACTGGGTCTGTCTCTCTGTCTGTCTCTCTCTATCTTTCTGTCTCTGTCTGTCTGTTCTGTCTGTCGGTCTGTCTGTCTGTCTGTTGTCTGTCTGTCTGTTTGTCTTGTCTGATTGTCTGTCCTGTCTTTGTGTGTGTCTTTTGTCTGTCTGTCTGTCTGTCTGTCTGTTGTCCTGTTCTGCCTGTTTTGTCTGTCTTTTGTCTGTCTGTAGAAAAGGAAATACAGACAAATGCTCAAGAAAGAGAGAAAGAAATCAACCGAACAAAACCGCAATGGGCGGGAGATAAAAATTTAAAAAAAGATAGGAAAAGAAATATTAACCACATGATTATTTTGTGTTTATCTTTTCTGCATTATATACTGTATTGGGATTTTTAATGGTTTTATTAGGTAAGAGATATGACATAATATACAACATTAATCAAATTAATCTAGGGTTTTATATATTTTTCAATTAGTCCTATTCTAAGGAACGTTATCATGTCACAAAACCTAAGAACAACAGAACCCCAGCCCCCCGCATCCACACCCCGGACCAATAATGCAACCCCCCCCCCCCCCCCCACAATTCCTCCCAGAGACCAACCCCCTACCACCCCCGCCCCCACCCCCCCATCAACCACCACCCCCAGAAACACCCCCCCCCCCCCCCCCCCCCCACCCCCCCCCCAGGCCACCCCGCCACTCCCCCCCTCACCCCCGACCCCCCCCCCCCCCGACAATTCCTCCCAGGCACACCCCCCCCCCCCCTATGGTACAAATTTTCCTCCTTGCCCCTAAGGACTTTTAACCCCCCCTCCCTAGAATATTTCATCTTCATCAATTTCATTCCCCCCTGGACAATTTTTTCCCAAGGACAACCCCACCCATTCTGGTTTATGCCACAGATGAAGGCCTCAACCTCGTTTCAAATGCAAAGCACTGGTTCTGCGACAGAACTTTCAAAACTGTACCAGAGCATTGTGTTCAGCTGTACACGTTGCACGGAGTCTTTGAAGGAACAATAGTGACGTGCATTTTTGTGTTGATGCCAAATAAGCGGGAGGCAACCAACATCAGGGTGCTGGAAAAAATCAAGGGACTACTGCCACACTGTTCGCTGGAGACCGTGATGATTGACTTCGAACAAGCAGCAAGGAACGCTTTTGGTCACGTGTTTCCCAACTGCACTGTGAAAGTCTGTCCCCCCCCCCATTTTTCACAGTGTATATACCGCAGACTTCGAACGAACGGTTTTGCTGCTGATTACCAGGACGATGAAGAATTCTCGCTTGGGGTGCGAAATCTGGCTGCGCTAGCATTCGTTCCCATTGAAGACTCTGGAGCGCACCACCCAAACCTCTGGAAAGGTCTTGATGTTCTCAAGAGAGAGGAGTCATTGTGCAAAGCGGAGCTCACTCAACTCATTGCTGGACACCCACCCACCACCACCCAAGCGTCGAAAGTACAACAACAGCAGCACCCGCCTATGCAGCGCTGTTAGTTCCCATCATGAGTGTACATTGATGATTATTGGCGAGGGATTGCATTCAATGTGTTCTTTTGAAACCATGACACTTTCTCTGGCAACAGGCTTTGACTTTTGTGTGGTTCTTGCTTTTGGGTTTTAACCAATGACATTTTAGCTTATTCAGGACAGTTTTGGCTAAATAAAATGCTAGAAGCTAGTGTCGGTTCTGTCTGAGGCATATGCTAGTTTCGGTTAGCTGATGCGACGAGGGAGTGGGGGGTGGGGGGGGGGTAGGTATTAATTTGTTATTTTATTTATTTTGTTGGTGTGGTGGGGTTTGTGTTGGTGTGGTGGGGGTGGTGGTTGGGTTTTGGGTTGGTTTTGTTGTTGTGTGGTGGTGGGGGTGGTTTGTTGGGTTGGTTGTTGTGGGGGTGGTTGTGTTTGTGGTTGGTTGTGTGTGTTGGTTTTGTTTGGGGGGGGGGGGGGGGGGGGGGGTGGGTGTTGTTGGGGGGGGGTGGTTGTGGTTTGGTGTGGTGTGTGTTGGGTTTTGGGGTGTGGGTTGGGGGGTTTTGGGGGTTTGTTGTGGGGGGGGTGGGGGGGGTTTGGGGGGGTTTGGGGGGGGGGTTGGTGGGGGGGGGGGGGGGTGGGGGGGGGGTGGGGGTGGGGGGGGTGTGGGGGTGGGGGGGGGGGGGGGTGGGGGTGGGGGTGGGGGGGGGGGGGGGGGGTGGGGGGGGGTGGGTGTTGGTGTGTTTGGTGGTGGGGGGGGTGGGTTGGTGGGGGGGGGTGGGGGGGGTGGGGGGGGGGGGGGGGGGGGGGGGTGTGGGGGTTTTTTGTGTGTGCGTGCGGTGCTTCTCCTCGCCCGTCCCTTCTTCCTCTCTCAGTGCCTCTCAATCTCTCTCTCGCACTCGTCTCGCTCTCGTTTCTCTCTCTCGTCTCCTCGTCCCATCAATTCATTCTTCATCTCTCTCTCTCTCTCTCTCTCTCTCCTCTTCATAGAAAAGCCTTATGACAACCGATTCCAAAAGTAGTAGGCCGCTTTTCAAGACTACCGGAATATAGAGGGTGAAGAAAAACCTTTACATGTCTGCCGCTCGGGCGACATTGTATTTTCTGAGGGATGTTCAGTACGAGCGTGTTAGCACTGTAAGGTCTCGCACATCCTGACACAAGTGTGAAGGGATTCTGTCTTCTATTCACGAGATACGCTTGTGCAGAAATATTAGCGCAGAGAAAGAAATTTTCGTTTTTCTTTCCACGGTCACCTTCAGGTCAAGTCGCATGGCCCTCATGTATTCTCGGATGTTTTTCCAGCTCTAATTTTACAGTACCACACACAATCTGAAGCGCTTCTGGTCAAGTACAACATGGTGGAAAATATTACTTAAAACCCAATTTGTAGAGAGGTAGAAATTGTAGAAAGAGTTAACCCCTACCCCCTACCAATAATAGACCCCTCAAACCACTTTGAACAGGGAAAGAAGGGAGGAAAGTGCCCTAACACACCGATCTCCCGGACCTAAACCTGACCTTGATCGGCGGTATAGCTATCGGTATGGATCGGTAATGATCGTTGAGGTGTGTTCGCACGACCATCAGAACGGCCATAGGAGCAAAGTAACCTAACATGCCGAATATTCCAAGACTCTAGGACCCAAACCGTTGTGGAAGTTTTGGTCTGTTAAACATTATCGGTTTCACAAGGTATATAAAGGTCAAGTCCGGAACGACGGCTATAATGTAAGCGGATGACTTCCTCTCATGGTGACACACGCTACCACACACATTTGAAGCGATTCTGTCCAAGCGGTTCGGATATATCCTTGGGATAGACAGAGGGAAACACGAAAAGGAAACATTGCAGCGGAACGATCGTAAGATATCGGCAAAGGACAATTAGATGGTATGCAGGTCTTGTTCTATAAACATCTACATCTACGTGTTCTCTCCGTATACAGATTTTACTACTGGGTGGGACCTTACTTTACTTACTGGTGGCCCTATGCTAGGAGGGGCTGGAGCTGCGTTGGTTTACAACTATTTGGATCAGCCCCTTGAAACAGAAAGCCGCTGTCCCGGAACCAAGCTGTGCAACTAGATGAGTAGGTAGGGTGTCTGTCTGTGTCCGTCCACTGCCTGTTTTGTCTTTCCGTCTGCCTCTTGTCTGTCTGTCTGCCTGTTTTTGTCTGTTTGTCTGTCTGCTGTTTTTGTCTGTCTTTCTTTCCTAATATACAACTATGGTGATCTAATCTACCCTTATAGAAAATGCGCTGTCTGTGTAAAAACAAAGCTGTCGAGAAATGAGTATGTGTCTGTCTGCCTGTCTGTATTTTCTTTTTTCTTTTTCTTTTATTTGTAATACAAATATAGATGCGATCAGGCTCCAATTTGTTTTCCAACCAACCCTTTCGCGTCTCCGCAGCATTTTTTTTTCAGAGCCAAAAAACACCAATCAAAACTTGGCTGGGTATAGAAAATAAATATCTGCAATATTGCGATGCCTCTGGACATAACATTAGGCCTAATCCTTACCTCCTTACCTGGGTCCCAACGTGCGCAATAGTGTCCTTTTGGATAACTAGGAGGGCAGGAACAGCAGGCCATGATTCGAGCGCACAAAACGCCTTTTTATTGGCATATGGGTGTTAAACCATTTTGTGGCGCTAGAAGGGGGGGGAAAAAAACATTGGCGTTGAAAAGGGTTAAACAAAAACGGGGGCAACACACACAAACGTGAATCAACAACACTATCCAAGGAAAGGGCGCACGCTGGCAAAAATGGCGCACAATTTTATTTTTTTTTATTAAATTTATATTAATTGTATTTATTTAATTTAATTTACGATTACCGTTC
>CM065711.1:23344926-23352426 GCA_017654935.2 Phymorhynchus buccinoides
TTCGCTGTACTAGGGCTAAAATCGGAACATCTGTCCGCAAACGTGCTGTTATTAAAAGGGGGGAGGGGCCTGCTGTGGGTCATGAGACCATGGTTCACACATGCTGGGGTGACGAGTAGGGTCAGCAAAAACCCAGCTGGTTAGGAGGGTAGGGGGTGGGTGGGTGGGTGGGTGGAGGGATAGTGGGGGGGGGGGCAGTGGAGATTAAAAGGGGATGACATCTACACGTATCTTTATTGTTAAAAAATCGTGACTTTACTAGTTTAGCACTGCCTCCGGTCATTTGCCTCCATATTGTTAAATACTGCCATGGGGTTATAACTGTCACGGGAATTAAACTGCCACGGGGCGGATTGCTAGTATTGGCTAATATTGTAACCATTGGTTTTGTCTTAACTGAAACTATTGATATAAAATTGTCATGATTCATTAACTGTGTTGTTTTTGTGTTTGTGTGTGTGTGTGTGATGTGTGTGTCCTGTGTTAGACAACTCAAGGTCACTTTTATTTGACAGACATTAGCAGCTACGTTTCATGCTGTTACCGGTAAAAATTGCGTACTTCTTCTTCTTCTGCGTTCCCAGGCCATATGGCCATAATGGGTAAGGTAGGTATGAATCCGGTTTTCAATTTTCATTGGTCTCCTCGCTGCGTACAGCCGACATATTCCGATTTCGGAGGAGCTCAAATGAGAACAATTATTTTGAAGATTGTTTTTTAAAGGCAGTAGAATGGGCCAATAAGTCAGAAAGATAGTAGATGATAGAAAGCAAAGTGAAAAGGCAGAATTCAAGAAGAATGGCAGAAATAGAGGAAGTTACAAGCACAGAACTTCAAGAAGGTGGGGGGAACTCTTTTTTACGAAAGACCCCCCCCCCCCGGTATCCCCATGGGGAGAGAGTCGTTGAGAGGGCGGGGTCGTCCAGCTCCCTGTATGGAGGCACGAGGCATCCACCCACTGCCTCGAAAATTGCGTACAAAACGACTTCTCCCACCCCCACCCTGGGTTGTCTCTGACACATGCATCCACTCTGGTTACGTCCCGTTTGTGCTCCGTGCTGTTTGTGCTCCACCCTGTCCCTTGTGTGCTGTTTGTGCTCCGTGCTGTTTGTGCTCCGTGCTGTTTGTGCTCCGTGCTGTTTGTGCTCCGTGCTGTTTGTGCTCCACCCTGTCCCTTGTGTGCTGTTTGTGCTCCGTGCTGTTTGTGCTCCATCCTGTCCCTTGTGTGCTGTTTGTGCTCCGTGCTGTTTGTGCTCCGTGCTGTTTGTGCTCCGTGCTGTTTGTGCCCCATCCTGTCCCTTGTGTGCTGTTTGTGCTCCGTGCTATTTGTGCTCCGTGCTGTTTGTGCCCCATCCTGTCCCTTGTGTGCTGTTTGTGCTCCGTGCTGTTTGTGCTCCGTGCTGTTTGTGCTCCGTGCTGTTTGTGCCCCATCCTGTCCCTTGTGTGCTGTTTGTGCTCCGTGCTATTTGTGCTCCGTGCTGTTTGTGCCCCATCCTGTCCCTTGTGTGCTGTTTGTGCTCCGTGCTGTTTGTGCTCCGTGCTGTTTGTGCCCCGTGCTGTTTGTGCTCCGTGCTGTTTGTGCTCCGTGCTGTTTGTGCCCCGTGCTGTTTGTGCTCCGTGCTGTTTGTGCCCCGTGCTGTTTGTGCTCCGTGCTGTTTGTGCTCCGTGCTGTTTGTGCCCCGTCCTGTTTGTGCCCCGTCCCGTTTGTGCCCCGTCCCGTTTGTGCCCCGTCCCGTTTGTGCTCCGTGCTGTTTGTGCTCCGTGCTGTTTGTGCTCCGTGCTGTTTGTGCCCTGTCCCGTTTGTGCCCCGTCCCGTTTGTGCCCTGTCCCATTTATGCCATGTCCCGTTTGTGCCCTGTCCCGTTTGTGCCCTGTCCCATTTGTGCCATGTCCCGTTTGTGCCCCGTCCCGTTTGTGCCCTGTCCCGTTTGTGCCCTGTCCCATTTATGCCATGTCCCGTTTGTGCCCCGTCTCGTTTGTGCCCCTTCTCGTTCTTGTCTCTATGTGTCCCCATCTCTATGTGTCTCCATCTCTGTGACCCATCTCTATGTGTCCCCATCCCTACCTCTTCCCATCTCTGCGTGTCCCTGTCTCTATGTGACCCATCTCTATGTGCCCTTCTCTATGTGTCCCCGTCCAGTCATGTCCCCATCTCTATGTGTCCCCGTCTCTGTGCGTCCTCATCTCTATGTGCCCCGTCTCTACATGTTACCTCCGTCTCTGTGTGTCCCCATTATTGTGTCCCTGTAATGATGGGGACACAGAGACGGGGCTATAGAGACTGAGAGACACATGGAGACGTGGACACAATAATGGGGACACACACAGAGACAGGGACACACAGAGAAGAGGACACAAAGAGACAAAGACACATAGAGATGAGGACACATAGAGATGAGGACACATAGAGATGGGGCCACATAGTGATGGCAACACATACAGACAAGAATACATAGACACAGAGACACATGGAGACCCGGACGCATTAATGGGAACACATAGAGAGGGACACATAGAGGCGGGGTCATATAGAGACAGGGTCACATGGAGACTGGGCCACAGAGAGACGGGGACACATAGGGACAAGGTCGCATAGATTTGGGGAAACATAGAGACTGGGACACATAGTGACAGGAACACATAGTTATGGGGACACAGAGACAAAAATATATAGACTCGGGACACATTGAGACAGGGGCATAATGGGGGCACATAGAGACGGGAGACACATAGGGTCGGGGACACATATATAAGGGATTATATACATTGGTCACACAGAACAGCCATAACTACAGCAGCAGACACCACCATCCCAAAATCATCCCCTAAAATTAATTACCAAATTAGAAATAACCCCTGGTGGAACGATGAATGTGTAGAGGCCGTCCAACAAAAACACTCTGCCTGTAACATTTTCAACAAACAACCCTCCAACCCCAACCATCAAAGCAAACGCATAGCAGTAAAACACAGCAAAAAGATGGTCGCCAAGGCAAAACTCGAATATTTCACTAATGAAAAAAATCCTCTCCTTTAGAAACCTTAATAACGCCTGGAAGCGTCTGCGTAGGATCAAAGCGGGAGGCAAACCGAAAACACCACGTATTCTCTGTCCTACATCTAACCAAATTACTAAAACTAATCAGGAAACAGCCAGCGTCCTGGCCGGGACATTCGCCAAAGCCAGCCAAATAAAACACCTTTCCCCCGCCGAACAACAAAAACGAAACACAATCCCTCCCCCCCCCCCATATCTACAAATAATACCGACTGCATCAATGCCCCTCTCAAACTCGCCGAGCTTGCTACGGCCCTTCGAAACATTAAAAAAGTAAATAAAGCTACAGGAGATGATCCTATCTCCTACAGACTACTTAAACAACTACCCCCACCATTCCTGTCCATCCTTCATCGCTTCTACTCTAGGTGTTGGGAGAGTGGGGAAGTGGCCCAGGCTTGGAAATGTGCACAGGTAGTCGGGTTCCTGAAAAATGGGAAACCAAGGCAGGATCCCAAGAGCTACCGCCCCATCTCCCTCACCCCTCACCTGGGTAAAGTGTACACAAGAATCGTGCGATCACGATTAGAATACCATTTACAAAAGAATAATATACTCCCCCAAGTACAAGCAGGATTCAGAAAGCACAGAAGTTGCACCGAGCAAATTGTCAAGCTCACCTCCCATGCCAGAAAAGCCTTCGCCCGTCGAAGGAGTATGCTCGTCACCTTCTTCGACATAAAGGGTGCTTACGACACTGTCTGTCATGGGAGACTGCTCCAAAAACTTAGGAGGCTCGGCATTGAGGGAAACCTTTTCAACTTCATAAAATCTTTCCTAGACAACCGAACTATGAGAGTAAGGGTGGGACAATCCCTCTCTGACAGTCACTCGCTGGGTGCCCCAGGGTAGCATAGTTGCCCCAATAATATTATGCTATCAGATATAACTAAAACAAACATCAAGAACAACAGACTCAGTATGTACGCAGATGACATAGCAACCTGGACCCCAACAAAGAAAAACCTCAATCCAAAAAATCTCAAAGAAGCCCTAAAACAACACCAAAAACAAACTGACCTAATAGCCCACTACCTGCAAGACAATGGCTTCTCATTGGCCCCAAACAAATGTATTTTTTAAAATACTAACTAATATGAGAAAACCTTCAGTCAACTACAACCTATCAATAACAATTAATGATCAAGCAATATCAGCTTCTAACAATGCCAAATGTCTAGGAGTCATAAATTACAACCTATCCTGGACTGAACACATTAATTATATAACTAGGAAAGCCTATAAATCATTAAATCTTATAAAAATTATTTCTCGGGAAAAATGGGCGCAAGACCCCAAAGTACTAACAAATCTTGTAAGATCACTCGTCCGCAGCCGACTAGTATATGGACTAGAGGCAATGCATTCCTTAACAACACTTAATTTACTAAAACTACATAGAATAGAAATCTGTGGTCTAAAAATAGCTCTGGGGCTCCCCCGTTTTGCATTGACTGATCTCATTTATCGAGATGTGGGCTGGCTCCCCCTGTGTAAACTACTGAAGTTTAACTGCTCCATTCTTCTTCCCCGCATATATGCTACCAAAATGTACACGGACTTTGAATTTTATGATAACTTTTCAGACCCATACTACCACTCCCACCCTGACCATAAAACTAAACACCCCACTCTATATCGCAAATCCATACTTATTACCAAATATACGGAAGATCTGTTCCATGAAGCAGGAGTTAACATAGCGGAAGTCTCCACTCACCCCACATACGACTATCCACAGTGGGAGGTGACCCCCATAACAACAAACACCTCCCTACATGAACAATACTGCAAACAAGAAGATCCAAACAGACTGAAAGTTGCAGCACTAGAAAAAATTCACAGTCTCCATCATCACCTCCTCATATATACAGACGGCTCCACAATTAATCAACAGACAGGCTGCGCATTCACAATTCCGATCTTAAAGTAACGAAATCATTTCAACTAAATAATAATATTTCAATTTTCAGTGCCGAAATCTGGGCCATACTAGAAGCATGCTCCTACATCAATAACTTCCCAAACCCCCATGGAGCGCAGTCATACTATCAGACCCACTTTCATCTATTCAAGCTCTAGTGGGGGACACTAAAAATAGATGATCTGTCATACAATAAATCAACTTCCTCATACACCAGATCACAATCAAGGGAACTGACATATCACTAGGTTGGATCCCTTCTCACTGTGGCCTACATGGTAACGACCGGGAAGACGAGGCCGCCAAGCAGACGGCCCTCGGTCGGTCCGGTACCAAAATTATTATTAAATTTTCAATTCTAGAAATGAAATCAGCACTTAAGAAAAACTCTTTCCAGGGGTGGGCTCGGGAACTTGAAGCCCAATGCAAGGCCCACTCCTGGGACCACCGAATTGTGACAGGGGGACTCTTCCCCCCCGTCCCTCGGTCTGTTCTATCCTTGATTTACAGACTCAGAACCGCGGCCACATACTGCAAATTTAAAGAATTAGAGTGTGAATGTGGAGACTTCCTAACAGTAGAACACCTATTTACACAATGTAACACTATAACCCCTGAATTAAATAATTTACTAACAAAACTTAGAACAAATAAGATCCCCTTCACGAAACAAACAATAATTCACAGCCAAACCCACGGCTGGCAACCAATAATCTGGCTGGCGGAGGCCCTCGGCCAGGCTTCATTTGGCTACTTATTTTAAGCTCAATAATATCTCTCTGCACAACAATCCAAAACAAAGCCCTCCCCCGTGACCCCTGGTCCGGTGTATGCTGCCTCTCCAAAGGGCCCCACTCCCACATCCTAGCGGCTTCAGTGTCCCCCCCCCCCCTTCGGCCGGGACGCCCGACAGGAGCACAGGCGCACTCAGAGCCCTATCGGCTCGTTCGAGTGATGCCAGGTATCCTGGCTGGCGGCCCGCCCCTTCGGGGGCGCCACTCTGGCCCCTCTCACCCCCAACTTTCCAACTGGTCCTTGTCTCTAAGGGCAAGTGAGTCGCCAGGGGTTGCCGTCTGGGACTGTACGCCCAATCGCCCATACCAGGGGTGTGCGGCCCTGGCCGGCGCCCCCTGGCGGATCCCCCCCCCCCGGAATGAGCGGCATCTCCCTGGACCGGTCCCCAGGCCTAGCCAGCCACAGTCCGTTTCCCCACCCCCTGAGGCCCGGAGGAGAGGTATGTCACATCGCAGGGGATCACAGGTCCCCAACAATGTTGGGGACCCACCCCCCACTTTCCTCCTATCGTCGAAGATTTCTTAAGATTTCTTACCAGCCATAAGAGTGAAAACCATGATTTTAACACGTGACGTTGCGGGTCTTTAACTGTTGGCTTGTACAAATGTTTGATAGCATTTTGTTCAGCTGTACACGTTGAACGGAGTCTTTGAAGGAACAATTATATAGTGCCGTGCATTTTTGTGTTGATGCCAAATAAGCGGGAGGCAACCTACATCAGGGTACTGGAAAAACTCAAGGGACTACTGCCACACTGTTCGCTGGAGACCGTGATGACTGACTTCGAACAGGCAGCAAGGAACGCTTTTTGTCACGTGTTTCCCAACTGCACTGTGAAAGGCTGTTGTTTTTTCTCAATTTTTGACAGTGTATTACCGCAGACTTCAAACGAACGGTTTTGCTGCTGATTACCAGGACGATGAAGAGTTCTCGCTTGGGGTGCGAAAACTGGCTGCGCTACCATTCGTTCCCAATGAAGACCTCGGTGAGACTTTTGATCACGTGCAGAAAAATAACCAAGATCCACGCCTTCGGGACATCCTCTGAGGACACGTTTCTTGGGAGAACAGTGGGAAGACAGGGCCGCAGACGAGAAGCTTTGTTCTCTCCTGACATGTGGAACATGTATGTCAGGGTGGAGGAGGACCTGCCAAGGACAAATAATGCCTGCGAAGGCTGGCACCGGCGATTCCAGTCCAACATTGGAGAGTACCACCCAACCTTCTGGAAATGTTTTGATGTTCTCAAGAGAGAGGAGTCACTGTGCAAAGCGGAGCTCACTCAACTCATTGCTGGCCACCCAGCACCAGCCAAGCGTCGGAAGTACAACAGCAGCAACACCCGCCTATGCAGCGTTGTTAATTCCTATCATGAGCGCAACATTGATGACTATTGGCGAGGAATTGCATTCAATGTGTTCTTTTGAAACCATTACACTTTCTCTGGCAACAGGCTTTGACTTTTGTGTGATCCTTGCTTTTTTGGTTTTAATCAATGACTTTATAGCTTATTGAGGACATTTTTGGCTAAATAAAATGAAGTTATTATGCATGCTTTTACTGTTGATTTTTTTAAAAACGGTGTGGGGGGGGGGGGGTTGCGAGCGAAGCCTACTGGAGCGGAGGAGTTTGTGGGGGGGGAATTGACCTCGGGGTTTGATTGTCCTAGGGGGGAATTGTCCCAGGGGGGGAATTGTCTAAGGGGGGGGATTGTCCCGGGGGAA
>CM065711.1:23357426-23360385 GCA_017654935.2 Phymorhynchus buccinoides
AAGTACAAACTGGAACAACCATGAAGACGTTGCTCTTTTGTCCATGACCTTTTTGAAAGGGGAGAGGCGGGAGGGCGGTGTGAAAACATGGGTGAATGATAGAACAAAAACTAAAGCTTTACAACTGGGCACTAAACATGTACACCACACTTTGACTCTGACAGCCACCTACACATTGCTGTTTTGTCCAAGGCCTTTTTTTGGGGGTATGGGGGGGGGGGGTGTTGATGAAAAAAGGGGTGAAAGATGGAACCAAAAATCTAAAGCTCTATATTTGGGCACTAAACATGTACAACGAAAAAGGATTAAATGTGACAACCACTAAGACGTTGCTGTTTTGTCCATGCATGGCCCTTTTTGAAAGAGGAGGGGGTAAAATGGGGCAGGGGGATGAGAAAAGGGATGAATGATGGAACAAACACTAAATGTCTATATTGGGACACTAAACATGTAAATAAAAGTACTAAGCGTGACAAACTAGTGAAGTAGTGAAAAACATCGAAGTGTAACATGGTTCCAAGCAGGAGACTAATGTTACCACAGTTGTAGGGTCACCGCTTTTAACGGTCACATTCAACCAATACATGACGCTGACAGTTTTCTTCCAGTCAAGTATTAAATCTAGGATAGTTCTTCTACAATTTCCCTAAGTTCTAAAACTCTACCCTCAAACCCCCTAATTCGACCTTTGTATAGACTTTGACAACAGACAGACATTGACATTCACGCACAGTAACTGTATTTAACGCATCCATCCAACCAATAGATGATTCTAACAGTTTGTTTTCTGTTAGAAAACAAATGTATTAATGTTCGTCTTTACGTACTCAGATTTACAAAATTGTATTCTAAAAAGCAAACTTTGGATTTTGGGGGAACTTTTACAAGTGCACTCTTATTGATGATCAGACGTCTTTCACAGTAGCTGTTTTTAACGGCTCCATCCGACCAATAGGTGACTCAAACAGCTTGCTTTCTAACAGAAAGATAATCTATGAATATTTCTCTACATGTACCCAAAGTTTCAAAGCTGTACCACAAACTGCCAAATTTGGCCCAATTTCGGCGTTAACAGCTTAAGCTACACTGACCCCCAGTTGCCCGGCTTCTCACTGGCGAGACTGGACAGATCTAAAGAAGCCACTGGTAAGGAGAAAGGTAGAGGTGTGTGTGTGTATGTGAACGATCGCTGGTGTACCAACATAGCCGTCATGGAGCAGGTGTGTAACCAGGACATAGAGGTGTTGGCTGTGGCCCTTAGGCCTTTCTATCTGCCCAGGGAGTTTCGCCTGGTCTACATCACCGTAGTGTACATCCACCCCCGGGCAGATACGAAGCATGCTGCTGAGGTCATCTGGCAGGTTGTGCAGAAACAGGAGTCACAGTGTCCAGAGTCAGTCAGTCTCATTCTTGGTGACTTTAATCAGTGCCGGCTCAACAAAGTGTTGCCACAGTACCGGCAGTATGTCACGTGTAAAACCTGTGCTGACGCGACTCTGGACCTGTGTTACGGGAATATCCCTGCAGCCTACAAGAGCAAGCCGATGCCCAGCCTGGGGCGGTCGGTGCACAACCTGGTCCACCTGCTGCCCCTGTACCGCCAGCGGCTGAAGACCAGCAAGCCCTCAATACGGCGGGTGAAGACGTGGACCAAGGAGGCGACTGAGGCTCTCAACGGCTGTTTCCTATTTATATGCACTGACTGGGACGTTTTGCTGGAGGGTGCCTCGCTGGAGGAGCAGGTGGACATTGTGACGTCCTATGTCAACTTTTGTGTTGACATGCTGGTGCCCAGCAAGGAGGTGAAGACCTACCCCAACGACAAGCCCTGGGTGTCCAGAGAGCTGGCCGGTGTCATCAGGCAGCGACAGCAGGCCTTCGAGGACGGGGACGAGGCCGAGGTGAAACGCATGCAGAAGGAGACCAAGAAGACGGTGCTGGCTGACAGGGGCCACCTCAGGGACAGGGTGGAGAACCACTTTGCCTCCGGCAACCCCAGGCAGGTGTGGAGCGGCCTGCAGTCCATGACGGATTACAAACCAGGGAGGAGGACCCTGAGAGCTGAGGACCCGCAGGCACTGGCCAACGACCTCAACACCTTCTACACCCGCTTCGACACCGCTGACTTCTCCACTGAACGTACAAGTGCTCTCCTGGAGCTGGCTCAGCGGGACGATGGGGATGAGGTGTTGACGGAGGAGGAGGTGAGGAGACAGTTCCGGTGGGTCAACCCACGCAGTTCCTGCGGTCCTGATGAGTTGCCCGGGGTGGTGCTGAAGCACTGCCACGACTCACTGGCCGCTGTGTTCAGTGTGCCTCTTCCAGCAGTCCCTGGACTCCGGGCTGATCCCCTCCGTATGGAAATCCTCCACCCTACACCCCACGTCCCCAAGACAACCCTCCCCCCCGCACCCTCTAGTTCGGCACAGCCTCAAGGAGCACCGACAGACGCCAGGCTAGACGAAAATCACCAAGAGCAGCTGGCAGGCGATGATCGGTGCTTCTGTTGCCAGCCTTCAGGAGGTGTTTGAGAAGAGGGCAGCTAGGCGTCTGAGGGGCCATCCAGGGTGACTCCAGTCACACCACTGTGCGAGCTACTACAGGCGCAGACTTCTGGCAGGTCAGGCAGGCTGATCAGTTTCAGTGCACGCACTGACAGACTGAGGCGGTCATACCTGCCAACAGTAAGTGCGCCTCTAAACAGGACCATGATTTGGCCTGCAGCCCTTACGGATGTGTGTGTGTGTGTGTGAGTACTGTGCTGGTTGGCCGTGTGTGTGTGTGTTGTGTGTGTGTGTGTGTGTGTGTGTGTGTGTGTGTGTGTGTGTGTGTGTGTGTGTGTGTGTGTGTGTGTGTGAGAGAGAGAGAGAAGAGTGTTTGTTGAGAGAGAGTGAGTTGTGGGTGAAGAGAGAGAGAGAGAGTGAGTGTGTGTGAGAGAGAGCAGAGAGAGCGACGAATT
>CM065711.1:23360885-23382057 GCA_017654935.2 Phymorhynchus buccinoides
GTCACACTTCTGGTTATCAGTGATACAATCTTTTTTTCTGTAGTAGGTTATCTCTTGTCTTTTTCGCTGTCGGAGTGAGTAGAGGAATAGTGAAGGGTGAGGGATTCTTTCTTTTCCCTCCCGTCTTCACGGCTTACCTGACATTCTTGACACAGCAATATTCCGACACGATAGTTGTGTAAGACACGCGCATTGCGTGTCAGGTAGCAAGGTCTAGGTTATAGAAAACCGGTTTGGAGTGAGCTGTTGGTTTCTTGAATTTGGTTGGAGTTTTGTGAGACACTTTGGACTGGGACTTGGAGGAGAGAGAACCTGAATGAGAGACTTAGTGCGATTTTTCTCACGCCAGAGGGCATGACGCTCGTGTGGGGCTAATCCTCTCTATATTATTAGTTGGTGATAAAGAAAGAGAGAGATACAGTGAGTGGCCCTACCATCACTCTCTCTCTCACTACGCCCAAGTAAGAAAATCGCGTGATAAGCCCCTAGTGCATTGACTGCCCCTCTGGCGTGAAAATATCGCCATAGGTTGACCATTTGTCTTTCTCGGAGAAGCTGCTGAATCGTCGCCGATTGTAGCTTAGGGATTCAAGGCCTGCAAGAGGAAAGATATTCCCTTTCGTTGAGGGATAATTAAAAGGAAGATAGGTCATAAGAAATATTACCCGTCGTTGGTTAATTCGAAGTGTTGCCCAGTCCAAGTCACTAGACGAGTTCTTTTTATACCTAATTACGTTAGGTCCTAGCAAGGGTTTGCCTTGCTTTTCATTTAAGCCACTAGCTGTGTGAGGCTTGTAAAATATTTCAGTTAATAATTAATTATTATCCTTGCTATAAATTGGAAAACCGGTGTAGTATTAATTGGATTGAAGCTCGAATTCTTGGACTAGGCATGTTGCTAAAAATTTGTCTTGTTTTTTTAAAACTAGTTGTTATTGAGTTCGGCTAAACAGTCATTTTATCTATTATTCGTTCTCGAGACATGGGAGACAATTCACTGATAATCGTTAAGACTTTAATTTACCCAGTCGTTTTCCTTTTAAATGTTCTTATTTATTTGGAAAATTCATGTTTGACGTTTTTTTTAACATAGACATCGTTTCTCTTTCAGATTGTTCCTGCAAGAGGGTCGTTATTGTTTGTGAATTGTTGTGTGCATGAAGTAGGAACTTTGATTATACTTTATAATTTTTGTGAATAGGTTTTCCTCAAAAGGAAGAGAGCATTCTTTTTGATCGACTTAAAGTTCAGGAGACAGTAATTGTGACCATTCTATACGGACAGTATTTGCTTTGTTGAACTCTATAGAAGGAAAGTGAGTGTATAAATGGATATTCATCTTCATCTGTCTTTTTATGTATTTTCTTCTGGGATGAGCACAACGTCTAGAATGTGTTTTCACTTGCATTTGTCACCCTGCACTCAATCACACAAAGACGCATCACAATTTTTAATTAGCATTTATTTTATCTAGCAAAAAAAAAGAGAAGATTAGAGGGGTAAAAGTTCACTAGAGTAAGAGCTCATCAACTCTGTCATTCTTTTTTTCACCCTGCACACCATGACATGACACTACGACTCGACTGGACAGTAGGAAACATATTTTATTTGTAGGCATGTCTCCTCAGAGTGTGGGTATGTTGCAGCTTGTTCCTGAGCACTGGTGCTGAACGCATCGCTCATCTCGACCGGGGTCCTTCGAGGTTCAACTGGAATCCGACGGAGCAACGTGCGTGGCCTACCCTCAACTATAGGCAGTACCACGCAGACATGGGTCACCACAACGTGTCTGAACACCTTCGCGTGTAGCGCTGAAAATACGAACTTTACATCATCAGGCATCGGATCGAAAGTTGAGTTATAAGTGTCATCATCGCGTTTGTCATGTGTCGTGAGGGTGTTTTCGGTCGTTGTTTTCTCTTCTTCTGTTGTAATAATGAGTATTTTCCCTTTCCCACAGAAAGAGCATCGTGGTAGTGGGTTAGGTCAAAAGGAAGGTGGGGAGGGAATATGGGAAGTTTATATCGTCCTGTGCTAGAATGAATTTATGAAATGTTGGAGTGTTTGAATAAAATGTCTTGTTTTGTAAACGTTTGGAGTGAGTTTGAGCGAGCCCTGCTGTTGCCACACGTTCATTGATAGAAACATAGGCCACTTTCTCCTAGACAATAATTGTTATCCCTCTGTAAGTACTTTCTTTGATCCTATTTTCCAAGCTTCTGATATAAATTTAGCAATTGAATTTAAAACAACCTCATCTTCCGATGCAAGCAAAGCAATTAAATCTTTTTCAACATTTTCTTTCTCAAAAACTGTACATCTGTTTCTAATAGTATCAAAAGCTTTACATTCAAAAACAAAATGAACCTCATTATCAATTATAGCATTACACATTGGACAAGGGGCATCAGTGGATGTGCCCGGTTGAAACCACTTTTTGTTTGCATTAAATCCAAAAGTTCGCAATCGAAAGCGGGCCAAATTACGGCAAGGTGCCATTTGTTTGTTAATAATACAATACATTTTTCAACTTCAAAGATGTAAGAAAAAAACCAATTATATTTCTCACCTTTTTTTCCAAATCAGAGTGCCAATTTTGTTTAAATTATCAATCAATCTTGTTTTAAACTCGGCAATAAAATCATTCCCTTGACCTACACTGACACATCCATACTGATCCCAAAGCCATTTTCTGTCAAAATCCTTTTAACCCATGATGCCCAGTTTTCATGTCCATGCTCCATTTGAATCAACATCATGTCATAAGCTTGTCGACATATTTTAGTCTTGTGGTAGATTAAGTAATTTCAACCAATACTTTACACATTTTGGAAAAGGTTTGAATGTATACACAAAGAAAAAAAGTTTAAGCACCTCTTAAAGCAAGTTCGCTATTACAAGTCTGACAGACTCAGACTCAGACTACTTTATTTTACAAAGGATAAGAATTTAGGCTAGGCCTATTCTTCCATTCTGTCCTTGGTTCTAAGCATGCAGTACATAACTACTACTAATAAATGAACATTGAGACACAGGAACATCGCCCACAGAAACAACTAACAGTAATATAGCAACGACATGGTAGGACAGAGCATCAACATCAGCAATAAAACAAACAAAACTGAAAATTAATCCAACCCAATAAACAACCCCCAAGCCAAATCAACTCCAAGCAAAACACCTCTATCACTACAAATTACTTCTCCTACTACCATTATTACTCCTACTAATATTACTACCACCATCGCCACCACACCACTACTACTACTGCTACTACTACTACTTACTACTACTACTACTATTACTACTACTACTACTACTACTACTACTACTACCTCCATCACCTCCATCACCACTGATCACTACCGCTCACACACTACCATATACTACTAATACAGTGCCACACAAATAAAGTTATAACCAAGACATGGTACGCAGAACAATCACCATCAATAATAAGGACAAGCAAAACAGAAACCAACCGACCAAACAAAAGACATAAAATTAATTTTAAAAAAAAGAGAGAAAAACACCCACAATTTTCTTCATACTACTACTACTACTACTACTACTACTATCTACTTACTACTACTACTTATTTTTTTATTTATTTTAAAAAACTTATACAGCCCATAGCCTTAAAGCTCAATGCGCTTTACAAAAACAAATAGAAAGTTAAAAACAAGCCCCCCAAAATGTGATTCACACACGCACGCACGCACACGCACACACACGCGCACACACACACACACACACACACACACACACACATAGGCGCGCAAGCGGAAACATGCAAAATATATGCATATTATATCAGTAATACACATTGAATGAAGAAAATGTACAATGACTCCTTATCCATGTAAACAATCAAAACTACAACTTTGAACTAACAATAGGGGAAGACGGGGTAAAAAGCGCATGGGCGGGTAAGAAGCCCCCCATCCCCAATTATCTCATGAAATGAAGCAAATTTCAGTCTCAATTTTGCCCATGAGACGAGCGTTAATGTCTAGCATTCGTCTCATGGGCAAAATTTGACTGAAATTTTCTTTATTTTATGAGATAATTGGGGTGGGCTTCTTTACCCGCCCCATGCGCTTTTTACCCCGTCTTACCCCCTAGATGTGATGCACGCACATTCATGCCCACACGCACGAACGCACACACAACACACACACACACACACACACACACACCCACACACCACACACACACACACACACACACACACACACAACACACACACTCTCTTCACACACACACACACACACACACACACACACGCACGAGCGCGCGCGCGCGCACACGCAAGCAAATATGCGAGCAAAACCAAGTATTTTTTCATCAAGTGAAAACATTATTAAAAGAATTAGGAGTGAGGATATGTTTTAGGTATTGGGGTGTCAAATTAGTGTGAACTTTATACATTAAGACAGCTGTGTTGTACTGTAACTGGTGTTCAAGTGGTAACATTTCAAGATTATGAAACTTTTCTGAAGTTGACAGAGACGGATCTGGCAGGATTAGGTTGATCGCTCTTCTGTGGAGCGATGCTAGTTTTTTAAGGTGTTTTTTTTTTAGCAGCATAGGACCATACAGTGGATGCATAGTTGATGTGCGAGAGACAGTGGCCATAGAAAAAAAACATTTTACGTGCGTCTAGGTCCAGATAGGGTTGAAGTCGTTTGAAAAGGAATAGGTTGCGTGCTAATTTATTTCTAATGTGATTTATATATGGTTTCCAGTTGAGTTTGTCATCAAGTATGACGCCTAGAACTCGATGTTCATGGACTTGTTCAATATCGTTGCTATCAATAGTTAGGTTAAGGGAATGTTGTGTTAGTTGATGCTTTTGGCGAGAGGTTACAACCATAGACTTAGTTTTCTTGGGATGAATTAACATAGAATTATCTTTTGCCACCATTTAGATTACATCATTTAAGCCTGACTGAAGAGAGTTTTGGAATGAAGGGAGGAGTCGTCTGCAAAAAGATCACATGAAACAGTTGGGTTGGATATAGACAATGGAAGATCGTTAATGAAAATACAGAAAAGTAATGGACCGAGGACAGATCCCTGGGGTACACCACATTTCACCTTGCCTGTAGAAGAGGACTCGCCATTACAAAAAAACGTATTGTGTTCTATTATCGAGGTATGATGAAAGGAATGTCAGGGAATGCTGGTTTCTGAGATAGTGTGATAATTTGTCGATAAGTATTGTGTGGTCGACAAGGTCAAAGGCTTTTCTTAGATCAAGAAAGACAGAACCAGTTAACTGATATGCTTGTTTATTGCTGAGAGCCAAGAATCACACAAACGGACAAGAGCTGTGTGACAAGAATGATTATTACGAAAGCCAGACTGAAGGGGATGAAGGAGGTAGAAGTTTTCTAAATATTTAGATAGGTGACTGTGGACGTGCTTTTCTAGTTTTGGTTTTTATAGCACTGGCAGAAGTGAGATAGGCCTAAAGTTGTTTAGGTCAGAATGATTGTTTGTTTTGGGTATTGGGATAACTTTAGCTGTTTTTAGGGCAAGGAGGGTATCAGTTTCCTTGATCTATGCATACATCATTATATATATATGCATATATATATATATATATATATATATATCTATATATCTATATATATATATAATATATATATGTAAGGGGTTCGACAATGTATGGAAGAGAAAGTTTTAAGAGAGATGCGCTTAACGAGGAGGGATGAGACGCAGGGTTGAAGCAGTCATCCAGGCACAGGGAGGAAACACACGCTACTGAACTTTGATTTGCCAAATGTGTTTTGGACACTCCTCATGACGTTTTCCCACAATAATTAACTTTTGATATAGCCATATGAAATTGTTACATTGATACTTAAACATGGTATTTTTTTAATTGAACATGACAACCCTTTTTGTTTCAGAATATCAGAATGCATTTGTAAAGCCATACATTAAATTATGCGTTTTCTTATAGTCAGATAGTCAAACTTTCATTTACCAATCAATGTTGTTTCATTCTTTATTGATTATTTGCAATAAATCTCGATTTCATCTCATCTACAGCAAAAAAAGTGGTGGGGTGCTTAACTTTCTTCTTTGTGTATACAAAGGATATCTCCCCGTTTCACCATGTATTAATTTATTTGAAGCATGTATTGGCACATTAAGAAAACGCTTTATGGCATAAGTGTGTATTCTTTCCATTTGTTTATTATTATTTATTCCCCAGATTTCTGTGCCGTATGTAAGAAGTGGTTCAATTTGTGTATCAAACATTTTAAAGAAGACTTTGTAGTCAATGCAATTGTTTCCTAAGGGTCTTGAGTATTTCTATAACACCTTTCTTACCTTTGCGACAAATTTCATTCCAAGATAAATTAAGACTTAATCTAGTTGTAAATAACAGTCCGATATATTTGTATGAATTAACAACTTTTATTTCAATATCCCCATAAAACAATTTTTCACAAACAGATAAATGACCCCCATACGAACAACCATGACATTTGTTTTTTGAAAGTTAACTGTAAGGCCCAAACGATTCGCTTCTTCTCTGAGGACATTTAATTGGTTTTGCAATCCAGAAATTGCATCAGACAAAAGAATGACATCAACTGCATTAGAAATTATTTGAATACCATGCTTACCTTTTTGTTAGTTCAATTGCGAATTCATTAATGAACAAGGAAAACGTAGTCGGGCTCAATAAACAACCTTGTTTAGCGCCACCTGGGCAAGTAAAAAAATCGGTATAAGTATTCTTGTTGCGTACACAAGCCAAAACAGTTTCATACACACCACGAATTGCTTTATAAAGTTTACCATTCACTCCCGATTTTCGTAAAACATTCCACAACATATTACGATTCACCGAGTCGAACGCTTTCTGAAAGTCTACGAAAGCCACATACATTTTTTTATTTTTCAGTAAATATTTTTGAACTAAAGAAAATAATATGAAAATATGATCTATTGTACTATATTTAGCTCTAACACCTGTTTGTTGTTGAATTATTTTTTCTTCTTTATCAGCCCATGCTGTTAATCTTTTATTAAGTACATGTGTATAAATTTTACTAATGATACTTGTCAAAGCTATGCCGCGGTAGTTGTCACCTTTTTTTGTGCAGGGGTATTATTACAGACTTTTCCCATTGCAAGGGAAATAATCCTTTATCAAAGAGTTTGTTAAAAAGAACAACAAGAAAATCTATTACACGTATCCTGCTAACTTTAACCCTCTAACATCTTATGTGTTTTTGAGAAAATGACAACGTTAAAGTTTCAGTGGAGAGTGAGAGTCTTCTTTAGTTTGAAGAGTGTGACTGAGTCAAGGTTAAAGGTTGCACAACAGTAATCTCTGCAACAAATGATTATCTTTATTTTGTTCTTTATCAATGTATCTGACTGCTTTGATCGTCGTGACTTGAAGGCTCACGTCAAAATCAAGTATCCTGCTAACTTTAACCCTATAACGCCTTATATGTTTAGAGAAAATGACAACGTTAAGGTTTGAGTCAAGGTTAAAGGTCAGGGCCACGGACGCAACACACACACACACATACACACAGACACACAACCGAACATGTACGATACTATAGACTCACTTTATTTTAAAAAACGACGTGAGCCAAAAAATGTTTTAAACCAAAACGATGTTTCGTTTTCATGCATGGGGAATATGCATGGTAATCACACGTGGTCAAAATAAGATCTCCTACCAGCGAGAGAAGGAGACACTAAATCCCGTGATGTTTCTCGTGGGTCTTTAAGCAAAAAAACACCTTTCTGTTCTCTTTGAACCTACATACATTTTTGTACTGGATGTAAGCTTCCTCCCACGTACAATCCGGGACTGGAACGAGCTGCCACAGGAAGCTGTGCAGGCCAAGATCACCGACACAAAGTCAACACCTTTGTGTCGATGGTCTCCAAATAGTTATCCAGCAACACACCCCACCCCCCATCCCCAATTCCCTCCACCTCTACCCCTCCCCCTGTATTAAGGCGCTCTTCCGCAGATCCCTAATTTCTACAGTGACAGAATAGTCAGGTTTGACTATGGTCACTTACAGGCCATTCATAATATGACTGACAACTCAATGTGTTGCCATTGGGAAATAGTGATATTTTGTGAATATGTTGACGTGTACACAGACCTTAAGACGCGTAATTTAACCTATCCATCCACATATGCCCATGCCCCCTTTCCCTTCCTCTCCCTCCCTCTGCCCCCCCCCTCTTCCCCCCTCCCCTCCCCCCCCCGCTGCGGATTGCTGGCAATCCTGCCACCCCCCCGGCTCAACATCTTTCCTACGCCACTGGTCTGGGCTCCATGAAGTAGTCACGTGGTATGGCCACCAGATGTCCCGTTTGGACTGTTGAACGATAACAAATCAAACATGTTATCAGAGACTGAGAGAGAGAGAGAGAGAGAGAGAGAGAGAGAGAGAGAGAGAGAGAGAGAGAGAGAGACTGAGAGAAGAATACGAATGTTTTATTGAGAGTAAAAAGGACAAGCTACAATAGCTTCTTTGCACCTTGCCCTCTCACTCACATATTCATGCCATGCATCAAGCAAGAACATTTGACATAAAACAATCAAGTAAAAATGGAACAAAAATTGGCACATGAAATAATTGAAAAAGAATCAAAAATGGGAATTAAAAGCAAACATGGATACTGATTAACAATGGAAAAGGGAAAACATTCTGAGACAATGATAATGATAAGGAAAAAAGAAGAGAAGAGAAGATGGGAATATGAGAGAGAGAGAGAGAGAGAGAGAGAGAGAGAGAGAGAGAGAGAGTGAGAGAGAGAGAGAGAGAGAGAGAGAAGACGCGACAGAGAGAGAGAGAGAGAGAGACAAAGAGACAGCACACACACAGAGAGAAACAGACAGATAGAGAGAGAGAGAGATGAATAAGAGATATACACAGAAGGACAGGAGAGAGAGAGAGAGAGAGAGAGAGAGAGAGAGAGAGAGAGAGAGAGAGAGAGAGAGAGAGAGAGAGAGAGAGAGAGAGAAAAGAGAGAGAGAGAGAGAGAGAGAGAGAGAGAGAGAGAGAGAGAGAGAAAGAGAGAGAGAGAGAAAGAGAGAGAGAGAGAAGAGAGATTAGACAGAGGGAGAGAGAGTCCTTTCCTTTTATTTTCACACCCGCTACCTTCCCTAATCTGACCCCACCCCACCTTTCCCTAATCTGACCCCACCCCACCTTTCCCTAATCTGACCCCACCCCACCTTTCCCTAATCTGACCCCACCCCACCTTTCCCTAATCTGACCCCACCTTCCTAATCTGACCCCACCTTCCCTATTCTGACCCCCCCTTTCCCTTCTGACCCCAATTCCCTAATCTGACCCCACCTTCCCTAATCTGACCCCACCTTCCCTATTCTGACCCCACCTAAATCTGCCCTATCTTCCCCCCCTCCCCTTTCCCTAATCTGACCCCACCTTCCCTAATTCTGACCCCCCTTTCCCTAATCTGACCCTACCTTCCCTAATCTGACCCCACCTTCCTAATCTGACCCCACCCCCCTTTCCCTAATTTGACCCCACCACCCCTTTCCCTAATCTGACCCCACCTTTCCCTTAATCTGACCCAATAATCTGACCCCACCCCACCTTTCCCTAATCTGACCCCACCTTTCCCTAATCTGACCCACCCCCCTTTCCCTAATCTGACCCCACCCCACCTTTCCCTAATCTGACCCATATTTCCCATCTGACCCCCCTTTCCCTAATCTGACCCCACCCCACCTTTCCCTAATCTGACCCCACCCATATTTCCCTAATCTGACCCCACCTTCCCTAATCTGACCCCACCTTTCCCTAATCTGACCCCACCCCATATTTCCCTAATCTGACCCCACCCACCTTTCCCTAATCTGACCCCACCCCACCTTTCCCTAATCTGACCCCACCCATATTTCCCTAATCTGACCCCCCCATATTTCCCTAATCTGACCCCACCCCACCTTTCCCTAATCTGACCCCACCCCACCTTTCCCTAATCTGACCCCACACCCCCTTTCCCTAATCTGACACATCACCCCACTTTTCCCTAATCTGACCCCACCCATATTTCCCTAATCTGACCCCACCCCCTTTCCCTAATCTGACCCCACCCCACCTTTCCCTAATCTGACCCCACCCCACCTTTCCCTAATCTGACCCCACCTTTCCCTAATCTGACCCCACCTTCCCTAATCTGACCCACCCCCCTTTCCCTAATCTGACCCCACCCCACCTTTCCCTAATCTGACCCCACCCCACCTTTCCCTAATCTGACCCCACCTTCCCTAATCTGACCCACCCCCCTTTCCCTAATCTGACCCCACCCCACCTTTCCCTAATCTGACCCCACCCCACCTTTCCCTAATCTGACCCCACCTTCCCTAATCTGACCCACCCCCCTTTCCAATCTGACCCACCCCCTTTCCCTAATCTGACCCACCCCACCTTTCCCTAATCTGACCCCACCCCACCCTTCCCTAATCTGACCCCCACCTTCCCTAATCTGACCCACCCCCCTTTCCCTAATCTGACCACCCCCTTTCCCTAATCTGACCCCACCCCCTTCCCTAATCTGACCACCCCCTTTCCCTAATCTGACCCACCCCCCTTTCCCTAATCTGACCCACCCCCTTTCCCTAATCTGACCACACCCTTTTTTTTCCCTAATCTGACCCCACCCCCTTTCCCTAATCTGACCCCACCCCACCTTCCCTAATCTGAACCCCACCCCTTTCCCTAATCTGACCCCACCCCACCACTTCCCTAATCTGACCCACCCCCCTTTCCCTAATCTGACCCCACCCCACCTTTCCCTAATCTGACCCCACCCCACCCTTCCCTAATCTGACCCCACCTTCCCTAATCTGACCGCACCCCACCTTTCCCTAATCTGACCCCACCTTCCCTAATCTGACCCCACCCCACCTTTCCCTAAGCTGACCCCACCTTTCCCTAATCTGACCCCACCCATATTTCCCTAATCTGACCCCACCCCATATTTCCCTAATCTGACCCCACCCATATTTCCCTAATCTGACCCCACCCATATTTCCCTAATCTGACCCCACCCATATTTCCCTAATCTGACCCCACCCATATTTCCCTAATCTGACCCCACCCCACTTTTCCCTAATCTGACCCCACCCATATTTCCCTAATCTGACCCCACCCATATTTCCCTAATCTGACCCCACCCCATATTTCCCTAATCTGACCCCACCCATATTTCCCTAATCTGACCCCACCCATATTTCCCTAATCTGACCCCACCCATATTTCCCTAATCTGACCCCACCTTTCCCTAATATGACCCCACCTCACCTTTCCCTAACTAATAGTGGTTTTATTTACTTATAATTCTTTCCATGGCATTTTTAATTGATACGCCGCTTCTGTAAGGGATAATCGATGGTTGTTAATGCTTGTAAAATGCAGACATAAAGACGGACAGAAAGATAGACAGACGATAAACAGAGACAGACAGACAACGAATCAGAAAGACACATAGGGGAGAACGGAGCTGGTCCGACCTTCTTTTATGTTTTTCTTATAATGAATGGCAAACTAACTGAAGTAGAGGCTCCAATGTATGGACAGCATACGTAGAAAAAAGGTTTTCTGCATGTTGCTCGAAGTACACCCAACCCTTACGTAAGCATACTTGCTCCAAGGTGGGGCAAGTCCACCTACAGGCTGGGGCATTGCTACCTTGCTACCCCCCCCCCCCCCCCCCCCCCTTATGCTTAGAAATGCTTAATAAAACTCAAAATCACACATCATCTTCAATTACTACGCATTCTTTCAATACCAAAACCCAAAATGTATCTTCATATTAAAGAAAACGA
Organism: Phymorhynchus buccinoides; assembly: GCA_017654935.2. Classification (NCBI taxonomy): domain Eukaryota; kingdom Metazoa; phylum Mollusca; class Gastropoda; order Neogastropoda; family Raphitomidae; genus Phymorhynchus; species Phymorhynchus buccinoides. The sequence goes on from CM065711.1 coordinate 23,372,746, forward strand.
AATTAAGTCATGGATTCATTCGTTACAAAAGGAAACAAAAATCGCATTTTTGCTCTCAACTTTTACTCCAATTGACGCACACCCTTCAAACTTACACAGGCCATGGCGGGAGAAGAGCATGTGGCTGTCACGCGCTCTAAATGATTCTAGCGCAAAGCACTTAGCAATAACAACGAAATGACGGACCTGCCGGCAGGTGCGGACCAGCCCCTGTGTCCCCTACTCGTCCTCTCAACAGAGTGTTCAATAGAGAGCATGTTTCTGTAAGGACTGATCACATAGTTGTATACTAAAGAAAGACAGACAGACAGAACAGAAAAGAAACACGTGGTTTACTCATTCTTTCCGCAGCTTCTGTACGCAGTTGACAAGGCGTTTGTTTGGCAACAGTCAATATTGCTTTTTCCCAAACGCGCACAGCCGTCAAAGGACTGAAAGGTATATATGAAAAGTGTGCGCCTTTGGACGGTAAAATTGTGCGCATTTTGCCGTGCGCCTTTGGATAGTGTACGTTTTGTGTGTGTGCCCCCGTTTGTTTAACCCTTTCACCGCAATGTCGCATTCTAGCGCCACAAATGGTTTAACACCCATGCCACTAAAAGGCGTCGAATCATGGCCTGTTATCCAAAGACCCTATTCGCTTACCGTTGGGAGGTAAGGATAGGCCTAATGTTATGTCACAGAGGAATTCGCAATATTGCAGATATTTTATTTTCTATACCCAGTCAAGTTTATTGGTGTTTTTTGGCTGAAAAATGGCTGGCGGCGAAAGGGTTAATGGCTGATCGCATATTTGTATACAAAAGAAAGAAATACAGACAGGCAGACAGACACATACTCATTCTCTCGACAGCTTGTTCCACAGACAGAGCATTTTCTATAAGGGTAGATCACATAGTTGTATATTAAGGAAAGAAAGACAGACAAAAACAGACAGACAGACAAACAGAGACAAAAACAGGCAGACAGACAGGCAGACGGACAGACAAACAGGCAGACGGACAGACAGACACCTACTCATTCTGTGCACAGCTTGTTCCGTGGACAGAGCATTTCTGTAAGGGCTGATCAAATAGTTGTAAACCAACGCAGCTCCCGCCCCTCCTAGCATAGGGCCCACCCAGTAAATCTGTATACGGAGAGAACACGTAGATGTATAACAAGAATGCATACCATTCTAATTGTCCTTTGCCGATCTACGATCGTTCGTGCATGTTTCCTTTTCGTGTTTCCCCCCTGTCTATCCCAAGGATATATCCCGAACCGCTTGACAGAATCGCTTCAAACTTGTGTGTGGTGGTGTGTGTCACCATGAGAGGAAGGCATCCGTGCTTACATTATCGCCGTCGTGACCTTGACCTTTCATATGACCTTGAAACCCGATAAATGTTTAACAGACCATAACTTCCACACCGTTGGTCCTAGAGTCTTGGAACTTGGCATGTAGGTACTTTGGCTTATGGCCGTTCTGATGGTGGCATACCGATCAAGGTCAAGGTTTAGGTCCGGGAGATCGGTAGGCCTTCAAAGTGGTAGGGGTCTACAAATTGGGTTTTAAGTCATATTTTCCACATTTGTACTTGACAGAAGCGCTTCAGATTGTGTGTGGTACTGTATAACTTAGAGTGGAAAACATCCGAGCATACATGAGGGCCATGCTGACCTTGACCTTGAAGTGTGACCGTGAAAAACGAAATTTCTTTCTCTGCGCTATATATTTCTTGCACAAGCTGTATCTCGTGAACTAGAAGACAGAATCCTTTCACATTTTGTGTCAGGATGTGAGACTTACAGTGTAACACGCTCGTACATGAACTATCCCTCAGAAATACAATGTCGCCGAGCGGCAGACATGTTAAGGTTTTTCTTCACCCTCCTATATCTCGTTAGTCTTGAAAAGGCCTACTACTTTTGAATCGTGTCATAAGGCTTTCTATGAAGAGAGAGAGAGAGAGAGAGAGAGAGAGAGAGAGAGAGAGAGAGAGAGAGAGAGAGAGAGAGAGAGAGAGAGAGAGAGAGAGAGAGAGAGCACGCAACACACAACAAAATACCCCCCCCCCCCCCTCCCCCGTTCGCATCAGCTAACCGAAACTAGCATATGCCTCAGACAGAACCGACACTAGCTTCTAGCATTTTATTTAGCCAAAACTGTCCTGAATAAGCTAAAATGTCATTGGTTAAAACCCAAAAGCAAGAACCACACAAAAGTCAAAGCCTGTTGCCAGAGAAAGTGTCATGGTTTCAAAAGAACACATTGAATGCAATTCCTCGCAAATAATCATCAATGTACACTCATGATGGGAACTAACAGCGCTGCATAGGCGGGTGCTGCTGTTGTTGTACTTTCGACGCTTGGGTGGTGGTGGGTGGGTGTCCAGCAATGAGTTGAGTGAGCTCCGCTTTGCACAATGACTCCTCTCTCTTGAGAACATCAAGACCTTTCCAGAGGTTTGGGTGGTGCGCTCCAGAGTCTTCAATGGGAACGAATGCTAGCGCAGCCAGTGTTCGCACCCCAAGCGAGGATTCTTCATCGTCCTGGTAAACAGCAGCAAACCCGTTCGTTTGAAGTCTGCAGTATATACACTGTGAAAAATGGGGGGGGGGACAGACTTTCACAGTGCAGTTGGGAAACACGTGACCAAAAGCGTTCCTTGCTGCTTGTTCGAAGTCAATCATCACGGTCTCCAGCGAACAGTGAGGCAGTAGTTCCTTGATTGTTTCCAGCACCCTCATGTAGGTTGCCTCCCGCTTATTTGGCATCAACACAAAAATGCATGGCACTATTGTTCCTTCAAAGACTCCGTGCAACGTGCACAGCTGAAAACAATGCTATGGTACAGTTTTGAAAGTTCTGTCGCAGAACCAGTGCTTTGCATTTGACATGAGGTCGAGGCCTTCATCTGTGGCATAAATCAGAATGGGTGGGGGTTGTCCTTGGTAAAAATTGTCCAGGGGTGAAAATATTCTAGGGGGGTTAAGTCCTAGGGGGAAATTGTCCCATAGGGGGGGGGGGGGGTGTCTGGGAGGAATTCCGGGTCAAGGCGGGAGGGGGGGGGGGGGGGGGGTTGCATTTTGTCCGGGTGGGGATGGGGGTGTGACATGATACGTTCCTTAGATAGGCCAATGAAAAATATATAAAACCCTAGATTAATTTGATTAATGTTGTATATTATGTCATATCTCTTACCTAATAAAACCATTAAAAATCCCAATACAGTATATAATGCAGAAAAGATAAACACAAAATAATCATGTGGTTAATATTTCTTTTCCTATCTTTTTTTAAATTTTTATCTCCCGCCCATTGCGGTTTTGTTCGGTTGATTTCTTTCTCTCTTTCTTGTCATTTGTCTGTCTTTCTTTTCTACAGACAGACAAAAGACAGACAAACAACAGACAGACAGACAACAGACAGACAGACAGACAGACAGACAGACAGACAGACAGACAGACAGACAGACAACAGACAGACAAACAGACAGACAGAGACAGGACAGACAGACAGACAGACAGACAGACAGACAGACAGACAGACAGACAGAAAGATAGAGAGACAGACAGAGAGACAGACCCAGTGGTGGTCAAAGCTGTTGTAAGCCACAGCGGAGCCCAGAGATAGTGATAGACAGACGGACAGACAGACAGATAGACAGACAGACCGACTGACAGACAGACAGAGAAACAGACCCAGTGGTGGTCAAAGCTGTTGGAAGCCACAGCGGAGCCCAGAGATCGTGAAGGGTTCATGCTGGCCCCTGTGAACGACACCTGCAACCAACAGGGGGAGTAACTGTTTAAACACCTGCAACCAACAGGGGGAGTAACTGCAACCAACAGGGGGAGTAACTGTTTAAACACCTGCAACCAACAGGGGGAGTAACTGGCTAAACACCTGCAACCAACAGGGGGAGTAACTGTTTAAACACCTGCAACCAACAGGGGGAGTAACTGTTTAAACACCTGCAACCAACAGGGGGAGTAACTGTTTAAACACCTGCAACCACCAGGGGGAGTAACTGTTTAAATACCTGCAACCAGCAGGGGGAGTAACTGTTTAAATACCTGCAACCAACAGGGGGAGTAACTGTTTAAACACCTGCAACCACGCAGGGGGAGTAACTGTTTAAATACCTGCAACCAACAGGGGGAGTAACTGTTTAAATACCTGCAACCACCAGGGGGAGTAACTGTTTAAACACCTGCAACCACCAGGGGGAGTAACTGATTAAACACCTGCAACCAACAGGGGGAGTAACTGTTTAAATACCTGCAACCAACAGGGGGAGTAACTGATTAAACACCTGCAACCAACAGGGGGAGTAACTGTTTAAATACCTGCAACCAACAGGGGGAGTAACTGTTTAAAAACCTGCAACCAACAGGGGCAGTAACTGTTTAAACACCTGCAACCAACAGGGGGAGTAACTGTTTAAACACCTGCAACCAACAGGGGGAGTAACTGTTTAAACACCTGCAACCAACAGGGGGAGTAACTGATTAAACACCTGCAACCAACAGGGGGAGTAACTGTTTAAATACCTGCAACCACCAGGGGGAGTAACTGTTTAAATACCTGCAGGGGGAGTAACTGCTTTTAAAACCTGCAACCAACAGGGGGAGTAACTGTTTAAATACCTGCAACCAGCAGGGGGAGTAACTGTTTAAACACCTGCAACCAACAGGGGGAGTAACTGATTAAACACCTGCAACCAACAGGGGGAGTAACTGTTTAAACACCTGCAACCAACAGGGGGAGTAACTGATTAAACACCTGCAACCAACAGGGGGAGTAACTGTTTAAATACCTGCAACCAACAGGGGGAGTAACTGTTTAAATACCTGCAACCAGCAGGGGGAGCACCTGCAACCAACAGGGGGAGTAACTGTTTAAACACCTGCAACCAACAGGGGGAGTAACTGTTTAAACACCTGCAACCAACAGGGGGAGTAACTGATTAAACACCTGCAACCAACAGGGGGAGTAACTGATTAAACACCTGCAACCAACAGGGGGAGTAACTGATTAAACACCTGCAACCAACAGGGGGAGTAACTGTTTAAACACCTGCAACCAACAGGGGGAGTAACTGTTTAAATACCTGCAACCAACAAGGGGAGTAACTGTTTAAATACCTGCAACCAACAGGGGGAGTAACTGTTTAAATACCTGCAACCAACAGGGGGAGTAACTGGTTAAACACCTGCAACCAACAGGGGGAGTAACTGTTTAAATACCTGCAACCAACAGGGGGAGTAACTGTTTAAATGCAATCCAATAACAGTGGAGTAGACTGCTTAACACACCTGCAACCAGCAGGGGGAGTAACTGTTTAAATACCTGCAACCAACAGGGGGAGTAACTGTTTTAAACACCTGCAACCAACAGGGGGAGTAACTGTTTAAATACCTGCAACCAGCAGGGGGAGTAACTGGTTTAAATACCTGCAAACCAACAGGGGGAGTAACTGTTTAAAACACCTGCAACCAACAGGGGGAGTAACTGTTTAAATACCTGCAACCAACAGGGGGAGTAACTGTTTAAATACCTGCAACCAACAGGGGGAGTAACTGTTTAAATACCTGCAACCAACAGGGGGAGTAACTGATTAAATACCTGCAACCAACAGGGGGAGTAACTGTTTAAACACCTGCAACCAACCAGCAGGGGGAGTAACTGTTTAAATACCTGCAACCAACAGGGGGAGTAACTGTTTAAACACCTGCAACCAACAGGGGGAGTAACTGTTTAAACACCTGCAACCAAGGGCAGGGGGAGTAACTGTTTAAATACCTGCAACCAACAGGGGGAGTAACTGTTTAAATACCTGCAACCAACAGGGGGAGTAACTGTTTAAACACCTGCAACCAACAGGGGGAGTAACTGTTTAAACACCTGCAACCAACAGGGGGAGTAACTGTTTAAATACCTGCAACCAACAGGGGGAGTAACTGTTTAAATACCTGCAACCAACAGGGGGAGTAACTGTTTAAACACCTGCAACCAACAGGGGGAGTAACTGTTTAAACACCTGCAACCAACAGGGGGAGTAACTGTTTAAATACCTGCAACCAACAGGGGGAGTAACTGTTTAAATACCTGCAACCAACAGGGGGAGTAACTGTTTAAACACCTGCAACCAACAGGGGGAGTAACTGTTTAAATACCTGCAACCAACAGGGGGAGTAACTGTTTAAATACCTGCAACCAACAGGGGGAGTAACTGATTAAAACCTGCAACCAACAGGGGGAGTAACTGTTTAAACACCTGCAACCAACAGGGGGAGTAACTGTTGAAATACCTGCAACCAACAGGGGGAGTAACTGATTAAACACCTGCAACCAACAGGGGGAGTAACTGTTTAAACACCTGCAACCAACAGGGGGAGTAACTGTTTAAACACCTGCAACCAACAGGGGGAGTAACTGTTTAAACACCTGCAACCAACAGGGGGAGTAACTGTTTAAATACCTGCAACCAACAGGGGGAGTAACTGATTAAATACCTGCAACCAACAGGGGGAGTAACTGTTTAAACACCTGCAACCAACAGGGGGAGTAACTGTTGAAATACCTGCAACCAACAGGGGGAGTAACTGTTTAAATACCTGCAACCAACAGGGGGAGTAACTGTTTAAATACCTGCAACCAACAGGGGGAGTAACTGTTTAAATACCTGCAACCAACAGGGGGAGTAACTGTTTAAATACCTGCAACCAACAGGGGGAGTAACTGTTTAAATACCTGCAACCAACAGGGGGAGTAACTGTTTAAACACCTGCAACCAACAGGGGGAGTAACTGTTGAAATACCTGCAACCAACGGGGGGAGTAACTGTTGAAATACCTGCAACCAACGGGGGGAGTAACTGTTGAAATACCTGCAACCAACAACAGGGGGAGTAACTGTTTAAATACCTGCAACCAACAGGGGGAGTAACTGTTTAAACACCTGCAACCAACAGGGGGAGTAACTGTTTAAACACCTGCAACCAACAGGGGGAGTAACTGTTTAAATACCTGCAACCAACAGGGGGAGTAACTGTTTAAAAACCTGCAACCAACAGGGGGAGTAACTGATTAAACACCTGCAACCAACAGGGGGAGTAACTGATTAAACACCTGCAACCAACAGGGGGAGTAACTGATTAAACACCTGCAACCAACAGGGGGAGTAACTGTTTAAACACCTGCAACCAACAGGGGGAGTAACTGTTTAAACACCTGCAACCAACAGGGGGAGTAACTGTTTAAATACCTGCAACCAACAGGGGGAGTAACTGTTTAAATACCTGCAACCCAAGCACGTGGGAGTAACTGTTGAAAAACTTGCAAGCCCAGTAAACAGGGGGAGTAACTGTTTAAATACCTGCAACCAACAGGGGGAGTAACTGTTTAAATACCTGCAACCAACAGGGGGAGTAACTGTTGAAATACCTGCAAACCAACACGAGGGGTAAGTAACCTGCAACCAACGGGGGGAGTAACTGTTGAAATACCTGCAACCAACAGGGGGAGTAACTTGTTTAAACCGCTGCAACCAACAAGGGTGGAGGTAACTGTTTCTATAAACAACTGCAACCAACAGGGGGAGATAACTGTTTAAATACCTGCAACCAACAGGGGGAGTAACTGTTGAAATAACGTGCTAAACCAACAGGCGGGAGATAACTGTATGACAAAATACCTGCAACCAACAGGGGGAGTAACTGTTTAAATACCTGCAACCAACCGGAAACCGGGGGATTACATACCTGCGACCTGTTTTGAAATAACCGCTAAATACATGCAACCAACAGGGGGAGTAACTGATTAAATACCTGCAACCAACAGGGGGAGTAACTGATTAAATACCTGCAACCAACAGGGGGAGTAACTGTTTAAATACGTGCAACCAACAGGGGGAGTAACTGTTGAAATACCTGCAACCAACAGGGGGAGTAACTGATTAAAAACCTGCAACCAACAGGGGGAGTAACTGATTAAACACCTGCAACCAACAGGGGGAGTAACTGATTAAAAACCTGCAACCAACAGGGGGAGTAACTGATTAAATACCTGCAACCAACAGGGGGAGTAACTGTTTAAATACCTGCAACCAACAGGGGGAGTAACTGTTGAAATACCTGCAACCAGCAGGGGGAGTAACTGTTTAAAAACCTGCAACCAACAGGGGGAGTAACTGTTTAAATACCTGTAATCATCCAACAAGGGAAGTAAATGTTTAAATACGTGCAAACAACAAGGGGAGTAACTGTTGAAATACCTGCAACCAACAGGGGGAGCAACTGATTAGCTGTTGGTCAATTAACTGAATTGTTTTGATAAGAAGTAGTTCAAGAAAAATAGACCACTTTCGGAAACTGGCAACTCGCGGTTTGCGCGACTGATGTTTTAAACAAAAAATTTCAGGACAAACGAGGTCCTAAAGACACAGATGCGTCGTGCTGCCGCCATACGCCTAACTAACAAATAGTTAGGTGGGGGGGTTAAAGGGCCGAAGCATGTTCCCGGGGGGGTCTTAGGCTCAGAATTAAAAATGCAGGAGAATGGGGCCACAATGAAGGCAGAAAGATAGTAGGAAAACACAGTAAAGCAAAGGGAAAAGGCAGAGTCAAAAATAGTGAAAGATTAGTGGAAGTTACAAGGCACAGAACTTCCAGAAGGTGGGGGATACTATTTGCAGGTGTGGTAGTGAGTAGATGGTGTGTATGTGTGTGCGCGCGCGCATACGCGTGTGTGTGTGCCGTGTGTGTGTTAGTGTGTGTGTTAGTCAGTGTGTGTGTGTGTGTGTGTGGATGTGTGTGGTGTGTGTGTTCTGGTGTGGTGTGTGCGTGTGGTGTGCTGTTGAGGAAGTAAGAGAACGATGCAGGCAAATCATGCGTGTTTATTTGTACTTTCTAAGGTATTCAGAATTTGTTTGCCTTAAAGTTCTTGTTATAAATGTGAAGCGCATGAGCTCATGGAGGAAATGATTAGGCGCTATATAAATTCCAAATTATATTTCCTACTAGCGCAACGGCGAGTACCGGGTAAAGCCTCGTAGACAGTAACGTCCAGTACAGTGTAGACGCTGATTTACAGTCACACTACTTTGAAAGCGAGATGATCCCGGATTAAGAAGCGGGGCGGGGTCGGAGTTACTAGGCCCCGTTTCACGTTGGCGCTGCTTTGAGAGTGACGCACTCTCCCTAGTAATGGCAACGCCTAGTAATGGTAATGCAAGTACTGTAACGCTGAGTACAGCAAATTTGAGAGATTCGGTTAAGTAACGGCGGAGTTATAAGGCCCCGTTTCCGTTGCGCTGGTCTGAGA
>CM065711.1:23382557-23387557 GCA_017654935.2 Phymorhynchus buccinoides
AGGCTGAGTTATAAGGCCCCGTTTCCTGTTGGTGCTGCTGTGAGAGTGATGCGCTCTACCTAGTAACGGTTATGCCTAGTAACGGTAACGCCAAGTATTTGTAACGTTGAGTACAGCAAATTTGAAGCGATTCTGTTAAGAAACGGTGGAGTTATAAGCCCCGTTTCCCGTTGGCGCTGCTCTGAGAGTGACGCGCTCTCCCGACGCTCTTCAAAATTGCTACCAGGCTTTGCCCCGGCCACAGCAAAGCTGAAGCGATTCAGTTAAGAAACGGCGGAGTTATTTGTGAAAAGGTGAAGCGGCGTATATCGCGCGCGTTTATTAATCGATTCGCTTCCGGTTTGGCACATCGATAGTCACCATCCCCGGTCATCTACCTTCCAAATTCGAAGGCAATCCGTTCCAGAAATACCGGAGATACGGGCGCCGAGAGTCCGGCGGATACGCGTTTCGCGCATTTGCCAAACCGCGCAAATGACACGGCCGCCTCGGTTGCCGTTGCCATCGCGCCCGTTAGGGCTCACAGCAAATTTTTAAGCGATTCGGTCGAAATACGGCGGAGTTATAAGGCCCGTTTTGTGTTTCAGACACACACATGGACAGACACTTGGCTTTTTAATATAAAGACTAGCGTACCGGTAACGCCTAGTACAGGTAACGCCAAGTACCGGTAACGCTGAGTACCAGTTTCGCCGGGTCCGCAAAATATTATATTTTTACTTTTGTGGCTGAAAACCCAATTTTTAGACCCCTACCACTTTCAAGGCCTACCGATCTCCATGCCCTTGACCTTGACCTTGATCAGTATGCAATGATCAGAACAAACATATGCCAAAGTACCTACATGCCAAGATTGAAGTCCCTAAGACCAACGGTGTGGACGTTACAGCCCCTTAAAGATTTTCGGTTGTCAAGGTCATACGCCAAGGTGAAGGTCACGACGGCGATAATTTATGCGCGGATGCCTTCCTCTCATGGTGACACGCCACCACACAAAATTGGAAACGATTCGGTGAAGCGGTTCGGAAGATATGCGTGGGGCAGAAAAACCCAATTATTAGACCCATACCACTTTCAAGGCATACCGATCTCCCTGACTTTGATGTTGACCTTCATCGGTACACCATCATCAGAACGGCCATAAGCGAAAGTACCTACATGCCAAGTTTCAAGACTCTAGGACCTGCGGTGTGGAAGTTATGGCCCCTTAACGATTTTGGGTTTTCAAGGTCATACGCCAAGGTGAAGGTCAGAGCGGTGAAAAGTTTTGTGCGGATGCCTTCCTCTCATAGGGACACACCATCACACAAAATTTGAAGTGATTCGGTCAAGCGGTTCGGGAGATATCCTTAGGACAGACAGAAAAAAGAAGAAAGAAAAAACAAAAAAAAAAAAAGGAAACAAAAAACCTGAACGAAAACATACTCCTTTGCTATCGTAGATTGGCAAAGGACAAAAACAGAAAAACGAACTGAAAGCCAACTTAGTTCGGCCTTTCGGCATGTGGGGCATTTGTAAATACAAAGATTGTGGGAACAATACTGGAGGCAATGCCCAGAGGCAGTGCTAAACCAGTAAAGTCCCGATTTTTTAATAATACAGATTTTTTAATAATACAGATAGGTGTAGTGTCATCCAGTTGTAATCTCCACTCCCCCCCCCCCCCACCATCCCTCCGCCCACCCACCCACCCCCTACCCCACCCATAACCAGCTGGCTGACCTACTCGTCACCCCAGCACGTGTGAACCACGGTCTCATGCACACAGCAGTCCCCCCCCCCCCCCCCCACGTTTATTAACAGCACGTTTGCACAGATCCCGTTTGGTCTAGTGAGCGAAACTGTAAATTGGTGCATATTGTGCGCGTTTATGAACGGATGCTGTTAAAATTTGCTGCCAGGCTTTGCCCCGGCCATAGCAAGCCTGACAGCAAATTGGAAGCGAATCGGTTAAGAAACGGCGGAGTTATTCGTGAAAAGGTGAAGCGGCGTATAGCGCGCGCGTTTCTAAACCGATTCGCTTCCGGTTTGGCACACCGATAGTCACCGTCCCCGGTCATCTACCTGCCAAATTCGAAGGCAATCGGCCCAGAAACGCCGGAGATACGGGCGCCGAGAGGCCGGCAGATGCGCGTTTCGCGCATTTGCCAAACCGCGCAAATGATACGACCACCTCGGTTGCCGTTGCCATCGCCCCGTTAGGGCTCACAGCAAATTTGAAGCGATTCGGTCGATAAACGGCGGAGTTATAAGGCCCGTTTTTGTGTTTCACACACACACACACACACACACACACACACACGGACACTTGCTAATTACTATATGAATGATGATAATATACTGGGACACATAGATACGGGGACACGGCGACACGGCGACACATGACATAGACACAGTGACACATAGACACGGGGACACATAGACACAGGGACACAAAGACACGGGGACACACAGACACGGGGACACACAGACACAGGGACACATAGACACGGGGACACATAGACACAGGGACACATAGACACAGGGACACATAGACACAGGGACACATAGACACAGGGGCACATAGACACAGAGACACATGGACACATAGACACATGGGACACATAGACACAGGGACACATAGACACAGGGACACATAGACACAGGGATACATAGACACAGGGACACATAGACACAGGGACACATAGACACAGGGGCACATAGACACAGGGACACATGGACACATAGACACAGGGACACATAGACACGGGGACACATAGACACAGGGACACATAGACACGGGGGCGTATCATTGCTACATGAATGTTCAGCCCAGTCAAAAGTAGATTAGGCGACATGTTAATTTTTTGGGGGGCGTAAACATTTCACGGAGTTTTCCTGTCTGTCTGTCTGTGTGACTGTTTGTCTGTCTGTCTGTCTGTCTGTCTGTCTGTCTGTCTGTCCCTGTTTGTTTGTCCATCCATCCGTACATCCTTCTCTCCCTCCCTCTCTCTCTCTCTCTCTCTCGGTCTCTCTCTCTCTCTCTCTCTCTCTCTCTCTCTCTCTCTCTCTCTCTCTCTCTCTCTCTCTCCCCAAGGATCTGTCTTAGGGCCTCTTCTATTCTGCCTATTCATTAATGATTTAAGAGAACGTATGAATACCAAGTCTGGCTCAGTATCGGTTTCGGTTTTGGTTTCACTCCTCTATTTATTTTAACGCCCTTATGTTTTTTAAAAAAAAGGCGTGATTTAAGCCGTTTTCTCGTGTTTTTTATCTTAAAAAACAGTGCGATTTAGTCGTTTTTACTCTCAAAAACAGCGTGATTTAATTGTTTTTAAATGAAAAAAAAAAAAAAAAAGAAGGAAATTCTCATAAAATATTCTACACGTTCTGATTTTTTTTACAAACATTTGTACTGACTAGGAAAATCTGTTTTTAATACTAGTTTACAGAATTTTTCTTTTCTTAGCCTTTGTTTTATTTTATTTTTTTCTTCTTTTGCTTCGACAACATCATTTTCATCAAGGCACTCATCAAAGCTGTGTTTATCTTTGGTAAAAAACAAAACAACCGTCTTTAGCTGTTCTCTAAAGTCTTTTAAAACCGAATTATACTTCTGCGTTAAAATCCATACGCTAATTCCTGCATGCCGACCACTGAATGCTAGTTTTGCTAAACTATTTCTTTTTTTGACAATGTCTCTTTGAGCCGAACAGTCATCAATAATAAATAAAGTTGATGTTCCTTTAAACAGTTTATAAAAATACTCTAAACATTCGCTTAGTTTATCACTTGGGTTGACTAAATAGATTTCGTCATCTGCCCAAATGAACTTTCTTTCTTTATAAGATTTGTTGTATTCTAAAGTCGTGCAGAATATTACTATGTGTTCAAAGTGATTACGATAAACTGTTTGTATTAAATCTAAAGCGAACACACTTTTTCCGCAGCCTGTCATTCCACAAAATAAACCACAATGAGGTTCTTTTGTAAGGAAATTTAAATTAGTCTTCAAATCCATTATTTTAATACACGATATCTTTTAATCTGTTGTCTTCAATGTTCAGCTGAGCATCACACAGTAAATATACATAAATAAATATTTGCTTATTCTCTTCCGCTTCTTTATGGATTTGAATGTTTATTCCTCCTGACCCATCACCAACTGTTCTTCCACTGCCATGTAGTTTGTTGTCTTCTGTTGTTCTAAGATCGAGCCACATAGCATACTTCGAGGATAAATAATCTTCAAGTCTGACATCATGAAGATGGAGGTCTTTGCAAATTAAATCAGCCGCCGGGTCTCTTTGCTGACCACCTCCACCCAACAGTTTTCGTATTTCATCAAAATGCTGATAAGGTAAAAGACCGCTTGCAAACAACTGATTCGGTTGTCCTTCAATCGTACATGTTAGTTTAGTTATTTTAGGATTATAAAACTTCTCGCTTAATCTGTTAAAGGATTTTTTAGACTCTTCAAACAGCAACAAAATCCCTTTTAATGACCTTGCAGATGTATTCAAATCGATGTTCCAAATTGTGTCTGATTTGTTTTTAGGTATTTTACTGTGATTTAAAATTCTGTTGTAGTATATTGCTAATCTTGTCTGGTATTGTTGTGAAATCAACCGAGCTAATTCTTGATGACGAACAACATCAAACTGTAATGTGATGTCTGAAATACTATATTTTGCATCAGGATCTGCCGCTGATCTGATAACACGACTGTAATCATTAAAAGTTAATTCATACATAAGCCTATCTTGTAAAGCACCCTGATAATACGGGGAGTGCGTGTTTAACAGCTCGAAATCAAGAGGTATATAAAATCGATTACCATAAACTTTTGTAACTAACTCATCTTGATTGTCAACTTTTTTGTCTCCAGCATCTATTCTATGCCTAAGACCATTATCCCCCTGTATTCCCTGATAAATCCTATCTTTTCTTTCATTTTCTGTGAGCCATAAATCACTATAAATCAAAAAGACATCTGCGTTATCTAAAGACATTACCTCTCT
>CM065711.1:23402557-23412557 GCA_017654935.2 Phymorhynchus buccinoides
GCAACGTTCTCTTACTTCCTCACACACACACACACACACACACACACACACACACACACACACACACACACACACACACACACACACACACACACACACACACACACACACACACACACACACACACGCGCGCACACACACATACACACGCATCTACTCACGTACGCACACCTGCACACGCGTATGCGCGCGCTCTCTTTGACTCTGCCTTTTCACACATCTTTCTGCCATACACACGCATCTACTGCACGTACGCACACCTGCAAATAGTTCCCCCACCTTCTGGAAGTTATGTGCCTTGTAACTTCCGCTAATCTGTCTATTTTTCTCTCTTTGACAATTCAGTTAATTGCCTAATTTACTCCCCTGTTTTGCTTACTGTGCAGGTGTCTACTATCTTTCTGCCTTCATGGCCCATTCTCCCCCTTTTTTACTCCCCCTGTTGGTTGCAGGTGTTTAAACAGTTACTCCCCCTGTTGGTTGCAGGTATTTAAACAGTTACGGACATGCTCGGCCTAACTATTTGTTAGTTAGGCGTATGGCGGCAGCACGACGCATCTGTGTCTTTAGTTACTCCCCCTCGTTTGTCCTGAATTTTTTTGTTTAAAACATCAGTCGCGCAAACCGCGAGTTGCCAGTTTCCGACTCCCCCTGTGGTCTATTTTTCTTGAAATACTTCTTATCAAAACAATTCAGTTAATTGACCAACAGCTAATCAGTTACTCCCCCTGTTGGTTGCAGGTATTTAATCAGTTACTCCCCCTGGTGGTTGCAGGTATTTAATCAGTTACTCCCCCTGTTGGTTGCAGGTGTTTAAACAGTTACTCCCCCTGTTGGTTGCAGGTGTTTAAACAGTTACTCCCCCTGTTGGTTGCAGGTGTTTAAACAGTTACTCCCCCTGTTGGTTGCAGGTGTTTAAACAGTTACTCCCCCTGTTGGTTGCAGGTATTTAAACAGTTACTCCCCCTGTTGGTTGCAGGTGTTTAAACAGTTACTCCCCCTGTTGGTTGCAGGTGTTTAAACAGTTACTCCCCCTGTTGGTTGCAGGTGTTTAAACAGTTACTCCCCCTGTTGGTTGCAGGTGTTTAAACAGTTACTCCCCCTGTTGGTTGCAGGTATTTAAACAGTTACTCCCCCTGTTGGTTGCAGGTGTTTAAACAGTTACTCCCCCTGTTGGTTGCAGGTATTTAAACAGTTACTCCCCCTGTTGGTTGCAGGTATTTAAACAGTTACTCCCCCTGTTGGTTGCAGGTATTTAAACAGTTACTCCCCCTGTTGGTTGCAGGTGTTTAAACAGTTACTCCCCCTGTTGGTTGCAGGTATTTAAACAGTTACTCCCCCTGTTGGTTGCAGGTATTTAAACAGTTACTCCCCCTGTTGGTTGCAGGTGTTTAATCAGTTACTCCCCCTGTTGGTTGCAGGTATTTAAACAGTTACTCCCCCTGTTGGTTGCAGGTATTTAAACAGTTACTCCCCCTGTTGGTTGCAGGTATTTAAACAGTTAACAGTTACTCCCCCTGTTGGTTGCAGGTATTTAAACAGTTACTCCCCCTGTTGGTTGCAGGTGTTTAATCAGTTACTCCCCCTGTTGGTTGCATGTTCAACAGTTACTCCCCCTGTTGGTTGCAGGTATTTAAACAGTTACTCCCCCTGTTGGTTGCAGGTATTTGCAGGTGTTTAAACAGTTACTCCCCCTGTTGGTTGCAGGTGTTTAATCAGTTACTCCCCCTGTTGGTTGCAGGTATTTAAACAGTTACTCCCCCTGTTGGTTGCAGGTATTTAAACAGTTACTCCCCCTGTTGGTTGCAGGTATTTAAACAGTTACTCCCCCTGTTGGTTGCAGGTATTTAAACAGTTACTCCCCCTGTTGGTTGCAGGTATTTAAACAGTTACTCCCCCTGTTGGTTGCAGGTATTTAAACAGTTACTCCCCCTGTTGGTTGCAGGTATTTAAACAGTTACTCCCCCTGTTGGTTGCAGGTGGTTTATTTAAACAGTTACTCCCCCTGTTGGTTGCAGGTGTTTAAACAGTTACTCCCCCTGTTGGTTGCAGGTATTTAAACAGTTACTCCCCCTGTTGGTTGCAGGTGTTTAAACAGTTACTCCCCCTGTTGGTTGCAGGTGTTTAAACAGTTACTCCCCCTGTTGGTTGCAGGTATTTAAACAGTTACTCCCCCTGTTGGTTGCAGGTATTTAAACAGTTACTCCCCCTGTTGGTTGCAGGTATTTAAACAGTTACAGGTATTTAAACAGTTACTCCCCCTGTTGGTTGCAGGTATTTAAACAGTTACTCCCCCTGTTGGTTGCAGGTATTTAAACAGTTACTCCCCCTGTTGGTTGCAGGTATTTAAACAGTTACTCCCCTGTTGGTTGCAGGTATTTGTTGTTGTTTGCAGGTATTTAAACAGTTACTCCCCCTGTTGGTGTTTAAACAGTTATTTAAACAGTTACTCCCCCTGTTGGTTGCAGGTATTTAATCAGTTATGGTTGCAGGTGTTTAACAGTTACTCCCCCTGTTGGTTGCAGGTATTTACAGTTACTCCCCCTGGTGGTTGCAGGTATTTAAACAGTTACTCCCCCTGTTGGTTGCAGGTGTTTAAACAGTTACTCCCCCTGTTGGTTGCAGGTATTTAAACAGTTACTCCCCCTGTTGGTTGCAGGTGTTTAAACAGTTACTCCCCCTGTTGGTTGCAGGTATTTAAACAGTTACTCCCCCTGTTGGTTGCAGGTATTTAAACAGTTACTCCCCCTGTTGGTTGCAGGTGTTTAAACAGTTACTCCCCCTGTTGGTTGCAGGTGTTTAAACAGTTACTCCCCCTGTTGGTTGCAGGTATTTAAACAGTTACTCCCCCTGTTGGTTGCAGGTGTTTAAACAGTTACTCCCCCTGTTGGTTGCAGGTATTTAAACAGTTACTCCCCCTGTTGGTTGCAGGTATTTAATCAGTTACTCCCCCTGTTGGTTGCAGGTGTTTAAACAGTTACTCCCCCTGTTGGTTGCAGGTATTTAAACAGTTACTCCCCCTGTTGGTTGCAGGTGTTTAAACAGTTACTCCCCCTGTTGGTTGCAGGTGTTTAAATCAGTTACTCCCCCTGTTGGTTGCAGGTGTTTAAACAGTTACTCCCCCTGTTGGTTGCAGGTATTTAAACAGTTACTCCCCCTGTTGGTTGCAGGTATTTAAACAGTTACTCCCCCTGTTGGTTGCAGGTGTTTAAACAGTTACTCCCCCTGTTGGTTGCAGGTGTTTAAACAGTTACTCCCCCTGTTGGTTGCAGGTATTTAATCAGTTACTCCCCCTGTTGGTTGCAGGTATTTAAACAGTTACTCCCCCTGTTGGTTGCAGGTATTTAAACAGTTACTCCCCCTGTTGGTTGCAGGTGTTTAAACAGTTACTCCCCCTGTTGGTTGCAGGTGTTTAAACAGTTACTCCCCCTGTTGGTTGCAGGTGTTTAATCAGTTACTCCCCCTGTTGGTTGCAGGTATTTAAACAGTTACTCCCCCTGTTGGTTGCAGGTGTTTAAACAGTTACTCCCCCTGTTGGTTGCAGGTATTTAAACAGTTACTCCCCCTGTTGGTTGCAGGTGTTTAAACAGTTACTCCCCCTGTTGGTTGCAGGTGTTTAATCAGTTACTCCCCCTGTTGGTTGCAGTGTTTAAACAGTTACTCCCCCTGTTGGTTGCAGGTATTTAAACAGTTACTCCCCCTGTTGGTTGCAGGTGTTTAAACAGTTACTCCCCCTGTTGGTTGCAGGTATTTAATCAGTTACTCCCCCTGTTGGTTGCAGTTTAAACAGTATTTAAACAGTTACTCCCCCTGTTGGTTGCAGGTATTTAAACAGTTACTCCCCCTGTTGGTTGCAGGTGTTTAAACAGTTACTCCCCCTGTTGGTTGCAGGTATTTAAACAGTTACTCCCCCTGTTGGTTGCAGGTGTTTAAACAGTTACTCCCCCTGTTGGTTGCAGGTGTTTAAACAGTTACTGCCCCTGTTGGTTGCAGGTATTTAAACAGTTACTCCCCCTGCTGGTTGCAGGTATTTAAACAGTTACTCCCCCTGTTGGTTGCAGGTGTTTAAACAGTTACTCCCCCTGTTGGTTGCAGGTATTTAAACAGTTACTCCCCCTGTTGGTTGCAGGTATTTAAACAGTTACTCCCCCTGTTGGTTGCAGGTGTTTAAACAGTTACTCCCCCTGTTGGTTGCAGGTGTTTAAACAGTTACTCCCCCTGTTGGTTGCAGGTATTTAAACAGTTACTCCCCCTGTTGGTTGCAGGTGTTTAAACAGTTACTCCCCCTGTTGGTTGCAGGTGTTTAATCAGTTACTCCCCCTGTTGGTTGCAGGTGTTTAAACAGTTACTCCCCCTGTTGGTTGCAGGTATTTAAACAGTTACTCCCCCTGTTGGTTGCAGGTGTTTAATCAGTTACTCCCCCTGTTGGTTGCAGGTGTTTACAGTTACCCCCTGTTGGTTGCAGGTGTTTAAACAGTTACTCCCCCTGTTGGTTGCAGGTATTTAAACAGTTACTCCCCCTGCTGGTTGCAGGTATTTAAACAGTTACTCCCCCTGTTGGTTGCAGGTATTTAAACAGTTACTCCCCCTGTTGGTTGCAGGTATTTAAACAGTTACTCCCCCTGTTGGTTGCAGGTATTTAAACAGTTACTCCCCCTGTTGGTTGCAGGTGTTTAAACAGTTACTCCCCCTGTTGGTTGCAGGTATTTAAACAGTTACTCCCCCTGCTGGTTGCAGGTATTTAAACAGTTACTCCCCCTGTTGGTTGCAGGTATTTAAACAGTTACTCCCCCTGGTGGTTGCAGGTGTTTAAACAGTCACTCCCCCTGTTGGTTGCAGGTGTTTAAACAGTTACTCCCCCTCTTGGTTGCAGGTGTTTAAGCAGTTACTCTCCCTGTTGGTTGCAGGTGTTTAGCCAGTTACTGCCCCTGTTGGTTGCAGGTGTTTAAACAGTTACTCCCCCTGTTGGTTGCAGGTGTTTAAACAGTTACTCCCGCTGGTGGTTGCAGGTGTCGTTCACAGGGGCCAGCATGAACCCTTCACGATCTCTGGGCTCCGCTGTGGCTTCCAACAGCTTTGACCACCACTGGTCTGTCTGTTTCTGTCTCTGTCTGTCTGTCTGTCAGTCGGTCTGTCTGTCTGTCTGTCTGTCTGTCCGTCTGTCTATCACTATCTCTGGGCTCCGCTGTGGCTTACA
This sequence comes from Phymorhynchus buccinoides, assembly GCA_017654935.2. Classification (NCBI taxonomy): domain Eukaryota; kingdom Metazoa; phylum Mollusca; class Gastropoda; order Neogastropoda; family Raphitomidae; genus Phymorhynchus; species Phymorhynchus buccinoides. Next base: position 23,407,755 of record CM065711.1, read on the forward strand.
ACAGCTTTGACCACCACTGGGTCTGTCTCTCTGTCTGTCTCTCTATCTTTCTCTCTGTCTGTCTGTCTGTCTGTCTGTCTGTCTGTCTGTCTGTTGTCTGTCTGTCTGTTTGTCTGTCTGTTGTCTGTCTGTCTGTCTGTCTGTTGTCTGTCTGTCTGTCTGTCTGTCTGTTGTCTGTCTGTCTGTTTGTCTGTCTTTTGTCTGTCTGTAGAAAAGAAAGACAGACAAATGACAAGAAAGAGAGAAAGAAATCAACCGAACAAAACCGCAATGGGCGGGAGATAAAAATTTAAAAAAAGATAGGAAAAGAAATATTAACCACATGATTATTTTGTGTTTATCTTTTCTGCATTATATACTGTATTGGGATTTTTAATGGTTTTATTAGGTAAGAGATATGACATAATATACAACATTAATCAAATTAATCTAGGGTTTTATATATTTTTCATTGGCCTATCTAAGGAACGTATCATGTCACACCCCATCCCACCCGGACAAATGCACCCCCCCCCCCCCCCCCGACAATTCCTCCCAGACACACCCCCCCCCCCCCTATGGGACAATTTCCCCCTAGGACTTAACCCCCCTAGAATATTTCACCCCTGGACAATTTTTACCAAGGACAACCCCCACCCATTCTGATTTTATGCCACAGATGAAGGCCTCAACCTCGTTTCAAATGCAAAGCACTGGTTCTGCGACAGAACTTTCAAAACTGTACCATAGCATTGTTTTCAGCTGTGCACGTTGCACGGAGTCTTTGAAGGAACAATAGTGCCATGCATTTTTGTGTTGATGCCAAATAAGCGGGAGGCAACCTACATGAGGGTGCTGGAAACAATCAAGGAACTACTGCCTCACTGTTCGCTGGAGACCGTGATGATTGACTTCGAACAAGCAGCAAGGAACGCTTTTGGTCACGTGTTTCCCAACTGCACTGTGAAAGTCTGTCCCCCCCCCCATTTTTCACAGTGTATATACTGCAGACTTCAAACGAACGGGTTTGCTGCTGTTTACCAGGACGATGAAGAATCCTCGCTTGGGGTGCGAACACTGGCTGCGCTAGCATTCGTTCCCATTGAAGACTCTGGAGCGCACCACCCAAACCTCTGGAAAGGTCTTGATGTTCTCAAGAGAGAGGAGTCATTGTGCAAAGCGGAGCTCACTCAACTCATTGCTGGACACCCACCCACCACCACCCAAGCGTCGAAAGTACAACAACAGCAGCACCCGCCTATGCAGCGCTGTTAGTTCCCATCATGAGTGTACATTGATGATTATTTGCGAGGAATTGCATTCAATGTGTTCTTTTGAAACCATGACACTTTCTCTGGCAACAGGCTTTGACTTTTGTGTGGTTCTTGCTTTTGGGTTTTAACCAATGACATTTTAGCTTATTCAGGACAGTTTTGGCTAAATAAAATGCTAGAAGCTAGTGTCGGTTCTGTCTGAGGCATATGCTAGTTTCGGTTAGCTGATGCGAACGGGGAGGGGGGGTGGGGGGGGGGGTATTTGTATTTGTGTTGCGTCTCTCTCTCTCTCTCTCTCTCTCTCTCTCTCTCTCTCTCTCTCTCTCTCTCTCTCTCTCTCTCTCTCTCTCTCTCTCTCTCTTCATAGAAAGCCTTATGACACGATTCAAAAGTAGTAGGCCTTTTCAAGACTAACGAGATATAGGAGGGTGAAGAAAAACGGAAACATGTCTGCCGCTCGGCGACATTGTATTTCTGAGGGATAGTTCATGTACGAGCGTGTTACACTGTAAGTCTCACATCCTGACACAAAATGTGAAAGGATTCTGTCTTCTAGTTCACGAGATACAGCTTGTGCAAGAAATATATAGCGCAAAGAAAGAAATTTCGTTTTTCACGGTCACACTTCAAGGTCAAGGTCAGCATGGCCCTCATGTATGCTCGGATGTTTTCCACTCTAAGTTATACAGTACCACACACAATCTGAAGCGCTTCTGTCAAGTACAAATGTGGAAAATATGACTTAAAACCCAATTTGTAGACCCCTACCACTTTGAAGGCCTACCGATCTCCCGGACCTAAACCTTGACCTTGATCGGTATGCCACCATCAGAACGGCCATAAGCCAAAGTACCTACATGCCAAGTTCCAAGACTCTAGGACCAACGGTGTGGAAGTTATGGTCTGTTAAACATTATCGGGTTTCAAGGTCATATGAAAGGTCAAGGTCACGACGGCGATAATGTAAGCACGGATGCCTTCCTCTCATGGTGACACACCACCACACACAGTTTGAAGCGATTCTGTCAAGCGGTTCGGGATATATCCTTGGGATAGACAGGGGGGAAACACGAAAAGGAAACATGCACGAACGATCGTAGATCGGCAAAGGACAATTAGAATGGTATGCATTCTTGTTATACATCTACGTGTTCTCTCTGTGTACAGATTTACTGGGTGGGCCCTATGCTAGGAGGGGCGGGAGCTGCGTTGGTTTACAACTATTTGATCAGCCCTTACAGAAATGCTCTGTCCACGGAACAAGCTGTGCACAGAATGAGTAGGTGTCTGTCTGTCCGTCTGCCTGTTTGTCTGTCCGTCTGCCTGTCTCTGTCTGTCTGTTTTTGTCTGTTTGTCTGTCTGTCTGTTTTTGTCTGTCTTTCTTTCCTTAATATACAACTATGTGATCTACCCTTATAGAAAATGCTCTGTCTGTGGAACAAGCTGTCGAGAGAATGAGTACGTGTCTGTCTGCCTGTCTGTATTTCTTTCTTTTGTATACAAACATGCGATCAGCCATTTACCATTTCGCCGCCAGCCATTTTTCAGCCAAAAAACACCATTAAACTTGACTGGGTATAGAAAATAAAATATCTGCAATATTGGGAATTCCTCTGTGATGTATAACATTAGGCCTATCCTTACCTCCCAACGGTAAGCGAATAGGGTCTTTGGATAACAGGCCATGATTCGACGCCTTTTAGTGGCATGGGTGTTAAACCATTGTGGCGCTAGAATGCGACATTGCGGTGAAAGGGTTAAACAAACGGGGTCACACACACAAAACGTACACTATCCAAAGGCGCACGGCAAAATGCGCACAATTTTACCGTCCAAAGGCGCACACTTTTCATATATACCTTTCAGTCCTTTGACGGCTGTGCGCGTTTGGGAAAAAGCAATATTGACTGTTGCCAAACAAACGCCTTGTCAACTGCGTACAGAAGCTGCGGAAAGAATGAGTAAACCACGTGTTTCTGTTCTGTCTGTCTGTCTGTCTTTCTTTAGTATACAACTATGTCCTTACAGAAACATGCTCTCTATTGATCACTCTGTTGAGAGGACGAGTAGGGGACACAGGGGCTGGTCCGCACCTGCCGGCAGGTCCGTCATTTCGTTGTTATTGCTAAGTGCTTTGCGCTAGAATCATTTAGAGCGCGTGACAGCCACATGCTCTTCTCCCGCCATGGCCTGTGTAAGTTTGAAGGGTGTGCGTCAATTGGAGAAAAGTTGAGAGCAAAAATGCGATTTTTGTTTCCTTTTGCAACGAATGAATCCATGACTTAATTTCGTTTTCTTTAATATGAAGATAAATTTTGGGTTTTGGTATTGAAAGAATGCGTAGTAATTGAAGATGATGTGTGATTTTGAGTTTTATTAAGCATTTCTAAGCATAAGGGGGGGGGGGGGGGGGGGGGGGTAGCAAGGTAGCAATGCCCCAGCCTGTAGGTGGACTTGCCCCACCTTGGAGCAAGTATGCTTACGTAAGGGTTGGGTGTACTTCGAGCAACATGCAGAAAACCTTTTTTCTACGTATGCTGTCCATACATTGGAGCCTCTACTTCAGTTAGTTTGCCATTCATTATAAGAAAAACATAAAAGAAGGTCGGACCAGCTCCGTTCTCCCCTATGTGTCTTTCTGATTCGTTGTCTGTCTGTCTCTGTTTATCGTCTGTCTATCTTTCTGTCCGTCTTTATGTCTGCATTTTACAAGCATTAACAACCATCGATTATCCCTTACAGAAGCGGCGTATCAATTAAAAATGCCATGGAAAGAATTATAAGTAAATAAAACCACTATTAGTTAGGGAAAGGTGGGGTGGGGTCATATTAGGGAAAGGTGGGGTCAGATTAGGGAAATATGGGTGGGGTCAGATTAGGGAAATATGGGTGGGGTCAGATTAGGGAAATATGGGTGGGGTCAGATTAGGGAAATATGGGTGGGGTCAGATTAGGGAAATATGGGTGGGGTCAGATTAGGGAAATATGGGTGGGGTCAGATTAGGGAAATATGGGTGGGGTCAGATTAGGGAAATATGGGTGGGGTCAGATTAGGGAAATATGGGTGGGGTCAGATTAGGGAAATATGGGTGGGGTCAGATTAGGGAAATATGGGTGGGGTCAGATTAGGGAAATATGGGTGGGGTCAGATTAGGGAAATAGGGGGGTGGGGTCAGATTAGGGAAAAGGGGGGTGGGGTCAGATTCGGAAAAGGTGGGGTCAGCTTAGGGAAAGGTGGGGTGGGGTCAGATTAGGGAAAATGGGTGGGGTCAGATTAGGGAGGTGGGTGGGGTCAGATTAGGGAAAGGTGGGGTGGGGTCAGATTAGGGTGGGGTGGGGTCAGATTAGGGAAAGGTGGGGTGGGTCAGATTAGGGAAGGTGGGGTGGAAAGGGGGTGGGTCAGATTAGGGAAGGTGGGGTGGGGTCAGATTAGGGAAAGGGGGGTGGGTCAGATTAGGGAAAGGTGGTGTGGGGTGGGGTCAGATTAGGGAAAGGGGGGTGGGGTCAGATTAGGGAAAGGGGGTGGGGATTAGGGAAGGTGGGGTCAGAT
>CM065711.1:23422557-23425057 GCA_017654935.2 Phymorhynchus buccinoides
CAGCAGCTTCTCAGGAGAAAGTTCAAATGAAAATAACGTCATCATATATGGCGATATTTTTCACGCCAGAGGGCAGTGGTGTTTGCAATAGGGGCTTATCACGCGTTTTCTTACTTGGCAACGTAGTGAGAGAGAGAGTGATGGTATGGGTGAGTTCTCAAGATTCATCTCTCTCTTTCTTTATGATGTATAACTAATAATTTACAGTAGGATTAGCCTGACCACGAGCGGTACATGGGTGTACCTGGATGCCCTCTGGCGTGAAGGAGAATCGCACTAAGTCTCTCATTCAGTTCTCTCTCCTCCAAGTCCCAGTCCAAAGTGTCTCACAAAACTCCAACCAAATTCAAGAAACCAAGAGCTCACTCCCTGAAACCGGAAAACTATAGAGAAAGACCTCAAGCTACCTGACTGAGCAATGCGCGTGTCTTACACAACTATCGTGTCGGAATATTGCTGTGTCAAGAATGTCAGGTAAGCCGTGAAGACGGGAGAGGAAAGAGAGAAGAATCCCTGAGAGTGAGACTATTCCTCTACTCACTCCGACAGCGAAAAAGACAAGAGTTAACCTACTACAGAAAAAAAGATTGTATCATTTGATAACTTCTTTTGTGACAAAGAAGAGGGGGTATTTGAAGGCCAGAGTTGACTATTATTTGTTCGCACTGGTTGAGAGGAGTGATAGCGTGTGCTTGCGGAGTTTGCTGTCTGCTTGCGGGGTTGTATGCGAGTAAATGACAGTATGACAAAGGATAATAATTAATTATTAACTGAAATATTTTACAAGCCTCACACAGCTTGTGGCTTAAATGAAAAGCAAGGCAAACCCTTGCTAGGACCTAACGTAATTAGGTATAAAAAGAACTCGTCTAGTGACTTGGACTGGGCAACACTTCGAATTAACCAACGACGGGTAATATTTCTTATGACCTATCTTCCTTTTAATTATCCCTCAACGAAAGGGAATATCTTTCCTCTTGCAGGCCTTGAATCCCTGCTACAATCGGCGACGATTCAGCAGCTTCTCCGAGAAAGACAAATGGTCAACCTATGGCGATATTTTTCACGCCAGAGGGCAGTCAATGCACTAGGGGCTTATCACGCGATTTTCTTACTTGGGCGTAGTGAGAGAGAGAGTGATGTGTGTGTGTGCCACTCACTGTATCTCTCTCTTTCTTTATCCCCAACTAATAATATAGAGAGGATTAGCCCCACACGAGCGTCATGCCCTCTGGCGTGAGAAAAATCGCACTAAGTCTCTCATTCAGGTCCTCTCTCCTCCAAGTCCCAGTCCAAAGTGTCTCACAAAACTCCAACCAAATTCAAGAAACCAACAGCTCACTCCAAACCGGTTTTCTATAACCTAGACCTTGCTACCTGACACGCAATGCGCGTGTCTGACACAACTATCGTGTCGGAATATTGCTGTGTCAAGAATGTCAGGTAAGCCGTGAAGACGGGAGGGAAAAGAAAGAATCCCTCACCCTTCACTATTCCTCTACTCACTCCGACAGCGAAAAAGACAAGAGATAACCTACTACAGAAAAAAAGATTGTATCACTGATAACCAGAAGTGTGACAAAGATGTCAATAACTTTGAAGGCCAGAGTAAGTGTGTGTGTGTGTGTGTGTGTGTGTGTGTGTGTGTGTGTGTGTGTGTGTGTGTGTGTGTGTGTGAGTGTGTGTGTGTGAGTGCGTGTGTGTGTGTGTGTGTGTGTGTGTGTGTGTGTGTGTGTGTGTGTGTGTGTGTGTGTGTGTGTGTGTGTGTGTGTGTGTGTGTGTATGTGTGTGTGTGTGTGTGTGTGTGTGTGTGTGTGTGTGTGTGTGTGTGTGTGTGTGTGTGTAGTGTGTGTGTGTGTGTGTGTGTGTGTGTGTGTGTGTGTGTGTGTGTGTGTGTGTGTGTGTGTGTGTGTGTGTGTGTGTGTGTGTGTGTGTGTGTGTGTGTGTGTGTGTGTGTGTGTGTGTGTGTGTGTGTGTGTGTGTGTGTGAGTGTGTGAGTGTGTGTGAGTGAGTGCGTGTATGTGTACTGTGTGAGTGGGTGTAGTTTGTAAAGAAAGAGTGAATGAGAGCGAATTTGGGAATTAATATGAGAAAATGCTTACAATAGTATGGATTTGTATAAAATGTATTGAAATGTTATTTTTTATAAATTTTCATTTTTTTAGTCATCTGTATTATCTCCCTTGCTATTTACATTGTTTACCAATGACTTTCGCTCTGTAAACCCATCTGTTGCAGTTATTAAGTTTTCTGATGACACTACTATGGAGGGGCTCATTACTAATGGCGATGAGGCAGGGTACAGGGATGAAGTTGAAAAGATGGTTGACTGGTGTGCCACTAACAATCTTGAGCTCAATGTTTCCAAAACTAAAGAAATGATAGTTGATTTCAGGAAAAAGAAAACTCCTCTCCCAGCGTTATCTGTTAAAGGTCAGGTAGTTGAGCAAGTAGAATCATTTAAATTCCTAGGTGTGCATATTTCAAATACATTAAGCTG
>CM065711.1:23435057-23442557 GCA_017654935.2 Phymorhynchus buccinoides
ACACACACACACACACACACACACACACACACACACACACACACACACACACACACACGTACAAAATGTCATTAGTCAAATGTTTGACTACTCTATCTTCATTTGGGCATGTTTCATATAAACTCCGAAAACCCTCAGTCAAGGGCTGCTTTCATTTGTCAAAAGGTACGTGCGGTTACTTTTGGGCAAAACAAAACGTTCGTATGTTTAAGGTACGGTCTGGTCGTGTCTTGCTCACAGACACTAGACATTACTTGTGCATGACATGGGCATTGTACAGCTCCTTACTGTTTTCACAAAGCAGTCATGGTGTTCTTTACCAACCGTTTTATCTACTTCTTTCGTTCTTTCTTTCTTTCTTTCTTTAAAGTTTGCAAAGTTTCATATTATATATTTTCTATCTTTTTTATTATAATTTGTATGTATAGCAAAACAATATAGACCTTTAATGATGTTTTCGTGAAATCTCATGACAGAATCCATAAAGCTCTTTACATAGCTGTCGCAATTCTGCTCTGAACTGGCTGTCCGTTAAAAGGTACAGGTAGAATTTAGCAGCACTGTTGCAGTAGAACAGAGAATAACTGACATCATGGAACACCCAGTACTGTCCGTTCTGAATGGGGTTGTCCATATCAAAATAATAATCATATGCATCCATTATAATGAATACAGCAAAAGGTGATGTCAGGAGGACAAAGCACACACTGGCAGCAATCAGGGTGACAGTCAATGAGGACACTTTCTGTTCTCTGACATCCTGGGAGCTTTGTTGCTTCAGAACACGGGTTCTTGTCCGGACTGATCTGACCAGTGTCCACAACAGAACGCTGTTGGTGATGATCAGTATTAGGAAAGGCAAGAAAGTTACTTGAAAAAGGTTAATCCAAAACGAATATATACTTGATTTAGACAAACGGCAATCTCCTCTTTTTAAGTAGTATTCTCTGAGAACGTGCCAATTCATGGCAATGATAAAGACGACAAGTATGGCTGCTGTAGCTCGTGACTTTTCCTTGGTCCAGACAGCACTGACAAGACGTGGCCACAACACAGAGGCAGCTCTGAGCATGGTGAGTGACACCAGCATCCATGACAATAGAGCTTCTGTCACTTTGTATGCAATGCTCTGCAACTTGCACTGCCAGGAGCTACCATCTTCGAAGGATTTTACACCTACTTTTCTGTCAATCAAATCGTCCAGAGGCCCTAGTATCAGCATCAACTGGTCAGACAGGGCCAGGGTTTTGAAGAACACACTATACGTGGAGGAAGGAAGACGACGCATGACCAGAATTGTCATGCAGTTCCCTATAAAACCAAAAGCACATACAACAGTGTTGCCTATGTCCTCGATGAGATAAGATAGGTCTATGTAGGGCTGACGTTGGTAATACCAGGAAGAATCACCCCGTTTGTAGCGGCCTGAGATGTGCAATGACCTGGTCACTTCAAAGACGGGGTCACTGAAGGCAGATGAACTGTTTTCAGTTATCATCGTAGATTACGTCAGTTTTTCTAGTGAATCTTCACCACAACTGAAACACGATTACTTTAACTGTTCTTTAAAAGTAAATTAATTAATTCTATGTTTGCTTCTCTGTTGACTTGGTGTAAAATGTTGTCAACTGATTTTTGCTAACTGTTAATAATAACATTTGTGGATATTTTACGGTAATACAAATCACAATTCGCACGCCAGGTTACCTAAGATTTTTTTAGGTGCATATTGTGTGTTTTCATGGTCTTATGATTAGCGCCAAATCTGGTGATGCGATGTTGTGTAATTGCAGAGATAAAGTGGATAAACCGGTTTTCCACAGAGCCTGCAGGCCTGATTACCAGTATGCGTGTGTGTGTATGTATATGTGTTTGTGTGTGTGTGTGTGTGTGTGTGTGTTCGTGTGTGTGTGTCTATGCGCGCGCGCGCGCGCGCGTGTGTGTATGTGTGCGTGTGTGTGTTTTCCATTTCCCGTTCACAAAACAAGTGATTTATCACCAAGGCAGAAAATGTTATTTTCTCGTTTAGTTTTTTGCAACTTCTCGTTGAGAGAATCAGTGATTTATGGCAGTCGTGTAGGGGAGAGTTACTGGTATGGTAACATTTACAAGACAGAGAGTTTAATCTCATGGCCTGACAACCCCACAACTATAAACATTCACCCTATATACTGACAATGCTGCGCTATAATTGTATGCTACACTCATGAAGATAACATTTATTCTTTTAGATTATGCTAGTTAGTTGGTTTTCAAAAATGTAACTTTAAAAATTATTTAAAAACATATGGCTGTCTAAATGATAACTATGTAATGCTTATACCAGGGATATCCTCTTAGTTTATGAAATCAACCCAAAAACACCCAGAATCAGTTGAAACCGCTCTATATAACGGTTGTATTTGAAGTTTCTTATTAAAGACATATTGCAAAAACGAAAGCTGTTTCTAAAAGCAATGTCTGTAGATAGCAAATCCGCTGGGGGCCAGCAGGGGCCAGGTGGGCTAACTTAGTAATGATGATTAAAAGATGGCACTTGACAGGTCGGGTCATTATCAGATCAGTGCAGCTTTTGATGCTTTTGGACCATACTGCGATACTTGTTTCCAAATTGAGCCCACTATCAGTTATTATGACTGTGGCTCAGTGGCGACGGCAGCCTGATTTTCCGCACCCGGGGTTCTTATGGACTGGTCTACAGAGTCCACCACGTCACTTTAGCCTCTCCCGTGGGTGGTCCCTGGCGACGGCAGCCTCGGTGCCTTTGGCTAAATAAATCATCCGCACCCGGATTTCTCCGGAATAAATACGACAACATGGCGACATGGTCTCGCGGGTCCACCACTAGCACGGCGGCTACGGCCTCTCCCGTGGGTGGTCCCCAGTGCCCAGGGCCGTACGACGGCGGGCATTCAGTCCATGGGACGTTTGCCTCAGGTGAAAACTATGAGTACCGATGTCACGCAAACTACCGCTGAAGATGGTTCCAAAACATTCATGGCAGGTTCCTCAGCGAACCTACTCTCACCAGGAAGTTATGGCCCTTTTGAAGCGTCGTTCTTAAATCGGTCAATCAGCTCAGCCAGCGGCGTCGGTTACGACTTCGGATTACAAAGTGGATTCTATGGAATAAGGATTGTTTCAGATCCTTCTGTTTCTTCTATTCAAGGGTATCTGCCACAATTAGGTGTATCTAAACATCAGGTTTGTACAGTAGAACAACAGCCACAAACACACATTTGGACACAAAACACTTCTCACACGGCCAACACGTAATGGTTTCTGATTGGTCCAGATATTTACTACATCAAAATCGGACCCAAATATTTGTGCACTACTTACACACACATAACGCAGGCTGGACACACGGACATGTTTTAAAAACTACAGAAACATGCAATAAATTACATTCTGGAGACACAAGACCACGAATTGTTACAAAGATTCAGGGCGCCCATTTAAATGCACTGTGTCCTGCTTCTAATGTTATGACTACTGATCCTTCATTTGGGCACTTTTTATTTAAACTCGAAATAAAGAATCGGCTTTGACTGCTTTCATGTTGTCAAATGGTAGGTGCGGTTACTTTTGGCCAAAACAAAACGTCCATACCAGTGAAGTAAGAAAGGTAACTCTCTTTGGGCAGTAGCAAACATGTAACTTGTTAGGAATGGCTGGAGAGTTTGCAAAGTCAAGCCTATTAGCACTTCTTAGTGCTGAGTGGAGCTTGCAGTTTTGTGATGCTCTGGTGACAAAACCATCACTTCGAAGACTGAAGGACTAATCGGGCAGCAAATTTGGAGACCGATTACATGCATTCAACGTTTTATCCATCTTCCTTTTACAAGACAAATGCTGTGATCAGCAGATAAATGAAAGCAACATATAAGGTATATCAGTAGGTTCTGGATTGACTCCAGAACATGTGCAAATGATTAAACGTTTAAAACTGTATTATTACTTTTCTGTAGGAAAGTGGTTTAAATGCACCCTCCCACAGTGCATGGGCATGAATGGGTTAAAAGTGAATTTCAAGAAAAATATTGCTTTAATTATGAAAATCCTTTTACAGTGTGTGCAACAATGATTCGACTACAGAATAGACACATTTTGATTATAAACTTTTCAAAACATATGTTGGCCACATTTTAACTATGCCTGCCCCCTTAAGCAATTCTTTCCTTCTTTTCCCATTCAAAGTTCTTCATTTAATTCTGCACTCTTTCTCTCCTACCCCTTCATCCCCCCCCCCCTTTCTTTCATTCAAGGTTGCAGTAACTCTAACGTACACACTAGAGTTAGGTGATTTAGTACCCTGAAACATTTGAAGTGATTCTGTGTCTCGTTTCATGAAATATTGGCTGAAGGAAAACAGGTGGTGGAGAACAATTCGCGTGACTCGTCGACACCCTTTGGTTATAATTACAGAGTGGGACAAATCAGATTTAGATAACATACCACACTGTGCAATTTGAAGTGATTCTGTGCCTGTGGTTCATGAAATACCACACATACAGAGAAAAGCAGATACAAACGAACGAAACCATAGTGCTGCTCCACTGTTATGTCTCTATCTGCTAAATCTCCTTGTATGCTACAGGCGTACCTGATCGATAACTGTGCTTGATAATTCACAACTCGCGTAGAAATAGCGACTGTACACATTTCGTTCGAAAAGCATTGCAAATATCAAGTGAGAGGGATCGAATACTCAACAGGAAATAAACTCACTCTCTCTAACTCTCTCTCTCTCTCTCTCTCTCTCTCTCTCTCTCTCTCTCTCTCTCTCTCTCTCTCTCTCTCTCTCTCTCTCTCTCTCTCTCTCTCTCTCTCTCTCTCTCTCTCTCTCTCTCTCTCTCTCTCTCTCTCTCTCTCTCTCTCTCTCTCTCTCTCTCTCTCTCTCCCCCCCCCCAAGTATGTGTACGCGTGTGTGCATGTATGTATATGTGGTTGTGTGTGTTCGTGTGTGTTCATGTGTTCGTGTGTGCGTGTCTATGCGAGTACGCGCTCGCGTGTGTGTGTGTGTGTGTGTGTGTGTGTGTGTGTGTGTGTGTGTGTGTGTGTGTGTGTGTGTGTGTGTGTGTGTGTGTGTGTGTGTGTGTGTGTGTGTGTGTGTGTGTGTGTGTGTGTGTGTGTGTGTGTGTGTGTGTGTGTGTGTGTGTGTGTGTGTGTGTGTGTGTTTTCCATTTGAAGTTCACAAAACAAGTGATTTATTACCAAGGTAGAACATTGTATTTTCTCGTTTATTTTTTTGCAACTTCTCGTTGAGAGAATCAGTGATTTATGGCAGTCGTGTAAGGGAGAGCTACTGGTATGGTGTCATTACAAGACAGAAAGTTTAATCTCATGGCCTGACAACCCCACAACTATAAACATTCACCCTATATACTGACAAAGATGTGCTATAATTGTATGCTACACTCATGAAGATAACATTTATACTTTTAGATTATGCTAGTTAGCTGGTTTTCAAAAATGTTACTTTAAAAATTATTTTAAAACATCTGGCTGTCTAAATGATAACTATGTAATGCTTATGCCAGGGATGTAGTCTTAGCATATGAAATGAGCCCAGAAACACCCAAAGTTGCTCCCCTTGACTTGCTTTGTCAGCCATATTGAAAACATATTGCAAAAACGAAAGTAGAATCCAGAAGCAATGTGATTACTGAGCAGTAAAATGCTGTCAAGCGCAACCAAATAATTTATTTAAAATATTGGTTGTTCCTCTTTCCAACCCATATCATTATCATCCACAGACTGGAAGCAGATGAAAATACTGACGGAATGCAAATTAGGGTCAGAGTGACTTTGTGTGACTGGCTCAGTTGGGTTTTTTATGGTCTAATACAGAGTTTTAGTCACTTTAGATTTTTATTGGTACAAAAAGAGGCAATCTGTGTTGTCTAAATAAATCATATGGAGAGTGACTTAATAGCAATAAATACAACAAAAATAACAAAATAACGTCACCACCACTAGCAAAGAACAACATTTTAAGAAAACCATGTTTCTTAGTGCTTAGCCCATAAAATTGCAGCCCAGAAGAATGTGATTTTCTCAGGTGAAAACTATGAGTAGATGTAATCAAACTATGTGAAGATTTTGGCAAAACATAAATGCAAACAAATGAATCCACAGCCCAAAAGTTGCCCATATTTGTATGAAATTGTGCAGTATCAGCAAGAAACTCTTTCTTGTCTTCACATTAAAAGACAGTTTGATCAAATAAAGATATGTTTGAATTCTCAAATGTCTTCTGTTTACACCAACCCACACTTACTACCTAAACATCAGGATTGTACAGTAGAACAACAGCAGCAAACACAGATTTGGACACAAAACACTTCTCTCACGGCCAACACGTAATGGTTTCTGATTGGTCCAGCTATTCACTACATCAAAATCTGACCAAAATATTTGTGCTCTTCTACTTAATTACATAATGCAGACTGGAGTAAGAAAATGTATTAAAAACTACAGAGCGTTGCAATAAGTAACATTCTGGAGACCCAAGACCACGAATTGTTACAAAGATTCAGGGAGGCCCACTTAAATGCACTGAAGCCTGCTTCTACAGTAATGGAGAGATCACTATGTATTGAAATTATAATCGAAGTAAAGAATCGGCTTTGACTTTCCATATTGTGAAACAAATCTTTTTGAAAGAATTCTTGATACCAAAATACGAAGCAAGAATATTGCTTTTTTAAAGCGAATTGTGGTGTTCATACTACACATTCTGTGCATATCTCAGAGTAGACTTCAAACTTCAAACTTCAAATACATTTTTTACAAGGATAAGAATTTAGGCTGGGCCTAGTCTTCCATTCTGTCCTTGGTTCTAAGCAAGCAACATGTAACTAATATTATAAAGAGTAATATCTCCATAGAATGATGTATGCTACACAAATAGAAAAAAAAAGAATTGAAAGTTTATATTTTGGTTTGTGTTTGATTTAGGCATGATATAATAATTTAATACTCTAGCTGTCCCACAGTGAAGACTCAAGAGCAGTTAGGAGATATTAACTTAGCTACAGTATTGAATCGTGAGCCAATGCTCATGGATGGTGATCGTAAAAAACATCGAGGGGCTGATCACTTTTGAAGAAGCTCAATTTGCATTGGAACAAAGGAAACATTAACCCTTTCGCCGCCAGCCATTTCTCAGCTAAAAAATACCATTAAACTTAACTGGGTAAAGAACAAAAAATATCAGAAATATTGTGAATTCCTCTATGACATGATTAACACTAGGCCTATCCTTACCTCCCAAAATTAAGAAAATAGGGTCTTTGCATAACAGGCCCTGATTTGATGACTTTTAGTGACATGGATGTTAAACCATTGTGGTGCATAAATGCGACATTGGCGGTGAAAGGGTTAAAACCTCTAGGCTTATATTTCTGGGATGCGGGTTAACTTTGTCAAAGCCAAATGGCGTTAATTTGGATTAGGATATATTCCAAAACTAGATTCATGAGAGATAACAATTTT
>CM065711.1:23447557-23457517 GCA_017654935.2 Phymorhynchus buccinoides
ACAAGGGGAGACAACCCATGTTGATTTTATGCTTGTGGTGTTGAGTTTGTGATTAGTGTGATGGTAATTAAAGTAATGTGGTGATAAAGTGTTCTTGTTGTAATATTGATGTGTAATAGGGGATATGTGTCTCTTGTTGCAAGGTCAAAAGGCCCTAGGCATCCGAGTCAAGGGACGACTGACAAAATGTTTGTTATAATACTGTGTGTTAAAAGTTACTATTAAAATTTATAAAATAATGTATATTAAATTTCTTGATGTGCCAATTATTGATAACATAAAGTATTATAAAGTGATAACAAATTGTTTTTTTAGTAAAAAATGTGTTAAAAATGTGTGGTGTTTGTGCGCACGCCCGGAATGAGGGGGGCATCGCGCGAGAGACCCCCGGCTAGCGTTCGCGAGGCAGTCGTTTTGTTGTTGGAATGTTCCTAGTGTATTTCACCAGGGCCAATGAGATGATGGGTAGTTTGCCGCGTTGAAACAAATGACTAAGGATTTGGGAATGAAAGACGGCGATAGCTGTATTGAGTTGTGTGAGTGTTTTTGTTGTTCCATCTGTTCCCAAGGGGGGGGTAGCTACAAAATCTCTCCCGCCCTCGTTGTTATGATGAAAAATATAGCTTTTATAAGTTTAGTATTCTTTATTATTTTTAATTATTTTAATTACAATATTAGTTACTATTCTGGCACGGGAGCCCAGACAAAAATGTAATTTAGTATATATGATGGTGGTGGGGGTGGTTAACGATTCTTTCTTACTGGGGGCGGGGGGAGGGAGGGAGAGGGACCCCTCCTCCCCACCCCGAGCAGTGGAAAGGCGTCGCTTGAGTAGTCCATGCACTAGGTGCGGGGGGAGCACAAACGCTAGGCGTGACGACTACGAAGGACTCCGGTGCGCGCGCCGGACACCCATCCACGGGGGAAAGGGAGCTAAAAAGGAGGTGGACTCAAAAGAGTCACTACGGCCCTACTGGCTCACATGTAGTTAAAAAGGGGAGGGGTAGAGGGGGACTGGAGTGTAGATAGGTGTCCGGCCCGCGGCCCGGAGGGACCCCACCCCCACCAATGAAAAACTTATTGGCTCAGTGGCGGCTCAGTAAAGTATATATATTTAAAATTAGGTCAAGATGGCTGCCATAGCTGACAGCCAATGAAATTAAATATAACTATTATTAGTAAAGCGTGTTAGAAATGTTGTCTAAATGTTGATTTATGTATGGCCTCTGCCAGCCATACTAAGGGGGACCATTCCATAGAACCGTATGTTAATATTGTTTTTTTGGTAAATGGTATATTGACTGTTTTTAACTTTTGAAACAGTTCTGTAGATTCGTTTTGAATATGTATGCAGGGGTTGAAAAGATGGTCAAAATTAAGATTATTTTGACATTCGCAAATAATATTTTGAAATTTACTGTAATAAGCTTTGGTTCTTATGCGAAAAATTAGGGATTGTAAATAGCGTGGAACGGTAAGGAACAGTCCCCCCTGAACTATATTGTGATCCCAGGAGTTGGCCTTGGCGTAAATTTCCAATTCGTTGGCCCACTCCCGGAACGAAGTTGATTTTAATAGGGTTTTAGCTTCTCCAATTGATAGGCCTATGTCAAGTACAGTACCCGATCGACACGTGGCTGCCATTTTGGCCTCACGGTCGGCTAGATCGTTACCCATAAGGCCACAATGGGATGGAATCCACACCAACATAACGTCTGTACCTTTAAGGTGAAGTTGATGGATTAAGTTTTTAATCTCGTTTTTAATTTCTAGTCGGTTGTGGTTGTCTCCTTGTAAAGCTTTAATGGAGGAGAGTGAGTCTGAGTAAATAACAATCTTAAATGGTGAATTAGGAAGGTAATTTATATATGAGAGGGCTTCTAAAATGGCCCAGAGTTCTGCGGAAAATATTGAAATATGTTTATTTAGTTGGAAAGCTTTGGAAATGTTTAAGTTACCCTGTAAGCATTCCGGCATCGTTCTGATGTTGGCTTCATGTCGTTTTTGCCATCATGCCATCATTTGAGACGATGCTGGCATGTAATCGTACCTGCTTTGCCACGATTTCCTATGCACACCCCTTTTCGTGTCGGGCCAGCATTGGCAAATGATGGCTCATGATGGGGAGCCAGTTATGGGACGATGCTGGCATCTTACCTTTTGGGCCAGCGTCGTAGTAGTCACATCGTTGCTATGCTGGCAGTGTATTGGCCCGATACTGGGCAGTACATCGTTTTGATTCTGGTTCCATTCTGGATGAATGATGGCAGACGTGTCGTTTTGATTGTGGCAGTTGTGCGTGTTGATGTGGTAGTGATGGCATGATTCTGGCAATGCCAGAATCAGTTTGGTTCTGGGTACGTTATGGGTAATATCAAGGAGCTTAGGAAGGGGGAGGGGGTCTGGGCATGGTTATTACTGGGTTAGAGGGGTCTGGGTACCGTGGAGACATACAGGGTTCTGGGTACGGGTATCACTGGGGCAGACAGTTCTGGGTACCGGTATTATTGTGAGATGGATGATTCTGAAAACAGTATTATTGGAACATAGAGAATTCTGAATATGGGTATTCAATGGGAATAGAGGATTCTGAAAACGGGTATTATTGGAACATAGAGGATTCTGAATACAGGTGTTACCCTGTGTCAAAGAGGGTTCTGAATACGGGTATTTATAGGGCATAGAGGGTTCTGAATGGGTATTTATGGGGGGGGTGGATACAGGTAGTCAGGGATTATGAGAGTTCCGAATATGGGTATACCTGGGACACAGATCTGGATACAGGGGCATGGAGGGTTCTGAATACGGGTATTAGTGGAGCACAGATGGTTTGGATACAGCTATTACTGGAGCATATAGGGTTTTGAGTACGGCTATATAGCTAGAATTTAAGAGAGAGAGAAAGATAGAGATTTTACGCCCTCTGAGCCAAAAGACTATTTGAGGCATTTTAATTTATAAAGATCCTAGAAAAAAAGATGGATTTTAAGTTTTATAAGATGAAATTTGAAAGAAGAAGTTATTTATTTTATTTTATCAGAGTTTATAAAGAATTTTTTTTTTATTTATTTTAATAGCGCAAGCTGAAGAATATAAAATTTAAGTTTGTGATAAAATATTTTATTTTAAAAGATATTTAGCTGTTTGCTTTTAAATCTGACAGATTGGAGGAGGTCTGATTAAAAAACCCAGGGCTACAGTTAAAATTCATGCATTTTAGGCTCAACTGAGCAATTGGATAAAAACAATCCGTGTTTGTGCTCGGAAAGAGCTTTATTATTAAAATTCTTGACAGGCAGAAGCCTGTGTTCAAGTTAATATACAGATTAAAAAACTTTTCAAAAAAGTTATGAAAAGTTACAAGTTATTCTTTAATTTCCTTTTTGTATATGTACACATTTTTTTTTTTATTATATAAGGCTATCCTATTAGGTTTTGGTCCCTTGGGACCAAACACAACTAATAGTTACCTAGGTTTTTAATTATAAATTTATTTGATACAAAGACAACTGTCAAAAAAGTTTTTGGCCATAAGGCTATTAATATTAATATGTACATTGTTATTATGTACACCACTTTTACAGACAAACTGTTTAAACTTTTTACAAGTGACGTTTTTGTTTAATATTTAAATTATAACTAAGTTGAATTTTTAAACTATGTTAAAGTTTTAACAAGTGTTTAGTTTATTTAATATTGTCCATAGGGCAAAATATAATGTTATTTTCACGTATGTGAATTTATAAAATTTTGTGTTAAAAAAAATTTATGTTCTACTCTAGTCAAGCTACGGGACTAAACCCTATAGCTTTAAAATTGTTTTGTTAAAATCTATGTCTTAAAATTGTTTAATATGTAAAATAAGTTAAGATTTGGTTAAAAAGACAAGTTTATAACTATTAAGGTTCCATAGTTATGTTAAAAGTTGCTATTAAAATCTAGTTTGTTTTATGTATGTTTTGGTCTAACCTGACCATATATGATTTTAGTTATTTAACTAGATGAAGTCTAGTGAGAAGTCATTATTTTATATAAAGTTATTTATGAATAGGGGAACATACCGCCAGAGGCCACCATTGTTATAAATAATCTTATGTGATCCATCTGATCCCAGGGGGGGGTAGCTACAAAGACTCCCCCGCCCCTGATGTCACGGTGGACTGTGAAATAAGTGAGATTAATAAAAGTTGTTATTTTATGGTTAGATGGTTTTTAAGAGGATGGTATAAGAGTTGAGGGTGGGGATGGTTAACGACTCCTGTATGCTCGGGACGGAGGGAGGGAGGGGAAGGGACCCCTCCTCTCCGCCCCGAGCAGTGACAGGACACCGCATGGGCAGTCCCAAAAAGGGGGGGGAGCACAAGCGTTAAACGCGACGGCTACGAAAGATACCTCCGTTGTGTGTGCCGGACACCCATCTGCATAGGAGAAGGGTTTTTAAAAAATAGTGGGCTCAAAGGAGTCACTTCAGCCCACCGGCACATATTTTAGATAAAAAGGGAAGTGGGGGTAAAGGGGGCGGGAATGCAGACAGGTATACGGCCAGCACACCAGAGGGACTCTATTCCCACCAGTAAAAATAGTTAGATTTAAACAAGGTGTTTGAATGACACCTGGCCGATTGCCTCAGCGAGCCAAACCATTGGTGACCAACCCAATTTATGATGTTTGTTTAAAATGTTCTTTTCATTATATATTAAGTTGTTTTGTTTGCATTTGTTTATAACAGGTTGTAATTCCTTTTTTATTTGACTACAGGGGTCAAACATGTGCTTCAGACTAAATATTTTTCCACATTTACATGGGGTGTCCCTAAATTTACATCGAATAGAGTTAGTATAGAATCTGTTGATTCTGCCTTGAATTTTATGGGGAACGGGCAGGTGAAGACCACCACTGATAAATTTCCTGTACCGGAGTTGGGCTTCTAAATAGGAATCCAATTCCTCCGCCCATCCCCTCCGGTACACACAACGTTTTAAATGGTTTTTAATCTCTGACAGAGACAATTTAATGTTTATAGACTGACCCTCAATGTGTTCAGCTGCCCTTTTGGCTGCTGTATCAGCAAGGTCATTCCCTGTGAGTCCCAAATGGGAGGGAATCCACATAATGGTTAAATCAGTACCTTTAATTCTTATTTGATGAATAAGGTTTTGTATCTCTTGTATGATTTTTCTTCTATTTTTTGTATTATTTTGCAATGCTTGTATCGAGGATAAGGAATCTGTGAGGATTGTCACTTGATACAATGATTTTTGAAACTCGTTTATAAAAAAAGCAGGCCTCAAGAATTGCCCATAGTTCTGCGCTAAATATTGAGATTTTTGAATTTAATTGAAAGGATTTAGTAATCTTGAGGGCTGGAATAGTAAAAGCGCACCCTATCTGTGAATCGGAGATCTTAGAACCGTCCGTGTATATTAATAATTGATGTTTAATTTCGGAAACTTTTTCTTTGGCCGCAACTGAAAGTAAATTTGGCTGATTTGATTTTGAGTACATTTGATGTAAGGCAGTATCAAAGTGTGCTGATTCCCATTCCCAATGTGGGATAGGGAATTTTGGATGAGTTTCAATATCGTCTATTTCCAGGCCCGCCATAGAGAGCATTTCCCGGGAATAGTCTAAGGGGTTGCAAACTTTTTGTGCAATAGTTGGTTTTTGTTGTTGAAAGGATGGATGATTATAAAAAGGGTCTTCAAATTCTTCCTTAAAGCTTTCTATAGTAAAATGATTTGTTGCATATAGTCTTGTAAGGAATGTAGAAGTGTTTAGTTTCATAAGATGTTTTATTGGAATCCAACCTATTATTCCATAAATCATGTTAGTATTTGCAAACTTTGGAACGTTGAGGGCAGCTTTTTAGAGCTTTTAGCTCTATTGTTTGTAGTTTGTTTACTAGATTATCTGTAATGTTATGGAATGCTTCCATCCCATATGTTAAGCGACTGCGAACTAGAGCTTGTGTTAAAAGAACAAGAAACTTAGAGTTTTGAGCCCATGTCTGGGAAGAGATGATTCGAATAAAGTTGGTGCCTTTTATAGCTTTTCGGCAAAGGTGGTCAATATGTGGGCTCCAGTTAAGACGTGGAGTGAGAACCACCCCTAGAAACTTGACTTTATTTGTCATTGATTTTGGTTGACCCAAAATGTTAATATTGATATTTTTTTGGATTAAGTTATGGCGAAAGCACATGAACTCGCACTTGTCCGGGGACAGGGAGAATCCATTTTTCTGTAAGTAGTCAATGATAAGACTAGTATTTATTTGATGGTTTTGTAGGTGTATAGCTAGAGCTTTTGAACTTTTTGTGAATGCTGACGACCAGATGGCTATGTCGTCAGCATACATAGAAATTTGACAATTTTTAAGTTTTAATTTGGAGATATCATGAATCATGATATTGAAAAGAGTTGGGGCTATGATGCTGCCTTGGGGGACCCCCATGTCAATTCGATGTATTTTTGACACGGAGGACCCCACTTTGACTCTTAAAGCACGGTTATTTATGAAGTTTTGTATAAAATTAAACATATTCCCGTGAATACCGAGACTGCTGACTTTATCTAGAAGCCTCCCATGCCAAACGGAGTCGTACGCCCCTTTGATATCAAAGAAGGTGGCGAGGACTTTCCTGCGTCTCGCGAAGGCCTTTTTGACATAGGAGGTTAATCTTATAACTTGTTCCATGCAGCATCTATGTTTTCGAAAACCTGCCTGGAATTTGGGAAGAACGTTATTTTTTTCTAAATAGAAATCAAGTCTGCATTTTACGATACGCTCGTAAATTTTACCCAGATGTGGGGTGAGGGAAATGGGGCGGTAGCTTGCGGGGTCCCTAGCCGGTTTTCCAGGCTTAGGGATCCCAACTACCTGTGCCTCCTTCCATGCATTTGGGATTTCGCCCTCAGCCCAACATCCGGAATAAAAATGGTGCAAGACTTTAAGAAAAGATGGGGGCAATTTCTTTATAATTGTATAGGAGATAGGATCATCTCCTGTTGCTTTATTTGTCTTCCTAATCATATTTATGGCGGCAGCAAGCTCGGTAATCTTTAGGGGAGCATTGATGGTATGTGAATTGTCATTGGACTTTTCAAAACAATAATTTACTTTACGTTTGTCCCGTTGAAAAACAGGCAAATGTTTTGTTTGGCTCGCCTGGGCAAATCGGCTGGCCAGGACATCAGCGGTATCTGAGTCAGTTGTTGTCAACTTGTCACCGTCTAGGACACGCGTGTTAATATTATAGCCTTTATTCTGGATCCTCTTTAAGCGTTTCCACGCCTTGCCTAGATCCTTAAAGTCAACAATGTCTTCCTTGTTAAAATAGTTTTGTTTAGCTTCGTTTATCAAATCGTCACATTCTTTTTCTGCTTTTAATTTCTCGTCAAAGTTTGGTCTAGTGGGATGTAGGTCAAAAAAGTTATATTTACGTTTTTTGTTTTTAATTGCTTTTTTGATATCCTCGTTCCACCAAGGCTTACTATGAGGTTTTGAGGGTGGTATTGTTGTAGGGATAGCTAAATTTGCAGCTATTAGGATCTTTTTTCTGATGTTATCATAGTAGACTTCTCTATTTAGATCATTAAGGTCTTCAATTGTGTGTTTGTGAAAGCAAGGATTGGAATAAAGGCCAATTAGCTTTTTCGAAATTAAATTTAGGTTCAGGTGGTAGATTGATGTTGTTTGTTGCTAAGTTCAGTTGTATGGAAATAGGTTTGTGGTCAGAGTGAAGAGGGTCCGAAAAGGTATACCACTCATGGTTTATCAATAAGTTGGGACTGGCTAAAGAGAGATCGATAGCTTTTGGATAAAAGTGAGTAGAGGCATCTGGATAATATGTGGAAGAGCCATCATTTAGTAGAATTAATTGTGAGTCGTTAATTTCGTTGTAAAGGGAAGTGTCAGAATATGTTTTTGTGCAGAAAGGTTCCCAGCTGATGTGGTGAGCATTAAAATCACCAACAATCAGCCAGGACCTATCTGCAGACAGATTTGAAAGCCAGTTAGAAATGGGCACTTTTGAATATCCTTTGGGATAATAGATGTTTAAAATGTTGATGAATTCATTATTAACTTTAGTTTGAATCATTGTGGAGTAACGCAGATCTATTAGGTTCTCCTCTGGAGTTGGAACTTCAATGTAGTTTAGAGATTTGTGAATATAGGTGGCTGTAGAAATCTTATTTACTTTGTTACTAACAGTTGGTGGGTAATAATATCCAGTAATGTTGGGAAGTTTTCCATAAGTTAAACGAATGGATTGCATGAAGGGTCTGGAACATATGGCATTCCAAACGTCAAACAATTATTTGCACGATTTTTAGTGGTAAAATGAGGCACTTTCCTCATTCTGTGCACACAATTCATTCGGTGTAGGACACAATTCATTCTGTGGCATAATTAATTCACACAATTCATTCTGTAGGACAGAATTCATTCTGTAGGACAGAATTCATTCTGTGGCACACACAATTCATTCTGTAGGACATAATTCATTCTGTAGGACAGAATTCATTCTGTGGCACACACAATTCATTCTGTAGGACAGAATTCATTCTGTGCACAAAATTTATTCTGTGTGATACACATTTCATTTTGTGCGCAGAATGAATTCTGTGTCCCACAGAATACATTTTGTGCACATAATGAATTCTGTTATCCCACAGAATGAATTCTGTCCGACAGAATGAATTCTGTCCCACAGAATGAATTCTGTCCTATAGAATGAATTCTGTCCTATAGAATGAGTTCTGTGGGAAACACAATTCATTCTATGGAGAACGAGGCTCATTTGCATATTACGTCACTGTGTGTGTGTGTGTGTGTGTGTGTGGAGGAGGGGGGGGGGGGGGGCAAACTGCCTACCTTCTTCTTGTAGGCGATTGTAGATTGTTTGACAACTCACTCCAACTCGCTACTTTT
Source organism: Phymorhynchus buccinoides (assembly GCA_017654935.2). Classification (NCBI taxonomy): domain Eukaryota; kingdom Metazoa; phylum Mollusca; class Gastropoda; order Neogastropoda; family Raphitomidae; genus Phymorhynchus; species Phymorhynchus buccinoides. Next base: position 23,456,490 of record CM065711.1, read on the forward strand.
GACAACGGCAGTCGAATCTCAAAAATGAGTTCCTCGATATGATCAACGTCTAGATCAATTTTTGGTCTTCCTGCCAGCTATACTATTGTTAGCAGGTTTCGTATAATATAATTATTTTCTTTTATTTGAAAAGAAAGGGGGGGGGGGGGGTCTTAATTACAAAATCATACACACCGTCACTGTTTTCACGGACAATAATTATAGTAAAGTTTTGAGTTTCTTTTAAGTTTTAAGACAGTTGCATACATTTCCAACAACACATTTCTAAACTAATGAACACTACCTAGGTACCTACAATCACCATCATATTCAAATGAGCCTCATTCTCCATAGAATGAATTGTGTTTCCCACAGAACTCATTCTATAGGACAGAATTCATTCTATTGGACAGAATTTATTCTGTAGGACAGAATTTATTCTGTAGGACATAATTCATTCTGTGCACAAAATGTATTCTATGTGATACATAATTCATTCTGCGCACAAAATGAGTTGCGAAATGAAAACGAAGTAACAGATCGAGTTCTGTGGCCAGTTAGGACACTTATTCCAGTTAGGAAAATGCTGTAAACACGACATGTGCCGCTCCGTAATTCATAATGGAGGGGTTTTAATGGCTCAGTTTTATCCAGTTGGGAGATGTAAATAGGGGAGGGGAGGGAGGAGGGAGCAATAAGAGAATTTCCGCGTTGTATCACCCCTATTCGTCTATCTCGTCGATTCTCGCTTTCTGCCGTCGCTTCCGAGCTAGAGTTTTTTTCTCGGCTGCCCTTCTTCATCCTTTCTGATTTCCTCGTTTTTGGTCATTGCTCTCGCTTCCTTTTCTTGTCGTGCCTCCTCGATCTACCGTGACTACTCCGTAGTTTTATGTTTGTTTTCCTGTGCGCGCTTCTTTATTTCTCTTTCATCTTTCTTCTTCTTGTTCTTGTCGATCTCTTTCGTGCGCGTTCTACTTTTCACTTATTCCGTCTTAGTTGTGCTTCACTCATATCTCTGTCTCTCTTTTTTTCCTTCGTTGCATATACCG
>CM065711.1:23458017-23465517 GCA_017654935.2 Phymorhynchus buccinoides
TCTGTCTAATCTCTCTTCTCTCTCTCTCTTTTCTCTATCTTTCTCTCCTCTCTCTCTCTCTCTCTCTCTCTCTCTTTCTCTCTCTCTTTCTCTCTATCTCTCTCTCTCTCTCTCTCTCTCTCTCTCTCTCTCTCTTCTATCTCTCCCTCTCTCTCCTGTCCGTCTGTGTTTATTCTCTTATCATCTCTCTCTCTCTCTATCTGTCTGTTTCTCTCTGTGTCTCTTTCTCTTTGTCTCTCGATCGACTCTCTCTTCGCGTTTCTCTCTCTCTCTCTCTCTCTCTCTCCTATCTCTTTCTCTCTCTCTCTCTCTTTCCTCTCTCCTCTCTCTCTCTCTCTCTCTCATATTCCCATCTCTCTCTCTCTCTCTCTTTTTATCATGATCATTATCATTGTATCAGAATGTTTTCCCTTTACCATTGTTAATCAGTATCCATGTTTGCTTTTAATTCCCATTTTTGATTTCTTTTTCAATTATTTCATGTGCCAATTTAGTTTTTTAATTGATTGTTTTATGTCAAATGTTCTTACTTGCTTGATGCATGGTATGAATATGTGAGTGAGAGGGCAAGGTGCAAAGAAGCTATTGTAGCTTATCCTTTTTACTCTCAATAAAAACATTCGTATTCTGTCTCTCTCTCTCTCTCTCTCTCTCTCTCTCTCTCTCTCTGAAACATGTTTGATTTGTTATCGCTCAACAGTCCAAACGGGACATCTGGTGGCCATACCACGTGACTACTTCATGGAGCCCCAGACAGTGGCGTAGGAAGATGTTTGAGCCGGGGGGGTGGCAGGATTGTCAGCAATCCGCAGCGGGGGGGGAGGGGATGGGGGAAGAGGGGGGGGGCAGAGGGAGGGAGAGGAAGGGAAAGGGGGCATGGGCATATGTGGATGGATAGGTTAAATTACGCGTCTTAAGGTCTGTGTACACGTCAACATAATTCACAAAATATCACTATTTCCCAATGGCAACACATTGAGTTGTCAGTCATATTATGAATGGCCTGTAAGTGACCATAGTCAAACCTGACTATTCTGTCACTGTAGAAATTAGGGATCTGCGGAAGAGCGCCTTAATACAGGGGGAGGGGTAGAGGTGGAGGGAATTGGGGAGGGGGGGAGGGGGGAGTGTTGCTGGATAACTATTTGGAGACCATCGACACAAAGGTGTTGACTTTGTGTCGGTGATCTTGGCCTGCACAGCTTCCTGTGGCAGCTCGTTCCAGTCCCGGATTGTACGTGGGAGGAAGCTTACATCCAGTACAAAAATGTATGTAGGTTCAAAGAGAACAGAAAGGTGTTTTTTTGCTTAAAGACCCACGAGAAACATCACGGGATTTAGTGTCTCCTTCTCTCGCTGGTAGGAGATCTTATTTTGACCACGTGTGATTACCATGCATATTCCCCATGCATGAAAACGAAACATCGTTTTGGTTTAAACATTTTTTGGCTCACGTCGTTTTTTAAAACAAAGTGAGTCTATTGTATCGTACATGTTCGGTTGTGTGTGTGTGTGTGTGTGTGTTGCGTCCGTGGCCCTGACCTTTAACCTTGACTCAAACCTTAACGTTGTCATTTTCTCTAAACATATAAGGCGTTAGAGGGTTAAAGTTAGCAGGATACTTGATTTTGACGTGAGCCTTCAAGTCACGACGATCAAAGCAGTCAGATACATTGATAAAGAACAAAATAAAGATAATCATTTGTTGCAGAGATTACTGTTGTGCAACCTTTAACCTTGACTCAGTCACACTCTTCAAACTAAAGAAGACTCTCACTCTCCACTGAAACTTTAACGTTGTCGTTTTCTCAAAAAAACATAAGATGTTAGAGGGTTAAAGTTAGCAGGATACGTGTAATAGATTTTCTTGTTGTTCTTTTTAACAAACTCTTTGATAAAGGATTATTTCCCTTGCAATGGGAAAAGTCTGTAATAATACCCCTGCACAACAAATAATCCGGACAACTACCGCGGCATAGCTTTGACAAGTATCATTAGTAAAATTTATACACATATACTTAATAAAAGATTAACAGCATGGGCTGATAAAGAAGAAAAAATAATTCAACAACAAACAGGTGTTAGAGCTAAATATAGTACAATAGATCATATTTTCATATTATTTTCTTTAGTTCAAAAATATTTACTGAAAAATAAAAAAATGTATGTGGCTTTCGTAGACTTTCAGAAAGCGTTCGACTCGGTGAATCGTAATATGTTGTGGAATGTTTTACGAAAATCGGGAGTGAATGGTAAACTTTATAAAGCAATTCGTGGTGTGTATGAAACTGTTTTGGCTTGTGTACGCAACAAGAATACTTATACCGATTTTTTTACTTGCCCAGGTGGCGCTAAACAAGGTTGTTTATTGAGCCCGACTACGTTTTCCTTGTTCATTAATGAATTCGCAATTGAACTAACAAAAAGGTAAGCATGGTATTCAAATAATTTCTAATGCAGTTGATGTCATTCTTTTGTCTGATGCAATTTCTGGATTGCAAAACCAATTAAATGTCCTCAGAGAAGAAGCGAATCGTTTGGGCCTTACAGTTAACTTTCGAAAAACAAATGTCATGGTTGTTCGTATGGGGGTCATTTATCTGTTTGTGAAAAATTGTTTTATGGGGATATTGAAATAAAAGTTGTTAATTCATACAAATATATCGGACTGTTATTTACAACTAGATTAAGTCTTAATTTATCTTGGAATGAAATTTGTCGCAAAGGTAAGAAAGGTGTTATACAAATACTCAAGACCCTTAGGAAACTGAATTGCATTGACTACAAAGTCTTCTTTAAAATGTTTGATACACAAACTGAACCACTTCTTACATACGGCACAGAAATCTGGGGAATAAATAATAACAATGGAAAGAATACACACTTATGCCATAAAGCGTTTTCTTAATGTGCCAATACATGCTTCAAATAAATTAATACATGGTGAAACGGGGAGATATCCTTTGTATACACAAAGAAGAAAGTTAAGCACCCCACCACTTTTTTTGCTGTAGATGAGATGAAATCGAGATTTATTGCAAATAATCAATAAAGAATGAAACAACATTGATTGGTAAATGTAAGTTTGACTATCTGACTATAAGAAAACGCATAATTTAATGTATGGTTTTACAAATGCATTCTGATATTCTGAAACAAAAAGGGTTGTCATGTTCAATTAAAAAAATACCATGTTTAAGTATCAATGTAACAATTTCATATAGCTATATCAAAAGTTAATTATTGTGGAAAAACGTCATGAGGAGTGTCCAAAACTCATTTGGCAAATCAAAGTTCAGTAGCGTGTGTTTCCTCCCTGTGCCTGGATGACTGCTTCAACCCTGCGTCTCATCCCTCCTCGTTAAGCGCATCTCTCTTAAAACTTTCTCTTCCATACATTGTCGAACCCCTTACATATATATATATATATATATATATATATATAGATATATATATATATATATATATATATATATATAGATATATATAATGTATGCATAGATCAAGGAACGATACCCTCTGCCCTAAAAACAGCTAAAGTTATCCCAATACCCAAAACAAACAATCATTCTGACCTAAACAACTTTAGGCCTATCTCACTTCTGCCAGTGCTATAAAAAAAAAAACTAGAAAAGCACGTCCACAGTCACCTATCTAAATATTTAGAAAACTTCTACCTCCTTCATCCCCTTCAGTCTGGCTTTCGTAATAATCATTCTTGTCACACAGCTCTTGTCCGTTTGTGTGATTCTTGGCTATCAGCAATAAACAAGCATCAGTTAACTGGTTCTGTCTTTCTTGATCTAAGAAAAGCCTTTGACCTTGTCGACCACACAATACTTATCGACAAATTATCACACTATCTCAGAAACCAGCATTCCCTGACATTCCTTTCATCATACCTCGATAATAGAACACAATACGTTTTTTGTAATGGCGAGTCCTCTTCTACAGGCAAGGTGAAATGTGGTGTACCCCAGGGATCTGTCCTCGGTCCATTACTTTTCTGTATTTTCATTAACGATCTTCCATTGTCTATATCCAACCCAACTGTTTCATGTGATCTTTTTGCAGACGACTCCTCCCTTCATTCCAAAACTCTCTTCAGTCAGGCTTACATGATGTATCTAAATGGTGCAAAGATAATTCTATGTTAATTCATCCCAAGAAAACTAAGTCTATGGTTGTAACCTCTCGCCAAAAGCATCAACTAACACAACATTCCCTTAACCTAATTATTGATAGCAACGATATTGAACAAGTTCATGAACATCGAGTTCTAGGCGTCATACTTGATGACAAACTCAACTGGAAACCATATATAAATCACATTAGAAATAAATTAGCACGCAACCTAATCCTTTTCAAACGACTTCAACCCTATCTGGACCTAGACGCACGTAAGATGTTTTTCTATGGCCACTGTCTCTCGCACATCAACTATGCATCCACTGTATGGTCCTATGCTGCTAAAAAAAACACACCTTAAAAAACTAGCATCGCTCCACAGAAGAGCGATCAACATAATCCTGCCAGATCCGTCTCTGTCAACTTCAGAAAAAAGTTTCATAATCTTGAAATGTTACCACTTGAACACCAGTTACAGTACAACACAGCTGTCTTAATGTATTTATAAATTTCACACTAACTTGACACTCCAATACCTAAACAATATCCTCACTCCTAATGCTTTTAATAATGTTTTCACTTGATGAAAAAATACTGCCGTTTTGCTCGCATATTGCCTTAGCGTGACACATTGACAGCAGCGACGACCGCGAGAGTAGCTGTGCGTGTGTGAAGAGTACTGTGTGTGTCACGTGTGAGAGAGTGTGTGTGTGTGTGTGCGTGTGCATGTGTGTGTGTCGGAGTGTCGTGTGTGTGTGTGCCGTGTGCTGTGACTGTGTAGTGTGTGTGCGCGCGTGCGTGTCTCTTGGGGGTGTGTTGCTTGGCGTGGTTAAGGTGTGCGAATGTGCGCTGCCATCACATCTAGGGCGAAGACGGCGTAAACAGCGCATGGGCGGTCCCCCCCCCCTTAATCCCACCCCAATTATCTCATTAAATAACGAAAAATTCAGTCAAATTTGCCAATGAGACGAATGCCCATGAGAATCTAAAGCCCTCCGTATAATAGGGCAAAAATTAGACTGCAAATTTAGACTCATTCAATGAGATAATGAAGAGGAAGTGGAGTTTCCTACCCGCTCCCATGCGCCTTATTACCCCCGCTTCCCTATAATATTTAGTTCAAAGTTGTAAGTTATTTTATGATTGTTAACATGGATAAGGAGTTATCTGTACATTTTCTTCATTCAATGTGTATTACTGCCGATCATAATATGCATATATTTTGAATGCTTTCCTCGCTTGCGCGCCTATAGCTGCTGCTGTGTGTGTGTGATGATGATGTGCTGACATGTGTGCGTGTAGCGCCGTGTGTGACGATTACTAACGCTGCGGTGCAGGGCGGTGTTTTTGGGTAGTTGGCGGCTGTGTGGGGGGGGTTTGTTGTGCGTGCCCCCGGTGAATAAGCATTTTTGGGGGCTTTGTTTTAACGTTTAGTTGTTTTTGATAGGCATTGAGCTTCCTATAAGCTTTCGTAATGCGCTGCTATAAGTTTTTTAAATAAATAAAATAATAAGCTGACTAAGTAGTAGTAATAGTCTAAAAAAAACAAGCTAGTAGTAGCTAGGTATAGTAGCTAAGATGAAGAAAATTGTGGTGTTATTTTACTCCTTTTTTAAAATGAATTTATGGCTTTGGTTGGTCGGTTTGGTTTCATGTTTTGCCGATAGCCCATTATATAATGATGTTGATTGCTCTGCCGTACCCATGTCATTGGTTATATTACTGATTAGCCTACATGTAATTAATATGTAGTGAGTAGTAGTAGCGGTAGTGATGGCTAGGTGATGGTGCGCTGAGTAGTAGATGGTAGTCAAAGTAGTAAGTCAGTAAGAAGAAATCCATAATAGTTAGTAGCTAAGATTAGTCGAGTAGTAGTATAGCTAGTAGTAATAGTAGTAGTAGCTGGTGTGGTTGGCGATGTGTGGTAGTAATATTAGTATGAGTAGTAATGGTAGTAGGATAAGTAATTTGTAGTGACAGAGGTGTTTATCATTTACTTATTTGCTTGTTTGTTTAATTTGTTGGTTAATTTTCAGTTTTGTTTGTTTGTATTGCTGATGTTGATGCTCTTGACTACCATGTAGTTGCTATATTACTGTTAGTTGTAGTTTTTGTTGGCGATGTTCCTATATTCAAATGGATAACTTCATTTATAGTACTAGTAATGCTCCTGCATGCCTTAGCAAACCAAGCGACAGAATGGAAAAATAGCCCCAGCCTAAATTATGTATCCTTGTTAAATACTTGATCTGAAGTCTGCAAGTCTGAGTCTCGCTCAGACTTGTAATAGCTAATTTGCTTTTAAGGGGTGCTTAACCTTTTTATTTGTGTATACATTCAAACCTTTTCAAAATGTGTAAAGTATTGGTTGAAATTACTTAATCTACCACAAGCTAAAATATGTCGACAAGCTTATGACATGATGTTGATTCAAATGAAGCATGGACATGGACACTGGGCGGGGTGGGGGGGGACGGGGGGGGAATCATGGGTAAAAGAATTTGACAGAAAATCAGCTTTGGGATAGTATGGATGTGTCAGTGTAGGTCAAGGGAATGATTTTATTGCCGAGTTTAAAACAAGATTGATTGATAATTTAACAAAATTGGCACTCTGATTTGGAAAAAGGTGAGAAATATCATTGGGTTTTTTCTCTCAAGTTGAAATGTATTATAACAAACAAATGGCACTGCCTAATTTGGCCCGCTTCCGATTGCGAACGTTTGGATTTAATGCAAACAAAAAGTGATTTCAACCGGGCACATCCACTGATGCCCCTTGTCCAATGTGTAATGCTGTAATTGATAGGTTCATTTTGTTTTTGAATGTAAAGCTTTTGATACTATTAGCAACAGATGTACAGTTTTTGAGAAAGAAAATGTTGAAAAAGATTTAATTGCTTTGCTTGCATCGGAAGATGAGGTTGTTTTAAATTACATTGCTAAATTTAGATCAGAAGCTTGGAAAATAAGATCAAAGAAAGTACTTACAGAGGGATAACAATTATTGTCTAGGAGAAAGTGGCCTATGTTTCTATCAATGAACGTGTGGCAACAGCAGGGCTCGCTCAAACTCACTCCAAACGTTTACAAAACAAGACATTTTATTCAAACACTCCAACATTTCATAAATTCATTCTAGCACAGGACTATATAAACTTCCCATATTCCCTCCCCACCTTCCTTTTGACCTAACCCACTACCACGATGCTCTTTCTGGGGAAAGGGAAAATACTCATTATTACAACAGAAGAAGAGAAAACAACGACCGAAAACACCCTCACGACACATGACAAACGCGATGATGACACTTATAACTCAACTTTCGATCCGATGCCTGATGATGTAAAGTTCGTATTTTCAGCGCTACACG
>CM065711.1:23470517-23475517 GCA_017654935.2 Phymorhynchus buccinoides
GAATATGACGTGAATCTGGACCGCTGAACCCTCCGCAGAAACATCAGTGGCAGGACTCAATGTAGGTGAGGTGAAACGCTACGTGTCCACGTTAGCTGATCGTCAGAGGCAGTTAAGAAACCCAAATAGAAACCCACATTTCAAGAAAGTTGTGATTCATAGGGAGTCAGAAGAAAATCATATTTGATTGCGCGAATCTGAAAACATTGTCATCGAATACTCCTGTGATCAGAGCTTGGATAATTATTGTACTTACTGGTACATCAAACAAGAAGAACACAACATGTCTGAAGAACGCGTTAAACTGGCCAACCTGAGGACAGGAAGACGCATCGATAACACCCCACACACGGAGACCAGAGCACACGCTGTTGAAACGTTACGTGATTTGCTCGTGTTCTACCTTGGCTGACTGCAACCTGAGTCCCACACTAAGTGAAAGAAAACATGCATGAAAAATCGGTGACATTTCGGAATTTTCGTGTGAAATGATTGTGTACAAAATATAAACATTAATTGACGTGGTTTCCATGTCAGTTTCAAATGATCGTTTCGTTGTATTGATCCATCTCCACTGTCCCAAATGGGCCACAATTGGCCTGACAGGACTGGGTTAATAAATTATTGTTATGGTTATTGTCATATACGCACACATGCACTCACACATGATTTAATCACACACACACACACGCACCAACGCACACACGCGTGTACGCGCACACACACACATACACACACACACACACACACACACACACATACACCACACATACATACACACACACACAACACACACGCACACGCGCGCACGCACGCGCACGCGCACGCACGCACACGCACACACACGCACACACACACACACACACACACACACACACAAACGAGGTACTTGTTGTTGAGGTACTTGTTGTTACCGTAGGTGAAGCAGTCCCTCTAAGATAATGTAGGTCAAACAGGAATAGGTGAGATATGAATAGGTGATATAGGAATAGGTCAAACAGGAATAGGTGATATAGGAATAGGTCAAACAGGAATAGGTGAGACAGGAATAGGTCAAACAGGAATAGGTGAGACAGGAATAGGTGAAAAAGAATAGGTGAGATAGGAATAGGTGAGACAGGAATAGGTGAAATAGGAATAGGTAAATACAGGAATAGGTGAGATAGGAATAGGTGAAACAGGAATAGGTGAAAAGGAATAGGTCAAACAGGAATAGGTGAAAAGGAATAGGTGAGACAGGAATAGGTGAGATAGGAATAGGTCAAACAGGAATAGGTGAAAAAGAATAGGTGACCGCCCCATTTTTGATTACCCCACCACACGGGTAGCCACATTCCGTCTTCGGAGGAAAACTGAATATTGATCCCAAGAAGTGAGTACCTCTTTCACAACGATTTTTTTTATGCCTATTATAATGCTCCTGCTCAGGAAAGACATAAAAACATGTGAAATTATGGTAATGGTTGTTTCTTTTTTTGTTTGTTGCGTTGTTTTTGTTTCGTTTTTTGAGACCTTGCACTCGCAAAACCAACAGTTCACAGCTGGCTCAAAGATTTCTCTTTTGACAGAACAACGTTAGAAAAGTATGACCGTTGCAATTGCCAAGTGACTGCTGTAAAGGCTAGGCTACATGTCAACTAAAATCATACGACTGTACGACACGATTCGATCACGTGGTTTCGAAGCGCGAATCACAGTTGTACGAATTTAGTTGACGTGTAGCCGAGCCTTAAGTGTCGAAACTTTAGCCAGTGTCAACTCTATTGTTGAAAATGAACTTTGGATAAGAACTGATGAGATGAAGAACGCAATTCATTGGGAAACCAGGATAAAATCCTTCGTGAATGCTTGGGTCTTTGGAATAGAAGAAGCGTCATGCCCATTGGGTGCCCAATCAGCTCAGCAAAGACAAGAAAAGAGGTAGAGTAAAATGGCAAACCCAAACTACCACAATTTGGAGAAAGAAAAAAAACCCAGCCAGCCAGCATCTGAGACATCGTGACTGCTTATGGGGAAACTTTGCTCACTTTGATTCAGAAACCAAACAACATTCCGGGTGAGACTCCATCAGCAAAATATATATTTTAAATGCTATATATTTCCCTCACTCTTTTCAAGGCTTCTGCTCTGGTTTCGTTTTCTTGGTGTGACAGAATATGTGGTTACACTCCCTTGCTATTTTCAGGAACTCTGCTCTGAACTTGGTTCCAGTCAAACAGTACAGGTAGAAGTTGATGGAACTGTTACATCTATGCAGCACACTGCTGGTGTAGTTAAACACCTTAACTTGACCACTGTGAATGGGGTCACTCCAATCAATGTAGTCTTCAAATATCAAAAATATTGCCCATGGTGTTGTCAGGAGGAAGAGACAAACATTGGCAGCAATCAAGGTGATCGTCAGTGAAGACACTTTCTGTTGTCTGGAATCCTGGCTGGCTTGTTGTTGTTGTGTTGAAATATATTTGTTGATTCCGACAGATCTGACCAGTGTCCGCACAATAACAGCGTTGCTGACGAGTAACATCGTGAAAGGTAAGAAAGAAAACTGAAGCAGGTAAAGCCAAGGTTCTATTCGGAAAGCAAACCATCCATACGTTCCTGTTGTATGTATATAACAGCCACCTTTATGAGTGATATGGAATCCATGCAGAAAGTGACAATTAATCACTAGGATCACGAGGATCACCATGACAACAGCAGCTCGTGACTTTCTCGTGGTCCACACAGCACCGACACGAAGTGGCCACAGCACAGAGGCAGCTCTGAGCATGGTGAGGGACACCAGCATCCAGGACGATACAGGCGTAGCTACTTTCTCTATATACCTGTAAATCTTGCACTGCCAGGTGCCCTGATTCCTTATAGATGTAAAGTTATACATTGTTAGGAGGACGTTCTGCAGTGCATTCATCAGCCCTATCTGGTCAGACACGGACAGAACTATGAAGAAAACACTGGACGTGGATGAAGGAAGACGAAGCATGATCAAAATGATCATCACATTTCCAAACACCCCAAACAAAATGGCAATAGAGTCACCAAAGTCCATTATGAGATTAGCCAAATTTTTATAGGGTTTGTATAAATCATCCCAAGAGTCCCGTTTGACACGGTCTGAATTGTGCATTGTACTGGTCACTCCACAGAGTGTAGAATTGGAACTGCAATGTTCAGTTTAGTTATTTATTTATTTTTTGCCCATTCTCCACACACTGTACTGTTAATAGAAAAAAAATCAACAGTGACCATTCTCCACACACTTTACTACTACAAGAAGAAAGTAGGCGCATAGCATATATCTGGTGAGATCAACTCTCGAATACAGTGCGTCAGCCTGGTATCCGTACCTCCAAAAGGATATAGACAGGCTAGAGAGTGTCCAGAGGCTCACTGCATCACTCAAAATTACAAAGACCGCACCCCTGGATGCATCACAACATATGCTTAAACAGCAGAACCTTCCACCACTGCAAACCAGGAGGAAAGAACAGCGCCTCACCCTGTTTTTCAACATCGTCAGGGTAGCCAGCCTTACCAGCGGAACAGTTCCTGAAACCCGTGGCCTAGTCAAAACGAAGAATCGTGCCCCGCCAAGAAAATAACTACTTAGCATACAATGTGGTGTCCAACGTGGCCAGGAACAATAGCAAGTGCTTCGTAGTAGAAAGAACAACCACAACCACCTTCAAGAAGTCTTTCTTTCCACGGACAACAACAGAGTGGAACAGTCTGACCGACGATATTATTGTCACCCTGTCGTCGGCCAGTCAGTTCAGGATGGCGGTGTCTGGTTTCAGGCACAGCCAACAACAAACACACTGAACTGTAGGAGGGGGGCCCCAGTTACCATACTAGATGGTGCTGGGGGTCGGCTAGTCCAGCTGTTCTACAGCTAGATGAAAAGTGGATGGTGTAGCCTGCCGATAACTTCCTCTGACTTTTTTATTTTTTATTTTTTATTAGGTTAGGTTAGGTTGATATGCTCTCCCCAGTTTCCCCCCCCCCCCCCCCTCCGTTGGCGTTTATGTGCATAATGGGATTCCATCAGTGACTTCCCAAAGCTATTGACTTCATAAAGCATCCTGGGATTCTGTGTCTAGAAAACAGAGATCCTCTTCAGTAAAAAAAAGAAAAAAAAGAAAAAAAGAACAGAAAAGGAAATGTCTTTAAAAATGCTAATCGATTATAAAATAGGACAACATTTTCATCAGGGTGGATTCTAAAAACAAAGTTGTTTGATTCAGGCTTGATGCATTGAAAACAAAATTCTGTACAAATGTGACTTGCATTTGTGGCCAGCATATTACACCATTCCATGCAATTGTTTTTTGTGAAAATATGAAAAACTGGTTACATGCTTGGTTGTAAAAGTCTAAAAGTCGTAACAGTCAGAACAAAGTCCATTGGAGAAAGAGCTTTCTCCTTCTCTGCTCCAGCTCAGTGGAACTCCCTGCCAAAATCTGTTCGTGGAATCCGATCAGAATCGTCTTTCAAAACCGCATTGAAAACTCACCTCTTCCGACTGTATTACCCCAACTAACTGTTTCTGCCCTGCCCCTCTCTGTCTGCTGTCCCCTGTTTGTCTTTGTCCTTGGTTTTCTCTGTCTGTCTGTCTGTTCATCTCTCTCTCTCTCTCTCTCTCTCTCTCTCTCTCTCTCTCTCTCTCTCTCTCTCTCTCTCTCTCTCTCTCTCTCTCTCTCTCTCTCTCTCTCTCTCTCTCTCTCTCTCTCTCTCTCTCTCTCTCTCTGTCTGTGTCTGTCTGTCTGTTTCTCTCTCTCTCTCTCTCTCTCTCTCTCTCTCTCTCTCTCTCTCTCTCTCTCTCTCTCTCTCTCTCTCTCTCTCTCTCTCTCTCTCTCTCTCTCTCTCTGTCTGTTCTGTCTCTCTCTCTCTCTCTCTCTCTCTCTCTCTCTCTCTCTCTCTCTCTCTCTCTCTCTCTCTCTCTCTCTCTCTCTCTCTCTCTCTGTGCCTAAAAGTAAAGATATTTCTGACTTGAATAA
>CM065711.1:23480517-23495564 GCA_017654935.2 Phymorhynchus buccinoides
GTGTGTGTGTCTATCGCGCGCGCGCGCGCGCGCGCGTGTGTGTATGTGTGCGTGTGTGTGTTTTCCATTTCCCGTTCACAAAACAAGTGATTTATCACCAAGGCAGAAAATGTTATTTTCTCGTTTAGTTTTTTGCAACTTCTCGTTGAGAGAATCAGTGATTTATGGCAGTCGTGTAGGGGAGAGTTACTGGTATGGTACCATTTACAAGACATATAGTTTAATCTCATGGCCTGACAACCCCACAACTATAAACATTCACCCTAGATACGCACAATGTTGCGCTATAATTGTATGCTTCACTCATGAAGATAACATATACTTTTAGATTATGCTAGTTAGCTGGTTTTCAAAAATGTAACTTTGAAAATTATTTTAAAACATCTGGCTGTCTAAATAATAACTGTTTAATCCTTATGCCAGGGATGTAGTCTTAGCATATGAAATGAACCCAGAAACACCCAGAGTTGCTCCCCTTGACTTGTTTTGTCAGCCATATTGAAAACATATTGCAAAAACGAAAGTAGAATCCAGAAGCAATGTGATTACTGAGCAGTACAATGCAGTCAAGAGCAACCAAATAAGTTATTTAGAATATTGGTTGTTCCTCTTTACAACCCATATCATTATCATGCACAGACTGGAAGCAGATGAAAGTACTGACGGAATGCAAATTAGGGTCAGAGTGACTTTGGGTGACTGGCTCAGTTGATTTTTTTTATGGACTAATACAGAGTTTTAGTCACTTTAGATGTTTATTGGTACAAAAGAGGCGATCTGTGTTGTCTAAATAAATCATATGGAGAGTGATTTAATAGCAATAAATACGACAAAAATGACAAAATAACGTCACCACCACTAGCAAAGAACAAAAAGTAAAAAAACCATGTTTCTTAGTGTTTAGCCCATAAAATTGCAGCCCAGAAGAATGTGATTTTCTCAGGTGAAAACTATGAGTAGATGTAATCAAACTATGTGAAGATTTTGGCAAAACATAAATGCAAACAAATGAATCCACAGCCCAAATGTTGCCCATATTTGTATTAAATTGTGCAATACCAGCAAGAAACTCTTTCTTGTCTTCACATTAAAAGAGAGTTTGACAGAATAAAGATATGTTTGAATTCTCAAATGTCTTCTATTTACACCAAACCACACTTACTACCTAAACATCAGGCTTGTACAGTAGAACAACAGCAGCAAACACAGATTTGGACACAAAACACTTCTCTCACGGCCAACACGTAATGGTTTCTGATTGGTCCAGATATTTACTACATCAAAATCGGACCCAAATATTTGTGCTCTACTTAATTACATAACGCAGGCTGGAGTACGGAAATGTTTTAAAAACTACAGAGAGTTGCAATAAGTAACATTCTGGAGACCCAAGACCACGAATTGTTACAAAGATTCAGGGAGACCCACTTAAATGCACTGAAGCCTGCTTCTACAGTTATGGAGAGATCACTATGCATTTAAATTATAATCGAAATAAAGAATCGGCTTTGACTTTCCATGTTGTCAAAAAAATCTTTTTGAAAGAATTCTTGATACCAGGTAATCAGACAGGTAATCAAGGGGCAGAACCAGAGATGACAGCGAAGGAAAGAGTGGAGAGTTTATAGTCAATCCTATCAGAGATTTTTAACCAGTGCAGAGCAGCAGAAGTGGCGTGACATGTTCATACTTAGAAGACTGAAGGACTAATCGGGCAGCATTGTTTTGAATTCTTTGGAGGCGACTGAGAAGATACTTTGGAAGGCCAGCAAGGAGAGAATTGCAGTAATCGATTTTAGACAAAGCAAAAGCACAGACCAAAGTTTTCGTGGCGTCAGTAGATAGATAGTGGCAAACAGAACGTATTTTGCAGAGCTGAAGGTATGCAGATCGACAAACATTTGAGACATGTTGTTGGAGGGAGAGGGTCTGATCTAACGTGACTCCGAGACTGCGAACAGAGGGGGAGAGAGAGACAGGAGTGTTGTTGATTGTAACAGAATCTGGAAGAGAGGGATGGCCATTAATCTCTTTGGACAGGCTAACATAAGTTCAGTCTTGTCTTCGTTCAACTGCTGTTTATGAACAGTCATCCATGTTTTGAGATTTGCTATACATTTATGTGTCCTGATACTGATTGATCTGAGTATCGTCAGCAAAACTCTCGTGGGACAATGCATGCTTACTAATAACATCAGACACAGGAGCAGCATACAGTACAAAAAGAATGGGCCCCAAGACAGAGCCCTGGGGAACACCAAAGGAGAGATCTGAAGGCTCTGAGTATCTACCATTCACACAGACAGTCTGTGTGCGATGTTTCAGGTAGGACTCAAACCAGGAAAGAGCAGGACCCCGAATGCCAAAAAGAGTCATGTTTTGTATGCACAATGCCAATGCTAGATATATAAGCATTATGAGAAAATACCTGTTTGTAGTATTTTGAGACCTCAAATTTGGAGACCGATTTTATGCATTCAACGTTTTAGCCATCTTCCTTTTATAAGACAAAATGCTGTGATCAGCAGATAAATGAAAGCAACAAGTCAAGTCAAATCAAGTCAAGTCACAATTGTATTTAAAGATGGACATTGAGTAAGCAAACATACATGCTTTTTTGATAAGGTATATCAGTAGGTTCTGCATTGACTCCAGAACAGGTGTAAATGATTAAACATTTAAAACTGTGTCATTACTTTTCTGTCGGCTAGTGGTTGCAAATGCACCCTCCCACAGTGCATGGGCATTAATGGGTTAAAAGTGAATTTCAAGAACACTATTGCTTTAATTATGAAAATCCTTTTACAGTGTTTTTACATTGATTTATCTACAGAATAAACAGTTTTGATTATATACTTTTGAAAACATATGTTGGCCACATTTTAACTATGCCCGCCCCCATAAACAATCCTTTCCTACTTTTCCCATTCACAGTTCTTCATTTAATTCTACACTCCTTCTCTCCTCCCCCTTCATCCACCCCCCTTTCTTTCATTCAAGGTTGCAGTAACTCTAACGTACACACTAGTGTTAGGTGATTTAGTACCATGAAACATTTAAAGTGATTCTGTGTCTACGTTCATGAAATAATGGCTACAGAAAAACAGGTGGTGGAGAACAATCCGCGTGACTCGTCGACACCCTTTGGTTATAATTACAGGGTGGGACAAATCAGATTTAGATAACATACCACACTGTGCAATTTGAAGTGATTCTGTGCCTGTAGTTCATGAAATACCACACATACAGAGAAAAACAGATACAAACGAACGAAACCATAGTGCTGCTCCACTGTTATGTCTCTATCTGCTAAATCTCCTTGTATGCTACAGGCGTACCTGATCAGTAACTGTGCTTGCTAATTCACAACTCGCGTAGAAATAGCGACTGTACACATTTCGTTCGAAAAGCATTGCAAATATCAAGTGAGAGGGATCGAATACTCAACAGGAAAGATCTCTCTCTCTCTCTCTCTCTCTCTCTCTCTCTCTCTCTCCTCTCTCTCTCTCTCTCTCTCTCTCTCTCCTCTCTCTCTCTCCATCTCTCTCTCGATCTCTCTCTCCTCTCTCTCTCTCTCTCTCTCTCTCTCTCTCATCATCTCTCTCTCTCTCTCTCTCTCTCGCTCTCCTCAAGTATGTGTAGGCTATAGTGTGTGTATGTATGTATATGTGTTTGTGTGTGTTCGTGTGTGTGTCTATGCGCGCGTATGTGTGTGCGTGTGTGTTGTGTGTGTGTTGTGTGTGTGTGTGTGTGTGTGTGTGTGTGCGTGTGCGTGTGTGTGCTTGCGTGTGCGTGTATGTGTGTGTGTGTGTGTGTGTGTGTGTGTGTGTGTAAAACGCTCTCCTCAAGTATGTGTAGGCTATAGTGTGTGTACGTATGTATATGTGTTTGTGTGTGTTCGTGTGTGTGTGTGTGTTCGTGTGTGTGTGTCTGTGCGCGCGTATGTGTGTGTGCGTTGTGTGTGTGTATGTGTGTGTGTGTGTGTGTGTGTGTGTGTGTGTGTGTGTGTGTGTGTGTTGTGTGTGTCTGTGTATGTGTGTGTGTGTGTGTGTCTGTGTTTTCTATTTCCCATTCACAAAACAAGTGATTTATCACCAAGGTACAAAATGTTATTTTCTCGTTTAGTTGTTTCCAACTTCTCTTTGAGAGAATCAGTGATTTATGGCAGTCGTGTAGGGGAGAGTCACTGGTGTCGTACCATTACAAGATAGAAAGTTTAATCACATGGCCTGACAACACTACAACTATAAACATTCACCCTATATACTGACAATACTGCGCTATAATTGTTTGCTACACTTATAAAGATAACATTTATATTTTAGCTTATGCTAGTTAGCTGGTTTTCAAAAATGTCACTTTAAAAATCATTTTAAAACATCTGGCTGTCTAAATGATAAATATGCTATGCTTATGCCAGGGATGTAGTCTTAGCATATGAAATGAGCCCAGAAACACCCAGAGTTGCTTCCCTTGACTTGTTTTGTCAGCCATATTGAAAACATATTGGAAAAACGTAAGTAGAATCCAGAAGAGTAGATGTAATCAAACTATGTGAAGATTTTGGTAAAACATAAATGCAAACAAATGAATCCACAGCCCAAAAGTTGCCCATATTTGTATTAAATTGTGCAGTATCAGCAAGAACACTCGTTCTTGTCTTCACATTAAAAGAGAGTTTGACAGAATAAAGATATGTTTGAATTCTCAAATGTCTTCTATTTACACCAAACCACACTTACTACCTAAACATCAGGATTGTACTGTAGAACAACAGCAGCAAACACAGATTTGGACACAAAACACTTCTCTCACGGCCAGCACGTAATGGTTTCTGACTGGTCCAGCTATTCACTACATCAAAATCTGACCAAAATATTTGTGCTCTTCTACTTAATTACATAACGCAGACTGGAGTAAGAACATGTATTACAAACTACAGAGAGATGCAATAAGTAACATTCTGGAGACCCAAGACCACGAATTGTTACAAAGATTTCAGGGAGGCACACTTAAATGCACTGAAGCCTGTTTCTACAGTAATGGAGAGATCACTATGCATTTAAATTATAATCTAATTAAATAATCGGCTTTGACTTTCCATGTTGTGAAAAACATCTTTTTGAAAGAATTCTTAATATCAAAATACGAAGCAAGAATATTCTCATTTTCAGCTAAATATGCTGTATATTATATCAAATGTGTGGCTTTTTTTAAACAACGAATTGTGGTGTTCATACTACACATTCTATGCATATTTCAGAGTAAACTTCAAACTTCAAACTTCAAATACTTTATTTTACAAGGATAAGAATCTAGGCTGGGCCTAGTCTTCCCATTCTGTCCTTGGTTCTAAGCATGCAACATGTAACTAATACTATAAACGAGTAACAATTTCCATAGAATGATGTATGTTACATAAATAGAAAAAGAAAGAATTTGAAGTTTATATTTTGTTTTGTGTTTCACTTAGGCATGATAGAATACTTTAATACTCTAGCTGGAGTAAAGCCTCAAGAGCAGTTAGGAGCTGTTAACTTAGCTACAGTATTGAATCATGAATCAGTGCTCATGGATGGTGATTGTAAAAACTCCAAGAGGAAACATTAAAACCGCTTGGCTTATATTTCTGGGCTGCGGGTTAACTTTGTCAAAGCCAAATGGTATAAATGTGGATTAGGATATATTGTAAAGCTAGATTCATGAGAGATAACAATTTTACCAGAGGGCTTTGAACTTTTAACGTTGCACGCTTTATTTTCAATCATTGCAAACGCTGTAACAACATTACATTTTGACGACAACTTTTTATGCATGAAGATAATTTTTGTCACCATTATCAACACACTTCACTATTGCTACAAAAATACAACCAACCGTAGTATTGTCTAAACACTAGAAGTTTACTTTTTCAGAAGGGAAAGCAGTTAAGATTGTTGGAAAGATGCTCATAATCAAGATTATGGTCCTTTGCAGAATTGTGAATGACTTTGGTAACAAATAACAGGTCCCTTTGAAGACTACGTTAACGCTTTAAAAATGCTAATATTATGAAAAATTTAATAAAGTAGGGTGAAAAAGAAGGAATAGTTTAAACAATACAACAAAGGACTGGACTTGAAATGGTAATTGTAAACACTGCCCTGTCTGCAATCAAGTCTAACTAATAAAAAGACCGTTAGCTGATTCTGACTGGAAAGGATTTACGTTGAACATATTCCCTCAATCAGTATTGGTGTTCAATATGCAATTATAGGTATCAACAACAAATGAATTCATTTCTTGGAAAGATGTAATGAAACATTACATAACTTCTATATGAAATTTAACCTGACAACTGTTCATGAATTACGGGACTGTGTATTCACTACAACACACTTTACATTAACAAGTAGAAAAGATGTGGGAAGCAAAGTAATGGGAAAGGGAAAGGGAATTAAAAGGGGAAAAGAAATACACCGCAAAAGTGTGGAATGTATGAAAAGGATGGCTTGTAGGAATTCAATCACTCTCCCCTACTTCACACTATCTGGAAGAGAAGGCTGGTAAGCCCGCATGTGGCTGTAACTACACCATAAGAATTTTTTTGTTTTTAAACTGTGCACTTAATGCCGAAGCAAAACACAGTGCAGCAGCACAGATCAATGACTGAACTGCTCTCAAAGTAGTCAAAGTCAAAGTAAGTTTATTTCCAAAAAAAAACAGGGGGTACATGAAATTATTACATAATACATGTAACTACTTCCAAATGAAACACTACACACATAACCAGCAGAGAGAAACATAGCGGTATATAGTGCCTCACAAACCAACCTTACACAATCT
Source organism: Phymorhynchus buccinoides (assembly GCA_017654935.2). Taxonomy (NCBI): domain Eukaryota; kingdom Metazoa; phylum Mollusca; class Gastropoda; order Neogastropoda; family Raphitomidae; genus Phymorhynchus; species Phymorhynchus buccinoides. Next base: position 23,487,343 of record CM065711.1, read on the forward strand.
AGTATGCTCTCTCACATACACACACATAAAAAGCTATATATGCATACATCAAATTTAAGCATAAAAAATGCAGAGACTAATTATCCCAATCACTAGTGATGCGATGTAACTACAGAGAGAGAAAAAAAAAAAGAACACTGCATAGACACAATATTTGTGTTTTAAAATACCAATTTAAGCTTACCTAATTGGAAGGGTCTCGATATCCCCAAGACACAGGGAAGCCCTAGGCTGCGTTTGTCTTCAATGAGAATTGAGATGTAACAGGTGGAATCACAGGAAACCAAATATTTTATTTTAGCAACAAAAAACAAAAACAATCAACGATACCATCACTTGTTACATGACATAAACATGTTAAAAGATAGTGTTGTTTGGCGTTGTGTTCAACATTAACAGCAACGAAAACAACGATGGCCACAACAACAACAGTTTACTACAATAACTGTATGAGAATTTAGTTAATACTGAGCAGTATATGATTAAACTAGTCTGCAGTGTTTTTAAAATAAATAACTCATTCGAAGAGTAAAGTTAATGCAAAGCGTTAATGTATTAATATGCAGAAATGAGTCAAATGTTTCTGCCTACCTGTCTTTTTAGGTATTGTGCTGTCAAATTTTACCACAGAATCTGTGAACTTTTTTTGCAGAGCTATAAAGAAACATTTAAACAGCTTAGGGCGACTGAGGCTGGTTGGGTGATATGGTTAACAGTAATTTGGTCGAATGGACCATTGAGCCGACTGACTGCATTTTCTTTAGCTCTCTTTCCCTCTCTTCTCGCTCTCTCTCTCTCTCCCTCTCCTCTCTCTCTCTCTCTCTCTTCTCTCTCTCTCTCTCTCTCTGTCTGTCTATGTGTCTTTTCTGTCTCTGTCTATCTCGATTCTCTTACATACACAACCCCTCTCTCTATCTCTGTGTCTCGGATTCTCTCTCTGTCTCTGAAAAATATATATGATCAGCTCTTTATGCGAACTGATCATGTTAGGTAGTAGGATATGGGCTGGTATTGGCTTCAGTCTCTTTTGTGCCTTCTTGGTATATTCCTTTTTTATTTTTGGTGGTTTCTGTTGCAATTTTCTTTGAAAAACCCCACTAAAACAGATCTGACTTTTCATCACATATGATAACATGAAAATAAATCAATGCATTAAACACATATCGACTTACCTTTAAAACTTGTTACTCACCCACAAGTTTTATACAGTGATGTGTTTGTGGTGTGACATGATTTGCTTCGATGTGATCATTAGTTTAGAATATCAACGATTAGTTTATCCTCACCCACGTACTAGACTCTCGTGCATTCCAGGGTGCTTGAGCGAGAGAAAGAAAGAAAAATCGTTACATAACTAGATGCCTTTCGGTCAAATGTCCGTTCGCCAAATGTCTAAATGTTTCGATGAAATGTCCGTTCCGGCGCACATGTCTGTTCTCACAATGTCCTATTCGGCCAAGTAGCGTCTGACCCCTGTCTGTCAGATAAACATCTGTTCGGCCAAATGACCTCAGCTTATGTCCCAATCGACCAGACGTCGGAGCCGTTTCTTTAACTGAAGATAATGTTGGGTTTTGGTATGGAAAGGAGTTAGTAAATGAGAATTCTGTGTGATTCTGGGTTTTATTAATTTTTCTCACATAAGCAGGAGGAGTCAGGGGGGGAGTTGTGTGTGTGTGGGGGGGGGGGGGAGGGGGGGCGCGTGGGGCAAGTATTAACTACGTAAGGGTGGGTATTCTTCAATGGCAGCAAGAAAAACCCTTTCGTGTTATTACTGACTTTTCTTAATTTTTTTTGCGTATGTTTGTCCATGCAGTACTCCTAACTATTGGTCCACATAAGCTTCTACTTCAGTTAGCTTGCATCTATACGGGGCGAGAAAAGCTGAAAAATAGTGGACCACCCGTATACCCCTAAAACCCCAGCAAAACATTAGAAGTTTACTAGATGTGGGGAAAACAACCGGTTTGACCGAAAAACCGGTTCTTGCAATTCCGCGGTTTCGAAAAACCGGTTCGTTGCTTGAACCGGTTTTTTAACTGCAAACTGAAATAAGTTTCCGCTAGAATAACGCATTCTTTTCGAAGAACAACCTGAATCTCAGCGTGCAGATTGGGTGTTTTTGTAAACCAAGAGTAGCTGTTTCTAGCTGTCTGGTGTTGTAGGAGCAAGTATAGCATGATTAGGCCTACACCACAGTAACGAACATTTGGAGGCATTATTCTCTCCTGAGAGAAAATATCGAAGAGTGATGGAGTGATTGAGAAACCCTTTGCACAAGAGAATTGTGAATGGAACACAATAAACAATTCTTTTGAATTTTATTTATTTCATTTCTATAAATTCTTATGCTAAGAGATGAGGCAAATATGTTTCGAAAAAAATTGATATGCACACACAACACAAACCCACACCCATGCACACACACACCCACAAACACACAGCCAAACACTCCACACACACACACACACTACACAGCACACAACCACACACTACACACAGCACACTACACCATCACACAACAAACCGACACCACGACACACACTCGTGCTCCTCTCTCTCTGTCTCTCGTCTCTCCCGATCTCTCTCTCTCTCTCTCTCGTCTGCTCTCACAACACACACACCTTATGGGCTCTAAATAAATCCCCTGCCCACCTTATCAGACACATATCACCTTCATAACTGCTTATTACGTAACTCCATAGTTATTGTTCGATTAAAAATGAATGCGCTTACTGGATCTTGTCCCTAAAAGTAGAAATATTGTCATTATGTTGTAGATTAGATAGCACATACAGCTTTTCTCACGCATACCAACCCTGGGACTGAAGAGAGAGAATGTGGTGCGTACATGTGCGTGTAGCAGCGCGCGTGTGTGCGGTTTGCGCGTGTGGCTGGTGTTTGCTGCGCGCGCGTCGTGTGTGATATTTTTTTCCTTGCATTGTGAAAGATTTTTGCTCTTGTCATTTTGTTTATCTGTTCAGGTACATAATAAATTATAATTTTTGTCTCCGCTCATATCTATTATTTCCTCAAAGCTAGTTCTTGGATTTGTGATGTGGCCCCATCCTTCACACTCCTACCGCCATATACGTTTTGTTTTGCTTTGGTTTATTATTTTTTTTCCCTACTGATTCTAATATTTTTCAACTACACCCCGACCGTCACTTGCTTTGACACGGGCAGCATGGCCACCGTCATTAAAATGTTTGTTGGAGTTGAGCCACGTTTTTTGTTGAGTGTGTGTGTAATGTGTGCGCGCCGTGTGTGAATATTCTGACAATACATATGTTTGCATAGAGTGAAACTACTGATGGCGAGTACTGGTTAAAACAACCCCGGTTCCAAAAGACCGGTTCGGACGAAAACGTTTAAAAACTGGTTCGAAATTTGAACTGGTCTCATTCTAAATTTACGTCGTAGCTTTCGTTGCTCTATTCCCTTCCCCAGCAATGTCCGTTGTGTGGACAACTGGGGGAGATATGGACACTGAACAGGATCTAATAAAAATCAATCATGAGTCTGATGGAAGATGATTCTGTGTGTGTTTGTTTGGGGGTGGGGGGGTTGTGTGTGTGTGTGTGTGTGTGTAAACGCGCGCGCGCGGGGGGAGGCGCGGCTGTGTGTGTGTGTGTGTGTGTGAGGGTGAATGGTGCAGGGACAGACAGAAGTGCAGGAATAATAGGCAGGAAACAGTCAGCAAGAGCAAACTGCAACAGGCAGTCAAAACCGGTACAGTCCTCTCTCTCTCTCTATTCTTTATTGCTTCTCTCTCTCCATCTCAGGTAGAGTCTCAGGTAAGTCTAAGTCTACAGTCCCAAATAAGTCTCCCTTAAATTTTGGTTGGTTGGTAGTGGAATGTTTAACGTCCTCATAGCCGAGGCTCTTAGGGACAAGTTTCCTTAAATTTGGTTGTTGTTGCAGAAAGGTTTTACGTCCTCATAGCCGTAGCTCTTAGGGACAAGTAGTTCTGGTGCTGTAATCTTCGATGTAGCAGGTACACCTGGAAATTGGTTCATCAACGTTGTTCTTTGGTCTTAAATTTTGTTTGTGGTTGTTGTTGTTGCAGTAAAGTACGTAACGTAATTTTGAGTTTTACGTCTTCTCGACCTGGTAAGGCACATATGGGACATTTGTATTGGGTTTGTATGAGGAACTAAAACATAAAACAGAACAGGACATAAAGACAACACAAAGACGTGGACGGTATATAAAATGTGGAAGGGGAATTCTAAAAGGCGCAAGTCTCTTATTTACTTGAAAAGATTTAAAATTCATAAAATAGTTCTTTGTGTCAGATGGCACTGGTTAAATTAACTATATAATGTAAAATTTTAATGTAAAATTATTTTGTTGTCTGGCACCCAACGAAACAAAATCTCCCTCTGTTATTAAAATTTAAGGGCTACAGAGTTTAAAAATTCGAAATTTTATTTTATTCATAAAAAAAAGTTGGACCTTATTTAATTTAAAAGAATGTATGTACAAATATTTAGTAATCCTCTTACAGGGTATGTAATTTATATAGTTATTTACGAAAATAAATCAATAAAATATTTTTTTTATATATAATATAGTATTCTCCTACCGGGGAAGTTCTCTTTCCCCCGGGACTTCCCATAAATAGGGATCCCATTATGTATCTACAGGGGGGAGGTGTGGTAACCCGGGTCCTCCAAGGGATCCCATTATGTATCTATCAGGGGGAGGGTGGTACCGGGGCCCTCCAAGGGGAATCCCATTATGTATCTTATCCTTTCAAAAGTGTATCTATTTTATTTTATATCTAACAAAATTAAAAGATAGGACACCATGTCCTATTAACTTATTATATATTGGACATCATTATTATTTATTGTAAATTGATCATGGAGGGGCATCAACGAGGCCCCCTTCCCCCTAACAGGGGAGACAACCCATGTTGATTTTATGCTTGTGGTGTTGAGTTTGTGATTGTGATTGTAATTAAAGTAATGTGGTGATAAGTGTTCTTGGGTTGTAATATTGATGTGTATAGGGGATATGTGTCCCCCCCTTGTTGCAGGTCAAAAGCCCTAGTCATCCGAGTCAAGGGACGACTGACAAAATTTTGTTATAATACTGTGTGGTAAAAGTTCTAGTAAAATTTATAAATAAGTATATTAAATTTCTTTATGGGCCAATATTGATAACATAAGTATTATAACGTGATAACAAATTGTTTTTTAGTAAAAAATGTGTTAAAAAAATGTGTTGTGTTTGTGCGCACGTCCGGAAGAGGGGGCATCGCGCGAGAGACCCCCGCTAGCGTTCGCGGAGGCAGTCGTTATGTTGTTTGAGAATGTTCCTAGTGTAATTTTCACGCAGGCCAATTAGATATGGTAGTTTGGCCGCGTTGAAAAAAATGACTACGGATTTGGGATGAAAGACGGCGATAGCTGTATTGAGTTGTGTGAGTGTTTTTGGTTGTTTCCATCTGTTGTCCAGGGGTGGTAGCTACAAAATCTCTCCCGCCCTCGTTGTTATGATGAAAAATATAGCTTTTATAAGTTTATTATTCTTTATTATTTTTTAATTATTTTAATTACATATTAGTTACTATTCTGGCACGGGAGCCAGACAAAAATGTAATTTAGTATATATGATGGTGGTGGGGTGGTTAACGATTCTTTTCTTACTGGGCGGGGGGGATGGAGGGAGAGGGACCCCTCCGCCCCACCCCGACAGTGGGAAAGGCGTTCGCTTGAGTAGTCTATGCCCTAGGTTGCGGGGGTAGCACAAACGCTAGGCGTGACGACTACGAGGACTCCGGTGCGCGCGCCGGACACCCATCCACGGGGGAAAGGGAGCTAAAAAGGAGGTGGCCTCAAAAGAGTCCTACGGCCCTACTGGCTCACATGTAGTTAAAAAGGGAGGGGGAGGAGGGGGACTGGAGTGTAAATGGTGTCCGGCCGCGGCCCGAGGGACCCCACCCCCCCAATGAAAAACTTATTGGCTCGTGCGGCTCAGTAAGTAATATATATTTAAAATTAGGTCAAGGAATTGCTGCCATAGCTGACAGCCAATGAATTAATAATAACTATTAGTAGTACAGCGTGTTAGAAATGTTTGTCTAAATGTTGATTTAAATGTAGGCCTCTCCAGCCATACTAAGGGGGACATTCCATAGAACCGTATGTTAAATATTGTTTTTTTGGTAAATGGTATATTGACTGTTTTTAAAACGTTTGAAACCGTTCTGTAGATTCAGTGTTTGAATATGTAATGCGGGGTTGAAAGATGGTCCAAATTAAGATTATTTTGACTTGCATAAAATATTATTTTGAAATTTACTGTAATAAGCTTGGTTATATGCGAAAAATTAGGATTGATAAATAGCGTGCACGGTAAGGAACAGTCCCCCCTGAACTATATGTGATCCCAGGAGTTGGCCTTTGGCGTAAATTTCCAATTCGTTTGGCCCACTCCCGAACGAATTTTGATTTTAATAGGGGTTTTATAGCTTCTCCAATTGATAGGCCTATGTCAGGGGTAACAGTACCCTTCGACCGTGGCTTGCCGACTTTGGCCTACGTCGGCTAGATCGTTACCCTAATGCCACATGGGAATGGAATCACACCAACATAACGTCTGTAACCTTTAAGGTGAGTTGATGGATTAAGTTTTTAACCTCGTTTTTAATTTCTAGTCGGTTGTGGTTGTCTCCTTGTAAAGCTTAATTGAGGAGAGTGATCTGAAGTAAATAACAATCTAATGGTGAATTAGGAAGGTAATTTATTATGATAGGGCTTCTAAAATGGCCCAGAATTTCTGCGGACAATATTTAAATATGTTTATTTAGTTGGAAGCTTTGGAAATGTTTAAGTTCCCTGTAAGCAGTCCGGCATCGTTCTGATGTTGGCTTCATGTCGTTTTGCCATCATGCCATCTTTGGACGATGCTGGCATGTAATGTACCTGCTTTGTCCGATTTCCTAGCACACCCCTTTTCGTGTCGGCCAGCATTGGTAAATGATGGGCTCATGATGGGGAGTCCAGTTATGGGACGATGCTTGCATCTTACCTTTTGGCCAACGTCGTAGTGGTCACATCGTTGCTTCTGGCAGTGTATTGTCACGATACTGGGCAGTACATCGTTTTGATCCTGATTCCATTCTGGATGAATGATGGCAGACCCGTGTCGTTTTGATTGTGGCAGTTGTGCGTGTTGATGTGGTAGTGATTGCATGATTCGGCCCATATCTGGCAATGCCAGAATCATTTGGTTCTGGTACTTATGGGTAATATCAGGACTTAGGAAGGGGGAGGGGGTCTGGGCATGGGTATTACTGGGTTAGTAGGGTTCTGGGTCCGTGGAGACATACAGGTGTTCTGGGTACGGTTCACTTGGGCAGACGTTCTGGGTACCGGTGTTATTGTAGATGGATGATTCTGAAAACAGTATTATTGGAAATAAGAATTCTGAATATTGGTATTTCATGGGAATAGAGGATTCTGAAAACGGTATTATTTGGAACATAGAGGATTCTGAATACAGGTGTTACCCTGTGTCAAGAGGGTTCTGATACGGGTAAAATTATAGGCAGAGAGGGTTCTGAATGGGTAGTTATGGGGGGGTGGATACAGTAGTCAGGGATTATGAGAGTTCGATATGGGTATACCTGGGATACAGAATCTGGATACAGGGTTCTGAATACGGGTATTGTGGCGCACAGATGGTTTGGATACAGCTATTACTGAGTCATAATAGGGTTTTGGGAGTACGGCTATATACTAGAATTTAAGAGAGGAGAAAGATAGAGATTTTACGCCCTCTGAGCCAAAAGACTTTTGAGGCATTTTATTATAAAGATCCTAGAAAAAAGATGTGATTTTAAGTTTTTAAGATGAAATTTGAAGAAGAAGGTTATTTATTTTATTTTTATCAGAGTTTAAGGAATATTTTTGATTTAATTTATTTTATAGCGCAAGCTGCAGAATATAAAAATTTTAAGTTTGTAATAAAATATTTGAATTTAAAAGATAATTTAGCTTGTTTACTTTTTAAATATCGGACAGATTTGAGGAGGTTACTGATTAACAACCCAGGGCTACAGTATAAAATTCATGCATTTTATGCTCAACTGCGAAATTAGATTAAAAACAATCCGTGTTTGTGCTCGGAACGAGCTTTATTATTAAATTCTTGACAGGCAGACCTGTGTTCAAGTTAATATCCAGATAAAAACTTTTTCAAAAATTTAT
>CM065711.1:23496064-23503564 GCA_017654935.2 Phymorhynchus buccinoides
TCTCTGTCTGCGTTTCTCTCGCTCTTCTCTCTCTATCGCTCTCTCTCTCTCTCTCACTCGCTCTCTCTCTCTCTCTCTCTCGCTCTATCATAATTCCCATCTTCTCTTCTCTTCTTTTTTCCTTATCATTATCATTGTCTCAGAATGTTTTCCCTTTTCCATTGTTAATCAGTATCCATGTTTGCTTTTAATTCCCATTTTTGATTCTTTTTCAATTATTTCATGTGCCAATTTAGTTTTTTACTTGATTGTTTTATGTCAAATGTTCTTACTGCTTGATGCATGGTATGAATATGTGAGTGAGAGGGCAAGGTGCAAAGAAGCTATTGTAGCTTGTCCTTTTTTACCCTCAATAAAACATTCGTATTCTCTCTCTCTCTCTCTCTCTCTCTCTCTCTCTCTCTCTCTCTCTGAAAACATTTGTTTGATTTGTTATCGTCAAACAGTCCAAACGGGACATTCTGGTGGCCATACCACGTGACCTACTTCATGGAGCCCAGACCAGTGGCGTAGGAAGATGTTGAGCCGGGGGGGTGGCCAGGATTGCCAGCAATCCGCAGCGGGGGGGGAGGGGAGGGGGGAAGAGGGGGGGGGCAGAGGGAGGGAGAGGAAGGGAAAGGGGGCATGGGCATATGTGGATGGATAGGTTAAATTACGCGTCTTAAGGTCTGTGTACACGTCAACATAATTCACAAAATATCACTATTTCCCAATGGCAACACATTGAGTTGTCAGTCATATTATGAATGGCCTGTAAGTGACCATAGTCAAACCTGACTATTCTGTCACTGTAGAAATTAGGGATCTGCGGAAGAGCGCCTTAATACAGGGGGAGGGGTAGATGTGGAGGGAATTTGGGATGGGGGAGGGGGGAGTGTTGCTGGATAACTATTTCGTGACCATCGACACAAAGGTGTCGATTTGTGTCGTCTTGGCCTGCACAGCTTCCTGGGGCAGCTCGTTCCAGTCCCGGATTGTACGTGGGAGGAAGCTTACATCCAGTACAAAAATGTATGTAGGTTCAAAGAGAACAGAAAGGTGTTTTTTTGCTTAAAGACCCACGAGAAACATCACGGGATTTAGTGTCTCCTTCTCTCGCTGGTAGGAGATCTTATTTTGACCACGTGTGATTACCATGCATATTCCCCATGCATGAAAACGAAACATCGTTTTGGTTTAAACATTTTTTGGCTCACGTCGTTTTTTAAAACAAAGTGAGTCTATTGTATCGTACATGTTCGGTTGTGTGTCTGTGTGTGTGTGTGTTGCGTCCGTGGCCCTGACCTTTAACCTTGACTCAAACCGTAACGTTGTCATTTTCTCTAAACATATAAGGCGTTATAGGGTTAAAGTTAGCAGGATACTTGATTTTGACGTGAGCCTTGAAGTCACGACGATCAAAGCAGTCAGATACATTGATAAAGAACAAAATAAAAATAATCATTTGTTGCAGAGATTACTGTTGTGCAACCTTTAACCTTGACTCAGTCACACTCTTCAAACTAAAGAAGACTCTCACTCTCCACTGAAACTTTAACGTTGTCGTTTTCTCAAAAACAATAAGATGTTAGAGGGTTAAAGTTAGCAGGATACGTGTAATAGATTTTCTTGTTGTTCTTTTTAACAAACTCTTTGATAAAGGCTTATTTCCCTTGCAATGGGAAAAGTCTGTAATAATACCCCTGCACAAAAAAAGGTGACAAATAATCCGGACAACTACCGCGGCATAGCTTTGACAAGTATCATTAGTAAAATTTATACACATATACTTAATAAAAGATTAACAGCATGGGCTGATAAAGAAGAAAAAATAATTCAACAACAAACAGGTGTTAGAGCTAAATATAGTACAATAGATCATATTTTCATATTATTTTCTTTAGTTCAAAAATATTTACTGAAAAATAAAAAAATGTATGTGGCTTTCGTAGACTTTCAGAAAGCGTTCGACTCGGTGAATCGTAATATGTTGTGGAATGTTTTACGAAAATCGGGAGTGAATGGTAAACTTTATAAAGCAATTCGTGGTGTGTATGAAACTGTTTTGGCTTGTGTACGCAACAAGAATACTTATACCGATTTTTTTACTTGCCCAGGTTGTTTATTGAGCCCGACTACGTTTTCCTTGTTCATTAATGAATTCGCAATTGAACTAACAAAAAGGTAAGCATGGTATTCAAATAATTTCTAATGCAGTTGATGTCATTCTTTTGTCTGATGCAATTTCTGGATTGCAAAACCAATTAAATGTCCTCAGAGAAGAAGCGAATCGTTTGGGCCTTACAGTTAACTTTCGAAAAACAAATGTCATGGTTGTTCGTATGGGGGTCATTTATCTGTTTGGGAAAAATTGTTTTATGGGGATATTGAAATAAAAGTTGTTAATTTATACAAATATATCGGACTGTTATTTACAACTAGATTAAGTATTAATTTATCTTGGAATGAAATTTGTCGCAAAGGTAAGAAAGGTGTTATAGAAATACTCAAGACCCTTAGGAAACAATTGCATTGACTACAAAGTCTTCTTTAAAATGTTTGATACACAAACTGAACCACTTCTTACATACGGCACAGAAATCTGGGGAATAAATAATAACAATGGAAAGAATACACACTTATGCCATAAAGCGTTTTCTTAATGTGCCAATACATGCTTCAAATAAATTAATACATGGTGAAACGGGGAGATATCCTTTGTATACACAAAGAAGAAAGTTAAGCACCCCACCACTTTTTTTGCGGTAGATGAGATTAAATCGAGATTTATTGCAAATAATCAATAAAGAATGAAACAACATTGATTGGTAAATGTAAGTTTGACTATCTGACTATAAGAAAACGCATAATTTAATGTATGGTTTTACAAATGCATTCTGATATTCTGAAACAAAAAGGGTTGTCATGTTCAATTAAAAAAATACCATGTTTAAGTATCAATGTAACAATTTCATATAGCTATATCAAAAGTTAATTATTGTGGAAAAACGTCATGAGGAGTGTCCAAAACACATTTGGCAAATCAAAGTTCAGTAGCGTGTGTTTCCTCCCTGTGCCTGGATGACTGCTTCAACCCTGCGTCTCATCCCTCCTCGTTAAGCGCATCTCTCTTAAAACTTTCTCTTCCATACATTGTCGAACCCCTTACATATATATTATATATATATATATAGATATATAGAATATATATAACTATATATATATATATAATGTATATATATATATATAATGTATGCATAGATCAAGGAACGATACCCTCTGCCCTAAAAACAGCTAAAGTTATCCCAATACCCAAAACAAACAATCATTCTGACCTAAACAACTTTAGGCCTATCTCACTTCTGCCAGTGCTATAAAAAAAAAAACTAGAAAAGCACGTCCACAGTCACCTATCTAAATATTTAGAAAACTTCTACCTCCTTCATCCCCTTCAGTCTGGCTTTCGTAATAATCATTCTTGTCACACAGCCCTTGTCCGTTTGTGTGATTCTTGGCTATCAGCAATAAACAAGCATCAGTTAACTGGTTCTGTCTTTCTTGATCTAAGAAAAGCCTTTGACCTTGTCGACCACACAATACTTATCGACAAATTATCACACTATCTCAGAAACCAGCATTCCCTGACATTCCTTTCATCATACCTCGATAATAGAACACAATACGTTTTTTTGTAATGGCGAGTCCTCTTCTACAGGCAAGGTGAAATGTGGTGTACCCCAGGGATCTGTCCTCGGTCCATTACTTTTCTGTATTTTCGTTAACGATCTTCCATTGTCTATATCCAACCCAAATGTTTCATGTGATCTTTTTGCAGACGACTCCTCCCTTCATTCCAAAACTCTCTTCAGTCAGGCTTACATGATGTATCTAAATGGTGCAAAGATAATTCTATGTTAATTCATCCCAAGAAAACTAAGTCCATGGTTGTAACCTCTCGCCAAAAGCATCAACTAACACAACATTCCCTTAACCTAATTATTGATAGCAACGATATTGAACAAGTTCATGAACATCGAGTTCTAGGCGTCATACTTGATGACAAACTCAACTGGAAACCATAAATAAATCACATTAGAAATAAATTAGCACGCAACCTAATCCTTTTCAAACGACTTCAACCCTATCTGGACCTAGACGCACGTAAAATGTTTTTCTATGGCCACTGCCTCTCGCACATCAACTATGCATCCACTGTATGGTCCTATGCTGCTAAAAAAAAAAAACACTTAAAAAAACTAGCATCGCTCCACAGAAGAGCGATCAACCTAATCCTGCCAGATCCGTCTCTGTCAACTTCAGAAAAGTTTCATAATCTTGAAATGTTACCACTTGAACACCAGTTACAGTACAACACAGCTGTCTTAATGTATAAAGTTCACACTAATTTGACACCCCAATACCTAAAACATATCCTCACTCCTAATTCTTTTAATAATGTTTTCACTTGATGAAAAAATACTTGGTTTTGCTCGCATATTTGCTTGCGTGTGCGCGCGCGCGCGCGCGCGCCGTGTGTGTGTGTGTGGTGTCACGTGTGAAGAGTACTGTGTGTGTCATGTGTGTTGTGTGTGTGTGTGTGTGTGTGTGTGTGTGTGTGTGTGTGTGTGTGTGTGTGTGTGCGAATGTGCGTGCATCACATCTAGGGGAAGACGGGGTAAAAAGCGCATGGGCGGGTAAGAAGCCCACCCCAATTATCTCATGAAATAAAGAAAATTTCAGTCAAATTTGCCCATGAGACGAATGCTAGACATTAACGCTCGTCTCATGGGCAAAATTAGACTGAAATTTGCTTCATTTCATGAGATAATTGGGGTGGGCTTCTTACCCGCCCATGCGCTTTTTACCCCGTCTTCCCCTATTGTTAGTTCAAAGTTGTAGTTTTGATTGTTTACATGGATAAGGAGTTATTGTACATTTTCTTCATTCAATGTGTATTACTGATATAATATGCATATATTTTGCATGTTTCCGCTTGCGCGCCTATGTGTGTGTGTGTGTGTGTGTGTGTGTGTGCGCGTGTGCGTGCGTGCGTGTGTGAATCACATTTTTGGGGGCTTGTTTTTAACTTTTATTTGTTTTTGTAAAGCGCATTGAGCTTTAAGGCTATGGGCTGTATAAGTTTTTTAAATAAATAAATAAATAAGTAGTAGTAGTAGTAATAGTAGTAGTAGTAGTAGTAGTAGATGAAGAAAATTGTGGTGTTTTTCTCTCTTTTTTTAAATTAATTTTATGTCTTTGTTTGGTCGGTTGGTTTCTGTTTTGCTTGTCCTTATTATTGATGGTGATGTTCTGCGTACCATGTCATTGTTATATTATTGTGGCACTGTATTAATAGTAGTGGTAGTGGTAGTAGTAGTGATGGTGGTGATGGAGGTAGTAGTAGTAGTAGTAGTAGTAGTAGTAGTAGTAGTAGTAGTAGTAGTAGTAGTAGTAGTAGTAGTAATAGTAGTAGTAGTGGTGTGGTGGCGATGGTGGTAGTAATAGTAGTAGGAGTAATAATGGTAGTAGGAGAAGTAATTTGTAGTTACTTATTTGCTTGTTTGTTTATTTGGTTGGTTAATTTTCAGTTTTGTTTGTTTTTATTGTTGATGTTGATGCTCTGCCTACCATGTCGTTGCTATATTACTGTTAGTTTTGTTTCTGTTGGCGATGTTCCTATATTTCAATGTTCATTTATAGTAGTAGTTATGTACTGCATGCTTAGAACCAAGGACAGAATGGAAGAATAGGGCCCAGCCTAAATTCTTATCCTTGTAAAATAAAGTATCTGAGTCTGAGTCTGAGTCTGTCAGACTTGTAATAGCGAATTTGCTTTAAGGGGTGCTTAACCTTTTTATTTGTGTATACATTCAAACCTTTTCAAAATGTGTAAAGTATTGGTTGAAATTACTTAATCTACCACAAACTAGAATATGTTGACAAGCTTATGACATGATGTTGATTCAAATGGAGCATGGACATGAAAACTGGGCATCATGGGTTAAAAAGGTTTTGACATAAAATGGCTTTGGGATAGTATGGATGTGTCAGAGTGTAGGTCAAGGGAATTATTTTATTGCTGAGTTTAAAACAAGATTGATTGATAATTTAACAAAATTGGCACTCTGATTTGGAAAAAGGTGAGAAATATCATTGGGTTTTTTCTCTCAAGTTGAAATGTATTATAACAAACAAATGGCACTGTAGTAATTTGGCCCGCTTCCGATTGCGAACTTTTGGATTTAATGCAAACAAAAAGTGGTTTCAACCGGGCACATCCACTGATGCCCCTTGTCCAATGTGTAATGCTGTAATTGATAATGAGGTTCATTTTGTTTTTGAATGTAAAGCTTTTGATACTATTAGAAACAGATGTACAGTTTTTGAGAAAGAAAATGTTGAAAAAGATTTAATTGCTTTGCTTGCATCGGAAGATGAGGTTGTTTTAAATTACATTGCTAAATTTAGATCAGAAGCTTGGAAAATAAGATCAAAGAAAGTACTTACAGAGGGATAACAATTATTGTCTAGGAGAAAGTGGCCTATGTTTCTATCAATGAACGTGTGGCAACAGCAGGGCTCGCTCAAACTCACTCCAAACGTTTACAAAACAAGACATTTTATTCAAACACTCCAACATTTCATAAATTCATTCTAGCACAGGACGATATAAACTTCCCATATTCCCTCCCCACCTTCCTTTTGACCTAACCCACTACCACGATGCTCTTTCTGGGGAAAGGGAAAATACTCATTATTACAACAGAAGAAGAGAAAACAACGACCGAAAACACCCTCACGACACATGACAAACGCGATGATGACACTTATAACTCAACTTTCGATCCGATGCCTGATGATGTAAAGTTCGTATTTTCAGCGCTACACGCGAAGGTGTTCAGACACGTTGTGGTGACCCATGTCTGCGTGGTACTGCCTATAGTTGAGGGTAGGCCACGCACGTTGCTCCGTCGGATTCCAGTTGAACCTCGAAGGACCCCGGTCGAGATGAGCGATGCGTTCAGCACCAGTGCTCAGGAACAAGCTGCAACATACCCACACTCTGAGGAGACATGCCTACAAATAAAATATGTTTCCTACTGTCCAGTCGAGTCGTAGTGTCATGTCATGGTGTGCAGGGTGAAAAAAAGAATGACAGAGTTGATGAGCTCTTACTCTAGTGAACTTTTACCCCTAATCTTCTTTTTTTAGATAAAATAAATGCTAATTAAAACTTGTGATGGGTCTTTGTGTGATTGAGTGCAGGGTTACAAATGCGAGTGAAAACCTATTCTAGACGTTGTGCTCATCCCAGAAGAAAATACATAAAAAGACAGATGAAGATGAATATCCATTTATACACTCACTTTCCTTCTATAGAGTTCAACAAAGCAAATACTGTCTGCATAGAATGGTCACAATTACTGTCGCTTGAACTTTAAGTCGATCAAAAAGAATGCTCTCTTCCTTTTGAGGAAAACCTATTCACAAAAATTATAAAGTATAATCAAAGTTCCTACT
>CM065711.1:23506064-23518564 GCA_017654935.2 Phymorhynchus buccinoides
TCTGTATTATCTCCCTTGCTATTTACATTGTTTACCAATGACTTTCGCTCTGTAAACCCATCTGTTGCAGTTATTAAGTTTTCTGATGACACTACTATGGAGGGGCTCATTACTAATGGCGATGAGGCAGGGTACAGGGATGAAGTTGAAAAGATGGTTGACTGGTGTGCCACTAACAATCTTGAGCTCAATGTTTCCAAAACTAAAGAAATGATAGTTGATTTCAGGAAAAAGAAAACTCCTCTCCCAGCGTTATCTGTTAAAAGTCAGGTAGTTGAGCAATAAAGAGCCATTTAAATTCCTAGGTGTGCATATTTCAAATACATTAAGCTGGGAAGTCAACATCACATAATCCTGCAAAAAAGCACAGCAGAGACTATATTTTCTAAGACAGCTCAAGAAATTTAGGATAAGTACAGCAGTCTTGACACAGTTCTATCGATCTGTCATCGAAAGCATACTCAGTTTTTCAATATCTGTCTGGTATGGATCAGCTTCACCTAAAGATAAAAGGAAACTCCATCAAGTCGTCAAGACATCCTCAAAAATCAAAGGTCACAAACTGCCATCCCTAGATAACATCGACAGTGTGCACATAAGACGCAAAGCTAAATCCATCATATCTGATAGCACACACCCAGCCAACCATCTGTTTCAATCCCTCCCTTCTGGTAAAAGGTTCTGCTCTTTTAAGTTCAAATCTAACCGCCGGAAGAACAGCTTTTACCCCTCTGCTCTCAGAGCCATCAATACGTAGTAGTCGCACTGCCCTAGGGGAATTCTGTATTCTATTTTGCTCAGAATTGTGTCAATCGGTGTGCCTGCATGCTCGCGGTCTTGTGTGTGAGAGTGTGTGAGTGTGTGCGTGTGTGAGGAGGTGGTACATGTGTTGGCATAAATGTGTATGTGTAGGTATGCGTCTGAGAGAAAGAGAGAAACTGAGGGAGAGACTGATACATGTAATCTGATTTTGTTACCATTTTTTCCGTCTTATATTGGTTGTCCATTCGATGTGCATGATTTCGTTGTTGTTGGATTGTGTCTTGTAAAAAACCAAAACGATTTCCTTTCTATTATGATGCATTGGCTGATTAAAGAATCTTGAATCTAGTGTCGTGGTTAAGAGAAGCGGAGCACCCCCGCTCCCGTTCAACAAAAGTTCCGAAACATGCTGTTGGAAGGATTTTTTCATGGCTTGCAACAAACTCCCTCCCCCCAAAACAATTGAAGAGACAATGAGGTTTGGTTTCGATTGGAAGTTGTAGCGTACGTGCAAGTTGGTGGCCGCGACCCCCACCCCCACCCCACCTCCTCCACTCGACAAAACTTCCGATGGTGGTTGAAAATCCTGGAGGAAGGGTTTCTTTGCTGGCTAATCAGCTCCCTTAACCCCCGGCGGACCCCCCCACCCCCCCCCCCTTACGAATCATCTGGTCCGCCCCTGATTTTGAATCGAAATCGCCCACAGATGAACAGGGAGGGACCTGGGACAAGGGAGGCAACAAGTGAAACAAAAGAGAATCAGAATGTAAAGTGACTGTTGACAAAACTACGAGTGCATACCAATTCTGCCAGCGCTGTAGCTCTGGACATCTAATGGACGTTTGATTGAATTGTAGCGATTTGGTGTCCATGCCACGTTGATCGATCTGCTCATTATTTTCTTGTTTTAATATCGTTATCAATTGTCTTTTGTTCTTCATTGTTCTCTCTCTCTCTCTCTCTCTCTCTCTCTCTCTCTCTCTCTCATCTCTCTCTCTCTCTCTCTCTCTCTCTCTCTCTCTCTCTCTCTCTCTCTCTCTCTCTCTCTCTCTCTCAGTTGATTTAACTTCGTTGTAAGCTTGATAAGCTTGGGGAAATGTTCCCTTGAAATGTGAAAATTCTGAGTTTTACCGCGATCTGTGTGCAGTACAGGAAAAGGTCTCCTTGCCAGGTGTGGCGTGACCAGGAGCGAGCAAAGCAACACCTTCTCAAGCAGCAAGAACAGGCCAGGTATGAAATGTCTGACGAATTGACCATGTTTACCGAATCACCGTTCCCAACAACACAAGAACTGGCTGTGACACAGTTACCTACTGATCAGTGTGGCAGTGTTGATCTTCAACCACTCTCTGAGGACTGTGAACCACAGTGCACAACAACACAAGAACTGGCTGTGACACAGTTACCTACTGATCAGTGTGGCAGTGTTGATCTTCAACCTCTCTCTGAGAACTTTGAACCACATTGCACAACGGAATATGACGTGAATCTGGACCGCTGAACCCTCCGCAGAAACATCAGTGGCAGGACTCAATGTAGGTGAGGTGAAACGCTACGTGTCCACGTTAGCTGATCGTCAGAGGCAGTTAAGAAACCCAAATAGAAACCCACATTTCAAGAAAGTTGTGATTCATAGGGAGTCAGAAGAAAATCATATTTGATTGCGCGAATCTGAAAACATTGTCATCGAATACTCCTGTGATCAGAGCTTGGATAATTATTGTACTTACTGGTACATCAAACAAGAAGAACACAACATGTCTGAAGAACGCGTTAAACTGGCCAACCTGAGGACAGGAAGACGCATCGATAACACCCCACACACGGAGACCAGAGCACACGCTGTTGAAACGTTACGTGATTTGCTCGTGTTCTACCTTGGCTGACTGCAACCTGAGTCCCACACTAAGTGAAAGAAAACATGCATGAAAAATCGGTGACATTTCGGAATTTTCGTGTGAAATGATTGTGTACAAAATATAAACATTAATTGACGTGGTTTCCATGTCAGTTTCAAATGATCGTTTCGTTGTATTGATCCATCTCCACTGTCCCAAATGGGCCACAATTGGCCTGACAGGACTGGGTTAATAAATTATTGTTATGGTTATTGTCATATACGCACACATGCACTCACACATGATTTAATCACACACACACACACGCACCAACGCACACACATGCGCGTGTACGCGCACACACATACACACACACACACACACACACACACACACACACACACACACACATACACACACACACATGCACACGCACACGCGCGCACGCACGCGCGCTGCGCGCACGCACGCACACGCACACGCACACGCACGCACACACACACACACACACACACACACACACAAACGAGGTACTTGTTGTTGAGGTACTTGTTGTTACCGTAGGTGAAGCAGTCCCTCTAAGATAATGTAGGTCAAACAGGAATAGGTGAGATATGAATAGGTGATATAGGAATAGGTCAAACAGGAATAGGTGATATAGGAATAGGTCAAACAGGAATAGGTGAGACAGGAATAGGTCAAACAGGAATAGGTGAGACAGGAATAGGTGAAAAAGGAATAGGTGAGATAGGAATAGGTGAGACAGGAATAGGTGAGATAGGAATAGGTGAAACAGGAATAGGTGAGATAGGAATAGGTCAAACAGGAATAGGTGAAAAGGAATAGGTCAAACAGGAATAGGTGAAAAGGAATAGGTGAGACAGGAATAGGTGAAACGGGAATAGGTGAGACAGGAATAGGTGAAAAAGAATAGGTGACCGCCCCATTTTTGATTACCCCACCACACGGGTAGCCACATTCCGTCTTCGGAGGAAAACTGAATATTGATCCCAAGAAGTGAGTACCTCTTTCACAACGATTTTTTTTATGCCTATTATAATGCTCCTGCTCAGGAAAGACATAAAAACATGTGAAATTATGGTAATGGTTGTTTCTTTTTTTGTTTGTTGCGTTGTTTTTGTTTCGTTTTTTGAGACCTTGCACTCGCAAAACCAACAGTTCACAGCTGGCTCAAAGATTTCTCTTTTGACAGAACAACGTTAGAAAAGTATGACCGTTGCAATTGCCAAGTGACTGCTGTAAAGGCTAGGCTACATGTCAACTAAAATCATACGACTGTACGACACGATTCGATCACGTGGTTTCGAAGCGCGAATCACAGTTGTACGAATTTAGTTGACGTGTAGCCGAGCCTTAAGTGTCGAAACTTTAGCCAGTGTCAACTCTATTGTTGAAAATGAACTTTGGATAAGAACTGATGAGATGAAGAACGCAATTCATTGGGAAACCAGGATAAAATCCTTCGTGAATGCTTGGGTCTTTGGAATAGAAGAAGCGTCATGCCCATTGGGTGCCCAATCAGCTCAGCAAAGACAAGAAAAGAGGTAGAGTAAAATGGCAAACCCAAACTACCACAATTTGGAGAAAGAAAAAAAACCCAGCCAGCCAGCATCTGAGACATCGTGACTGCTTATGGGGAAACTTTGCTCACTTTGATTCAGAAACCAAACAACATTCCGGGTGAGACTCCATCAGCAAAATATATATTTTAAATGCTATATATTTCCCTCACTCTTTTCAAGGCTTCTGCTCTGGTTTCGTTTTCTTGGTGTGACAGAATATGTGGTTACACTCCCTTGCTATTTTCAGGAACTCTGCTCTGAACTTGGTTCCAGTCAAACAGTACAGGTAGAAGTTGATGGAACTGTTACATCTATGCAGCACACTGCTGGTGTAGTTAAACACCTTAACTTGACCACTGTGAATGGGGTCACTCCAATCAATGTAGTCTTCAAATATCAAATATATTGCCCATGGTGTTGTCAGGAGGAAGAAACAAACATTGGCAGCAATCAAGGTGACCGTCAGTGAAGACACTTTCTGTTGTCTGGAATCCTGGCTGGCTTGTTGTTGTTGTGTTGAAATATGTTTGTTGATTCTGACAGATCTGACCAGTGTCCGCACAATAACAGCGTTGCTGACGAGTAACATCGTGAAAGGTAAGAAAGAAAACTGAAGCAGGTAAAGCCAAGGTTCTATTCGGAAAGCAAACCATCCATACGTTCCTGTTGTATGTATATAACAGCCACCTTTATGAGTGATATGGAATCCATGCAGAAAGTGACAATTAATCACTAGGATCACGAGGATCACCATGACAACAGCAGCTCGTGACTTTCTCGTGGTCCACACAGCACCGACACGAAGTGGCCACAGCACAGAGGCAGCTCTGAGCATGGTGAGTGACACCAGCATCCAGGACGATACAGGCGTAGCTACTTTCTCTATATACCTGTAAATCTTGCACTGCCAGGTGCCCTGATTCCTTATAGATGTAAAGTTATACATTGTTAGGAGGACGTTCTGCAGTGCATTCATCAGCCCTATCTGGTCAGACACGGACAGAACTATGAAGAAAACACTGGACGTGGATGAAGGAAGACGAAGCATGATCAAAATGATCATCACATTTCCAAACACCCCAAACAAAATGGCAATAGAGTCACCAAAGTCCATTATGAGATTAGCCAAATTTTTATAGGGTTTGTATAAATCATCCCAAGAGTCCCGTTTGACACGGTCTGAATTGTGCATTGTACTGGTCACTCCACAGAGTGTAGAATTGGAACTGCAATGTTCAGTTTAGTTATTTATTTATTTTTTGCCCATTCTCCACACACTTTACTGTTAATAGAAAAAAAATCAACAGTGACCATTCTCCACACACTTTACTACTACAAGAAGAAAGTAGGCGCATAGCATATATCTGGTGAGATCAACTCTCGAATACAGTGCGTCAGCCTGGTATCCGTACCTCCAAAAGGATATAGACAGGCTAGAGAGTGTCCAGAGGCTCACTGCATCACTCAAAATTACAAAGACCGCACCCCTGGATGCATCACACATATGCTTAAACAGCAGAACTCTCCACCACTGCAAACCAGGAGGAAAGAACGGCGCCTCACCCTGTTTTTCAACATCGTCAGGGTAGCCAGCCTTACCAGCGGAACAGTTCCTGAAACCCGTGGCCTAGTCAAAACGAAGAATCGTGCCCCGCCAAGAAAATAACTACTTAGCATACAATGTGGTGTCCAACGTGGCCAGGAACAATAGCAAGTGCTTCGTAGTAGAAAGAACAACCACAACCACCTTCAAGAAGTCTTTCTTTCCACGGACAACAACAGAGTGGAACAGTCTGACCGACGATATTATTGTCACCCTGTCGTCGGCCAGCCAGTTCAGGATGGCGGTGTCTGGTTTCAGGCACAGCCAACAACAAACACACTGAACTGTAGGAGGGGGCCCCAGTTACCATACTAGATGGTGCTGGGGGTCGGCTAGTCCAGCTGTTCTACAGCTAGATGAAAAGTGGATGGTGTAGCCTGCCGATAACTTCCTCTGACTTTTTTATTTTTTATTTTTTATTAGGTTAGGTTAGGTTGATATGCTCTCCCCAGTTCCCCCCCCCCCCCTCCGTTGGCGTTTATGTGCATAATGGGATTCCATCAGTGACTTCCCAAAGCTATTGACTTCATAAAGCATCCTGGGATTCTGTGTCTAGAAAACAGAGATCCTCTTCAGTAAAAAAAAGAAAAAAAAGAAAAAAAGAACAGAAAAGGAAATGTCTTTAAAAATGCTAATCGATTATAAAATAGGACAACATTTTCATCAGGGTGGATTCTAAAAACAAAGTTGTTTGATTCAGGCTTGATGCATTGAAAACAAAATTCTGTAAAAATGTGACTTGCATTTGTGGCCAGCATATTACACCATTCCATGCAATTGTTTTTTGTGAAAATATGAAAAACTGGTTACATGCTTGGTTGTAAAAGTCTAAAAGTCGTAACAGTCAGAACAAAGTCCATTGGAGAAAGAGCTTTCTCCTTCTCTGCTCCAGCTCAGTGGAACTCCCTGCCAAAATCTGTTCGTGGAATCCGATCAGAATCGTCTTTCAAAACCGCATTGAAAACTCACCTCTTCCGACTGTATTACCCCAACTAACTGTTTCTGCCCTGCCCCTCTCTGTCTGCTGTCCCCTGTTTGTCTTTGTCCTTGGTTTTCTCTGTCTGTCTGTCTGTTCATCTCTCTCTCTCTCTCTCTCTCTCTCTCTCTCTCTCTCTCTCTCTCTCTCTCTCTCTCTCTCTCTCTCTCTCTCTCTCTCTCTCTCTCTCTCTCTCTCTCTCTCTCTCTCTCTCTCTCTCTCTCTCTCTCTGTCTGTGTCTGTCTGTCTGTCTCTCTCTCTCTCTCTCTCTCTCTCTCTCTCTCTCTCTCTCTCTCTCTCTCTCTCTCTCTCTCTCTCTCTCTCTCTCTCTCTCTCTCTCTCTCTGTCTGTCTGTCTGTCTCTCTCTCTCTCTCTCTCTCTCTCTCTCTCTCTCTCTCTCTCTCTCTCTCTCTCTCTCTCTCTCTCTCTCTCTCTCTCTCTCTCTGTGCCTAAAAGTAAAGATATTTCTGACTTGAATAATTTTAGGCCAATCTCTCTTCTTTCAGTTCTGTCTAAACCACTAGAAAAACATATTCATAAACATCTAATGCAATATTTAGAAGATAATAATTTGTTTCACCCCTTACAATCTGGCTTTCGACATCACCATTCCTGTCAAACTGCCCTAGTCCACCTATGTGACACATGGCTTTCAGCAATCAACCAAGGCAAAATGACAGGCTCTGTATTCCTAGACTTTAAGAAAGCGTTTGATTTTGTGAATCATGAAATATTACTTAAAAAACTGGCGCTATATTTACGAGACGAAAACACGATCTCTTTCTTTGCATCTTATCTTACTAATAGAACACAGTTTGTTTTTAGTAATGGCACAAACTCGTGCACTGAGATCATAAAGGCTGGTGTACCCCAAGGATCTGTCTTAGGGCCTCTTCTATTCTGCCTATTCATTAATGATCTACCTTTATCAATATCGGCTGACTCTGTCTCGTGTGATCTTTTTGCTGATGACACCTCTCTCCATTCTAGTGCATCAAACCTGTCTTCAATTCAAACCTCTCTTCAGTCAGCTTTGCATGATGTTTCTGATTGGTGTTGCCAAAACCTTATGGTCCTCAATCCTAAAAAACCCAAAAGCATGTTAATTACCTCAAGACAAAAACATGTCATGTATTCACATCACTCTGTTTGTTTACTATTCTCCAACAATGTGCTAAAATCATTGTTTAAATTGTCCGCACTTTATTGCTAATTGCTACCGGTTTCATACCATAGGCTGCATTAGTTTGCCCTGTTCTAAAATGTATAGTTCTTTTATACGTGCTTCGACATATATCTGTGCGTATGTGCATGTATTCTTGCGTGTGCCGCGCGCACGTGCAGGTGTGTGCGTGTATGGTTACACGCATGTATGCCCGCACAAGCATTAACAATTATACCTGTGCGTACGTAATTCTATAAATTCGTATTTCAACCTGTCTGTATCATAATACCTGCTTTGCTACCTTTATGTTCAATTATGTATGTGTAATTTTATGCCTTGCCATGTTTGTATTCTATGTTCGTATATGTACAAAGGTGCTACCTTTATGTTCAAATCTGTATGTGTAATATCATGCCTTGCCATGTTTGCATTCTATGTTCGTATATGTACCAAGGACAGATTGGAAGACTAGGCGTTGCCTAAAATCTTTATCCTTGCAAAATAAAGTTCAAGTTTTCAAGTTTTCAAGTTTCTCTCTCTCTGTGTCTGTGTCTGTCTGTCTGTTTCTCTCTCTCTCTCTCTCTCTCTCTCTTTCTCTCTCTCTCTCTCTCTCTCTCTCTCTCTCTCTCTCTCTCTCTCTCTCTCTCTCTCTCTCTCTCTCTCTCTCTCTCTCGTTTTTGTTCTTTTCTTGTACTGGTACTTGTTTAGCAACGTCGTGTGTGTGTGTGTGTGTGTGTGTGTGTGCGTGTGTGTGTGCGTGTGCGCGTGTGTGTTGTGTTTGTGCACGCTTTCGCGCACGTTTGTGTTTGTGTGTGAGAGAGAGTATGTTATTACAGTGTTATGCACAGTTCATTTATTTTGTATAAGTGGGTTTAAATTTCAGAGCGTCTCTCTCGCTCTCTCTCGCTCTCTCTCTCTCTCTCTCCCT
This sequence comes from Phymorhynchus buccinoides, assembly GCA_017654935.2. Lineage (NCBI taxonomy): Eukaryota > Metazoa > Mollusca > Gastropoda > Neogastropoda > Raphitomidae > Phymorhynchus > Phymorhynchus buccinoides. The sequence continues at coordinate 23,514,920 of CM065711.1, forward strand.
CTCTCTCTCTCGCTCTCTCTCTCTCTATTTCATTTTACGAGTAAGATTTGTGTCTCAAAAGTTTTTATTATTCTTTGTTTGGTGTGATATGCTATTTTATACAGGTTTAGTCTTGTTTGATGTTTTTAATATGTGTAGATTTTTTTGATTTTTTTTCGACTAATTTGTGTATTTATTTTCCCCCAATATTTGTTTTGATTTTATATTTTTGTGATGCCTTTGTAAAGCGCGATGAGCCCACTATGGGCTATCGCGCTATATAAATATTCGTTATTATCATTATTATTCTTGTTGGACACGGAACCATCAATGACAGCCTATAAAGGCATTCTTTGTGATGCATCAAAGATTCTAGAAGTTGTTGGGGGACTTATTAGGAGCCCAATTGGACCTTTGCTTTGATGTTCTTGTTATCTATTTTACTTTTCTTTTTGGGGTTTGATATTTGTTGATTTATTGTCTGTTTCTTTTAAATGTTTAGATATAATTCTAAGTTTAAGTATTTCACTGACATTTCACTAACATAGGACCTAAAATCATACATGCACTCAGACCCACATACCCCTTACCACATTTATTAATTTAAATATTATGCATGCATAGACTAACATATCGCCGACACGCACACCCATACACCCCCTTAAACTGACATTCAAAACACCACAATCATTTGCACATAATCATACACATACATGCTTTTTTCATGAAACCAAACCAGTTCCCGATTACCTGAAAATCCTTGTTTTAAAAGTCAAGCTTCAAATTACTTATTTCTGTCAAATGTATCAAATTGCTTAAGCTACAGTCCCATTGGTATGTTATTTATATGTGCAACTTTTTATGACATTTTCAACTTCTTTTTTATTACATTCATTTCTACATTGTTTATAACAGAATAAGTTTTCGTTGTTGTTTTTCTTGTTAATTGGATCAAGCTTTTATTATCTTTGAATATAAATATAATATCACTCTAATTTTGAAAGTCAACCAATTATTGATATATAATAAACTCGTCTAAAGCACTTCAAGTGAAAAGACGTTAAATGAAACAAAACAAATCAAAACAACACACACACACACACACACACACACACACACACACACACACACACACACACTCACTCACTCACACACACACACACACACACACACACACACACACACACACACACACACACACACACACACACACACACACACTCTCTCACTCACTCACTCTCACACACACACACACACACACACACACACACACACACACACACACACACACACACACACACACACACATACATACACACACACACTCACACACTCACACACACACACACACACACACACACACACACACACACACACACACACACACACACACACACACACACACACACACACACACACACACAGCATGTTTTTGCTTATACAATGTTCCCATATGGAAATAAAATTTTGACTTGACTTGACTTGACACACACACACACACACACACACACACACACACACACACACACACACACACACACACACACACACACACACACACACACACACACACACGTAACAAATGTCATTAGTCAAATGTTTGACTACTCTATCTTCATTTGGGCATGTTTCATATAAACTCCGAAAACCCTCAGTCAAGGGCTGCTTTCATTTGTCAAAAGGTACGTGCGGTTACTTTTGGGCAAAACAAAACGTTCGTATGTTTAAGGTACGGTCTGGTCGTGTCTTGCTCACAGACACTAGACATTACTTGTGCATGACATGGGCATTGTACAGCTCCTTACTGTTTTCACAAAGCAGTCATGGTGTTCTTTACCAACCGTTTTATCTACTTCTTTCGTTCTTTCTTTCTTTCTTTCTTTAAAGTTTGCAAAGTTTCATATTATATATTTTCTATCTTTTTTATTATAATTTGTATGTATAGCAAAACAATATAGACCTTTAATGATGTTTTCGTGAAATCTCATGACAGAATCCATATAGCTCTTTACATAGCTGTCGCAATTCTGCTCTGAACTGGCTGTCCGTTAAAAGGTACAAGTAGAATTTAGCAGCACTGTTGCAGTAGAACAGAAAATAACTGACATCACGGAACACCCAGTACTGTCCGTTCTGAATGGGGTTGTCCATATCAAAATAATAATCATATGCATCCATTATAATGAATACAGCAAAAGGTGATGTCAGGAGGACAAAGCACACACTGACAGCAATCAGGGTGACAGTCAATGAGGACACTTTCTGTTCTCTGACATCCTGGGAGCTTTGTTGCTTAAGAACACGGGTTCTTGTCCGGACTGATCTGACCAGTGTCCACAACAGAACGCTGTTGGTGATGATCAGTATTAGGAAAGGCAAGAAAGTTACTTGAAAAAGGTTAATCCAAAACGAATATATACTTGATTTAGACAAACGGCAATCTCCTCTTTTTAAGTAGTATTCTCTGAGAACGTGCCAATTCATGGCAATGATAAAGACGACAAGTATGGCTGCTGTAGCTCGTGACTTTTCCTTGGTCCAGACAGCACTGACACGACATGGCCACAACACAGAGGCAGCTCTGAGCATGGTGAGTGACACCAACATCCATGACAATAGAGCTTCTGTCACTTTGTATGCAATGCTCTGCAACTTGCACTGCCAGGAGCTACCATCTTCGAAGGATTTTACACCTACTTTTCTGTCAATCAAATCGTCCAGAGGCCCTAGTATCAGCATCAACTGGTCAGACAGGGCCAGGGTTTTGAAGAACACACTAGACGTGGAGGAAGGAAGACGACGCATGACCAGAATTGTCATGCAGTTCCCTATAAAACCAAAAGCACATACAACAGTGTTGCCTATGTCCTCGATGAGATAAGATAGGTCTATGTAGGGCTGACGTTGGTAATACCAGGAAGAATCACCCCGTTTGTAGCGGCCTGAGATGTGCAATGACCTGGTCACTTCAAAGACGGGGTCACTGAAGGCAGATGAACTGTTTTCAGTTATCATCGTAGATTACGTCAGTTTCTCTAGCGAATCTTCACCACAACTGAAACACGATTACTTTAACTGTTCTTTAAAAGTAAATTAATTAATTCTATGTTTGCTTCTCTGTTGACTTGGTGTAAAATGTTGTCAACTGATTTTTGCTAACTGTTAATAATAACATTTGTGGATATTTTACGGTAATACAAATCACAATTCGCACGCCAGGTTACCTAAGATTTTTTTAGGTGCATATTGTGTGTTTTCATGGTCTTATGATTAGCGCCAAATCTGGTGATGCGATGTTGTGTAATTGCAGAGATAAAGTGGATAAACCGGTTTTCCACAGAGCCTGCAGGCCTGATTACCAGTATGCGTGTGTATGTATGTATATGTGTTTGTGTGTGTGTGTGTGTGTGTGTGTGTTCGTGTGTGTGTGTCTATGCGCGCGCGCGCGCGCGCGTGTGTGTATGTGTGCGTGTGTGTGTTTTCCATTTCCCGTTCACAAAACAAGTGATTTATCACCAAGGCAGAAAATGTTATTTTCTCGTTTAGTTTTTTGCAACTTCTCGTTGAGAGAATCAGTGATTTATGGCAGTCGTGTAGGGGAGAGTTACTGGTATGGTACCATTTACAAGACATATAGTTTAATCTCATGGCCTGACAACCCCACAA
>CM065711.1:23523564-23542448 GCA_017654935.2 Phymorhynchus buccinoides
ACTTCAAACTTCAAATACTTTATTTTACAAGGATAAGAATCTAGGCTGGGCCTAGTCTTCCATTCTGTCCTTGGTTCTAAGCATGCAACATGTAACTAATACTATAAAGAGTAACATTTCCATAGAATGATGTATGTTACATAAATAGAAAAAGAAAGAATTTGAAGTTTATATTTTGTTTTGTGTTTCACTTAGGCATGATAGAATACTTTAATACTCTAGCTGGAGTAAAGCCTCAAGAGCAGTTAGGAGCTGTTAACTTAGCTACAGTATTGAATCATGAATCAGTGCTCATGGATGGTGATTGTAAAAACTCCAAGAGGAAACATTAAAACCGCTTGGCTTATATTTCTGGGCTGCGGGTTAACTTTGTCAAAGCCAAATGGTATAAATGTGGATTAGGATATATTGTAAAGCTAGATTCATGAGAGATAACAATTTTACCAGAGGGCTTTGAACTTTTAACGTTGCACGCTTTATTTTCAATCATTGCAAACGCTGTAACAACATTACATTTTGACGACAACTTTTTATGCATGAAGATAATTTTTGTCACCATTATCAACACACTTCACTATTGCTACAAAAATACAACCAACCGTAGTATTGTCTAAACACTAGAAGTTTACTTTTTCAGAAGGGAAAGCAGTTAAGATTGTTGGAAAGATGCTCATAATCAAGATTATGGTCCTTTGCAGAATTGTGAATGACTTTGGTAACAAATAACAGGTCCCTTTGAAGACTACGTTAACGCTTTAAAAATGCTAATATTATGAAAAATTTAATAAAGTAGGGTGAAAAAGAAGGAATAGTTTAAACAATACAACAAAGGACTGGACTTGAAATGGTAATTGTAAACACTGCCCTGTCTGCAATCAAGTCTAACTAATAAAAAGACCGTTAGCTGATTCTGACTGGAAAGGATTTACGTTGAACATATTCCCTCAATCAGTATTGGTGTTCAATATGCAATTATAGGTATCAACAACAAATGAATTCATTTCTTGGAAAGATGTAATGAAACATTACATAACTTCTATATGAAATTTAACCTGACAACTGTTCATGAATTATGCGACAGTGTATTCACTACAACACACTTTACATTAACAAGTAGAAAAGATGTGGGAAGCAAAGGAATGGGAAAGGGAAAGGGAATTAAAAGGGGAAAAGAAATACACCGCAAAAGTGTGGAATGTATGAAAAGGATGGCTTGTAGGAATTCAATCACTCTCCCCTACTTCACACTATCTGGAAGGGAAGGTTGGTAAGCCCGCATGTGGCTGTAACTGTACACGGTAAGAAAGATTTAAAAACACCTGTGCACATAATGCTGGAACAATACACAGTGCAGCAGCACAGATCAATGACTGAACTGCTCTCAAAGTAGTCAAAGTCAAAGTAAGTTTATTTCCCCAAAAAAAACAGGGGGTACATGAAATTATTACATAATACATGTAACTACTTCCAAATGAAACACTACACACATAACCAGCAGAGAGAAACATAGCGGTATATAGTGCCTCACAAACCAACCTTACACAATCTAGTATGCTCTCTCACATACACACACATAAAAAGCTATATATGCATACATCAAATTTAAGCATAAAAAATGCAGAGACTAATTATCCCAATCACTAGTGATGGGATGTAGCTACAGAAGAAAAAAAAAGAACACTGCATGGACACAATATTTGTGTTTTAAAATACCATTTAAGCTTACCTAATTGGAAGGGTCTCGATATCCCCAAGACACAGGGAAGCCCTAGGCTGCGTTTGTCTTCAATGAGAATTGAGATGTAACAGGTGGAATCACAGGAAACCAAATATTTTATTTTAGCAACAAAAAACAAAAACAATCAACGATACCATCACTTGTTACATGACATAAACATGTTAAAAGATAGTGTTGTTTGGCGTTGTGTTCAACATTAACAGCAACGAAAACAACGATGGCCACAACAACAACAGTTTACTACAATAACTGTATGAGAATTTAGTTAATACTGAGCAGTATATTATTAAACTAGTCTGCAGTGTTTTTAAAATAAATAACTCATTCGAATAGTAAATGTATGCAAAGCGTTAATGGTATTAATATGCATAAATAGAGTCAAATGTTTCTGCCTACCTAGTCTATTTTAGGTTATTTTGCTGTCAAATTTACCAACAGAATCTGTGAACTTTTTTGCAAGAGCTATAAAGAAACATTTAAACAGCTTAGGGGAGACTGAGGCTGGTTTGGGTGATAATGGTTAACATTAATTTGGTCGAATGGACATTGAGCCGACTGGACATGCAATTTTCTTTAGCTCTACTTTACCTCTCTCTCTCTCTCTCTCTCTCTCTCTCTCTCTCTCTCTCTCTCTCTCTCTCTCTCTCTCTCTCTCTCTCTCTCTCTCTGTCTGTCTATGTGTCTTTCTGTCTCTGTCTATCTCATTCTCTTACATACACAACCCCTCTCTCTATCTCTGTGTCTCTGATTCTCTCTCTGTCTCTGAAAAATATAGATGATCACGCTTAGATCGAACTGATCATGTTAGGTAGGTAGGATATAGGGCTGGTATGGGCTTCACGTCTCTTTTAGTGCCTTCTTGGTATATTCCTTTTTTATTTGTTGGTGGTTTCTGTTGCAATTTTCTTATGAAAAAAACCCACTAAAAAGCAGATGGACTTGTTCATCACATATGATAACATGAAAGAAATAAATCAATGCATTAAACAACAATATCGACTTACCTTTAAAACTTGTTACTCTACCCACAAGTTATACAGTGATGTGTTTGTGGTGTGACCAATGATTTGCTTCGGATGTGAATCATTAGTTTAAAATATCAACGATTAGTTATCACTCACCCACAGTACTGACTCTCGTGCATTCCAGGGTGCTTTGGCGAGAGAAAGAAAGAAAAATCTTATACAGTAACTAGATGTCACTTTCGGTCAAATGTCCTTTCGGCCAAATGTCTAAATGTTTCGATGAAATGTCCGTTCGGCCACATGTCTGTTCATCCAAATGTCCTTTCGGCCAAGTATCCGTCTGACCCATGTCTGTCAGATAAACATCTGTTCGGCCAAATGACCATCAGCTTAATGTCCATCGACCAGACGTCCGGGAGCCGTTTCTTTAACTGAAGATAAATGTTGGGTTTTGGTATGGAAAGGATGCTTAGTAATCGAAAATTCTGTGTGATTCTGGGTTTTATTAAGTATTTCTCAACATAAGCAGGAGGAGGTCAGGGGAGTGTGTGTGTGTGTGGGGGGGGGGGGGGGGGGGGGGGGGGCAGCCTTGGGGCAAGTATTAACTACGTAAGGGTGGGTATTCTTCAAGTGGCATGCAGAAAAACCCTTTCGTGTTTTAACTGACTTTTCTATAATTTTTTATGCGTATGTTGTCCATGCAGTTACCTAACTATTGGTCAAACATAGAGCTTCTACTTCAGTTAGCTTGCCATCTATAACGAGAAAAGCTGAAAAATAGGTGGACCAGCCCCGTTATCCCCTACACCCCAGCAAAACATTAGGAAGTTTACTAGAGGTGGGGAAAAAAACCGGTTTGAACCGAAAAACCGGTCTTGAAATTCCGCGGTTCGAAAAACCGGTTCGAGTTGCTGTGAACCGGTTTTTTAACTGCAAACTGAAAGTAAGTTTCTCTTAGAATAACGCATTCTTTTCGAAGAACAACGCTGAATCTCAGCGCAGATTGGGTGTTTGTAAACCAAGAGTAGCTGTTTCTAGCTGTCTGGTGTTGTAAGGAGCAAGTATAGCCATGATTAGGCCTACACCACAGTAACGAACATTTGGAGGCATTTTCTCCTGAGAGAAAAATCGAAAGAGTGATGGAGTGATTGTAGAAACTATTGCACCAAGAGAATTGTGAATGGAACAACAATAAAACAATGTCTTTTGAAGTTTATTTAATTTCATTTCTATAAATTCTTATGCTAAGAAGATGAGCAAATATGTTCGAAAAAAATTTGATATGCACACACACACACACACACACACATGCACACACACACACACACACACACACACACACACACACACACACACACACACACACACACACACACAACCACACACACACACACACACACACACACACACACACACACACACACACACACTCTCTCTCTCTCTCTCTCTCTCTCTCTCTCTCTCTCTCTCTCTCTCTCTCTCTCTCTCACACACACACACACTTATAGGCATCTAAAATAAATCCCCAATGCCCCACATTATCACACATATCACGCTTCATAAACTGCTTATTAACGTACATCCAGTAGTTATTGTTCGATTAAAATGAATGCGCTTACTGAAGATATTGTCTAAAAGTAGAATATGTCATTACTGTTGTAAGAATTAGATAGCAGCAATAACAGCTTTTCTCCACCCAACCCTGGGACTGAGAGAGAGAGAATGTGTGTGCGTACATGTGCGTGTACAAGCGCGCGTGTGTGCGGTTGTGCGCGTGTGGCTGTGTGTGTGCGCGCGCGCTCGTGTGTGATATTTTTTCCTTGCATTGTGAAAGATTTTCTCTTGTCATTTTGTTTATCTGTTCAGGTACATAATAAAGATTATTATATTTTGTCTCCCGCTACATATCTGATTATTCTCAAAGCTAGTTCATTGATTTGTGAATGTGCCACCATCCTTCACACTCCAACCGCCATATGACGTTTTGTTTTTGCTTTGGTTTAATTATTTTCCCTATGATTCTAATATTTTTCAACTACACCCCTACCCTCACCTTTCTTTGACACGGGCAGATGGCCCCGTCATTAAAATGTTTGTTGGAGTTGAGCCAAGTTTTTGGTTGAGTGTGTGTGTATGTGTGCGCGCGCGTGTGTGAATATTCTGACAAATACATATGTTTGCATAGGTGAAACTACTGATGCGAGTACTGGTTAAAACAACCGGTTCCAAAAGACCGGTTCGGGACGAAAAACCGGTTTAAAAACTGGTTCGAAATTTTGAACTGGTTCTCAACTCTAAAGTTTACGTCGTAGCTTTCGTTGCTTCTATTCCCTTCCCAAGCAATGTCCGTTGTGTGACAACTGGGGGAGATATGGACACTGAACAGGATCTAATAAAAATCAATCATGAGTCTGATGGAAGATGATTCTGTGTGTGTGTGTGTGTGTGTGTGTGTGTGTGTGTGTGTGTGTGTAACGCGCGCGCGCGCGCGCGCGTGTGTGTGTGTGTGTGTGTGTGTGAGGGTGAATGGTGCAGGGACAGACAGAAGTGCAGGAATAATAGGCAGGAAACAGTCAGCAAGAGCAAACTGCAACAGGCAGTCAAAACTGGTACAGGTCTCTCTCTCTCTCTCTCTTTATTGCTTCTCTCTCTCCATCTCAGGTAGAGTCTCAGGTAAGTCTAAGTCTACAGTCCCAAATAAGTCTCCCTTAAATTTTGGTTGGTTGGTAGTGGAATGTTTAACGTCCTCATAGCCGAGGCTCTTAGGGACAAGTTTCCTTAAATTTTGTTGTTGTTGCAGAAAAGCTTTACGTCCTCATAGCCGTAGCTCGTAGGGACAAGTAGTTCTGGTGCTGTAGTCTTCGATGTAGCGGGTACACCTGGAAATTGGTTCATCAACGTTGTTCTTTGGTCTTAAATTTTGTTGTTGTTGTTGTTGTTGCAGGAAAGTACGAACGAAATTTAGGGCTTTACGTCCTCTCGACCTGGGAAGGCACATATGGGACATTTGTATTGGGTCAGTATGAGAAACTAAAACATAAAACAGAACAGGACATAAAGACAATACAAAGACGTGGACGGTACATAAAATGTGGAAGGGGAATTCTAAAAGGCGCAAGTCTCTTATTTACTTGAAAAGATTTAAAATTCATAAAATAGTTCTTTGTGTCAGATGACACTGGTTAAATTAACTATATAATGTAAAATTTTAATGTAAAATGCTTTTGTTGTCTGGCACCCAACGAAACAAAATCTCCCTCTGTGATTAAAATTTAAGGGCTACAGAGTTTAAAAATTCAAAATTTTATTTTCTTCATAAAAAACCAAGTTTGCCCTTATTTAATTTAAAAGAATGTATGTACAAATATTTAGTAAATATTTACAGGGTATGTAAATTTATATAGTTATTTACAGAAAATAAAAATCAATAAAATATTTTTTTATAATATAATATATTATTCTCCTACCAGGGGAAGGTACTCTTTCCCCCGGGGACTTCCCTATAAATAGGGGATCCCATTATGTATCTATCAGGGGGGAGGGGTGGTAACCCGGGGGTCCTCCAAGGGGATCCCATTATGTATCTATCAGGGGGAGGGGTGGTAACCCGGGGGCCCTCCAAGGGGATCCCATTATGTATCTATCAGTTACAAAAGTGTATCTATTTTATTTTATATATACAAAATTAAAAGATAGGACACCATGTCGTATTATATTATTATATATTGACATCATTATTATTTATTGTAAATTGATTATTGGAGGGGCATCAACAGAGGCCCCCTTCCCCCTAACAAGGGGAGACAACCCATGTTGATTTTATGCTTGTGGTGTTGAGTTTGTGATTAGTGTGATGGTAATTAAAGTAATGTGGTGATAAAGTGTTCTTGTTGTAATATTGATGTGTAATAGGGGATATGTGTCTCTTGTTGCAAGGTCAAAAGGCCCTAGGCATCCGAGTCAAGGGACGACTGACAAAATGTTTGTTATAATACTGTGTGTTAAAAGTTACTATTAAAATTTATAAAATAATGTATATTAAATTTCTTGATGTGCCAATTATTGATAACATAAAGTATTATAAAGTGATAACAAATTGTTTTTTTAGTAAAAAATGTGTTAAAAATGTGTGGTGTTTGTGCGCACGCCCGGAATGAGGGGGGCATCGCGCGAGAGACCCCCGGCTAGCGTTCGCGAGGCAGTCGTTTTGTTGTTGGAATGTTCCTAGTGTATTTCACCAGGGCCAATGAGATGATGGGTAGTTTGCCGCGTTGAAACAAATGACTAAGGATTTGGGAATGAAAGACGGCGATAGCTGTATTGACTAGTTGTAGTGTTTTTGTTGTTCCATCTGTTCCCAAGGGGGGGGTAGCTACAAAATCTCTCCCGCCCTCGTTGTTATGATGAAAAATATAGCTTTTATAAGTTTAGTATTCTTTATTATTTTTAATTATTTTAATTACAATATTAGTTACTATTCTGGCACGGGAGCCCAGACAAAAATGTAATTTAGTATATATGATGGTGGTGGGGGTGGTTAACGATTCTTTCTTACTGGGGGCGGGGGGAGGGAGGGAGAGGGACCCCTCCTCCCCACCCCGAGCAGTGGAAAGGCGTCGCTTGAGTAGTCCATGCACTAGGTGCGGGGGGAGCACAAACGCTAGGCGTGACGACTACGAAGGACTCCGGTGCGCGCGCCGGACACCCATCCACGGGGGAAAGGGAGCTAAAAAGGAGGTGGACTCAAAAGAGTCACTACGGCCCTACTGGCTCACATGTAGTTAAAAAGGGGAGGGGGGAGAGGGGGACTGGAGTGTAGATAGGTGTCCGGCCCGCGGCCCGGAGGGACCCCACCCCCACCAATGAAAAACTTATTGGCTCAGTGGCGGCTCAGTAAAGTATATATATTTAAAATTAGGTCAAGATGGCTGCCATAGCTGACAGCCAATGAAATTAAATATAACTATTATTAGTAAAGCGTGTTAGAAATGTTGTCTAAATGTTGATTTATGTATGGCCTCTGCCAGCCATACTAAGGGGGACCATTCCATAGAACCGTATGTTAATATTGTTTTTTTGGTAAATGGTATATTGACTGTTTTTAACTTTTGAAACAGTTCTGTAGATTCGTTTTGAATATGTATGCAGGGGTTGAAAAGATGGTCAAAATTAAGATTATTTTGACATTCGCAAATAATATTTTGAAATTTACTGTAATAAGCTTTGGTTCTTATGCGAAAAATTAGGGATTGTAAATAGCGTGGAACGGTAAGGAACAGTCCCCCCTGAACTATATTGTGATCCCAGGAGTTGGCCTTGGCGTAAATTTCCAATTCGTTGGCCCACTCCCGGAACGAAGTTGATTTTAATAGGGTTTTAGCTTCTCCAATTGATAGGCCTATGTCAAGTACAGTACCCGATCGACACGTGGCTGCCATTTTGGCCTCACGGTCGGCTAGATCGTTACCCATAAGGCCACAATGGGATGGAATCCACACCAACATAACGTCTGTACCTTTAAGGTGAAGTTGATGGATTAAGTTTTTAACCTCGTTTTTAATTTCTAGTCGGTTGTGGTTGTCTCCTTGTAAAGCTTTAATGGAGGAGAGTGAGTCTGAGTAAATAACAATCTTAAATGGTGAATTAGGAAGGTAATTTATATATGAGAGGGCTTCTAAAATGGCCCAGAGTTCTGCGGACAATATTGAAATATGTTTATTTAGTTGGAAAGCTTTGGAAATGTTTAAGTTACCCTGTAAGCATTCCGGCATCGTTCTGATGTTGGCTTCATGTCGTTTTTGCCATCATGCCATCATTTGAGACGATGCTGGCATGTAATCGTACCTGCTTTGTCACGATTTCCTATGCACACCCCTTTTCGTGTCGGGCCAGCATTGGCAAATGATGGCTCATGATGGGGAGCCAGTTATGGGACGATGCTGGCATCTTACCTTTTGGGCCAACGTCGTAGTGGTCACATCGTTGCTATGCTGGCAGTGTATTGGCACGATACTGGGCAGTACATCGTTTTGATTCTGATTCCATTCTGGATGAATGATGGCAGACGTGTCGTTTTGATTGTGGCAGTTGTGCGTGTTGATGTGGTAGTGATGGCATGATTCTGGCCCAGATCTGGCAATGCCAGAATCAGTTTGGTTCTGGGTACGTTATGGGTAATATCAAGGAGCTTAGGAAGGGGGAGGGGGTCTGGGCATGGGTATTACTGGGTTAGAGGGGTCTGGGTACCGTGGAGACATACAGGGTTCTGGGTACGGGTATCACTGGGGCAGACAGTTCTGGGTACCGGTATTATTGTGAGATGGATGATTCTGAAAACAGTATTATTGGAACATAGAGAATTCTGAATATGGGTATTCAATGGGAATAGAGGATTCTGAAAACGGGTATTATTGGAACATAGAGGATTCTGAATACAGGTGTTACCCTGTGTCAAAGAGGGTTCTGAATACGGGTATTTATAGGGCATAGAGGGTTCTGAATGGGTATTTATGGGGGGGTGGATACAGGTAGTCAGGGATTATGAGAGTTCCGAATATGGGTATACCTGGGATACAGATCTGGATACAGGGTTCTGAATACGGGTATTAGTGGAGCACAGATGGTTTGGATACAGCTATTACTGGAGCATATAGGGTTTTGAGTACGGCTATATAGCTAGAATTTAAGAGAGAGAGAAAGATAGAGATTTTACGCCCTCTGAGCCAAAAGACTATTTGAGGCATTTTAATTTATAAAGATCCTAGAAAAAAGATGGATTTTAAGTTTTATAAGATGAAATTTGAAAGAAGAAGTTATTTATTTTATTTTATCAGAGTTTATAAGGAATTTTTTGATTTAATTTATTTTAATAGCGCAAGCTGAAGAATATAAAATTTTAAGTTTGTAATAAAATATTTTAATTTAAAAGATATTTAGCTGTTTGCTTTTAAATCTGACAGATTGGAGGAGGTCTGATTAAAAAACCCCAGGGCTACAGTTAAAATTCATGCATTTTAGGCTCAACTGAGCAATTAGATAAAAACAATCCGTGTTTGTGCTCGGAACGAGCTTTATTATTAAAATTCTTGACAGGCAGAAGCCTGTGTTCAAGTTAATATACAGATTAAAAAACTTTTCAAAAAAGTTATGAAAAGTTACAAGTTATTCTTTAATTTCCTTTTTGTATATGTACACTTTTTTTTTTTTATTATATAAGGCTATCCTATTAGGTTTTGGTCCCTTGGGACCAAACACAACTAATAGTTACCTAGGTTTTTAATTATAAATTTATTTGATACAAAGACAACTGTCAAAAAAGTTTTTGGCCATAAGGCTATTAATATTAATATGTACATTGTTATTATGTACACCACTTTTACAGACAAACTGTTTAAACTTTTTACAAGTGACGTTATTGTTTAATATTTCAATTATAACTAAGTTGAATTTTTAAACTATGTTAAAGTTTTAACAAGTGTTTAGTTTATTTAATATTGTCCATAGGGCAAAATATAATGTTATTTTCACGTATGTGAATTTATAAAATTTTGTGTTAAAAATTTATGTTCTATTCTAGTCAAGCTACGGGACTAAACCCTATAGCTTTAAAATTGTTTTATTAAAATCTATGTCTTAAAATTGTTTAATATGTAAAATAAGTTAAGATTTGGTTAAAAAGACAAGTTTATAACTATTAAGGTTCCATAGTTATGTTAAAAGTTGCTATTAAAATCTAGTTTGTTTTATGTATGTTTTGGTCTAACCTGACCATATATGATTTTAGTTATTTAACTAGATGAAGTCTAGTGAGAAGTCATTATTTTATATAAAGTTATTTATGAATAGGGGAACATACCGCCAGAGGCCACCATTGTTATAAATAATCTTATGTGATCCATCTGATCCCAGGGGGGGTAGCTACAAAGACTCCCCCGCCCCTGATGTCACGGTGGAAAGTAAAATAAGTGAGATTAATAAAAGTTGTTATTTTATGGTTAGATGGTTTTTAAGAGGATGGTATAAGAGTTGAGGGTGGGGATGGTTAACGACTCCTGTATGCTCGGGACGGAGGGAGGGAGGGGAAGGGACCCCTCCTCTCCGCCCCGAGCAGTGACAGGACACCGCATGGGCAGTCCCAAAAAGGGGGGGGAGCACAAGCGTTAAACGCGACGGCTACGAAAGATACCTCCGTTGTGTGTGCCGGACACCCATCTGCATAGGAGAAGGGTTTTTAAAAAATAGTGGGCTCAAAAGAGTCACTTCAGCCCACCGGCACATATTTTAGATAAAAAGGGAAGTGGGGGTAAAGGGGGCGGGAATGCAGACAGGTATACGGCCCACACACCAGGGGGACTCTATTCCCACCAGTAAAAATAGTTAGATTTAAACAAGGTGTTTGAATGACACCTGGCCGATTGCCTCAGCGAGCCAAACCATTGGTGACCAACCCAATTTATGATGTTTGTTTAAAATGTTCTTTTCATTATATATTAAGTTGTTTTGTTTGCATTTGTTTATAACAGGTTGTAATTCCTTTTTTATTTGACTACAGGGGTCAAACATGTGCTTCAGACTAAATATTTTTCCACATTTACATGGGGTGTCCCTAAATTTACATCGAATAGAGTTAGTATAGAATCTGTTGATTCTGCCTTGAATTTTATGGGGAACGGGCAGGTGAAGACCACCACTGATAAATTTCCTGTACCGGAGTTGGGCTTCTAAATAGGAATCCAATTCCTCCGCCCATCTCCGGTACACACAACGTTTTAAATGGTTTTTAATCTCTGACAGAGACAATTTAATGTTTATAGACTGACCCTCAATGTGTTCAGCTGCCCTTTTGGCTGCTGTATCAGCAAGGTCATTCCCTGTGAGTCCCAAATGGGAGGGAATCCACATAATGGTTAAATCAATACCTTTAATTCTTATTTGATGAATAAGGTTTTGTATCTCTTGTATGATTTTTCTTCTATTTTTTGTATTATTTTGCAATGCTTGTATCGAGGATAAGGAATCTGTGAGGATTGTCACTTGATACAATGATTTTTGAAACTCGTTTATAAAAAAGCAGGCCTCAAGAATTGCCCATAGTTCTGCGCTAAATATTGAGATTTTTGAATTTAATTGAAAGGATTTAGTAATCTTGAGGGCTGGAATAGTAAAAGCGCACCCTATCTGTGAATCGGAGATCTTAGAACCGTCCGTGTATATTAATAATTGATGTTTAATCTCGGAAACTTTTTCTTTGGCCGCAACTGAAAGTAAATTTGGCTGATTTGATTTTGAGTACATTTGATGTAAGGCAGTATCAAAGTGTGCTGATTCCCATTCCCAATGTGGGATAGGGAATTTTGGATGAGTTTCAATATCATCTATTTCCAGGCCCGCCATAGAGAGCATTTCCCGGGAATAGTCTAAGGGGTTGCAAACTTTTTGTGCAATAGTTGGTTTTTGTTGTTGAAAGGATGGATGATTATAAAAAGGGTCTTCAAATTCTTCCTTAAAGCTTTCTATAGTAAAATGATTTGTTGCATATAGTCTTGTAAGGAATGTAGAAGTGTTTAGTTTCATAAGATGTTTTATTGGAATCCAACCTATTATTCCATAGATCATGTTAGTATTTGCAAACTTTGGAACGTTGAGGGCAGCTTTTAGAGCTTTTAGCTCTATTGTTTGTAGTTTGTTTACTAGATTATCTGTAATGTTATGGAATGCTTCCATCCCATATGTTAAGCGACTGCGAACTAGAGCTTGTGTTAAAAGAACAAGAAACTTAGAGTTTTGAGCCCATGTCTGGGAAGAGATGATTCGAATAAAGTTGGTGCCTTTTATAGCTTTTCGGCA
Source organism: Phymorhynchus buccinoides (assembly GCA_017654935.2). NCBI lineage: Eukaryota > Metazoa > Mollusca > Gastropoda > Neogastropoda > Raphitomidae > Phymorhynchus > Phymorhynchus buccinoides. Next base: position 23,536,114 of record CM065711.1, read on the forward strand.
AAGGTGGTCAATATGTGGGCTCCAGTTAAGACGTGGAGTGAGAACCACCCCTAGAAACTTGACTGTATTTGTCATTGATTTTGGTTGACCCAAAATGTTAATATTGATATTTTTTTGGATTAAGTTATGGCGAAAGCACATGAACTCGCACTTGTCCGGGGACAGGGAGAATCCATTTTTCTGTAAGTAGTCAATGATAAGACTAGTATTTATTTGATGGTTTTGTAGGTGTATAGCTAGAGCTTTTGAACTTTTTGTGAATGCTGACGACCAGATGGCTATGTCGTCAGCATACATAGAAATTTGACAGTTTTTAAGTTTTAATTTAGAGATATCATGAATCATGATATTGAAAAGAGTTGGGGCTATGATGCTGCCTTGGGGGACCCCCATGTCAATTCGATGTATTTTTGACACGGAGGACCCCACTTTGACTCTTAAAGCACGGTTATTTATGAAGTTTTGTATAAAATTAAACATATTCCCGTGAATACCGAGACTGCTGACTTTATCTAGAAGCCTCCCATGCCAAACGGAGTCGTACGCCCCTTTGATGTCAAAGAAGGTGGCGAGGACTTTCCTGCGTCTCGCGAAGGCCTTTTTGACATAGGAGGTTAATCTTATAACTTGTTCCATGCAGCATCTATGTTTTCGAAAACCTGCCTGGAATTTGGGAAGAACGTTATTTTTTTCTAAATAGAAATCAAGTCTGCATTTTACGATACGCTCGTAAATTTTACCCAGATGTGGGGTGAGGGAAATGGGGCGGTAGCTTGCGGGGTCCCTAGCCGGTTTTCCAGGCTTAGGGATCCCAACTACCTGTGCCTCCTTCCATGCATTTGGGATTTCGCCCTCAGCCCAACATCCGGAATAGAAATGGTGCAAGACTTTAAGAAAAGATGGGGGCAATTTCTTTATAATTGTATAGGAGATAGGATCATCTCCTGTAGCTTTATTTGTCTTCCTAATCATATTTATGGCGGCAGCAAGCTCGGTAATCTTTAGGGGAGCATTGATGGTATGTGAGTTATCGTTGGACTTTTCAAAACAATAATTTACTTTACGTTTGTCCCGTTGAAAAACAGGCAAATGTTTTGTTTGGCTCGCCTGGGCAAATCGACTGGCCAGGACATCAGCGGTATCTGAGTCAGTTGTTGTCAACTTGTCACCGTCTAGGACACGCGTGTTAATATTATAGCCTTTATTCTGGATCCTCTTTAAGCGTTTCCACGCCTTGCCTAGATCCTTAAAGTCAACAATGTCTTCCTTGTTAAAATAGTTTTGTTTAGCTTCGTTTATCAAATCGTCACATTCTTTTTCTGCTTTTAATTTTTCGTCAAAGTTTGGTCTAGTGGGATGTAGGTCAAAAAAATTATATTTACGTTTTTTGTTTTTAATTGCTTTTTTGATTTCCTCGTTCCACCAAGGCTTACTATGGGGTTTTGAGGGTGGTATTATTGTAGGGATAGCTAAATTTGCAGCTATTAGGATCTTTTTTCTGATGTTATCATAGTAGACTTCTCTATTTAGATCATTAAGGTCTTCAATTGTGTGTTTGGAAAGCAAGGATTGGAATAAAGGCCAATTAGCTTTTTCGAAATTAAATTTGGGTTCAGGTGGTAGATTGATGTTGTTTGTTGCTAAGTTCAGTTGTATGGAAATAGGTTTGTGGTCAGAGTGAAGAGGGTCCGAATAGGTATACCACTCATGATTTATCATTAAATTGGGACTGGCTAAAGAGAGATCGATAGCTTTTGGGTAAAAGTGAGTAGAGGCATCTGGATAATATGTGGAAGAGCCATCATTTAGTAGAATTAATTGTGAGTCGTTAATTTCGTTGTAAAGGGAAGTGTCAGAATATGTTTTTGTGCAGAAAGGTTCCCAGCTGATGTGGTGAGCATTAAAATCACCAACAATCAGCCAGGACCTATCTGCAGACAGATTTGAAAGCCAGTTAGAAATGGGCACTTTTGAATATCCTTTGGGATAATAGATGTTTAAAATGTTGATGAATTCATTATTAACTTTAGTTTGAATCATTGTGGAGTAACGCAGATCTATTAGGTTCTCCTCTGGAGTTGGAACTTCAATGTAGTTTAGAGATTTGTGAATATAGGTGGCTGTAGAAATCTTATTTACTTTGTTACTAACAGTTGGTGGGTAATAATATCCAGTAATGTTGGGAAGTTTTCCATAAGTTAAACGAATGGATTGCATGAAGGGTCTGGAACATATGGCATTCCAAACGTCAAACAATTATTTGCACGATTTTTAGTGGTAAAATGAGGCACTTTCCTCATTCTGTGCACATAATTCATTCTGTGGTGCACACAATTCATTCTGTGGCGCACACAATTCATTCTGTAGGACAGAATTCATTCTGTAGGACAGAATTCATTCTGTGGCACACACAATTCATTCTGTAGGACATAATTCATTCTGTAGAACAGAATTCATTCTGTGGCACACACAATTCATTCTGTAGGACAGAATTCATTCTGTGCACAAAATTTATTCTGTGTGATACACATTTCATTTTGTGCGCAGAATGAATTCTGTGTCCCACAGAAAACATTTTGTGCACATAATGAATTCTGTTATCTCACAGAATGAATTCTGTCCGACAGAATGAATTCTGTCCGACAGAATAAATTCTGTCCTATAGAATGAATTCTGTCCTATAGAATGAGTTCTGTGGGAAACACAATTCATTCTATGGAGAATGAGGCTCATTTGCATATTACGTCACTGTGTGTGTGTGTGTGTATGTGTGTGGAGGAGGGGGGGGGGGGGCAAACTGCCTACCTTCTTCTTGTAGGCGATTGTAGATTGTTTGACAACTCACTCCAACTCGCTACTTTTGACAACGGCAGTCGAATCTCAAAAATGAGTTCCTCGATATGATCAACGTCTAGATCAATTTTTGGTCTTCCTGCCAGCTATACTATTGTTAGCAGGTTTCGTATAATATAATTATTTTCTTTTATTTGAAAAGAAAGGGGGGGGGGGGGGGGTCTTAATTACAAAATCATACACACCGTCACTGTTTTCACGGACAATATAGTAAAGTTTTGAGTTTCTTTTAAGTTTTAAGACAGTTGCATACATTTCCAACAACACATTTCTAAACTAATGAACACTATCTAGGTACCTACAATCACCATCATATGCAAATGAGCCTCGTTCTCCATAGAATGAATTGTGTTTCCCACAGAACTCATTCTATAGGACAGAATTCATTCTATAGGACAGAATTTATTCTGTCGGACAGAATTTATTCTGTGGGATAACATAATTCATTCTGTGCACAAAATTTATTCTATGTGACACAGAATTCATTCTGCGCACAAAATGAAATGTGTATATCCCACAGAATAAAGTTTTGGCACAGAATGAATTCTGTCCTACAGAATGAATTATGTACTACAGAATGAATTGTGTGTGCCACAGAATGAATTCTGTCCTACAGAATGAATTGTGTGTGCCACAGAATGAATTCTGTCCTACAGAATCAATTGTGTGCGCCACAGAATGAATTGTGTGCGCCACAGAATGAATTGTGTGTGCCACAGAATGAATTCTGTCCTACAGAATGAATTGTGTGCACCACAGAATGAATTGCGTGCACAGAATGAGGAAAGTGCCTCATTTTACCACTACAAATCGAGCAAATAATTGTTTGACGTTTGGAATGCCATAGGAACATAGGGTTTGGGGCACGGGTATTACTGGAGCATGGAAAGTACAGGCTTTACGGGAGCATAGACTATAGCACTGTTGCGAAATGAAAACGGAAGTAACAGACGAGTTCTGTGCCAGTTAGGACACTTAGTTCCAGTTAGAAAATGCTGTAAACACGACATGGCCGCTCCGTAATCATAATGGAGGGGTGTTTAATGGCTCAGTTATCATTTTGGAGATGTAATAATATTAAGTCCTGGTTCATGTTTTTTTCTTAATGTGTTTACATTCGTTGACTATAAACAGTTATGTTCTTATTTGTTTACTTGATACGACCACATTAATACCCTAAGACTTGAAGACAATAACAAAATATAGTTGTTTAAGGTAGGTAACTTCCGTTTTTTTAAATTCTATTTTGGAACCTGAACTACCCCAAACCGACTTCAAAACGAGACAGTAGAGAAAGATAACCCCCAAAGACCGAATTATGAGACAGTGCTATGGAGGGTGTTTTGTATAAATGTTAGCATAGAGCATAGAGTACGGTCAGATGACAACACAAAGAATAAGACCAAGATACATAGAGAGAGGGGAAAAAGAAAGACTATCGAAAGAGTATAGAAAGAGGCAGAGAAAGAGAGAGGGAAAGAGATGAGGAAAAGAAAAGAAAGACATTGATATACATACACACATCGACAGATGGGGAGAGAGAGGGGAGAGAGAGAGAGAGAGAGAGAGAGAGAGAGAGAGAGAGAGAGAGAGAGAGAGAGAGAGAGAGAGAGATCTGGGTGGGGTGGGGTGGAAACCATGAGTACCAATACATTTGATGCTTCCAAATTTATATTTTTAAAACAGCAGCATTTTAAAATGAAATCAAGATCATACACAAAACATCTGAAGTTAGTGAACAAAAGCAAATTAACATCAGCAACAACAACAAAATGTTACATGATCAGTCTTAGCATCTTCGCATGGGGACCGTAAATGTTACCACATAATTCAAAATAGGCCTACACACGGTTATGCTAGACTTTTCTGTTTATATTAAACTACACACACAGACGACTGCTGGGTTATAAGTATTCATAAAATAAAAACAAAGTCGAATTTGAACCCCCATTGATGTGTGCACGGCTGGGTCTCAGTTCTCCGTATAGCTAGTGGTGCTCAGCCGTGGCACGCCCTAGGAGGCCCTTATTTATCTTGTTTTGTTTTTGTTTTGGGCAGAGGCTCAGGGTACGGGCCCGTATCTCACATTCTCGATCATAGGATGCATAAATTTATTTGTGCGCAAATGTCTTAAAAACTACTGACATTAACTCTGACATATTCTAACCCTATCCTATACCTTACCAAGATGCATTAAACCAGCGTTAAATATACGAAATAAGAAAACTTTACGAAACTTTTGACTAGGAAGAAGTGTTGCAACAACGCCGTACCCGTGGCCACTGGGTTTTTTTTTCTTTCTACGCGCTGCAGAATTCTTTTAACCCCAGTATTATGCCAGTAATTGCCGGTGACGGCAGGTGGGCATGACTGGTAGAAAGAGAAGAAAATTTTAATAAAAACAAAACAAACAAAAAAGTTTCAAATTCGACTTTGTTTTTATATTTTTTTAGATAACGGTTTCATCTCACATTTCATTCCAAACAATACTTTCAATTAAAAGAAAAATGGGCCATTTTGCCGTTGTGCGAAAACTAAAACAACGAAAAAGAGACTGAGTTTCACAAGGGAGAGAGAACGTGTGCTTGTATTTCGTGCAGGAAATGGTGCTGCTGATGACAATAATGAATGAAAGGAGTCCCGGTGTCATGAGAAATAAGTAGCTCCCATGAAATATCTACCCTTCGCATGCGAACTATAACCATCCTAACCCTATCCCTAACCACGGAAAGAACCAAGACATAGAGCAGGAGGGTGTAAATCCACATATTTGCTGAGAAATCGATGTACAAAGCCATGCCACTTAGTTTTGTAAAAATCACAATGGCGGACAAGCAAACACTTCGAATGAGGAATGCCTACTTATTTTCATGAGGTAGAATATTCTCTTCACACCGGTGTGAAGACATGGCTTTGTACATCGATTTCTTGGCAAATATGTAGATTTACACCCTCCTGCTCTATTTCTTGGTTCTTTCCGTGGTTAGGGATAGGGTTAGGGTTAGGATGGTTATAGTTCGCACGCGAAAGGTAGATATTTTATGGGAGCCACTTATTTCTCATGACACCGGCCTGAAAAGTCTAGGCCTAGTTACTCAAATCACGTGGGTTTTTTCGTTTGTGACCAGTCAACCACGCATGGAAACAAGAAACTCGAAAATGATTGACATTGTTGTACTGTGGGAGCGTGAACATCATAACTTGCATTAAACTCTGGGACAAGTTCAATAATAATAAAAACAAAAATAATAATGGGAATTTATAAAGCGTTCTTTCTCAGATTAGTTAGTTAGTTAGTCTGTTATAGTCCCGTCAACAGCTATGGTTATCTCAGGACTGTCACCGCATAAAAATCCACCATGTATAGCAAAACACAAATCCATGAATCTTAACAACGTACAAAACCTGAAAACAAAAAAAATGTAGTACAATTCATAACATGACACTTCCATCATTATACCCTATAGCTCATAAGTCCACAC
>CM065711.1:23542948-23561109 GCA_017654935.2 Phymorhynchus buccinoides
ACATTTTTTTTTATATTAAAGTAGGCCTAACATGTTGGCCAGGGAACAAACGATGGATGGAGAGGATGGAGGACAGGAGGCAAGTCATGGGCTGTCTGTGCTGCTGTGGAGTCTTCTCTTCCCAGTCTTCGTATCAGATCTCCTTTTCTGCATAAACACAAAAAAGTTGATCTACTGAATTCAAAGATACAATTGATCAACATAATGTTGGCCAATATATCCAAGGAATGGACAACAAAAAAATGTACTCCTCTGCATGGGTGCCTCTAGAAAACCCTGCTATAACCTGAAAACCAGGGATACAAGGATAGCCTAATTCCTGGTACAGTGCAGGAACAGCATCCCTTTGGGGATATAAGGGGGCAATGTAACATTACACAAGTTAAGCCACTACCTGGGCTGTGATAAGTGGTGGTAAGAACAAAATACAGGTAAGATATAAAACGGAGGTTGCTCCTTAAATTTAAAAAAAAGCATGCAGGCAGAGGTCTTGTAAAAAAGCAGAATCCAGGCACATAAACCAAAGAGAAGCATCAATGTATCTGAAAACAATATTACTGTATGAAGTTGGTATATTGTAATGACAATCTAAATACAGTTCACATCCTTACATCGACAGTAATGCTTGTCGCAGTCAAAAAAGTCGCTCAGCCAAATAAATCGCCCGCTACTATGAGAGTGTGTATTTGCGACAACCAGAAATTTCACTTTTTCTGTACTTGAACCATTTACCTAACCCTAACCCTAGAAAAAAAAAGTACAATAAAAATGAAAAACTTAGCTATGTGTACACACACACACACACACCATGTTCAACAATTTCACGTTTCTGCACAGCTTTCTTCTTCTTCAGGTCAATCAGCCAACTCCACTCCGTGAATGCATTGTTCTTTTAGTGTTTCAAACACAATTGACAGCATAAGCCATCTTCTGCATTTTGCCCCCAAGGCCATTTTTTGACCCATTCTTATCTACTCAGTTTCCCACTTTGGGCAATAGGGCTAGCGGCCTCACCTTCTGTGTCCAGTAAAATTTCTTTGTCACTGTCAGTATCAACACCACTAGCACCATCAGCACCAGTTTCTGCAGTAATCAGATTCACTGCTTCACTAGTTTTTGCTGGACACGAAGCTGCTATTGCTGGACTTTCTTATTCTGTAGCACAGGTTTTGGCTGTCGAAGTGGGAGTGGAAGTACGTGTTTTTTAAAAGAAAAATAGAACAGCGTCGCACTCTTCCGTTTGGTCGCCATTTTACTTTTACTTGGAAGCCCACAAAGTTGGCCGATCACATTTACAATTGACACTTCTGACCAATGAAATTAGTGGATTTTGATTAATCCCTACTATCTATTTAACTAAATACTTACCAACACCTGAAACAACTGCATTAGCGTTAAGCGACCTGGAGCTATACCATAGCAAAGAGAAAAACGAAAGTAGGCCTGGCCTTGACCCCTAGCCGGATAGGGGCGGGAGTGATCCCCCCTTACCGGTCTAGCTGTGGCTAGGCCAATGAGCGCCTACTTCCGCCATTACAAAATTTTACAGGAAGCATCTTATAGTGAGGGAGGATACAAGGGAGGGTACCTCGTTTGTTTCAGGTGTTGGTAAGTATTTAGCTAAATAGATAGTAGGGATTAATCAAAATCCACCAATCTACTTTAACCATACTGTACCAACACCTGAAACAACTGCAGATTACCAAAGCGGAGGAGGGTAGATGCTTCAGTAACCCAACCCACCGCGTGAGAGCGAGACCTGGGCGCTTTTTTCCCTTGGGGGGTTAAAAAAGTGGTAATCCCCACTAGTCCCCTTCAAAAAAGCCCTGAGTCCCCCTTTTAACTCCTTTAGCCTAAATGCGGCTTAGAAAGGGGAGGTAAAAGGCCTGCTCCAAATATTGCCCCAAAACATCATTGCAATGATATACCCACTAAAGTACGATAGGGGGAGTTGTTGGGAGCTTGCCTCCGTACTTACAGTTTAGACGGAGACGGCGGTCTGGGCAACAACTATCTTCCTGATAGTGAAGGAGTCATCGTCATGTTTCGAGGCCACGTACCTCAGGTAGAAGTTGGGGAACGTGTTGACCGACTTCCAGAAGGCGGCTGACACGATATTCACCAAGGGAACCCCCTTAACGAGAGCGAGCGAGGCGCTAATTGCGCGCAGCTCGTGAACCCTGATAGAGCCGGATGGCAGGCTAACGAGAGACTGAGAGTAGGCTAGCTTGACACAGTCTAACAACCATGTTGCTACCGTGTTCTTAGAAAACGTCTTTAGCGTACTTAGGGTTAATAGAAAGAAACAATCTTCTTCTAGAGCCCCTAAAACCTTTGGTTCTAGACAGGTAGGATCTGAGCGCGCGGACCGGACAGAGAAAAACGGTCTGCGTCGTCCGGGCAGAGAATTGTCCGCAAACTGGAGATAGAGAGCAGAGGAGACTCGACATTGCCGGGCTGATTCTTGGCCCTGAACTCGGGCAAAAAGTAAAGCGAAACGGACGAGAAATCCTCCGCGAACTCGACGTCCCTGGAGAGCCCGCTAAGGGAGTGGAGGCAACTGACCCGTCTGGCCGATGCGAGAGCAATCAAGAACACCGTCTTGAAAGTGAGGAAAGCGAGAGGTTCACAGCGATCCCTTAGATAATTCTAAACAAGAAACACGTCCCATTGCGGGACCTGGACAGTCCTCGCCGGGGCCCGCAAACGCACCGCGTCCAAAATGTGGGACACCCGCGGAGCAGAGAGCTCAGAGGTTCAATCAAAACCTAAGGCTAACGAACTGGTGTTAATCAGAGCAGCCTTGTAGTCAGAAAGGGTCTGAGCAGAGAGGCCCTAAGTCCTGTGCAAGTGGGACAGGAACTCCACCAACTGGACTGTGGTAGGGTGCAGCGCGTGAAATTCCGATGTGGACGGAACATGGCTGACTAAAAAAGCAGCCAGGAGATGACAAACCCCGCATGGAGTCACCTAGAGCAGCCAAGGCAGAAACAAAACGGAATGGCCGGACCGGGCCACCACCCGCTGCTACGCCCTTTCGAACCGGAAAAATATCGATCGAAGAGGCGAGACTAAGTCAAAACCAAAATGGCCCACATCTGGACAAGACTTGTTCAGAATGTCGGGCGAGCAAAGGACCGATGACGGGATAGAGACAGCTAGTACTAAATGATTAAGATGAGAATCCGCAAAACAGCAGATTCAACCTCTAAACTAGCAAACTGAGAAGCCACGGAACGAATGTGCAGCTGCACTTCGAAACCAACTCTACATGCTAAGACCGTAGGGAGACAAAATAAAAACTGCCTCTGACGTAGGGACAGACCGAAACAGCAACATAGTTGCTATCGCATGACGTCAAATCAAACCAGATGACGCGGAAATGTCCCCACTGAAAAGGAAACATGTAGACAAAAGCGGAACAGTGTGCAAACGTGACGTAAACACACCTCGACTTAACCCATTTCAACGGCACTGACTCAAAATGGGGGTGGGGGGCCTGAAGGAAGGCCAAAAAACACCCAGTCGAACAACTTAAGTTGAAAATTGACGTTTAGTGATCGGACAGCTGGGCATGGAAGATCATGTTAGACGGACAGATGAGTCCGATCGGGACGGAACCAGACCGAAAAGGAAGGCTGGAACGAGTGAACGAGTCCACTGGAAGAACAACTCATGGTTGTAATCAGAGGAAACGAGTGTCTGAAACAGAGCAAGTAAAAACCATGCCTGCCAGAACAGACATCATTCGAAAGAACAGCGAAGCCGGGGCCGTTCAGAAGGAAGGCAACAACCCTCGGTTGCAACCGTGAAAGAAGGAGCACACGCTCCGACTTCTCTCTGCATTGGCCTTAGTATACCTTGGCAGGAAGGAGCTCCGAAACTGACTCCATCAGACTAAGAAGTCTGAGGAGACGGAAAAGTGTGACCGACTTCGTACTGAGAGGACGGACACCAACAGAGAAAACGAGGACAGTGTCCTCCAAGGCTGAGACTGTGAATCCGACCGTGTCGAACCCCATCTCCAGGCAGTCTTTAAGTGCCCCAAAAAGAGTCTCTGGCCAGAAGAATCACCAAGAGAAGCTAGAGCCACTCCAAAGGTTGGTTCAATCACGGACTCAAAGAGCCTGAAAACCGCAAGAGAGGTCGTTGGAGAGGTTTTGCTCAAAGTACAGCAATGAACCGAATCAACAACGTCACAAAAGCACAGCCCTTGAGGGCTTTGGACAAAGATGCTTCCAACTGTATTACGTTGGAAGGAAAAAACTTGACCGGGCAAGACTCTTGTCATAATGGAGTTTCTCCGCTACAGCCTTAGAAGGCTTGGAGAAAGAGGGAAACGGGAGGTAGTCCATGGACACCTAGCACCGACTTGAACGGCTGAACAACAAAAAAGCCCATGGGAACTGAATCTTCCTTGGGCCAGGTAGACCTGCCCAAAGAGAAACGGTTAGTTACTGCGAGAAGCTAACAGAGTATCCAAGTGACGTCGTCAGGATAACCGTGGAAAAAACCAATTGAACGGTACTGACTTAGAAAGAACGGTAGAGGATTGAGGGACAAAAAATAACCGTTTCAACGGCCATGACTTGTAAAGAGTAACCCAAGTCCAAAAAACAAGGCCTGACATGATGGGCCGAAAAGGAGGACCGGTTGAATGAGAAATCAGGTTGAACAACTGTTGTTGTAACCAGAAAGGCATGAAACTGAAGAGAGCAAGAAAAACCATGCTCGTCAGAATCGAAGAAACGGACCATCAGGAGCCGTTGCAACAGCCATGAATGAAACAAAGAAAAACGATGGATCATTCCCAAAAGCCACCGTGCCAAACGGAAGGTCAGAATCACCATGAGGTTCTTGAAGAACCGGAACGGAACCCGACGGTCCGTTGCCCAACCCGGTAAAATGGATCGGAGAAAGCGATTGATCAGAAGCACAAGAGCTCGAGATCAGCAGATCGAAGTAGATCTAACCTGATGATTAGAGGGTACAAGAGAACTCTTCTTGTGAGAAAACCCCTGAAGAGCCCAACGATGAACCAAAAACCGAAGAAAACGGCCGGTTCATTCACGGACTCAAAGAGCCTGAAAACCACAGGAGAATTCGTAGGAGAAAAAGTTTCCCCAAATTCTCTGCGATGGGCCGAACCAACGAAGCCACAAAGCCAGAGCCCTTGAGGGCTTAGACAAAGATTCCTCCAACTGCTTGAAGTTGGAAGACTTAATCTTGGTCGGGGCAAGATTCCTGTCGCAAAGGAGCTTCTCTGCTTCGGCCTTAGAAGGCTAAAGCGAAACGGTTAGCTTCTGCCATCTTCCCAGCACAAAGGAAAGCCTTGCTTTCTGATTGGAGTGGTCCAGAAGCTTAGGAGCTTGCAAGAACCAGAGCTCCTTTTCCTGGTGAGTGGCTGGACCGGGCCAAAATACGCTGCTACGCCCTTGCCTGGATGGAGACGGACTTAGCTAAGTCCACGTCGGAATCCACGTCGGAAGGCCCGGGTCCAAAGGAGGACGCTGGGAGGGAGGCCCGAGTGCGCGGCAGAGGCCCAACCTGCCCGAGGCCTGGAGTACCGGGGAGCCCGCGGCCTCCGAGCATGGCCCCGAGGGCTCCCATCGAGGGAGGCCCGGGTCCGAAGGAGGCCCGGTGAGGGAGGACCAAGGGAGCCGGAGAGGCCTAGGCCCAGGGAGGCCGCGGCCTCCCAGGCCGAGGTCTCCGAGCACGGCCCCCGAGGCCTCCCACCGAGGGAGGCCTGGGTCCGAAGGAGGCCTGAGGAAGCCGGAGAGGGCCCAGGCCCGGGGAGGCCGCGGCCTCAGAGGCCTCCCACCGAGGGAGGCCCGGGTCCGAAGGAGGCCCGGCGAGGGGGCCGGAGAGGCCTAGGACCGGGGAGGCCGCGGCCTGGTAGGCCGCGGCCCCCAAGCACGGCCACCGAGGCCTCCCACCGAGGGAGGCCCGGGTCCGCCGGGGGCCCGGTGAGGGAGTCCCGACGGAGCCGGAGAGGCCTAGGCCGGGAGGCCTCGTCGGTGGGGAGGCCTCATCCGTCCATAGACGTGTCGACCGGCCTCCTGGCCGGGAAAACACTCAACCGATGTTACCCCCACTGGGGCGAACACCGGGAGACTCTCTCGGCCCAAGGCCCCAGGCCTGGGTGAAGGGCCAAGAGAGGTACCAACAACACCATCGGAGACTTTCCGACGGCGAAGTGGTGTTAGCCGGTAGGCCTCAGCGTCCCCGGGCCGTGGTGCCTGGCCTCCCGGCCGGAAATCCACTCGACCGGAGTCCCCACCGCTGGGGGGAGCACCGGGAGATCCTCTCGGACCGAGGCCCGCGGCCAGGGCAAAGCGGCCGAGAGGAGCACCAACCCCGCCTTCGGAGACTTTCCGACTGCGGGGCGGCGATAGCCGGTAGGCCTCGGGCTCCCCGGCCGGGGAGGGGTCGAGAGGCCTACGGCCTTCCGGGCTCGAGTTTCCTTCGAGGTACCGGGATGTCTGATTGAGGCCCCAGTCGTGAGACCTCGACACATGGTCGGAAGGGGGCCTCCGTCGCCCTCTCTCCAACATAGGGTCGGTGAGGTGGAAACTAGGCGAGTCCCCGAGTGCAAACGTGCCACTCGGGGCTACAGACATGCGTGGCTGCGACTTATCCAACGAAGTTGAAGCTGAAGGCGTGGAAGACCGGGTCGAAGTGGTGGCCGTGGTAGAAAGAGGCCTCCTGTCTAAACACAAAGGCACGTAAGAACCAACGGACGAAATTGGCCGAGAGGCCTTATGTTGAGGAGAGGAGAAGGGGAAGCCCGACGAGTCAAAACGATGAACGAAAGAGTCGAAGACAGAAGTCGTGACGGACGAAAAACCAACCGTGGAGGCCTTAGGAGGCCTAGACGGAGAAGAGTGAGAGCGCTTAGACTTAGAGTGCTTAGACTTCGATTTGTGAGAAACTGAACGGATAGATCTATCCGAGGATTCCTTAGAAGAAAAACGGCCTGCTTCATCCCTAGGAAGAGGAGAACGGACCAAGGGGTCAACTTGAACTTTGGGAGAAACATTCGAGTTTGAGCCTGAAGTGGCCATATCATGTGCGTGCGCGCGTGCACTGGAGCACGACGAGTGAGAGACTCGACACAAAATTAATTATATCCAGTTCTAGAGAAGAGAGAACTATCAAAACTGAGCCAATCGAGACTCAGATACACCCTATGTTCGATGATAGGAGGAAAAGGAACAAACCCACCTAGTTTGAGTGTTAGATAATAAAAAAAAAGTCAAGAGTGCTGGTAGCCCAGGTCTGCCATGAACGCTGGAAAATTGTAATGGCAGAAGTAGGCGCTCATTGGCCTAGCCACAGCTAGACCGGTAAGGGGGGATCACTCCCGCCCCCATCCGGCTAGGGGTCAAGGCCAGGCCTACTTTCGTTTTTCTCTTTGCTATGGTATAGCTCCAGGTCGCTTAACGCTAATGCAGTTGTTTCAGGTGTTGGTACAGTATGGTTAAAGTAGATTGCTTTTTATTTGCGCTGTTTGGAGAAGTTGAGGCCCTGCTCGGAATGACTTTCTTCGCGGAGAAAACAATCGCGCATATCGCATGTTTGAAAGGCGGGCATTGACTTTTTTTTTTGTGCGCGCGGTCCCGCATGGCTTTTTCACATTTGTGGGATTTTCAAAGAAATTGCGTGAATCGCGCACCCTAGATGCAACTCTGTTACTTTATGACCAAATATTTTTTCTGTCTGTACTTTTCTTTCTCTTTTAGTTTTACAATATGTACGACAATTTTGGACAGACCGACAAAGTGAGTTATAGGTTTGTGGCTTGTGCCACAAACAAAAACCAGAATGCACTTTCAATATCACCTAGCACATTTTTAAGGTTTGAAAAAAAGTATTGAACAGCGATAACTTCTGATTCACACACACATTTTGAATTTCTTTCTCCGAGTGTCCCTTACCATGTCAAGCTCACCAATGAGACACACCCCTTTGTCAGCCAGCTGCAGAGCACCTGCCATCCATCATCCACACACGAGGTTCCTCTTGATGTCGCCTGGCCCATGGGGAACACCACCCGGGGCACCATCTTCTCCAGGTACTTCAGGAAATGGACTTGTTCATGAAGGGGTTTCCACACACCAGGATGTTCACACCTTTTATACCACACACAAAAACCAACCCGTTACTGAACACTACAGACAAGAGAAAAGAGATGGTGGTGGTAGGTTAAATTGAAAAAGACGTGGGGCTGGTAATATAATACTAATACATTGGAAATAATAAGAAATTCATATTCAGAATCAATTTAAAATTATGAGTAACTGTATATTCTACTTTGGGCAGTATAGCTTCACAGCTGTACAAATTTGTAATTTTTTTTTTATTAAAGAAAAGGTATATATATATCTTCAGTAGATCTGGCTTACCAGAGATTGCCTCAGGAAGGGATGATTCAGCAAGTAGTCTTGGATTCTGGGGCCTACTGCACTTGCGTACTCCAACTCCAAAGAGAAAACTAGAAAAAAAGAACATTTTCATAATGTGAGAGGAATTAAATATTAAAGGAACTAAGAAAAACACACATGCCTTCAAGAAACTTAATATTTACAGGGAAGTATAGCTTCACAGCTGTACACATTTGTAATGGGTTTTATTAAAGAAAAGGTATATATATCTTCTCAGTAGATCTGGGCCTGTATTCACGTTGAGATAGCATGAGACTTAGCATCATGCTAACTTAGAAGCTCTTCCAAAAGTCCTATTAAATCCTATAGAACATTGGAAGAGCTTCTAAGTTAGCATCATGCTAAGTCTCATGCTATCTCAACATGAATACAGGCCCTGGCTTACCAGAAATGACAGAAGTCAGTCATATACTTTATGCTGCAGGAAGAGATGATTCAGCAAGTAGTCTTGGATTCTGGGGCCTACTGCACTTGCGTACTCCAACTCCAAAGGGAAAACTAGAAAAGAAAAACAAATACATGTAACAAAAAAGTTTTGCTTTGAATTAATTATTGATCGACATTTTCTTAGCATAGACCGTATCTACTGATCTAGACATCTGCCTGACCGAATTCCATCTTTATCAAAATACTCTCTTTTTGCTAAATTAATAGCGTCTTCACATTCTTTTTCGGCCTCTAATTTTAAAATATGATTGGGCGGGGTGGGATGGATGTCAAAGTAATTACATGCATGTTTCTTTTTTTTTAATAGTTTTTTTTTCACTTGATCATTCCACCAAGGTTTGGGTGATGGACGGTTTTTATTTATTATTGTTATTACCGGGATCGAGAAAATGGCGTTTTACGTCCTCTTGGTCTGAATCAGACACATATGGGACATTTGTAAATACAAATGTGGTGGGAACAATACTGGAGGCAATGCCCGGAGGCAGTACGAAACCAGTAAAGTCCCGATTTTAACAAATTAATTTTTCATTTTTATGAAACGATCTTTATTCATAACAACATGTTACAAAATTTACACATGCACATACAAGCAAAACAAGCCATCATCAAAGGACCACTCTCTCGCATTCATGCTCCTCAACCACCTCAATCATGAAAAACAAAACGTGTAGGCTACATATTGTGCGTAAAGTGCGAATAATGAGAAGAAAAACCGAAAAAAAAAAAAAAAAAAAAAAAAAAAAAAAAAAAAAAACAGCCAAAAAACACCACCCTAGCAATAACAACACCACCCTAGCAATAACAACACCACCCTAGCAATAACAACACCACCCTAGCAATAACAACACCACCCTAGCAATAACAACACCACCCTAGCAATAACAACAGATAGCTGTAGCGGTGACCACCAGCGGTGATAAAAAATATCAGGATCGAAGAATGAATGAAAAATGGTTCTTTTACGTCCTCTCGGTCATAGACACATATGGGACATTTGTAAATACAAAGATGGTGGGAACAATACTGGCTGCAATGCCCGGAGGCAGTGCAACACCAGTAAAGTCCCGAGTTTTTAGCAATAAAGATATGTGCTATGATCTTGGGATTAATATCGCGCGAGCGAAAATGGAGTTTTACGTCCTCTCGGTCTGAAACAGACACATATGGGACATTTGTAAATACAAATATGGTGGAAACAATACTGGAGGCAATGCCCGGAGGCAGTACGAAACCAGTAAAGTCCCGATTTTTTAAAATTAATACAAGCTTATGCTTCTAGCATAGTTTCTTCTTGGGATTAATATCATGAATGAATTTGGATTTTACGTCCTCTCGACCTGGGAAGGCACATATGGGACATTTGTTAGTTGTAAATAAACAAAAGACAATACATGAACGTAAGAGGACGTATACAAGGACGAGGACAGAACATAGAAATGTGTGGGGGAAGGATTCTAAAAGCGCAAGATTTGATGTATTATGAGGAATATCCTGTTAAAAATTATAAAATTAGTTAATGGAATCTTTGGATGCCTGTTAAATAACTATATATGTATAAGATATTGTGTTAAAATTGAATGAATTTTGGTGTTTTACGTCCTCTCGACCCGTGTAGTTTTTGTGTTAAAATTCGTTTGTTGTCTGACCCGAGTACAACCCTCCCTGTTGTATTAAAATTCAAGGGCTACAATATTAAAATTTTAATTTTTATATTTATTAATAAAACCAATTGTGGCCGTTAGATATTTTTTTAAAAATATATATACAAATATATGTATTTTATTTCTATATACAAAAGATGACAGTTATTTACATATGTTTCATTAAAAATGCCGGAGGAGAGAACTCCTGCAACGGCGATAATTTGGGATTAATATCGACGAAAATGGTGTTTTACGTCCTCTTGGTCTGAATCAGACACATATGGGACATTTGTAAATACAAATATGTTGGGAACAATACCGGAGGCAATGCCCGGAGGCAGTACGAAACCAGTAAAGTCCCGATTTTTTTAATTATTAATACAGATAGGTGTAGCGGTAACCACGCCTCGGTTGAACCTCATCGGCTATGGCACCGCTACAAGTATTTAATATGATATTGGGATTAATATCAGGATCGACGAAAATGGAGTTTTACGTCCTCTTGGTCTGAATCAGACACATATGGGACATTTGTAAATACAAATATGGTGGGAACAATACTGGAGGCAATGCCCGGAGGCAGTACGAAACCAGTAAAGTCCCGATTTTTTATTAATACAGATAGGTGTAGCGGTGACCACGCCTCAGTTAAAGGATCGATCAATTACACGCTTCTAATATTGTTGTTCGTATATGTTCATAATGAGTTTCGAAGTCCGTGTGAAAAATATTTTCTTTAGTATATTTACTAAGAATAGACTGGAATAAGGTCCAGTTAGCTTTATCGTAATTAAAGCAATGTTGTTGGGGTGGAGTTGTTGTTTGAAATTGAGCTTGAAAAGTTATGGAAATAGGTTTATGGTCAGATAGTAAGGTATCTGACAAGGGATACCACTTGTGGTTTGTTACTAATTCTGGACTAACTAAAGTTAAATCGATTGCAGACGGATTTTGATTACTTCGGTCGGGGAATCGAGTGGAAGACCCGTTATTTAAAAGAATTAAGTGTGAGTCATTTATTTCCTGTAACAGCCTCCCACCTCCGCCACTGGGGTGTGAACACAATTCCCAGGTAGGGTGGCGGGCGTTGAAGTCCCCCACCACCATCCAGGAGACTGTATTGGGAAGGGAGACAAGCCAATCGGTTTGTTCGGGAATACTGTAATTTTTAGGATAATAAATATTTACAATATTAGTTAATTTTCCATTTATTTTAGTTTGTATAGTATTAGAGTATCGAATGCCAGTGATGTTTGGCTCTGGGCTTTGTCATTGTTTGTGTTGGATTTGTTGATGAACATAAGTAGGCCTAACTGTATATACTTTGTGTTCGAGATTACTAACAGATGGGGGGCAGTGATATCCCTGAATGCGGGGTAATTCCGAATATTTTGTATTGGGTGACTGTAAACAAATGAAGTGATACAGGGTGGGTGTAGATGATAGGTAGGGGAAGACGGGGTAAAAAGCGCATGGGCGGGTAAGAAGCCCACCCCAATTATCTCATGAAATGAAGCAAATTTCAGTCTCATTTTGCCCATGAGACGAGCGTTAATGTCTAGCATTCGTCTCATGGGCAAATTTGACTGAAGTTTTCTTTATTTCATGAGATAATTGGGGTGGGCTTCTTACCCGCCCATGCGCTTTTTACCCCGTCTTCCCCTAGTGAATGAGGTGATCGCCTGTTTTTTTTGATGGCACGGCAGTTCCATTGCAGAATGTTCAGTTTGCCTTTTAACAAATTAAGGGAAGGTTATTAACATGGAAGTTGCTTTTAAATTATTAATTAAGTAGGGGAAGATGGGGTAAAAAGCGCATGGGCGGGTAAGAAGCCCACCCCAATTATCTCATGAAATAAAGAAAATTTCAGTCCAATTTGCCCATGAGACGAATGCTAGACATTAACGCTCGTCTCATGGGCAAAATGAGACTGAAATTTGCTTCATTTCATGAGATAATTGGGGTGGGCTTCTTACCCGCCCATGCGCTTTTTACCCCGTCTTCCCCTATATCGTGTAGGCCGTCGCCGTCCTTCAATGAATTGATTGTTTTGAGGAGTTCGAACCGGATCTGTGTTTTTGTTTATGTTTGGGGCCCTCCCCTGTGGCGGCGGACCCACAGGACAACTCTGCCAATCTCATCAAGTTACTTTTCGGGCCTGGCTGAATGAGTTGGTGGCTAGAGGAGGGGAAAAGGGAGATCAATCCTTCGAGCAGAAGGCTAGGTTTTTGTGTAGTACGGGAGTATGTGTAGATTCTATGACCAAAATCTTAATCATTTGTCATCGTGGGAAGTAAATGGCGCGTATCCCCTTAATCCTTTCGCCGCCAGCCATTTTTCAGCCAAAAAATACCATTAAAGTTAACTGGGTAGAGAAAATAAAATATATGCAATATTGCGAATTCCTCCGTGACATATATAACATTAGGCCTATCCTTACCTCCAAAAATGAAGAAAATAGGGTCTTTGGATAATAGACCCCGATTTGGTGCCTTTTAGTGACATAGGTGTTAAACCATTGTGGTGCTAAAATGCGACATTGGCGGTGAAATCAACCTGGCTTATTATCCGCGAAGCGGGTAGATAACCTGCTAGTCTTGATATAAATCAAATCCAAGCGCACACACACGTTAGCAATCATGACGCATTCAAACAAAATTGCAATACAAAGCGAACACACACATATGACATAAATGGTATACAGCAGAAACAGACCTAAAGGCAAGAGAGAGAAGAGAAAGAGAGTGGAGCCTCAATGACGGGGAAACAGGTGGGTTTTGACGTTAGATTTGAAAGCAGAGAGTGTCGGTCGCTGACGGAGGGAAGTTTGTTCCAATATGTCGGTCCTGAGACAGCGAAAGAGCGCCGACCAAAAGTTGAAAGCTTATAGTACTACTAGTTATACCTACTAGGGATCTGGAGAGACAGAGGCTAAGAAACTGAACGTAAAGTGCGAGCTGGCGTATAGATGGAAATATTGTCGCAGACGGGTAAGATGGGAGCAGCTATGAAGAAATGCTGCCAATCCGCTGCCAATTTGAAAAAAAGTGTATTCATTACATTTAACCGTTATGTACTCTGTTTTTGTGTGTACGCGCGCGCGCGCGCGCGCGCGTGTGTGTATGTGTGTGTGTGTGTGTGTGTGTGTGTGTGTGTGTGTGTGTGTGTGTGTGTGTGTGTGTGTGTATTTGTGAGAGAGAGTATGTATTTGTGCATGTGTGTGCGGTGTGCCCGTGCGTGCGCAAGTATGTGTGTGTTTGTGCGTGTGTGCGCGCGAACGTGTGTGTGTGTGTGTGTGTGTGTGTGTGTGTGTACGTATGCGTGTGTGTGTGCGTGTGTGTGTGCGTGTGTGTGTGTGTGAGTGTGTGCGCGCGCGTGTGTTTGTGTGTGTGCGTGTGTGGGTGGGTGGGTGTGTTTGTGTGTGTGCGCGTGCATGTGTGTGTGTGTGTGTGTCTGTGCATGTGTGAATCTTGCCAGTCGACACTTGCCATCCCACACGAGCACATAATGTGATCATTCTGTCTTTCCATTGTCTTTCAGCTTTTCTCTCTTTCTGTCACATAGGGGAAGACGGGGTAAAAAGCGCATGGGCGGGTAAGAAGCCCACCCCAATTATCTCATGAAATGAAGCAAATTTCAGTCTCATTTTGCCCATGAGACGAGCGTTAATGTCTAGCATTCGTCTCATGGGCAAATTTGACTGACATTTTCTTTATTTCATGAGATAATTGGGGTGGGCTTCTTACCCGCCCATGCGCTTTTTACCCCGTCTTCCCCTACATGTCTTGAATCGCGTGTGTAAAATATACTTCTATAAACAAATAAACACGCACAAACCAAAGGGGTGGCAACAGACAGCTGATGTAATGATATGATAAGCTCTCTGTTGGCAAGGGGGTGAAAACCTGAACAGACTCAGCACTCTGGGCCCATGTCTATCTCACTGTGTCGTTCATGTCTAACCAGAACAGACTCAGCACTCTGGGCCCATGTCTATCTCACTGTGTCGTTCATGTCTAACCAGAACAGACTCAGCACTCTGGGCCCATGTCTATCTCACTGTGTCGTTCATGTTTAACCAGAACAGACTCAGCACTCTGGGTCCATGTCTATCTCACTGTGTCGTTCATGTCTAACCAGAACAGACTCAGCACTCTGGTCCCATGTCTATCTCACTGTGTCGTTCATGTTTAACCAGAACAGACTCAGCACTCTGGGTCCCTGTCTATCTCACTGTGTCGTTCATGTCTAACCCGACACTGACTTAGCGAGCATCCACAGTCAGTGTTTTTTTTGGCTCACTCGTGTCATCGAAGTCAGTCTATGTTATCATGTTCCTTCAGTGTTTTGGCTCACTCGTGTCAACGAAGTCAGTCTATGTTCTCATGCTGCTTCAGTGTTTGGCTCACTCGTGTCAACGAAGTGAGTCTGTGTTCTCATGCTCCTTCAGTGTTTGGCTCACTCGTGTCAACGAACTCAGTCTATGTTCTCATGCTGCTTCAGTGTTTGGCTCACTCGTGTCAACGAAGTGTGTCTGTGTTCTCATGCACTTTCGGTTTTCCTGGTGTCTGTCTGTCTGTCTGTCTGTCTGTGGCAACTTTAACGTTGGCTTTTTCTATGGATCTAAAAGGCATTCATTGATCACATTTTGCACAGATAGATGTTTATGCAAGCTTTCAAGGAACATCATTTCCATATTACAATTAATCAATGACCTTTACCTTTGACCTTCATCATGTCCTGTTTTGCCTTGGCCATATCTTGCACATGTTTGCAGTTATGGTCCCTGAATTAGGCATGTTGGTGTATTATTAGCCAACTGACAGACAGAGACAGAGAGAGAACACTGAACACTAAAAAACTATTATTTTAACAAGGATTAAGATTTTTAGGCGAAACATTATTCCAATCTCTCTCTCTCTCTCTCTCTCTCTCTCTCTCTCTCTCTCTCTCTCTCTCTCTCTCTCTCTCTCTCTGAATTTATATATCTGTATGTCTCCCTCTGTCTCTGTCTGTCTCTTTGTCTTTCTGTCTGTCTGTTTTCCTGTCTTTGTTTCCATCTCTGTCTCTGTCTCTCTCTCACTCTGAATATGTATATATATACATCTGTATGTCTCCCTCTGTCTCTGTCTGTCTGGCTGTCCATCTTTCGCCTTCTCTCTCACAGACAGACAGACAGATATGAAGCGCAGTTGTGCAGACAACAAGGAGGACATTATGCATGTAGACAACGATCTTTCTCCTTCTCTCTGACAGACAGACAGATATGAAGCGCAATTGTGCAGACAACAAGGAGTACATTATGCATACAGACAACGCTCTTTCTCCTTCTCTCTGACAGACAGACATATATGAAGCGCAGTTGTGCAGACAACAAGGAGGACATTATGCATACAGACAACGCTCTTTCTCCTTCTCTCTGACAGACAGACATATATGAAGCGCAGTTGTGCAGACAACAAGGAGGACATTATGCATACAGACAACGCTCTTTCTCCTTCTCTCTGACAGACAGACATATATGAAGCGCAGTTGTGCAGACAACAAGGAGGACATTATGCATACAGACAACACTCTTTCTCCTTCTCTCTGACAGACAGACATATATGAAGCGCAGTTGTGCAGACAACAAGGAGGACATTATGCATGCAGACAACGCTCTTTCTCCTTCTCTCTGACAGACAGACAGATATGAAGCGCAGTTGTGCAGACAACAAGGAGGACATTATGCATACAGACAACGCTCTTTCTCCTTCTCTCTGACAGACAGACAGATATGAAGCGCAGTTGTGCAGACAACAAGGAGGACACTATGCATGCAGACAACGCTCTTTCTCCCTCGTTATCTTTCTCCTTTATTCTTATCATTTTCCTTCTACGTTTTGTTTGTTGGCTCACTCGTGTCAATGAAGTGAGTCTATATTATTATGCTTCTTCAGTGTTCCGGGTGTCTGTCTGTCCGTCTCTGGTAACATTAACTTTGGCTTTTTCTCGAGATCTATGAGGCGCTCATTGCTCAAACTTTGCATACACGTATATGTTTATGCAAGCATTCAAGAAACATCACGTGCATAACAAACTTAGCCAATGACCTTGACTTTTGACTTTTAACGTGTAATTTTTGTCCTGGCCATATATTTCACAGTTGTGTAGTTCTAGTCCCCAAAGTTGGCATGTTGGTGTATTAGCTTAAGGTGGTATGGTATCTAGGGTGACTTCTACTCTTTTGACTTTGACCTTTGACCTTCAACATCGTCAATTATTTGTTTTAGCCATATCTTTTATATCCTAGCAGATACAGTCCCCACATTTGGCATGCATGTAGACTAGCTTAACACCATAAGGAGTGCTAAGTATTGTTGACCTCGGGGACCATGATGACCTTGACCTTTCACCTTGAATATTTGTATGTCAAAAATATCACGTGAACCGCTGCACAGATTCGCTTAATATTTTGTAGGATGGTATATCACATCGATCATATCATTGAGGTTGAGTCCAGTATAGTAACTTTACCCTTTCTGAACAATTTGGCATTTAGATCTATCTCTGGCATTTCGGTCTATCTTCGAAAACACAGGGAGTGAGCCTTGAAGGCTTTGCCACTTGTTTCTCTTTTGTCTAAAATACTAATAAATTTCAAGTTTGCTATTATTAAAAAACAAACAAACAAAACAAAACACACATATCAGAAAGAGGGGGGCTCACACACACACACAAACGGAGAGAGAGAGAGAGAGAGAGAGAGAGAGAGAGAGAGAGAGAGAGAGAGAGAGAGAGAGAGAGAGAGAGAGACTTCAGACTTCAGAAACTTTATGTTCCTAAAATATAGCTTTATGTATGGTAAGAAAGGCAATAACGGAAAAATAGAATTAACCGAGATAGGGGGGGGGGGGGGGGGGGGGCACATCTTTACCTTTACCGAAACTTTATTTTACAAGGATAAGAATTTAGGCTGGGCCTAGTCTTCCATTGTGTCCTTGGTTCTAAGCATGCAATACATAACTACTACTATAAAGAGAGATTTAGGCAGGTAGACAGACAGACAGACAGAGATAGGCAAACAGAGAAATATACCGGGTGCATTTGTGGACTTTGTAACATTTCATTGTGGATGGCCAAAATGTTATGGAATTTGTTTCCTATAGGGGAAGACGGGGTAAAAAGCGCATGGGCGGGTAAGAAGCCCACCCCAATTATCTCATGAAATGAAGCAAATTTCAGTCTCATTTTGCGCATGAGACGAGAGTTAATGTCTAGCATTCGTCTCATGGGCAAATTTGACTGAAATTTTCTTTATGTCATGAGATAATTGGGGTGGGCTTCTTACCCGCCCATGCGCTTTTTACCCCGTCTTCCCCTAGGCATACGGCCTTAGACAATATCTCGCTCTGTCTGTCTGTGTCTGTGTCTGTGTCTCTGTCTGTCTGCCTCTCGTCTCTGTCTGTGTCTGTCTCTGTGTCTCTGTCTCTCTCTCTCTCTCTGTCTCTGTCTCTCTCTCTCTCTCTCTCTCTCTCTCTCTCTCTCTCTCTCTCTCTCTCTCTCTCTCTCTCTCTCTCTCTCTCTCTCTCTCTCTCTCTCTCTCTCTCTCTCTCTCTCTCTCTCTCTCTCTCTCTCTCTCTCT